>OX422216.1:358090604-359290604 GCA_949130495.1 Sambucus nigra | reverse complement strand
TGATGAGATACATTCACCTAAAATATTTCGTCTTTTAAGTTGTGTGGGTGAATTTATGTTCCAATACATTTAATCCTTATATCACGCGTACCAAGAGGACTAAACCCATTCCGAGAGATTCATTTGTGAGAGTATCGCGTGAGAACTTAATCAAAATAAATTTTCATAAAGTAACGTAATGATCAATAGGTGGAATTTAGTGGTTTAATTCTCCTCTTCGCACACACACACTATGAAGTGAGACTCTTGAATATGAATTTACGGTGACTATTTTTGGGAAATTTAAGTGCTACAATTTTTAAGTATTTTTATTTTTCTTTGAGTCAAAAAATGAATTTCGTGGGTATATGAGCTGCAGACCCTCACGAGACACCACTCGTCCTACTAGGTTAGCCTAGGAGTTTAATGGCTTGTAGCATATTCTAGATGCAATAGTTTGCCCACGAATTTGGTATTATATCCTAAATAAGATGTTTTTTTTATAAGTTTTGGACCTTGCATGATTCTTTTACATTACTCGGGATGAGAAAAGTTCAAAGTTAGGGGGTATAATTTGGCATAAATTCTTGACATTTATCCTTGTAATTTAGTTATACTTATCACCTCGTTTGATGTTAATTCTAGGATTTTATCTTATATTATTCCTACTAATAATTTCTTGCGAATACATCATATTTCGTATATTTTTCTTACTTGGTACAGATATTCGATACACTTGAAAGTGAGAAAAAAACTGGAATGAAGATAAAAAACCAGGAAGCAAAGTCAAAGGAAAATTTGTAATAACAAAGTTGGAATTCGGACACGGTATCTCAAAGAAGATGAAGCTCGTGAGCTCACAAGCATGTAGGAAGAAACGACAGTCAACTTTCATTCTCGATTGTGAAGTTATGAAGATGAGGAGAACTCAAGGAAGAAAGGGGGAAAGCATAAGGTGCGAACTTGTTTGGTCCGAAGGGGAACCAGTTTGGTCCGAAGAGGAACCGGTTGGATTTGGCAAGAAGTATTATTTTCAATTATAGAATTGCGAACCAATTCTCTCCTATATTAAGGTCAATCTGAACTAGTTCAACGATCTGACGAAATATCATATTTTATCCTTGTAAAAATAAGAGTTATGCATGGTTTTAACTCTTGTAGAAACGTGGTAGTTTAATATCTCATTTATTCTAGAGATAGTTGAGATACTTTTTACCCTAGATAGAGAGAAAGAAGCAGGCAAGAACCCTAGGATATTACTTTCTTAATCAAGTCGTACGCTTTTGGATCTTTTTCAAGTAATTCTTTAACATAAGTTATCGTCTTCACCTTGTTCTTCATTAATCAATATTTTTTGGTATTCTCGATAGAGTTTGTGCATATTAAGTTATTATTGCATGCTTAGCTATAATTTTATGATGAATATGATCACATGCAATGTAGAAATTATTTTAACTAGTATTTTCTCCATGTCCGCTATGTTTTTAAGGGTTGGGATACATGAACCCAACCCGAGGTTTTTCGCATGAATATAGAACATATTTTGCAATTAAATGAATAATTGAAACGTGTTCATATAACCATCGTAAGACTTATAACTTCATTTTCCCTAGGTAACTAGAGTGTTTAAGAGTGCGATGCATATATTGACAATCTTATTATGCGCCTAGATTTTAATATTGATTATATATCGTGTGGGTTAATTCCCCCATATTTGTGATGCTTGAAAAGAGTTGAAGGTTTCTTTTCAATTAAATGTTTAGTTATTAATATGTTTTATATCCGGTGATATTACTGAGGTTCAAAGGAGTGTATCCCAGTCTTACCTTTCTCATATAATTTACAACCTTGTTTCATTAGTTCTGCATGCATAGTTAGTTTATATTGTTTAATTATTTTACTTTCATTCATTAGGAAGTTTGTTTCAAATAAATCATCATCTTTCCTGTTCGTAGGATGAGTTGAGTGATAGGTTAGTCGTCTCCCCTAGTTTCCATTACACCTTGCATCTTAGTCTTTAAGTTTGATACCTGACTTGCTCGGATTATTACTTATGTGATCGGTTTGCACTTGAATCGCAATTAGCACACACTATAGACACAATTAGAGTCATTTCAGGAGGCACAAGTCGGTTCGTTAAGTTTACTGTCATGTCTATGTAATTCCATACGTAGTAAATTTTTGTGGTTGGGTCGTTCGAGGTTTGTTTTGTTGTGGGTTTTCCTCATACATCGGCGTGTTGTGGTTTGTTGCTTTATTTTATTCTTGTTCACACTAGATGCATGTTTTCGGACAAGATAAAATTTTATAAATTGTTTATCATAACAATCGGTTTAAAACTGGCACCAAGTCTTACTTTGTGTTTGTTCTATTTAAGTTTAATATTTAATTTGAAAAAATTAAATATTAATTTTTTTTTACCACTCTATATATACCCTAGCATTCTTAAACTAGTATCACAGCGGGAACACTATGTTATCATGTAAATCCATCTTTTTGAGCTATTTTAAGGTTGTTTGGGTGTTTATATCTCTCTTTAGTTTTATTTGTTTCTCTTGATGAGTCATCATAATGAAAAGTTGTTCGATTCATTTAGCAATGATGAAGATTTTGATATTCGAGATGAGTTTAATGAGCTTCATAATTGTGCTGAAAAATTAGCTCTTTTGATTTGAAGTTTGCAAAAAGAATTAAATTTCTTCAAAAATATTTTTTTTTAAATTAAAATTGATTTTTTTTTCAAACTATTCAAACTCAAAGAGATACCCTTCATGAGAAGATCATGGTCATGAATCATGATTTTAAAACATTAGAAGTGTCCAAGAAATATAATAAGGATAAAGTCTATTTTTTAGAGAATGAATTAGAGGACACCAAAATTTCTAGGGTTAAAAAAATACCATTAAAGATAATGAGATAATTATATATGTTTTAAAGTCACATGAGAAGACGCTTAGGTATATTTTCGTCTACATTGAGGGGATCATGATAACCTTCTAGATATTATTGAAAATTTTAATAAGGAGTCCCTAACATTTGAGGAGTAAGTTTTTGCTTGAGTCTAGAATTTTTAAATTAGAAGATGATCTAAGAGACTCATGTAGTGATGATATTGGCTTCAATAATTCTATTTCTTTCATTTTTAAGGCTAAGACCTTTGTTTATTTTAAAGGGTCAACCACAACCGAGGGTGTTAGAAATAGTTAACCCAAAGGTCCCATCCCTCTTCGCATCTACACGTGCACATACTATAGTATGAAAGGTCACTTTAGGTGTGTATGTTTTGCTCTTAGAAAAAATCCTAGGAATTTGAAGTCTAGTGTCCCCATGGTTAAAAAAATCCAACGCATTAAGTGTTCATCTATTTGTGTTAAGAAATAGATTTTAGAGGGACTAAATGTTATATTAGTAAATTCTCGCGTGATTTCACATGACTCTTCGCATGCTATATCTTATGGGTGATTGCCAGCATATTTTTAAAAATATTTTATTTGCTTTTGAGTTGTTTGTGATAGATTAGTATAATCTCAAAAAATGTTTAAAAACTAAAAAAAATGGTTTATAGGTAGTTTAGTTTTACACATTTTGTGCGGAATATTGGTGTAGTTTAATCCACTTCATTACATATTTTCATATGGCTAGGACATTTGATTTTGATTTTAAATGCTTAGACTATTCTTAATCATGCTTTCATGGAATTGTTCAATTTTGATTCTCTAAATGGGTTCATTTTGTATATGTCTCCACACATACATACATGAGCTCTTTTAAACATTAACTTCACATGTTATATTTTAGCTAAGTGAGATGTCCCCGCATCAATCTTATCATCTAGATATCTGTTGACTATGGAGGATTTATGTATGTAAGAACCGTTTCCCGTAAGGATGATTATTTCTTATTGAATATATGAGGGTACACGAGAAATGGATACAAAAGAAGCAAATATCCTTTACGAAAAAGTCACCATTAGCAAGAGGCTAAAAAAGTGAGAGGCAAAAAAGAAAAGATTGAAGGCCAACTTGCTTGTTTGTTTGAATTTCAAAAATGGTATATTAAAAAAAAAATTGAGTGAAAAAAATATATGATATTTATTTAGCTATTTATGGTGTTATAGTTGAAGATCAACGTGTTTGTATAAGGAATCTTAGTTATGCTTAACATATTACAATGCTATTAACTTGTAGAAAAAATTCTAGGATTTTGTGCATTGTGCTTATTTATTCTTTGAGTTAACTTTATCTGTCACTTGAGGATAAATATTAGTTTGATAAAGTTTTTCAGTTAAATATAGTGCTTTGGACATTTTTGATTGATTGGGTCATTTTTTATTTGTTTTTAGTTCACATCTGTTCATTCCATTCCATATGTTTAAATACATCGATACTATGCTAGTGTGTAAAGTTTATGCGTTTTGTGTCATTTTGTGATTGCTTACACACACACACACACACACACACACACACACACACATATATATATATATATATATATATATATATATATATATATATATATATATATATATATAATAAAGTAGAAAACTTATGTATGTCATAAGATTAAAAGATGATGTCATCCATATGAATTTTTTTTGCATTTTCTATTTTGCCCTTAAATTTTTTGGATTCCACCTCTTTTGCTAGGTGTCACTTTTAAAGAAAAAATAAGGTGATAATAAGAACTCTATTATTTTCCAAAAATTTTGAAATCCCGCTCATTCATCTGTACACTTTTTTTTCAAATTTGAAATTTGAAATTTTATTACTTTTTTATGTTGAAAGTACACCTATTTTCATAGGGAGACACTTTATGTGTACTTGACTTTTTACAGAAGCCTTTTCTTTTCCTTTTTTTTCCTTTTGGTTTCCCCAATAAATCTTCCTCTTCTGTCACGCACTAGTAGTCTCTCCCTCTCTCTCTCTCTCTCCTCTCCTATCATCTCTAACCTTTTCATTTCCCCCTTTTCTAACTCATTTTATTATTTGCAGGACCTCATGTGAGCTTGAGAACATGAACTAAATCCATACCTATGACATTTGATTGGGTGGGGGGGGGGGGGGGGGGGAGGTCTGGGGCCATGTGGAATTGGGGATGGGTCTTTGTTATGTAGTGGGTAACATTTTCTTTAGGTAGTGTGTAATTCTTAATTTTTATCTCATTGTTCTTTTCTTATTTGCTATGTAGCGGGTAATTTTTTTTGTAGGTAGTGGATTTCTACACAATATTCTTGACTGTGTAAAACTCTCAACTCTCAACCTGAGTCGCTGGGTATCAGAATGGTTTATGAATCCGGGTTTTCTTGCATTGGTACACTGGAGAGGGTGGGTATGTAAGAGATGGAGTTTACACAGGACAAGAGAAATATAAACGATTTAGTTTTTGAGCATCAGCAATATCAAGACACGACAGCAGAAGTGGAAGGGCTATGACTATGAAGATGAAGAAGAGGAAGAACTTTAGGAAGCCTAAAAAGTTAATCTGGTTTGCAAGCGTTTGTTTGCTTTTGAATCTTTGATTGAGGTTTTGGGTCGTTGTAGTGGTACGTATGTTATGTGTTTTCTTTGTTATTACTGTTTGTGAGTTGGGTACTATTTTGTTAAACCTGTTAAGACTAACAGGAGATCGTTAAATCACCTAATAAGACTAATAGGGCAAATTGAAGTAACCTTCACCACCACAAAGCTAACCTGTTTATACAAATAATACATTGACGCAATAAATGGGAAGCCGATGTGAAGTCAGTTTTCCCCCTATTTTAGTAATTATAAATTAGTATATACACATATAAAGTGTCGTATTATGTCAAGAACTTTAAGTTTATATGTGGATCTCCTACCTAAAATAGTAGTTAAAGAAGAAAATCTCAAATGAACAATCATCAACTAAAACGGAATTCTATGTTTGAAAAATCAAATCTTTATAAGAAAAAAAAAGATTTAAATAATGAAATCTTAGTTGTTTCCAAATAAATAGAACATGTGCACTAGAGAAATTGAAAACGTGGGTTTGAATTCCAAACGAATCCCAAAAAATTAAAGAAAACAGAACAACAAATAGGAAAAGAAATTCCAGAAACAATAAACTGGTAAAAGAAATAAATTTTACTTTAGTTACTTAGCATACAGTAATAATTTATTTATTTAAGAACAAGTAGTTATCAATGTATTGTCATGTTCTATTTAAGGACAAGTTTTATTTAAGGACAAGCAGTTACCAATGTATTATCATGTTTGTGAGTTTGGTATTGTTAGTACTATTTTTCTTTAGACAGTTATTTGAAAAGGGAGTGAACAACCAGTTACCATTTTTCCTGACTCTATTCAAGAACTCTTTAATCATACTTAATACTTACATTAATTTTTTCTTACAAATACATGACAATTTTTACACTCAGTTTCGCCGTTTTGTAGTTACGTATTTTGAAATTTTTCGCAGTTACACGATTACATACTTTCACTCTAGATGTTGCAACTCAACATGTTTATCATTTACATCGTTATTGTTTTGACCATTAATGTTGTGAACAGTTGGTCTAGTTGTTTACTCCATGTTTGTTTTTTAAAATTACACTATTTTGTTAGGGAACGAATTTTTTGTCATTTTGTAATTACACACTTTCGAATTTTTTGCCATTTGACGATTATGTACTTTGGAAAAAATTTGTCGTTTCATGATTACATACTTTGGAAAATTTATGACGTACCTTCAGGCACGGGCATACGCTAGTATATATATATATTATTGTTTGTTTGAGTCTTTTCATTTGCATGTAATCCATGTTTGTCATGTTCTTTATCTTAGATTCAAATTGGGATGCTATATAATCATAGTGGCATCTCTTATTTCTTCTTTACATGGGAATCTCATGCTTCACTGTATATTCAAGTTGGTATCATACTTGCATCAATATTGGTATTAATTGATCATTATTTGTGTTGTTTCTGCTTGTGTTTCCATATTATGTTTGTTTCACTTTACACCATTGCATGATATTATTCTTTCCTTCATATTTTCAATTGATATCACATGTTCTTACATTTTGGGTGAGATATGGTTTATGGGAGAAAAATATTTTTTATTCATTTTTTCTTTCTTTTTCCTTTTGGTTTCGAGGAACATGTCTATGTTATAAGTTTGAAGATCACTAACGAGCTCTTTTAGACTAATCGTGTCTATAATTCCTAAAGAGTTAAGGACAATGATTTTGCACTAAAACGAGTCGGGAAAAATTTTGTGGACTCATTTGAACAAACATGGGACTTCTGTAAGGGAAGGTTTTAAAATTTCTCATGTTTTATATTTATTTTGGGTCATTTAAAGTTTGGCCCTCATTCAATTCTCTATAATGAGTCAAACCCCCGCAAATTGACTTTCTTAAGGTTTGACCGACATTTTTAACATTCCGTCCATTCTATCGTTAACCCACATATTTAATAGCGAATATATCCTCACTTTAATATGGGAGCCAAACCTTAAATTAAAAAATTCTCAGAAAGTAAATAATTAAATAAATAATAACAAAAAATAAATAAATAATAACCCCATAATTAAATTTAAAAAAAACCCAAAAATTTATTAAAAAGTCAAAAATTTATTAATTAAGAAAATAAGTAATAGAAAATTAAAAAAACGCCAAAAAACTAAAAAAACAGAAATTAAATATTGACCCCAGAATTAATTTTAAAAAACACCCAAAAATTTATTAAAAAGTCAAAAAAATATTAATTAAGAAAATAAATAAAAGAAAATTAAAAAATGCTTAAAAATTAAAAAATTTAGAAAATAATGAAAAACCAAAAATAATGAAAAAAATATAGAAAATGAATAAAAAATAGAAAATAATTATTAAACCGAAAACTAATTTAAAAAACACCAATAAATTTATTAAAAAGTCAAAAAAATTAATTAAGAAAATAAATAACATAAAATTGAAAAAATGCTAGAAAAATTAAAAATTCAAAAAAACTTTTTTACTTTTTTACAGTTTTAGAAAAAAACTGTTTAAAAAAGTAAATACTTTTTTATAGTGTGTAACGTGTTTAAATGACAGACGTGAAGAATGTTAAAACTTAATTTATTTATTTAGTTTTAACAAAAGGGTATATTTTGACTTGATTTGAGGAAAAATGGAGTGGTTAAAGCTTAAATTGGTAAAAAGTAGGACATGTTTGAGCTTTAATTTTTAGAAAAACCTATCCCTTAATGCGCATAGGGTTAATGGACCATATTATTTCAAATTAAAAATTGAATTAATATCAAAACAATCCCCTACATATTTATTTTATAAAATTGATCCATAAAAGATTTTGTAAAATGTGACATTTTGAGCGTTTTTTTAATTCTTTGAGCATTTTTTTTATTTTTCTGTTATGTATTTTCTTAATTAATAAATTTTGACTTTTTCTTAAATTTCTGGGTTTTTTTAATTAATTCTCACGTTAATATTTATTTTCTATTTTTTATTCACTTTCTGTATTTTTTTTCATTATTTTTTTTATTTTTGTTTTATTTTTGTTTTTTTTAATTTTCTTTTATTTAATTTTTTAACTAGTAAATTTTTTACTTTTTAATAAATTTCTGGGTGTTTTTTTAAATTAATTATGGGGTTAATATTTAATTGTTTTCTGTTATTTATTTCTTATTTTTTTTTATTTTCTATTTTTTATTTTATTTTCTGGGCGTTTTTTTAATTGAAGGTTGGACCCCCATATTAAAGTAAGGGTATAATCGGTATTAAATATGTTGGTTAATGACAGAATGGACGGAATGTTAAAAATGGGGGTCAAACCTTAAGAAAGTCAATTTGGGGGGGGGGGGGGGGGGGGACTCATTATAGAGAATTAAATGGGTGTCAAACCTTAAATGATCAATTTATTTTTTGGCGCATCCCATTACACAAAAACTGCCCCTATAGGACTTCTCGAGACTCAAAGAAGAAGTTGAATCTACACCCCGTGTTTGTGAGTATTTAGAAAATTAATTAATTTAGTAATATTTGAAATTTCATGTGTGTCGTAATTTAGTGGAATTAATTACTTCGTCTTGATTAAAATATTAATCGGGAGAGATGATGATTAACATTTATTGAATATAATTACTAAGTCAATAGCAATTTATTTTTTTACGTCATAATGAGTAATAGTGACGTGACTATGTTATATCTCAATCGGGAGTCAAGAGCAGACTATATGAGTTTGAGATTGGAAGTTATGGTAGTGTGAATCAGATGGAGATTTTAAGGTCACGGTTGATTCCTAATGGGTCGAAATAGTCAGAATAATGTACCTGGGTGCGCTGATTGGGTCACGGGGAGATTTTAACCAAAACGGCACCAAATAAGGGCATTTCCATCTTTCGTGAGTTTGCGGTAGATGGAACTCTTAAAATATAAGAAGTATATCAACCAATTTGAGTAGGTGGCTAGGGTTAGAACACTTAAGATAGAGATGAGGCCATAGGAGAGGAAGAGGAGAAAGAAACTAGGTCTTCCCACACCGTTTTGCACCACGGACATTGCCAGATTCGAGATTAGAGCATGGGAAGAGAAAATCCTTCATTAATTAACAAAAATCAAACCTATTGAACCAAATCAAGTGTTTATCTTGCAACTCTTTTAAGCATGTTATAATACCCATGTAGTGTAGGGTTAAAATTACATGACTTGGGTGTATTCTTGAAATTTCTTTGGGTGTCATTCATGATTTGGAGTAGGATTCATGTAGAATTAACCCCTTTATGTAGATGATACAAAATCTAAAATTGTATGATGAGTAACTTGAAAGAAATCTGGGCATATTGGTGAATATGCACGAAGAACACCATGAACTAGGGTTTTGAGAATTTTGGAATTTAATTTATTATTGGGTAGATTTCTTATAGATTTGATGTATTATTTACGTTAGAAATTGTCCCTAGACATGTGTTTGAGGTTTGTGCATGTTGGATAGGAGTTTGGGAGAGTTTCATGCAGGTTTGGAGTGTTAACCATGGAGAAAAACGAGTTTGGGACGAAGCTGTCAGAAATCGCTAAGATCGTTCAAATGAGATTGAGCGAGATTTGTATGTCATTCAAACGAGATTATAATGTTGTTCAAACAACCCTAGGTATTCGTCATGGATGTAGATATTTTCATTACGAATGCGTGGCCTCCAGTTTCGTATTTTTTTTCTTTATTTTGAATTAGTTATGAATTTTCTACGAAAGGGTGTCCGAAATCGAAATCTTTCGTCAGAAGTTAAATCAGGGTATATAATGGATTATGAACTATATGAGGACTTTGGAAATTTTAATAGACCTATAGTCGGGGCTTAGTCTTAGTCATAATGAGAGTAAAATGAGACTAGGGTCTCCGAGGTTTAAACAATTGTGTTATGTATCGGGAATTTAAAACGAGCTACGGGAAGTGTAGATGATAACCCATAATTTATACCAGTAGGTTAGTGATGTTTTAACTACTAAAATTTCTTTAGGGATAATTAGGACCCTTAGGGTAGTGAGTGATACTCGAAAAATATGAATATAATATTACGCGTGAATCGTTAGTACGTTGGGTATTCGAGAGATATAAATACTATGTACTAGATATACTTATAGGTTGTGTGGGTACCTATGCTGGATATATATATATATACTAGCGGATGCCTGTGCCCGAGGTCACCGCGATAAATTTGTCCCCGTGATAAAACTCAGCGCATAATAACCCGCCTTTTTAAAAAAAATTAAAAATAAAATAAAAATATATATATTTTTTTTAAAATATTTCAAAAAAACAATATTTAAAAAAAATATTTTTTTTATAAATATTTTAATAAAAAAATAAAAAAATAATTATGTATGTATGTATATATGCATGCAAGCATGCAACACATAAAATGCATGTTTATCATGCATGAGTTACTATTCATAACACCATTGTCTCATATATATATATATATATAGGTTTCGTGAATACCTATGATGTGATTTGCTATGTATGTGGACATACCTACGCTGCCTGCTATCACGAAACAACTTCTTATCTTGGGCATTGATGCTATATTTTAGACATGAATCTTCTATCTTTTTTTTAACATGGAACAAACATAACAGAAGGGTCGAAAGTGGAAACACCTTTTACACCTCATTTAAGCAATATTGTTGTTAGTCTAAAATAACAACATGTGGCGAAACTTGCGGCTCGCACAATGACCGCAAATGTGGTAGTGCCCAAACAAAATTCTACTCCTTATTCTTAAAAAAAAGCAAAGGAAGATCAAAATGATTGCCCACTCGACCTGAATCCAATAATCTTGAATAATGGCATATTATACCGATTGGTCTAGTAAGTGCAATCGATCACTAGTATAGTCAGGAAGAACATCACCAACAAAACTTAAGATGTGTAAAAAAGATATCCTCCATTACATCTGTCTGATCATTTCTCCTAAGCCAGTGAACATAGCTCTTCTCCGTTAGAAAATGCGTCAACTATTGCATCATTGTGAACCGTTGCATCTCAGCATTTTTCATCTTGTGCTTTTCATTCTAAATTGTTCTAATTGATGAAAAATTATATTCCGACCATTGTTTCAACGTGTGAAGTACTTCCTTTGGCCTCACCTCATTGTTAATCATCTATCTTCCAATATTCCACTCTTCTTGTGAAAGTCACGCAACATACGGATGTCCGACGAGGGTTTTAGATACCCTGTGGTTATGTAACCCACAAATAACTTCCACCCCCAGCGACGATCCTCTAGCGAAATGCCTTTCAATCGAAAGGGACAATCACACTTTTTCGCACCAGAACACCACTTCCTCTTTTTATCCACCACACCATCTTTCCTATTCCAATGAATGTCATTGGCTAACAAGCCAGTACCACCGTTCCGTTTCTAACTAAACTGTCCTTGTCGAATTTCAAAATGATGACAACGACATGAAGTTTGTGGCCAATTTTTTAAAGCCAATCAATCATCTTATCACAGTCTTCGAAAATCTGCACAAGTATAACAGTGTTAATTGAAATTAATCATATATGGTAATTACAACTATATATGAACAAGTATAATATCTTAATGTCACGTATAAAGAAACTAAAACAAGTTCCTGTCACATATAAAGAAATTAAACAAACCTCCCGATTAGTGAATTAAACTGTATGGTCTTGCGTAATTGCATTAACATACAAGCCTTCACTTACTCCCACATCCTATCAAAGTATATAATCAAATGTTAGGGTCGTCCAACTATGTCATAAACTAAAAACCTGAATTGATGAAAATTATTTTTTAAAGTAGACAGTGTGAAATCTGGGAACAAATCGTGCGAACAGTTGCCCGTGGTTGATGACGTATATCTTTCCAAAATGAATCATTGATGGTCATCTATTTAAAGTACATTAAAAATTGATAATACAATAAGAATTAAGACACGGTTAGAACAAACCCTAAGTGACACTCTCATGGCTACACACCACCGTAGGTGTGAAAAAATGGTGATGTACAACCTTAAAAGGTGAAACCACGGTCATAAGGAACCATTGTATCCAACACTTTCTTTAACTTACGATGTTACGCAATCGTATGTCACACTATACAATGTAAGATAATTGTAAAGGTGACTGCCACGGTTGTTAGACTTCGGGGTATTAAGTTATCTTTTAAAACCCCAATACTATTTACTTACCACGATGTCATCCAAACTTGATTGTCTTATTCATAGAAGCATCCAATCGTATACATATATATTACGTTTATATTAAACCGTGAGTTAATTTTCATTTATCAACTAACCTAAGGCTAGTTACCACCGAATGTACTTATCACCTACAACCTCCTGTCACTGTAAGTACAATATATCCAGGGCCTTTTTTTAAATCTTCGCTTCATTTTTTAGATAGTTTTAGACATTTTAGACTATGTAGCCGTGTTTTAATACCTCAAAATCATCAAAGGAGTAATGGATGATCAACTTTTGGAAAGCTTCAACATCTACTTTATTTTCTTCACTCATTGTAATGTAGCCACTTTAAACCCTGTTTTCTGTGTAAAAACGGATTTGGAGACAAATGAAGAAGGTGAAAAATTGCTAGTTTAAACCGTATAATGGTTTCTTTTGGTGGATTGTGAAAAGGTTTAAATGTTAAGGTTTGTGTTGTTTTCGAGTGTGTTATTATTTGTGGTGTTTCGTTAGTGTGTAATTTTTAAATTATTTAGGGGTATTTTTGACATTTTGATTAACTAAAAAGGCACAACACTTTTGAGTGTTGTTAGTAAAGTGCGTATTTAATTTTTATGTGGTGTTTTAGAGGTAATTTTTTGGTGGAATTATCAGCACCTTATCGGTTTCTAGTAGTCAAAGTGACCCAGAGGGTATAATCACGGAGCCCATTTGTTAAGACAAGTACTCGTTATCAGTGACTTTCTCTTTCTCAGGAACTGTAAGAGGTTAATGTTAATTTAGCACATGCCAGAAATCTGTGGGATGAAGGTAACTTATGAATGGACCATTTTCCCCAAATGCATGTCAAACCCTTCAAGTGCACATAATGGACATTTCCTGTAACACTAAACTGAAACACTTCCCCTCCTTTGTACAGTCAATAACTCGACAAGAATGAGTTATCATCTTGTTTATCCGTTTCTCAATCTTTGTCGAGGAAAATGGCATGTGGGTTTTATTGACTTTTAGATCTTCCAAGTCTTGGTTTTGATTGATGAGAAAATATTTTATAAAAATACAGTATGAACTTAATGACATTTGTTATGGGGATAATCATTTCATATTTTATCATTTTGTTAAATGTTTTTGATATGTTAGTCATGGTTTACCCGTAGTGAAAGCCTCCGTCAGGACAAATAGTTTACATCACCTTTGGATGTTATTTTTAATAGTATGTAACCTCATTTATTTCTTAAATCTCCTTCATCACCCTTGCAAAATTCATATTTTATTAAGGACTCCTTGATTTTCACACAATCCTCTTAAAGCCAATATCGCGAATTTTATCATAGAAATTGCAACAAACAAGGCAAAGACAATACTAGTAACACCCGTTCGCACCTTTCCTCTAACCATATATATGTTATTGTTCACGAACAATGACTTTAATATCGACGTGACTATCTAACATTAAACAAATACACTGGCTCCCATTGATGTTTTGCATTGTTAGCATGGTAAAATAACCAACTTGAATTATCAACATAGTCTTTCTCAACTATAGGAAACCCATAACTCAACCAATGTTGAAGCCTCCATTTCAATATGTACATATGGAATTGAACATACTTCACTGTTAAGAGGCGAAATGGTGTTGTTTTGGTGAATGTATAGTTACTGATCATAAGATACAATATGATCTTTTATGTCTAGTCAATTGGCTTCTGATTAATGTGGATTCATTTTTTTTGTAACTGAGTACGCATATGGAAATGAGAATTCATCCTTGAAGAGCGAATTCAAAATATATTTTTTATTGAATATCTCAAAAGATCTGAATTCAATATAAATAATAATTCCTTTAGCTTAATTAGAAATTTAATCCAGTTTGACTTTGCACCTTAGAGATGTGAATTAAATCTTGGTTTCGCATCTCCCGGATGCAAATTCCTCCAATGCAGTTTTTTTATAAATACGATTTTGAGTTCATTATTTTCGTAAATATATAATTAAACCGGATAATTATAATAAATAAACGTGATTTTATATCTTTCTTCCGTAATCAAATTATTTTATTTTAAATTTTTATTTTTTATTTAAAAATATTATTTTATGGATTTATTATTTAGTTGATGAGTTTTTTTGGGTCCATAGCAGAATGAACCAGTCTGTTCAACGAGTCCCTAGATGTAGTGTATACCTTCTTTACTACTTAATGTGTACTTAAATTTTTGTAATGTATACACAAAATTTTGTAATATATATGTTATTTTATAATTATATATACATAAATTTTTATGATGTACATGTGTCACGTTTGTTTATACCCCACCATATGAGATATTAATTAAGAAGGATATACCTTAGTATTCAAAAAATATATTAGTGGATCAGGAGAAAACAAAATTTATTCGTCGGAGACTAAATTCAAAACGTTCATTAAAAATAATAGTTTATAAGGATATGCTCAATTAATGCTAATATTAAGGACTTGTTCAATATCGTGGAATATATATGTTAACTACGTCTAAAAAAGGAAAGTGAACTTTTACTTTGGGATGTCCCAAAAAAGGTTATGAAATATATTAAATCCTATATATGAATAAAAAAGAAAATGCACGACCTTAATAGGTAAAGATTATATTTTGTGTTCGGTTTTACATGCCTTTTCCTTTATAGGATAGCCTTACACTACACCAAATACCATAAATTGTCACGGTCCATGACCATGACAATTTCTACCATGACCATGAACTATGACTGTCGTAGAAGGTGTTCACAGTCCGAAACTGTGACCCTATTGTTGTGACCATTTTCGTGCATTATTGTTACGGTCTTTATCAGATGGTCACTGCTATGGACCATGACCACTTTTGCACCATATTTGTCACATAAATAGTCATGGTACCAGCCTTTTCCACATATAACCCCTGGAAGGGGTCACGATTTGTGTCATAATCAATTATACTTAATCACGATTTTGGACTGTGACTACGTTGCCATGACCATTTCTCATTTTTGGTGTAATGCTATTTATAATGACATACAATTTCTTTCCTTAACGACCTGTGACACCCTGTACAATCCATAACTAGATTGACCAGCTCTAAATATAAATAAAATAGGAGTCTAAACTATTTTTATCATTCTAATCATGACTGAAATAAAATAAAATATATGAGTAAAGTGTTAATAGTAATACATGAATAAACCAAATGAAACTCTTATACCAATCTCATTACAAAAAGATCTCCATCACTAGAATAGCATAATTATATTAAGATATAAAAACCAACTCTAAATATAAAAAAAATGCTCCATCCTAAATAAATTCCAATGATTCTAATCTGACCCGAAAAGTACTGAAACGAGATGAAATGAATGTAAATGAGCATGCAAGATCGACATTTAAATTATATATGTAGAAGTAGAGACTTAAAATGAGAGTAAAAGATTAGGATTGTTGAGGTTACTGCTACTTAGGACCTCAAAAAAAATTCCACTAACAAGATTAAACCTATTAAGTTTATAAAGAGTATGGATTTAATCGAGGTTGGGACATAAGAAGAATAATAATGAATCGTCCTCACATTTTACTTATTTTTAAATTAATCAAATACAAACAATCTAAATATATCATCCAGGTTTAATCCCAAGCCCATGTGAACCCAATGATATATAATTATAAAACTTTATCATTTATTTATAATTATAAGGTTCCATAATCATTGTCTCATATATATAATTCCTGTAATAAACACAATAAAATAACGTAAATCACATAAGTACGATATTTAGTGAGTATGTCCCCACTCACATCTAGATTGATGGGTTATGCAAAAGCCCACACGTAAAAGTACTAAGGCCTATCCTTATTGCCTTTGGGGATCACTCGTGCTTACTAGGTATAGTTATAGGTTGTCCTAAATCTACAACCACAAAGAATCAGCAATGTATAATCACTACGCATTCCCATCTATTGCACGATCTCTATATATAAGGACATATGATAGAACTCCCCTGTTTTCCCTCACTAAGGACGCGGGTACGTTAATCATAGGATCGAGGGTAAAAGGACCAAGGTAAGCCCGTCACCATTACTGGGGTACCAACGCAGTCAACATTGTATGTGTCCTATCAAAATCCCTCCTAGTACGTCCCCCAAAAGAACTCACACACCACGGTATGATTGCACATAAAGTCCAATACATAAAAATTCGATATGCTCATGCATTAATAAAATTAATACAAGTCTAGGATTAGTTATATATGATTAATTAATAATTTATTAATAAGTTGTAGCAAAGTCGTTCAAGCTAGATTCTGAAATCGAAGTTGTTAGAGCAAAAGCATTATCTCATTCGAATGAGAACCTAACTCATTCGAATGAATCTCATAACTTGTTCGAAGGAAATCACAATCTCCTTCGAATGAGATCCATGAAGAAGGATTCTTCCCCATTTAATAGAAATGAACAATAACAACCCAAAACTTATATTTCAAGCCTCTAAATAGTCCAATGCCCATCATCCTTGAAGTATAACATGTTTAATAACAATACTAACTTTTAACAACTAGTTTTAAGTTATTATAATAGCATTCATGTACAAAATTCATATTATAAGTTTTAGAACCCTAATTTTATAATTCTATCAAATTCATATTAGATTCGATTCAATTACACATTAAACATGAGGTCTTTTATAGATTATCAATAATATGATTCAAATTTACACTATAATGATCATATTATACAATTTCATGCTTCGATTCAAGGCATTAATCATCAAACTACTCAATTTTAACAATATGATTAAGGCTAAACATATAATTAAATCTAATTATAAAAATTAGTTATATAGATGATTATAAAAATCTGATTTCAAGAGTTTAAATTCAGATTCCATTGACTACTACTATGATAACACAGTCCCAATAAAATTGTTAATCTGTGTAGACTTGCCTTAGACTGATTGATAGATTAAAGTAAAAAAAAAAAAAAACTCTAAATCCTCTTCAATCCTTGTTGTCTCCTCTCCTAAGCTCTCTAAGGTCTTATTGTAATAACCGTGCCCAATATTTTATTATTTTCCCCACATAAATTACAAACAATGGAAACCTTGGCAGTTGGATCATTATAATTAGGTTTGCATTTGTATTTGACCATTTTGGAGTCTTGACGATAATTATTGGAAGATTATGGGTAAAAATTTGGAAAATTCAGGAAAATGGTCTTCCAAATGAGTTGAGGGTCGTTCAAATGAGATTGGACTTTCGTTAGAACTAAGATATGTCCTTTGAATGAGGATCCCAGGTCATTCGAAGAAGATATTGAACAAGGATGGAATGATAGCCAACAACATACCTGAACAAGACTCGTTAGAAGGTCTTTCGAAGGTTAGTTCGAATGGGAGGTCATTCTCGTTTAAACAAGAGGCCATTCCTGTTCGAACGAGCGCATCCGAAATTTTATGTTCGAGTTTCCCTTATGTGATGTCATAATATGAACCCTTGGATTAATGATGTGTCAAATTTTGAGTGTTCTAGAGGGGTAAAAATGAGGTTTTGGGTTATTTGGGGGATTATTAAGTGTAAAGAAGAAAGAGAGAGTGGGTGATGGGTCTTTCTCCCATCATTTTCATATTTTATCCTTCTCTATCTATCTCTTGGAAGTTATTCCCCACTCCCACCACTTTTAACCACCATACACAACCATGTACCCATCTTATGCCGCCATATTTTTGAAGTATCTCATCGCATTTAAGCCCTATATGTCATTTCCTTCATGGTTATTAATTGCTACGAATTTTGGAGGTGGTGTTATTTATTTATTTAATTTTTTTTTTTTTTGGGGGGGGTGGGGGGGGGGGGTGGGGGGATGGATAAGAAGAAGAGTAAAAATTCATGGAGTTTTGCTTGGAGCATATTTTGTGGATCAAACCAACCTATCTAAGGCCACCTTAGGAGGTGGGAGGTTTCAATCTTCTCATAAATTTCATGACATCGTTGTTGGAGCTTCATTGAGGTGAAAAAACTCTACTCTTAGTATTAAGACTCAATTTGAATATTACTAGTCTTGTTGTTAGATTATAAGAGTATGATGCATTTGAATAAGATAACAATGAGTTTCAAGTAATTTATTTAACATTTTTTATGAAATAAAAATGTTGCAAAAATGCTATTTTGATGAGGGTAAAATATGAATGAATATTTCAAAGTTTTGTAAAAATAAAGATTGGGATTTTAGGGCAATATTGCATTTCTAGAAGATTGATGGTAAACATTTTATGAAATGATATATTTTGAAAATGATACCTATCTTGCAAAAGGAAAATTTTATAAAAGTTGGACATTTATTGAATTTTAAGAAATAAAAATGTCCTTTAGTCTTGAAAAGTATATTTTGCGAGTATTATAAAATTCTAGAATAAATTGCATTTAATAAGATTTTTGGAGTTAAAATTCATCTTCACACATATATATATATATATATATATATCTTTGTAGTGTTTTGATGAATAATATATAAATAATTTTAATTAATGTTTTATTGGGTTTAAATATGAAATAAAGAAGAAAGAAATCTCATCCCTTAATGTGTGAGAAAAAAGTGTTGGAAATGTGATTAATGAAAGGGTTTAAGCCAACATGTAGTAATCAAGAAAATGATAACTTTCTTATAAAGTGGTCTTTGGATATTAATGAACGGGAAAGTAGAGAGATGAAAATATTTTCATCTTGAGAAGAATAATACTCCAAAATGTTAAAAAGTGTAAATGTGTCAAAAACACTTAAGGAGTTAGTGTGAGTAACTTAATGGAATTTTGGGGAAACAAAACTTGTGAAAATGGAGGAAAGACATGTGGAAAAAATGGGTAAAATGGTAATTTCATGTAGAGTGGAACATTTTTATGAAAATGTGTTATAGAAAAGGGTCTTAAATGAACACGATATTGGGATAAAATCAATGTTAGAGCAAAAAGTACAAGAAAAGGTGATTTTAAAGTGTAACACAAGTTAGGGTGGAACCCCGGGTTTTGTCTTAACCTGGGTAAGAGGAAAAGTGGGATAATGTGGGTATTTGTAAAATGTTATAACATATTAATAAGGACTCGGATGACATCTGAAAAATTAAGGAGGGTTCGGATCCCTGGGGTGAAAGATCCAAAATCACAGGCGAGGGTATATGGTGTGCATAACCGACAGTGTGGAGTCCGTTAAAGTATGTGATTATGAGAAGATTCCAAAAAAATATCATGAAAATGGAATATGTCAAGAAATGGGTTGTGTGGTAGATACGTAAAAATGCAGCTCCACTTGAATGAATTAATAAATGTTCCGATTAAGTATATAATGGAAAAGTAATGTGAAAATTAATTAGTGTCCATAAGGTGAAGAAAGGGTAAGGTGAAGTAATTAAATGGGTGGTTAAGCAACCTAAAGAGGTTTAAGTAACACAAGAGTGTGTTCATGAAACTTTATCAAAGGAAAAATAAGTATTTTCTAACACGATACTTACATGTGCTGAAACAGTGATTTTTATAGAAAATGCTAACGTGGAATGGCACAAAGAAATGATTTTCCTTAAACAAAGTGTATTTGTTTTAAGTATTTAACTTGATGTGTTAAATCAAGGAATATGTGTCAAGTCAAGTAAAAGGGAATGTCTTTACGGGATTAAGGTGAATTAATCGGGGATAAATAGCATTTTTGGAATATAAACGGTTTCATGCATGTAGTATATATATAGTTTCATGTGCACGTAGATATACGTGTTTGAGTATTCGTTCTGTCGTTTGATTCCATACTTCATTTTGTGTATTTTCCATTGAGCATTCGGCTCACACCTTCGTCTTTACTGTGGTAGGTTGGGTGCGGTTTCATATTTTGAGAGCCTTATACAAGTAAGTCCTCTATTTTATTTTACATTAATAGCTCTGTATGCTTGGATTCCAGGAAATATTTCCCAGGTCCCTTACGTAGCTTTATTTTAAATGGGAACCGAATGCTAAATAAGTGAAATTGCAATTAAATAAAAATGGACTACCAATATTATTTAGGTTATTTGATTACACTTTACACCCAACACTCGGGTCTGATCGAGTTGACCACGAGTGACCCATAAATTCGGGTATGGTATTAGAGCTCTAGGTTCAAGGTTCCTTTCCAGAATGAAATGGTGAGGCCGGTAGTGGATCTTTCGATGTCGGTGTTATTTTTGGGCTGGTCACACTAAATTGGTGACAGTTTCAATTCGTGTTCTCAAAGGAAAACTCAAGGAGACGTGCAGGACATATGACTTATTGCCAAGTGTCATATAACCAAGCTAATTATTATTAATCTCTTTCATACTTTTGATGAATATATATTAGTAACATGTCAGTGTCTATGTGAGACAATAGTAGTGACACAACAGTTTTTAGTGTCGGGTGCTTGCGTGTCAACCCTTTATCATATGAGCGTCTGTTAAGGTACTAATAGAGCTTAATGATGTCCGTGAATTAGAAACATGATTTTTTTAGAGCCAATTATGGATATTAGGTGACTAGAAAGTCATGCCTAGGAAATATTGGTTGTGATAAAAATGCATTGAGTTCAGAGCAAAGTACTTTTGGATGGATAATAATGATCTTGTAATCAACTGAATTGTGGTATATGTGTTGCGTATGCAGTAATGATGATTGAGGAGACTTAAGATTGAATTCTATATAGTCTTCCATGTCAGGGTTTAGGAGATAAGATGCAATTTTGAGGGATAGTATCTTTAGTAATGTCGATGATGTAGACCTCGAGATTTATAGGTTCTATGCGACGTCCTGCATCCTGTCGAAATCCTTTGTACTGTTAATTATGACTCAGTATGTGGCTTATGGTCATATCCATTTGGAAGGAAGATAAGATTATTGTCTAAGTGTCAAGGCATATTTTAGTAACATAAGTAATGGAAATATGCGAGGTAATCCTAGTGTGAGGGTGGTTTGAGGGCATCTTGGAGTGTTCATATGACTAAGTGTGTGAGGCATCATTGAGGAATATAAATTGACTTGTTGTAACATCTCAATGTATTCAGTGGCTAAGTTGTGCTATATGTAGAGGCTCATAGACTAGTGTCCTTACGAGTGGCTAGTAATCACAATGTGCATATTGAAAGGTTCGTAGAGCAAAAATTGAATGAGAGAGTCATAGATGAGGAAATCTTATCGGGTCTTGAGGAATTTTATGTGGATCATGTTAGGTGCCATTAGGGGAACTTATTAGTTCCGAAATGAAGAAGTGTTATAGTCCAAGTAATTATTGTGTTAGGGGTCAGGTGAAGATCTCAAATTGTTGGTCAAGGTTTAAATGAGGTGGATAGTGTACATGCGAGGTGTTGTTATTTAGATTGGCATAGATGGGTGATGTAATCTTGTAAGAGAAATTAAAAGTTTGTTTCGTGAGTAGGCGTGATGCTCGGGTGACATGGAATGACGTGAATAGAAAGTGTGATACTTAATTTTGAAGAGTAATAGGAAATGTATTCGAGACTTAGATTGATGATTCCATGTCGAGACTTAAAAGTGGCACCCTAATGGGGATGTCGAATCATGATTACAATGTTAGCATGCATCGACATTATAAATTAGGATAACCCTAGAAATATAAGGACCAGTTCTTGGAACTCCTTGCCAAGTCAGTACAGATTTCAAAATATAGGCTTATATGGTACTCACTACCCATGGAATACCAATGACGACTGGTGTGGCCATCATGTAAGTTCAGTTTGGGAAGAGCTCGGAGATGAGCTCAGTGACAACGTTGTGTTTTTAAAGTTTAAATATAAGTTGTATGTTTTGCTTAAAGGGGTTGTTCCTAAGGATACATCAGGATGCGATCACGCCATGACAATGAAATAGATGTGTTAGATTGGTCATAGTGTCACTAGAGATGTGGGCAAGGTCGTCTTTGACAGAGGCATTAGGAATTCGCCAGTCGGAGTGGTTCGTATATGTTAAGGATGTAAGGGGGAGAACCTTGCTCCTAAGGAAGGATGCCTAGAGTTTGACTTTTCAAGAATAATAAGTTTGTGAATTGCTTTCATCTTGTAAGGATGAATGGTTGTAATTCAATTCGTCATAGTCGGTGATTCGATCCAAGGCGTGTGTCTAGATCGGTACCAGTGAGAATGTTTGGGAGAAGTTGTAAACTTCAAAGATGGAAACCTAGGTTCTCTTTTTATAAAACATAATCTGACACGTACATATGGGATTCCCTCAGAACAGTTGTTTATTACTTTTATTCCTCTTTGTGTGCCCCATTTTATTTCGATAATCGAGGATTAGTATTCTCACGAATGTGGTTGCTAGTATTGGTACCATGTTGTGGTACAACGCGGTAGGCCCTAATAAAGTGCAGGTGGACCTGGCATGATCAATGCAACTCGAAAACTAGGTGGCCCCAATTTGAGGTATTATTACTATTGCAGAAAGTTCAGTATATGGGTGGTTGCACTTTCGACGGCATGATCTGCTTGAAGTAGTTATTTTCCTTAGGATTAATGACCTTACAACTGGCCAACATAGTAGTCAGTGGCCCTGGTTGTAAAGATCGGGATGGTGACTTGAGGAAATCGTATAGTGTTAGAAATCGAGGAACTTAGCACACAGTGTTACTTTGCTATGGTGAGTGGATTGGTACGATACTTAAGTGAGTGCTCCGAGTGAGACGCCTAGAGTAATACTAAGGTCCTTAGAGTGATGCAGCGGAAGGTGTTAGTCGAGTGAGCGATGATGATTTGGTCAGTGTATTACTCCTCGGAGTGAGTAATTAGTGATGTAATGTTAGTATCAAGCTCTAGTAAAATTGTGTAGTTAGGATGACTCAAAAATTCATGGGGACGTAGGACATGTAGTCCTAAGATTAAAAATGGTTCTTAGTGATGAATTTGATAATTGGTTGTATTATGGTTCACTCTTGAGTGAGTATCGATCACTAAAGAGGGTTGACCGATAGAGGCATCAGTATGCTTTGGGAGTTAGTAAAGGTAGTCCTAGGACTTGATTAAGCATGATCATCAAGTGAGTGGAGACTCAGGGTCAGTTATGTGACATTGATGGTTAGCGTGATGGTGAGCATTAAAGCATGTCACATGTTGAGATTTTAGTGATAATTCGTGCGCAAGGGTGTGCGATATGATCTTAGATATTGAGTAATTTGATGGTTTAGTCATGGAGGATTCCTATGATTTAGTTTAAGAGTCGGTAAACCCCGTGGATTTGAGGAATTGACGAATCGATAATTTCAGAGATGAAATTTCCTAAGGAGGGAAGATTATAATACCCGTGCCCAATATTTTTTATTTTTTCCCACATAAATTGTAAAAGTATGAAACCTTGGGATTTGGATCAATATAATTAGGTTTATATCTGTATTTGGACATTTTGAGGTCTTGACGATAATTACAGGAATACTATGGGCACAAAATTGGAAAAATTAGGAAGATGGTTGTTCGAACGAGTTGATGGTCTTTCGAACGAGATTAGCATTTCGTTCAAACTAAGATATGTCATTTGAACGAGGATCCCAGGTCATTTGAAGAGGATATCGAATGAGACCCAATTGCATACCTGATCAGAACTCATTAGAAGGTCGTTCGAAGGATAGTTCAAATAAGAGGCCATTCTCGTTTGAACGAGCGCATCATAAATTTTATGTTTGGGTTTCCCTTGTGTGTTGTGGCAATATGGAACCCTGGATTAATGAGGTGTCAAGTTCTAAGTGTTCCAGAGGGTAAAAATGAGATTTTGGAGTTGGGGAGGGTTTTTATAAGGGTTGTCTGGGGGAATATTGAGTTTGAAGAAGAGATAGAGTGGGGGGTGGGACTTCCACCACTTTGAACCACCGCAAAACACCATGTACCCACTTTATGCCATCATATTTTGGAAGTACCGCATTATATTCAAGCCTTATATGACCATTTCCTCCATGGTTATTAATATATACGAATTTTGGAGGTGTTGTTGGGAGGTTTAGGAGAATAAGAAGAATAAACATTCATGGCGTTTTGAAGGTGGATTTTTCTTGGAGCAAACTTTGTGGAGAAAGGCAACCTCCTTAAGGCCACCTTTACAGGTGGGGGGTTGCCATATTCTTAGACATTTCATCCCATCATTGTTGGAGCTTCATTGAGGAGGGAGAACTCTACTCTTAGCATTAAGACTCTATTTACATATTAGTATTCTTGTTCTTATATTATAAGGGTAGGACGCATTTAAATAAGATACTGGTGAGTTTCATGTAATTTGGTGTTTAACATTTTTATGGAATGAAAATATTTCAAAAATGCTACTTTGATGAGAGTAAAATATGAATGAATATTTTAAAGTTTCTTGAAATAAAGTTTGAGATTTTATGGTAATAGTGCATTTCTAGAAGTTTGATGCTAAACATTTTATGAAATGAAATGTTTTGAAAATTATATTTATCTTAAAAAATGAAGATTTTATAAAAGTTGGACATTTGTTGAATTTTGAAGAAATAAAAATGTCCTTAAGCCTTTAAAAGTATATTTTTTCGGTATTATGAATTTAAAGAATAAATTGCATGTTTAAACCAGTTGATAGGATTTTTGGAGTTAAAATCCATCTTCTCATGTACATAAACTTTAAGCCTTTTGATTATGAACATGTAAACAAATTTAATGAAGGTTTTATTGGGTTTAGACATGAAATAAAGAAGAAAGAAATTTTAGCCCTTAATGTTTGTGAAAAAGGTGTTGGAAATGTGATAAATATAAGGGTTTAAGACTACCTATAGTAATAAAGAAAATGATAACTTTCTTATAAAGTGGTCTTTGGATATTAATGAAAGGGAAAGTGATGAGATGAAAAGATTTCCATCTTGAGAAGCATAATACTTTAAAATGTAATAAAGTGTTAATGCGTCTAAACTACTTAAGAAGCGAGTGTGGGTAAATTAATGGTGTTTTGGAGAGATAACACTTGTGAAAATGGAGGAAAGACAAGTTTAGAAACAAATGGGTAAAATGGTAATTTTACGCAAAATGGAATATTTTTATGAAAAATATATGTTGAGAAAGTTGTTACAGAAAACCGGTCCTAGATGAACATGATTTAATGATAAAATCAATGTTAGAGTAAAAAAGGATAAGAAAAGATGATTCTAAAGTGTAACACAAGTTAGGGTGGAACCCCAGGTTTTGGCTTCAGTCGGGTAAAAGAAAAAGTGGAATACCGTGGACATTTGTAAAATGTTATAACACATTAATAAGGACTCGGATGACATCGTGAAAATTAAGGAGGGCCTGGAGCTCCGCGGTGAACAACCCAAAATCACTGGCCACAGCACATATTACGCATAGTCAACGGTGTGGAGCCTATTAAAGTTTGAAGTTATGAAAAGATTCCTAAAAAATATTAATAAAAATGGAACACGCCAAGAAATGGGTTGTGTGGTGAACATGTAAAAATACAACCTAACTTGAATGGATTAATAAATATTTCGATATAGGATAAAATGGACACGTAAAGTGAAAATTGATTAGTGTCCATCAGGTAAAGACATGCTAAGGTGAAGTGATTAAATGGGTGGTTAAGAAAACTAAAGAGGTTTGACCAGTAAGTAACACAAGAATGTGTTCATGAAAGGTATTCAAAGGAAAAATAAGTATTTTCTGACATGGCACTTGCGTGTGATGAAAGGGTGATTTTCAAAGAAAATGATAACGTGGAATGGTACAAATATAGTGAGTAATTTCGTTAAAAGAAATGATTTTTCTTAGACAAAGTATATTTATTTTAAGTACATTACTGGGTGCATTAAATCAAGGAATAAATGTCAAGTCAAGTAAAAGGTAATGTATATACGGAATTAACGTGAATTAATCGAGGTAAATAATGTTTTCGGAATAAGAAACGGTTTCATGAATGTAGCATATATATATATATATATATATATGTGTGTGTGTGTGTGTGTACGGTAGTTGCATGTGCACGTAGATATATGTGTTAAATTCTTCCTTATGTCGTTCGATTCTATACTGCATTTTGTATGTTTTTCACTGAGCATTCATCTCACACCCTAATCTTTGTTACAGAAGGGTGGGTGAAGTTTCGTATTTTGAGAGAGATAGACAAGTAATTACTCTCTTTTATTTTGCGTTAGTAGTTCTGTATGCTTGGATTCCAAGGATGCTTCCCACGTGTCCTTTACGTATCTGTATTTGAAATGGGAACCGAATCCTAAACAAGTGAAATGGTAATTAAAAAAATGTACTAGCAACATTATTTAAGTTATTTCATTGCACTCCACACCTAATGCTCAGGTCGGACCAGGTTAACCATGGGTGACACATAAATTCAAGCCGAGGCGTTACACTTTTAAAATGCCTTATAAGTGTTTTAGCTTTCTCTAATTATGTTAGTAAGAGTGTTACCCACGAAATTAAAACTGAGATTAATATAAGCCTTAACCTAATTAGACCAAATCATATATCAAATGGCCAAAAACTTGTCCCAACCCATATGCCTGTGACACCCCACCTAATAAAATACCGGGTGATCAGTCTTATACCAAATTAAAACAGGAATCCCAGTTGGTTCATCCTTAGCATCACTATTGAAAACCTTTTTAAAACTTATTAACCACCTAGTATTCCAAAAGCTGGTGCCAATTTTTTTATCTTAATAATTAAACCAATTAATACATGCGGAAATAAAAATAATCCATTCACACAGCTGAATTAAATCAACCGAATAAATAATGACTACATGCCTAATAAACCATCGGTCACCAAAGTAAAATAATCCAATACAAATATTCAACACTGGAATAAAACAAATCCGAAAACTGAACTGAAAGTCCGGGCGATATGCCCTAAATAAAACTAGAACTGATAAATGATTCCTACTCTAGGAATGAAATAACGATGCATCTAATCCAAACTCCTGCTAGCATCCACATATGTCGCAGCTCCGTGTCCCTAGAATAGAATATCAATCCTGGCGTCCCTATGGCTGGACACCTAAAAGGTTTTGAAAATAGTTTTATAGCAAGGGTTAGAACCCAAAATATTTTGAAAATATTTAGCAAGTGAATTAACTGCAGGAATTTAAAATGCATGAATGCGCTTTATATTTAAGTTAGTGTCGCACTCTCTTGAGAACATTCTCACCCGTCCACTAATGTGCACACCTAACGGTTACCTTAATCCCACCTAGTTGTATTACCCCGTCCAACTAGTCCTGGTGTAAACTCACCTTGCTATACTACTCTATCCCGAGTATAATTATTCATGAATTATAAGTTATCTCACCAATTAACTTAATTAATTCCTTTAAATAATAATCATATAATTGTATCACAAGTTATATAAAACAATTACATCACACATTGTATTATTACCCGCATATAATATTTACTACCATTATATATGTACCTTTACCACAACATCCACACACGTATATATACACATCCATCCCTCCAAGTATACCCTCACTAGATGATTCCCTCTAAAATGCTGTCTCACTAGGTGTGCTCACATAACCTAGTTTCCCAAGTTGGAATCGGTCACCAACCTGGCCCAAAATATAAACGTGGTGGAGGTGGTCATATTCCTTTCCTGAAAGTTAGATAAATCACTCACCCATATGCCGATCGCTATGATCTGGGGATATACTCAACCTACTCCTCAAGCTAGGGGATTCACCCACATCGCGTAATCCCTTGATAGTACTAGAGTATATAAATTAAATAAATATCTAGTCACTAATATTTAATAGCATACACAATACACACACACACACACACACACACACACACACACACACACACATATATATACATACATACATACATACATATATATATATATATATGCTATCACTACACCGTATATATATAATATAAATCCCGACTTTATCGTGTATTAAAAATTCCATAACACTAGCCTGTAATTTCCTGATTCTCTGGCCTGACTCAACTTAATTAATTTTCTCACTTAATAATTTATCATCTCCCCGAGTCTATGGTCCGACTCCAATTTATTTAATTCACACTTCAATTAATTAATACTAATCCGAGTCGATAGTCCGACTCTAATTTAATTAATTTACACATTAATTAATTAATACTAATCCGAGTCTATAGTCCGACTCTAATTTAATTAATTTACACATTAATTAATTAATACTAATCCGAGTCAATAGTCCAACTCTAATTTAATTAATTTACACATTAATTAATTAATAATAATCGGAGACTATAGTCCGACTCTAATTTAATTAATTTACACATTAATTAATTAATACTAATTCGAGTCTATGGTCCGACTCTAATTTAATTAATTAACACAACCATTAATTTAATACTTGGTGTCACCCAACCATTATCCCCGGACTCGCTCACTTGGTCTATATTCCAACTCCAAATTAATTTAGACTCTCAATAATTAATTTAATACTTTGGTGTCACTTACCCAACCTACCCGGACTCGCTCACTTGGTCCATTTTTAAATCATAAAATTTCATTCCCAAATTTTCATCCAAAATGTGTCCCACATTTATCTCTCCCAAATTTCCCAATTATATTTACTTATAATTACCAAGAGTCATACCCCTATTCAATTTTCATCATTTAAATCAGCTCAAGACCCTTTTTCAATAAACATCTCCCATGTAATTAAAACTGGCGTCACTGCTAAAATTTCTGCATCATCGATCGATCGAGCCCCCTGGGTCGATCGATCGATCGTTCCAAAAATCATCTTCTCCCGCCTATGTTCAGCCATGGACGAACCCTAAATCTTTTATTTCTTCCCAAACTCTTACCCAGATCACAACCAACATTATTTCCACACAAGAAAAGGTTCTAAACACCCTAGAGACCTTAATCTATCATCAAATTTATACATAACCTTAAGTATATCAGATTTGGGTTTTTCATCCGGGTTTCGTTTTTACCGAAATCAACCTCATCATTCTCAATCAATTTAAACACTAATACTTACTGTAATCTACCCTACAATTCAACCTTAACAGTCCCAAATCATTACCTAGCATCCTTTGAGTAATTAAATCTCACCATTACTCTACTTTCAGAAAAACCCAATTTAATTATGGCTACACACCCAAAATGAATTTTCACATACACATACTATGATATGAATTGATTATCATCAATTTAAGAACTACAACAGTTAACCACTTGCCTGGAATGATTCGTAGAGTCTGATCCGTTGGTGTAGTGAAGGTGTTGATGAAGAACACCCCAATCTGTCCCTAAATTTGACTCCAAAATACCCCCAATTGACTTCTTGATGTGTCTCTTTTGTGTCTCTCTCAAACCCTAGGTTTAGAGTTGTATTAAATGCCGTTCACACTTCCCCCAATTAGGATTAAAACCCTTAATCCCGTTTTAGGCCATACGGGCCAAATTAAAATGACCCAAATCATCCCGTGTGGGCCCGGTTAAACCTAAAAATACCCCGAGACCCAATTACTACCCCCGGGAACTCTTTTCTAACTATCTCGACCCATCTGGACTCAACCATGCACTCAGAATTGTAATCCGAATTACTTTATAATTTTCTCAAATTTTGACCTCAAAATGCGACACACTTTAATTCGAACAATTAAACTTAAAAGTCGTCAATTATGAATAATTCCTCTCACTCTTATAAATTCTCCAAATCATAAATTTAAGTTCCTCCAATTTAAATATTTTTATTTCTCCCAAAAATAATTAAATACTAAATCCTCAAATTACAGGGTGTTACGTACTCCCCCCCCTTACAAAGGAATTTTATCCTCGAAATTAAGATGAGCCTAGTGCTACAAGATTTGAATATCACTTTCTAGACATGGGCCTCTAAGCTCGCTAAATCTATCTCTCTCGCTTCTAACTATAAATTACACAAATATGCATTTTAATTAACGAGGGCGCCCATACACCCTTACGCGTGCTTGACGACACAAATGTTGCCTTAATTAACCCGGGTGCCCATACACCCTATCCCTGTGCTTTACCGCAAGAAATTTACCCGACTATTCTAGTCGTGACCCGTAATATAACTTCCAACCTGTGGTCATATCACATATATAAATAATAATACCCAGGGTAACCAATCCATGTACTAACGACTAAACATCTCCCCACTTCCAACGTTGCGCTAAGTTTCATGCGTGGGACGTCTCGCAAAATGAAATCCAAACAAGGAACCCATCCGATACTGATTGGGCATAAATATTGTATATTTATCCCCCTAATTTCAGTACATTTGTGAACCCGAGTGATGTAACATATATGGATTTGATTCACATTTATGCTACTAACCTTCGTGCCGAGTATTTCGTGTTTTGTGCTTCTCTTATTGGTTTTACAGGTTAATTATGCAAGCAGTGCAAAAGAGGAAGCAAGACAATGCTAGAAAAGCTAAGAAGGCAAGTAAAAGGGCAAATTGGTAATTTTGAAGCCAGATCTGGAAGGATAAGTCAACTGGAAAGTTAAAGAACTCGGAACAACGAGAACACTGGAAGAAACGGCACCCAAATCCGAGCTACGGTTGAAAAGTTATGCTCAGTTGAAGTTGAAGAAAAATCCAAGAAAAGAAGAGAAAAGCCAAAAAAATCCTAAGTGTTGAACTCCAGGCCAGCATACATTCGCGAACCCCAGACCGAACCGGTTTGGGGGGGCGAACCGGTTCGCAGCAGCTTATTAAGTTTTTAACACTCTAAAATTGTAGGGAACGGAAGCAGCAGCTTAGGAACAACTATTAGGGCTAGTTTTAGAGAGTTTTGATAAAAAAAAGGAGAGGAACATCAAGGGATTATATTGCTTCAAGATTTCATTGTTTCGGGTTTGTTTTTCAAGTTTTAATCCAAGATTCAAGATTTTTGTCATTGTTCTTGCATGCTTAGTTTTCGTAGTCGATTCAACTTGTTTTCGCATTCATAGTACATCTTTACATGTTTCAATCTTGTTTCATCATGATTTCATACACATGCAACATTATTATTTCATGCAGTAGTCCATTTAACATGTTCGGCTAGGTTTTAAAGGTTGGGATGCATGAACCCAACCTGATGTGTTAGTGTATGTGTGCAACGTGAATCCGATAAATTTAATGATTAATTTTGATTGTATCGCATAATTACATAATAATTGTGGATCTTTATATCTCGTTTGCCTCTGGGTACTCGTGATGATTTAGAGTACAATTTGAATGCAATTACCGCGATACCGATTTACTCATCCTCAGATTAGGTATGACGCGGGCTTGAACCTCGTATACATAATGCTTGGGAGTCTTAAATTCCGGGTTGGATTAATCGGATAAATTTATGATTGACGTTGTCATTGCACTACACTAGGGTTGGGGGATTGTATGCCCATCCTGTTTTCTCATCATTTAAGTTTAACAGTTTCAATTTAATTCTTCATTCCTCATTTAGATAATTTAGTTAGTTGCATAGTTCATCATAATTTCATAATTGCATTTAGTTTAATTAATCCGAAAAACCAAAACCAAATCTTTTCCTTCCTTTTTAGAGTCATCGTTAGGATTCCTGCGTCTGATTCCATCGTCACAACTCCGTTGTCCTTTTTCCCTGAGGATCGATACCCGACTTGTCGGATTATTACTTGAGCGACAGGCTTGCACTTGAGCCTAGAGAGTACACACTTTAGAGACACATTCTGAGTCGTGTCAAGTTTTTGGCGCCGTTGCCGGGGAATTAGGTAGACTTAGGATTAGATTGAGTTAATCCAAAGCTTTGACTAAAAATAAATAAAAAAATAAAAAAAAAGGCACAAAAAGATTCATAATCATCACCTCTCCTAAACTTTAATGTAAAATTCTGAAACCACTCCCACACCCCATAATACTCCAACCAGCATTCACGAAAACCCACTTGTTGAGTATAACCCTGATAGTCCCCACACCCCAAACGCCCCACAGTTTTGGATCCCACCGCCCACACCGTCGCACTCAGTCTCTAGTAACACTCCATTCTCATTCGTAGGATACACTTCGAGCACACCTAGTGAGAGCGCCGAGTCGTCAAGTGAGAGAGAGATGTCGCAACATAGTAATGCATCTACCGGTGAGGACGAGCTTCCGTACCGCCCGTTGAGAGAATTCTTATATCCTGAGCGCACTGTCACTCCAGGATGCATTATACTCCTGTATAATGCCGGGCAGTTCCGTTTCAAAAATGGAATTATCCAAATGCTACCACATTACCACGGTATGGATTCTAAAAAGCCATACCTCCATATAAGGGAATTTGAGGACGTGTGTGATACTCTCAACGATCAAACCTGCACACAAGAGGTAATCCGCCTCAAACTCTTCCCCTTTTCGCTTAAAGATAAAGCTAAGGCTTGGCTATGGTCTTTACCTCCAAGCTCGATTCCATCCTGGAATGAACTACAGTTTAAATTTCTCAAGAAATTCTTCCCAACACATCGAACAATCTCTATAAAGGCTCAAATTCAAGCATTCAGGCAATAAGAAAATGAGCCATTCCATCGGCGTTATGAACATTTCAACGAGTTAGTGGCTTCCTGCCCCCATAATGGATTTGATCCATCGCAAATCATCTCCTTTATCTATAATGGGTTGAATCTTAATTCTAAACAGCTTGTTGAAACCATGGGAAGTGGTCCATTTATCGATTTAGATGTCCATGATGTTGATCTTCACATGAGGTATGTGGCCGAGACTACCCAGTCCTGGGATACATCCGATCCGAACGCTCAAAATCGAAATCGACAATCTACCACCGCTCCGTCGATGTCCGGTCTATTCCATGTAGATAAGAATTCTATGACGGACTGTCGATTGGACACCATTGAGAAAGGATTGCGATACCTATGCGAGTTATATCGAAAAGGACCAGCTGTACCCATTCCGAACCCTGTCGTGAAGGTGTGTTCAATTTGTGAGGCAGGACATTCAACTGAGGAATTCCCGACGATACCCGCCTACAAAGTAATGTTGCAGGAGAAAGTTAGTGGTATTGGAGGCTTTAATGGTAATTTCGGTGCCCCGCACGGGAATTCATACAACCCTTCATGGAAAAATCATCCCGGTTTTAGCTACGGGCAACAACATGCTACAATGAACCCTCCTTCGCATGTTGCCCCTCCTCCACCACAACAATTTCAACAAGCTCCACACATGCAAGGACATGTGCAAGCACCATCACCTCACGGAAATTATATCCCGCCACAGCGGAGAACTCTCGAGGATACCATGAACAAATTCATCGCAAGCCAGACCGCAATCAATGCCAAATATGATCGTCAGATTGGCGACATAAATGCGAATCTGTCAAAAATACAAACCTCGTTGAGTGTTCAAGAGAAAGGTAAATTTCCTGCCCAAGGCCAACGACCTCCCCAAGGTCAAACTAGTGTTAGCTCCACCTCCACTGAACATCAGGAGCAATGTAGCGAAATTACCACTCTACGTAGTGGGAGAGTAGTTGACTTGTCACCTCCCCCACGAGACGTACTTAAAGAAAAGGAGATTTTGCCCTGCACAAAAGAGGCCGAAGATGTCCCCTTGAATGAGAGTGACAAAGAAGTTGCTAGTGAGGCCGAGGTAGTAGTGAAACCACCCTCCGCGGCACCGTTTCCTCAAAGGCTAATTCCTCCCCATAAAGGAAACCCACGTGATGACGTGCTAAAATAAGTTAAGCTGAATTTACCTTTCCTCGATGCCATTAAGCAAATTCCAGCTTATGGAAAAGTCATTAAAGACTTGTTGACGGTAAAGAGAAAGATGAAGGTAAATAAAAATGTCTTTCTAGCACAGAATGTGAGCTCCATTCTACTCAATGATCTCCCACCTAAATTCAAAGATCCCGGTGCACCCACCATTTCCTGCATCATTGGAGAAAACAAAATTAAAAAAGCCTTACTTGATTTGGGAGCAAGTGTCAATATCCTCCCTTACTCCATCTATAGGCAACTTGACTTGGGCGACCTCAAGCCCACAAAGGTCACTCTCCAATTAGCGGATCGAACCGTGAAGATCCCAAGAGGCATAGTCGAGGACGTGATCGTCCAAATTGACACTTTCTACTTCCCGGTAGACTTTGTCATTTGGGACACGGAGCCCTCCTTTAACTCGAGCAACCATGTTCCCATCATCCTTGGGTGCCCTTTCTTAGCTACGGCTAACGCAATCATCAATACTCGGAATGGGAGAATGCAACTCACCTTTGGGAACATGACCTTAGAGACCAACATCTTCCATGTCGCCCAACATACGGGGGAAGAAGATGACCTTCACGCGGTGAGCTTTATAGACGAGATCGTAGGGGAGTACTTTGAGGAAAATGATTTTGGAGATGCCCTAGGGTCCTGCTTAGTGTCGAGCCATGAGAATGAGGGGCCCCAGAAGAGAGAGATGATAGGGGTGTGCCCTATTTCATCAAGTAGTAGTGGTAGTTGTGAGAATGAGAGAAAAGTGGGGAAGAGGTGTGTAGTGACCGCAATTGAAAGAGAGAGAGAGGGGTTAGAAGAGAGAAAACTGGTGGAGTTGGAGATCGAGCAAGTAAGAGAGGACGTAGGCAGTACTCGAGAAAGAGAACTAGGAGACATGAGCATGGAAGATTTTGAAAGAGATTTCGGGCAGGTGGATGAAAGTATTACTATTGAAGGCCAATCCCTATTGAATTCATGTAGTCACTTAGACGAAAGTGAATTGAAAGCAAAAATTGATGAATTCCTTCGTTGTGACAATCCACCCGCAACACTAGAGGCCCCGAAGGCAAGTGAGGAGAGAAGTTGTGGGTCATCTGACTTAGAGCCCAACCCATGCATCTTAAAAATTGAACGAAACCTAGGTGTTCCCTCCGAGTCAGTTCCCGCAGATCACACTTTGAGCCAGCATCCCAAGGATCCCTTTCCAGTTAGTCACGATGAGTCTCCCGGCCTATCCTTTATCTATGGACGAGGTCCCAACTTGTTCCGATTGTTAGCTTATAATCCTAGGACGGGAGAGACATGGAGAACATCAAACCCCGTGACTGGAGTCGGGTGAGTTTGTGGACATATGAGAGGTCGTCGCACCCCCGATGCGTATGGGGTGATTGTTGTTGTATTTTTGAGTCATGCATGGGTGTCATATAGTGTCTTATTGCATTTTTCATATTTGTTTGTTTTATTTTTCCGCACTTATTATTCGCTTTGAGTTAGATTTTCGTCCTTTTTGCTTGAGGACAATGCAAAAGTCTAAGTTAGGGGGGGTCAGAAGTGCGTATTTCTAAAACTTCACAAATTTTCAAAAATGCCCAAAAATTTCCATAAAAAAAAATCATAAAATTTTGAAAAACCCAAAAATATTTTTGTTCAAAATAAATAAAAATTGGAATTCAAATTTTTCAAAAATGTCATTAAAAGTCGAATTGGAGTCTAAAATTGTAAACATCCAACATACACAAAGCCGAAATTGACTAAAGATGGAAATTGTGCGAAAATTGACGACTTAACGAATAAATGTGGAGATTAACAAACCCGGTGAGATTCGAGCCTATCACGTTTTCGAGTATTTAAATCATTCCGAGTTAATTGTTAACTCAAGGTTCTTTTTAGCGCTTAATAAGTTGTCAAGGATCTCAATCCTTTCATTTTGATTGATTTTGAAAAATGTGTGCAATATTGCCTTGAAAAACGTGCCAAATTAGTCTCTAAACCTAAATTCACCTCGAAACGCATATGGTAACGCAATTGGCATTTTGGACAATGAAGTAGGCACTCGTTTGTCACCCAAAATTTTGGCCAGAAAAAGTAGCGAAAAATCACCCTTTGTAACCCGAATTGAGCCGAATAATTTTCCCTTTCTTTTGACAACCCGAAAAAAACCAAAATAGCCGGAATTGTGAAAAATAAGAAAATTCAAATTTCAAGTCCAAAAAGTGCATATAAAGGGGCAAGAAACAAAATAATATGCTCAACAAAAACAAAAAAAAAATAGAGAAAGAAGAAAAAAATGAGCAATAGCCCGGAAAAAGCACAAATGGACATCATTAATGACTTTTCCAATTCCAACCTCCCATACCGCCTTCATTTTACCCAATGCAACCTTCAACCCGAAAAAGTCCTAACCGAGTCCAAATTGCGAAAATTGATTACCGCGTGGAGAGTTAAGACACCAAAAGATAATATAAGAGGCTAAGTGCGCGAAATAAAGGCAATGTTCCCGTTTTTAAAATCGTAATCCGTTGATGAGATCCTTTCGCCATAAAGTTTTCGTCTTTCTACTTGTATTCGTGAATTTTCTTCCATTACATTTACTCTTTATATCACGCATGCCGAGAGAAATGCCATAATCCGAGAGATTCGTTGTGAGAGCGTTCCGTGAGAAATTGAAATCAAAACGAATTTTCGGATAAGTAACGTAATGATCAATCAGTGAAAATTAGCGGTTACATTTCCGGCTTCGCACACACACTACGATTCGAGACTCGTAAATATGACTTAATGATGACTATTTTCTGGAAAAGTTTGAACTACTCAATTTTTGCGTATTTTGAGTTTTCTTTGAGTCGAATTTTGTAGGTATATTCACTGCAAACCCTCACGAGACACAACTCGTCCTACTAGGGTAACCTAGAGGTTTAAAGGCTTGTTGCATGCGCTAAATGCAATCGCTTGCCCGCGAAAGAGGTGCTTTATCCCAATAAAGTCTTTGATGGATCCTTAACTCATACTCTCATTCTTTTACATTGCTCGAGACGCGCAAAGTTCTAAGTTAGGGGGGTTTGATTGGGCATAAATATTGTATATTTATCCCCCTAGTTTCAGTACATTTGTGAACTCGAGTGATGCAACATATATGGATTTGATTCACATTTATTCTACTAACCTTCGTGGCGAGTATTTCGTGTTTTTTGCTTCTCTTATTGGTTTTACAGGTTAATTATGCAAGCAGTGCAAAAGAGGAAGCAAGACAATGCTAGAAAAGCTAAGAAGGCAAGTTCAAGGGCAAATTGGTAATTTTGAAGCCAGATCCGGAAGGATAAGTCAACTGGAAAGTTAAAGAACTCGGAACAACGAGAACACTGGAAGAAACGGCACCCAAATCCGAGCTACGGTTGAAAAGTTATGCTCAGTTGAAGTTGAAGAAAAATCCAAGAAAAGAAGAGAAAAGCCAAAAAAATCGTAAGAGTTGAACTCCAGGCCAGAATACATTCGCGAACCCCAAACCGAACCGGTTTGGGGGGGCGAACCGGTTCGCAGGTACCCCTGAACCGGTTCGGGGTACCTGATGCGCGAATTTTGTCTATTATGCTGATTGGTTCCCAAGACTCCTATTAGGTTTTTAACAGTCCAAAATTGTAGGGAACGGAAGCAGCAGCTTAGGAACAGCTATTAGGGCTAGTTTTAAAGAGTTTTTGATAAAAAAAAAAAAAGGAGAGGAACATCTAGGAACATCAAGGGATTATATTGCTTCAAGATTTCATTGTTTCGGGTTTGTTTTTCTAGTTTTAATCCAAGATTCAAGATTTTTGTCATTGTTCTTGCATGCTTAGTTTTCGTAGTCGATTCAACTTGTTTTCGCATTCATAGTACATCTTTACATGTTTCAATCTTGTTTCATCATGACTTCATACACATGCAACATTATTATTTCATGCACTAGTCCATTTAACTTATCCGACTAGGTTTTAAAGGTTGGGATGCATGAACCCAACCTGATGTGTTAGTGTATGTGTACAACGTGAATCCGATAAATTTAATGATTAATTTTGATCGTATCGCATAATTACGTAATAATTTTGGATCGTTATATCCCGTTTGCCTCTGGGTACTCGTGATGATTTAGAGTACAATTTGAATGCAATTACCGCGATACCGATTTACTCATCCTCAGATTAGGTATGACGCGGGCTTGAACCTCGTATACATAATGCTTGGGAGTCTTAAATTCCGGGTTGGATTAATCGGATAAATTTATGATTGACGTTGTCATTGCACTACACTAGGGTTGGGGGATTGTATGCCCATCCTGTTTTCTCATCATTTAAGTTTAACAGTTTCAATTTAATTCTTCATTCCTCATTTAGATAATTTAGTTAGTTGCATAGTTCATCATAATTTCATAATTGCATTTAGTTTAATTAATCCCAAAAACCAAAACCAAATCTTTTCCTTCCTTTTTAGAGTCATCGTTAGGATTCCTGTGTCTGATTCCATCGTCACAACTCCGTTGTCCTTTTTTCCTGAGGATCGATACCCGACTTGTCGGATTATTACTTGAGCGACAGGCTTGCACTTGAGCCTAGAGAGTACACACTTTAGAGACACATTCTGAGTCGTTCCTACCTAACATTGTCGGTCGTTGATATCTGTTAGACCCTCAGTCCATAGCACGTACCCCCAAACACTCGTCGCTTAACACTAAATCATACAAACCTACCCTTATTCTACAAAAGACAACATAAAATACCGCGCCCTTACTATCACTAGTTCTTGCGCAAAATAAACCCCGAGTTATATCTCCCTGCTCGAAAATAAACTTAACCACCCCGATCCACTTCAGTAAACACCCCTACATACCGGGATAAAATAGGAGAACACAAGACCTCACTATGTGTCTATCGCACCACACAATACAACACATATACACTCATATATACAGGCTAGATGCCTTCTCAGGTGATACCTAAAAATCATTCGTACCTTGGTGTCGAGAACACAAAAACTTACCCCCAATATTCGCAATAGTTCAAATCCATCGCTATCCAACCGATATAAAAATTTCTACCCTACTTCCATAATTCTCAAAAGTAGTAACCCCTCGCATAATACCAATCCCATCTATGTGCATACCCCCACTCTCTCGTGGTTAACACTAAAGAAATCCACTATCCCACAATAAAATATATGTAATATGGCTGCTATAGCCCGCGCACCCACTAAATTCAACCTACCCGCGAACTCTAGTGAAAATAGTTCTTATGTTGTGACACCCTTACTGTCACTCAAAACATACCCCATGCCCATAGGACAAAAATAATTACCTCCATACTCTTCCTGCAATGGTTGATCCTCGAGTTCCTGATCAACTTCCCCATGCCCGAACGCACCCATGACTTGTTGTAGTGGTCGTACATCTAGGACCTTGTCCTGTAGTTGACCCCTTCCTCACAGAGGACAATCTCTCTTCACGTGTCCCGCTTCCCCACAAACGAAACACCTCCTAATAAATTTACCCTTCCACTGATCCCTTCCTTGTTGGCCATATCAAAAGTCCTAGCCATCCTATCGATAGCCTCCAGAACTAAATCTCTTGGCCTGATTCCCTGTCGGGAATCCTTCCCCTGATGTCCCCCTGTCTGCTGCTGAGATACCCCAATGGTACTGTTCCCTCTCGCTTTATTTGACTGACTGGGTTCCCCTCCCCTCTTGCTTCCTCTCACATGGAAACGATATTCCTGGCAGTGAAGGAGTGTTGCATTTACGACATCCGTATAAGCTACTAATGCGGGATTACCAATCAAATGTTGCCTGATCCTCCAGACTAACCCATCCATGAACTTTAACTTCTTTTTTTCTTCGTCGCTTACCTGATCCGGTAAAAAATTTGAAAAACGAGTGAATTCTTCCCCATAATCGGCCACTAAACGGTACCCCTGAGTCACCTCTCTAAATTTTTTCCTCATTTCGGTCTCCACTGCTGGCGTAAAATACTTGTTGTTGAACCGCACCCAAAACTCTGCAATTTCCAATGTATCCATTTCCTCAACTGTGGTGATCGACTCCCACCACTGTAGCGCTGATCCTACTAATTTAAAAGTAGCTAGCATTTTCTTTTACAGCTCATTGCAATCTACCATGCGTAGGTGATGCTGGATATCTCTCTTTCACTGACACGCTAGCACTACATCTAAATCCCTTTGAAACTCTAGTGGGTGGCCCTTTTGAAAGACCTCTCGTACTTGCTTCCACTCCGACTGCCCCATGTTGTTCTGAACATCTGGTGCCACTAACACTTGTGGTTGATCTCGTGGAAAGTACCTTGCCATAGCGATCATCATCGCTTCAACTGCCTGCGCCACTAATTCAGTTACATGTGCTGTCGAAATCATCTCTGGCAGTTGTTGCGGTAACTCTGGCTCCTGATGATCCTCCAAAGTCTCACCTCCCCCTGCTGCCCTAGCTGCCCTCTCTCTCCTGGGCGGCATCTTAAATGAGAATTGAATCATATGAGTTCACCCTCAGATATAAAGTAATTGGAAGAAGAACGTAAATGCGCATACGTATGAGAATACAACAATCCTAGGATAGAGTTCTATACCATCTGTGACACCCCGCTTAAAAAAATATCGGGTGGTCTGTCCTATACCAAATAATAACAGGAATCCCAGTTGATTTGTCCTTAGCATCACTGTCAAAAACCTTTTTAAAACTTACTAACCACCTAGTATTCCAAAAGGTGGTGCCAATTTTTTTATCTTAATAATTAAACCAATTAATATGCGGAAATAAATATAATCCATTCACACAACTGAATTAAATCAACCGAATAAATAATGACTACATGCCGAATGAACCATCGGTCACCAAAGTAAAATAATCCAATACAAATATTCAACACTGAAATAAAACAAATCCGAAAACTGAACTGAAAGTCTGGGCGACATGCCCTAAATAAAACTAAAACTGATAAATGATTCCTACTCTAGGAATGAAAGAACGACGCGTCTAATCCAAACTCATGCTAGCATCCACATATGTCGCAGCTCCGTGTCCCCAGAATAGAATATCAATCCTGGCATCCCTGTGGCTAAACACCTAAAAGGTTTTGAAAATAGTTTTATAGCGAGGGTTAGAACCCAAAATATTTTGAAAATATTTAGCAAGTGAATTAACTACATGAATTTAAAATGCATGAATGCTCTTTATATTTAAGTTAGTGTCGCACTCTCTTGAGAACATTCTCACCCCTCCACTAATGTGCACACCTAACGGTTACCTTAATCCCACCTAGTTGTATTACCCCATCCAACTAGTCCCGGTGTAAACTCACCTTGCTATACTACTTTATCTCCAGTATAATTATTCATGAATTATAAGTTATCTCACCAATTAACTTAATTAATTCCTTTAAATAATAATCATATAACTATATCACAAGTTATATAAGACAATTACATCACACACTGTTTTACTACCCGCATATAATATTTACTACCATTATATATGTACCTTTACCACAACATCCGCACACACATATATACACATCCATCCCTCCGAGTATACCCTCACCGGATGATTACCTCTAAAACACTATCTCACTAGGTGTGCTCACATAAGCTAGTTTCTCAAGTTGGAATCGCTCACCAACCTAGCCCTAAATATAAACGTGGTGGAGGCAGTTATATTCCTTCCCTGAAAGTGAGATAAATCCCTCACATATATGCCGGATGCTATGACCTAGGGATATACTCACCCTACTCCTCAAGCTAGGGGATTCACCCACATCGCGCGACCTCCCTTAATAGCACAAGAGTATATAAATTAAATAAATATCTAGTCACTGATATTTAATAGCACACACAATACACACACACACACACACACACACACACACATATATATATATATATACTATCAACACCATATATATATATAATATAAACCCCGGCTTTACCATGTACTAAAAATCCCGTAACACTAGCCTGTAATTTCCTGAGTCTCTTGCCTGACTCAACTTAATTAATTTTCTCACTTAATAATTTATCATCTCCCCGAGTCTATGGTCCGACTCCAATTTATTTAATTCACGTGAATTAATTAATACTAATCTGAGTCTATAGCCCGACTCTAATTTAATTAATTTACACATTAATTAATTAATACTAATTCGAGTCTATAGTCCGAATCTAATTTAATTAATTTACACATTAATTAATTAATACTAATCCGAGTCTATAGTCCGACTCTAATTTAAATAATTTACACACTAATTAATTAATATTAATCTGAATCTATAGTCCGACTCTAATTTAATTAATTTACACATTAATTAATTAATACTAATCTGAGTCTATAGTCCGACTCTAATTTAATTAATTTACACATTAATTAATTAATACTAATCTGAGTCTATGACCCGACTCTAATTGAATTAATTAACACAACCATTAATTTTATACTTGGTGTCACCCAACCATTAATTTTATACTTGGTGTCACCCAACCATTATCCCCGGACTCGCTCACTTGGTCCATAACTTAATATTATCCAAGTCTATATTCCAACTCCAAATTAATTTATTCTCTCAATAATTAATTTAATACTTTGGTGTCACTTACCCAACCTACCCAGACTCGCTCACTTGGTCCATTTTTAAATCTCAGAATTTCATTCCCAAATTTTCGTCCATAATGTGTCACACATTTATCTCTCCCTAATTTCTGAATTATATTTACTTATAATTACCAAGAGTTATACCCCCTATTCAATTTCCATCATTTAAATCATCCCAAGACCCTTGTTCAATAAACATCTCCCATGTAATTAAAACTGGTCTCACTGCCAAAATTTCTGCATCATCGATCGATCTAACCCTCTGAGTCGATGGATCATTCCAGATTTCGTCTTCTCCAGCCTATGTTCGGCCATGGACTAACCCTAAAGCTTTTATTTCTTCCCAAACTCTTACCCAGATCACTACCAACATTATTTCCACGCAAGAAAAGGTTCTAAACACCCTAGAGACCTTAATCCATCATCAAATTTGTACATAACCTTAAGTATATCAGATTTGGGTTTTTCATCCGGGTTTCGTTTTTACCGAAATCAACCTCATCATTCTCAATCAATTTAAACACTAATACCTACTGTAATCTACCCTACAATTCAACCTTAATAGTCCCAAATCATTACCTAACATCCTTTGAGTAATTAAATCTAACCATTACTCTACTTTCAGAAAAACCCAATTTAATTATGGCTACACACCCAAAATGAATTTTCACATACACATACTATGATATGAATTGATTATTATTAGTTTAAGAGCTACAATAGTTAACCACTTGCCTGGAATGATTCGTAGAATCCGATCCATTGGTGTAGTGAAGGTGTTGATGAAGAACACCCCAATCCGTCCCTTAATTTGACTCCAAAAGACCCCCAATTGGCTTCTTGATTTGTCTCTTCTATGTTTCTCTCAAACCCTAGATTTAGAGTTGTATTAACTGCCGTTCACACTCCCCCCAATTAGGATTAAAACCCTTAATCTCGTTTTAGGCCATATGGGCCTAATTAAAATGGCCTAAATCACCCCGTGTGGGCCCGGCTAGCCGAAAAATACACCGAGACCCAATTACTACCCCTGGGCACTATCTTGACCCATCCGGACTCAACCGTACACTTAGAATTGTCATCTGAAATACTTTATAACGCTCTCAAATTTTGACCTCAAAATGCGACACACTTTAATTCGAACAATTAAACTTAAAAGTCGCCAATTATGAATAATTCTTCTCACTCTTATAAATTATCCAAATCATAAATTTAAATTCCTCCAATTTAAATATTTTATTTCTCCTTGAAATAATTAAATACTAAATCCTCAAATTACGGGGTGTTACAATACCAAACTAATTGACTTAAATTCCAACGTTTTAAGTCAAAAATGGATTTTCCAAGTGTCCCAAAAGTCAACTCAAAATATTAAGAATTCTAATATATTAATCATCTCATTATATTAAACTATAAACACATACGAGTCAATTAAGTTAGAATTTAATTATTAATTATTATTACGGGACTCGACATTATAAGAAACTACGTCATAATTAGTGAGACCCGATACCAAGGTAATTGTTGATGTAAAAAATTAGATCACTCTAATATTTCTATCACAGATAAATAAATGAGACAAAAGATTTTTAAGATGGTTCGGCCTTATAAGAATGGCCTACGTCCACTGTTATGTTATTGCTGAGTATTTAGGAATTCTCGATTACAAGTTCTCTCAAGAAATTCCGGTCTCCCCCCTTTTACAATGAGGATTGTACCATGTATTTATAGCCCTGAGGTTGTAATGTGAAAGGGTAATACATTAAATGAGATACATATGAAAGGGTGATGCATTTAATGCCCACTTTGCATGTGTGTCTGAATGATAAGCATTTAATGAATCAGTTGAACTGTTGGTTATCCAGCTATTAATGCTTTGTTCGAGATGCAGCTCGGACCGCCTGAGCTTCCTGGTATTCAAGAGTTCCTCGGAGAGGTCTGTTCCTCGGAGCATATGAGTTCCTCGGAGAGGTCTATTCCTCGGAGCGTATGAGTTCCTCGGAGTAACATGGTTCCTCGGAGCGTGTAATCATCTAAGAAGTGCTTGTTGTGGCCATGTAGATAGCCACGTGTCTTCATAGGATTGGTCCACGTCAGTAGATTAAATTTGGTATTAACAGTAATAATACAAACAAGGAAACTATTGACACTTAGTCCCCTACCATTCCATAGTTGTGAAGGGTAATAATGTTGTGACATTGCTTGGAGAGAGTGGAAGACACTGATACCGCTTTGAGATTGCAAAAATTAATGTGCTCGCCAATGATGGTCACAAACAAAGATTTCAAATTTTAATCTCAATCAATATTATCTTTTTATCCTAAACATACATTTATGTGATAAAATAGATAAAGCAAGCCAAACATTCAAAAAAGGTAAAGTTTCAGGAAAAATCCCCTCAGGGCAAAACCTTTTATTCGCTTTATAAAATTTACAAATCGTAACTTATAAATGAATCTACTATGATCCTCTCAAGAACCACAAAGTCACATCTTTACTTCAACAATGATCCTCGCAGGAATCACAAGAGCCGCAGTCCTCCTTCATCCTCATCTTTATTTTCAGCAGTAAATCCCTCGGGTTTCACAAGTCAACCATAGAGAAGCCTTCTCCACAAAGGTGAATGCATGATACTAAAACTTTTTAGGGTTTAAACGAATTCACAAAACATAATTTTCAGGATGTATGTTGTGAATTAAAATTTTAGAACACTAAACAAAGAAGAAATTTTGCAATAGATATGCAGAAAAGAATATGGGAAAAGTCTTTACAAATCAGAACACGAAATAGGTATTTATAGGGCATTGACAATATTTGAGGCAGTGACTCGTTAGAACGAATTTTAAGCCTCATTTGAACAAACTAGCTGTTGGTTTTAATGAAATAAATCTCGTTCGAATGACTAAGCTATTTCATTTGAACCAAGTTCAAATGACATTCTGACGAGTCAAAACAGTATGCTCTCGATCGATGCTTATTAGATAAAATTCAAAACGACATTTCTAAGGAAAACTCAATCTCGTTTGAACGGCGTTTTAAATCAAAATTATTTTTCTTTTCAAAACTAAAAATCCCCTGTTCGTTTTTGATAAAAATAAACATCCCAAAAATAAAGTTTGTGAATTAAATTAAACTCTAAATTGTTTATACCTTTATAAAAGATCGGGAAGTCTTGAAACTTGGAGATGCTCGAGTTTGGTTCATCGTGACAATACGTGACGATTTGTACTGGGATACGCCAAACTAGCCTAAAATATAAAAAACTTATACTATGAACAATATTAGAAAAAATATTCTTACAAATCTCCCCCTTTCGCTATTCTGGTACTAAACAAACAAATATAACCGAACACCAAATTAAAATAAAAAATCTCCTATGACAAAAATCCTACTACCCTCCCCAAACCTTAGAATTGAAACTGAATGTCAAAAGACATTCACTACACCAAAAAACAACAATTTGGCATACCTTGATATTAAAACTCTGACACAGTTTAAAACTGTGCCAAATTTTGGCACGGTTTAATGATAATCTGGCACACTTTAAAACAGTGCCAAAATTTGGCACTGTTTAAAAGTGTGACAGAATTGAGCATCCTTAACTAAAATATATAATACTCAAAAATATACTAATCTCACTTTTGTTCTCCCGCTCGTTCCTCTCTCTTATTTTCATGGTCCCCCACTCTCTAGTCATAGGTCGCCCCCTCTCTCTCTCACACATTCGTGAAGTATATGATAATACTGTAGGTGCAGACCGTTCTTCTCCGGTCCAAACCCCTCTTTCTCACTACTCTCCTACTTTTTTACCTCAACTTTCAGAAAATCATCAAACCCAAAACCCTTGTGAAGATTTGTATCTCCACCTCCTCGGTTTCTTCATCTCCACTCACAGACTCGATAGTTGTTACTAATTCTAAAAACCCTTGAAAGACACATTTGAATGGGTTACCAGAACTGGGCTTGGTGGAGAATTTTTTGAAAATGACGTGGGCAAACGGGTTCATCTTTGCGGATGGATCGCCCTTCACCAGATTCATGGTGGTCTCACTTTCCTCAATCTTAAAAACTACACTGGAATTGTTCAGGTTTTATGTAATTGGAATGCTATTCCCTTATATGTTTTACTTTCTTGTTTCAAATATTGGGTTGCAATGATTTATCTATTTATTTTAATTTTAATTTTCTGACTTTACTTCATTAAGGGTTGCCTTTTGTTTTACTTGTGAACGTTTAATGCTTAATGAGGAATGAATGCTGATTTTTTTGTAGAATGAATCTCAATGTATGTCGTCTGTTAAAACTTATTTGGTTCTCAATGCTGAATATATGTATTTCAACCATTTTAACATGTTAGGTGTTAAATTTTGCACAAACATTTCCACCAAAACTAATTCCTCACTTAGGTAATCACTACAGCTACCTGTTATTTTATGACACATCTACAAAACAATTGACATCAAAGCTTTTTTCGATTTGCCTAAACTCTTTGACCCCAACACCACTGAGGTAATGCCCTTTGTTTTGACAATAGGATTTAGAGAATGGATATTTACTTACTGCTTTAAAACTAAACTTTTATATCAATTTGTGTTAACTATGGCTAAATCATTCAACTTTTTAGGGGCTTTCGATTATCGAATGTTGGCTGAGTTTTTGAATCTGGTGTACATTTTTTGAGATCTTGGAGGACGACTCAAATATCTTTGGTTCGTTTATCAAATGTTGGTTGAGTTTCTGAATCTGGTGTACATTTTTTGGGATCTTTGGTTCGTTGGGTCAAATCAGGTATTCTCTATTTCATTTTTAGTATATATCATCGCATATGTTTTTTGTTTGAAATATCAAATAGTCAGCCCCTTTTACAATAATTTTTGAATAAGATGTTGAACGTTTGCCATAAATTTTGGTATAGCGGCTCAGAGGTTATGTGTGCTAGGTTGTAATTATGGAGAATGGCATGGTTATTTAGGCTGAAGAACGTTCTTTAATCTCAAAATACGAGATCTCAATGTACTGATGTGTTTTTTCTGGTCTTTTGGTTCAGCTGATACATCATTATATGAGCATTATGCCATTTTATGGCATTCAAGTATTTCTACTTACAATATCTTTATATTGTGTTGGTGTTATAATTTTAATAAAAAAAATCCCGTATTAAATTTATAAATTCCCTATTTTTTTGGATGTGTTTTTACAAATTTGGTTGTTCATTATTCTTAATTTGTGCAGATGGAGCATGTGTATATTTTCTCAAGCATGGGACGTCCCTTGCTCTTATTCCTCAAACTCCTCTGCTTCAACTTCTGACACCCGAAAGCCTACATAATTGAACTTCCCAGTCCCGCTTCCATTTTTCAATTAAAATCCTCATAAACATCTTTATATTATGTGTAATCTTTCTCTAAATATCTGTTCTCATTTTTGTTTCAGGGTTGATTCAAATGTTTTGGAATGAGGACGTTTGAGAGATTGATAAGGTAATCTAAGTTTGGACTTGAAATTATATTTTTTTTGGCATTGAATAATGTGATTCCCACGTTTAATTCAATTGTGATGTTGTTTATGTTTAATGGGAAGAGGTTTTGGATTTTGGTTTATGAAATTCTTTGGATTTTTAGTTTCTTTCTTTTCTTTTTTTAAAGGATATGATTTTTTTGGGGGGGGGGGTGTTTTGTGGGGTTGGGCGGGACAGGGGGGGGGGGTTGCCTTATGGATCCCCACTTATTAAAGGCCTAGACAAAGCAATTAGACGGTGATAAACTAGGAAATGATATATTTGTTTGATATAAATTTTTAGAAATGTTATATCTTCTTGGTATATGTGAGCATTTAATGAACTGCTTGGTATTTAGAAATGTTATAAGTTGTTATTACATCGTATGAATGGGAGTTAATGCAAGAAATATCATAGTAATGCGGTGTGCCGGAGGATAGATGATATATTCGGATATTGATAAATGCATGAAGACAAACAAACAAATTCACATGTATGTTTGTTTATGTATAGATTTCAGTTTAAGGATCTCATACATGTGCAGGGCCATGATGGTGGAGTTCGGGCTAAAGATATAATTAAAACCGTGTTAAGTATGTTGAGTTTGTCTCTTAATTATGTAATTTTAAGTAGAAATCAACTCAATAGTTTTCTTTAAATAACAAACTTGTATCTTTTTTGTTATTTGTATATAATAACCTTTTCATATTGATTTTTATTGGGGGTGCTAAAGTATATTCTAATAATTATTTTTCTTTTGTGATTTTTGTAGGAGTTGCCTGGCTTATAACAGACATTTATTCTATATGTTGGTGTTTGATTTACAGTTGTTAGGCCCTCTATTTTGCATTGTCTTACATCCAAGGGTTCTAATGAAAGAATTGAAAAGGCGATGAAGGGAGTTAAGACTCGTGATTATGGGGGGGGGGGGGGGGGGAAGGGATGTTAAAGTATTTATAATTCCATTTTGAACTACTCACACACTCCCAAGTATTTGGCTCACCTATCCCACTATTTATGTTTCTTATTTACAATGTCAAATTTATTCTTTTAGTTTTACTGTTAAAATAGCTCCTTTGTGTTTTGTAGTGCTATAAATGGTTCATCCAACGTATGAACTATACAATTATTTACATCATATTAAATTCTTCATAGAGGGAGAAGCTATTACCTAATGGGCTTGCGTGAGACCAAGTGCGTCCAAATAGTGGCTAGACCACTCCAGAAATGGAGCAGCAGCAAAACCACACCAGAAACAATCAACATCGGGATGCAATTTAAAACCAAAAATGGACCAACAGCAAAAACCAACACTGGAAACAACATTGGGTTTGAACCTTGATCTCTTTAATTTTCTTTGATGACATTGTGACACCACGCATAATTAAATACCGGGTGATCAGTCCTTTATTAAATTAAATCAAAGTGACCGATTGGTTCATTCTTAGCATCACTGTCATAAAAAAAAATCTTCATTAATCACCTAATAAATAATTAATCTAAGTGTCAAAACATTTAATTTTATGGATTAAGTTCTATTATTATGATTTAATATACTAAAACATTTTTACGTACACAGATAATAATATTAAAAACAAAACCATCCAAATGAAGTAACCAAGTTAGATTAACCAATCCAAAATAATATATCCCCAAATCGCAGGACGAAGAAATAATTAAAACAATCCCAACAATAGTTGAATAATGAAATAATAAATATTACAAATCTCTCTCTGAACTAATTGAAATATGGAAATGGGCATCACATGCCCTATCTAATAATGATTAAATAGGAGACTGAGAAGACAAGGATGAATTCATCTACTGCAAGGACCTGAAACTCCCACACTAGCTGCAGTACGTCAATAGTCCAAAGATCTAAGATTGACGCCCTTGAGGATGAGCACCTATAATACACACACACACACACACACACTTATATATATATATATATATATATATATATATATATACACATGAGAAAGAAGAGATTATAGGAAATGGGTCAGAGCCCGAGTGTAAAACAACTTTAAAATAGTTTAGCAAGTATTTAAAATGCTTACTAGTTGCTATTACATATATTTTAGTACCTCGACACTCACTTGAGAATTCTCACCTCTCAACTAGTATGCATGCCTAACGTACTACCCAATTAACCTAGTTAAATATAACCTAGTTAACCAGTCTAACCCAATTTTCACTCACCAATTCTAATCCAAGTGATCGCATGACTATGGTTTATATCTGATAACCTTTTCTTATGAATTTGTCAAGCCAGTTATATTTATCTCAATATAGACTTAAGTTCTAAACCACTTAATTCATTTAATATTATTTATTCCATGCTATCTACTTACAAGCATAACAGATTAACCACAAGTATATAATTTTATCACTCATAATATATACTAATAGGGAACCCCACATAAATTTATGGTGTTGGCATACTCTGTTATCAAGTCCATGTATCTCTCGTACAAGGGTAAATACTGGTCCAGAATCACTCTCGAACTGTGTTAACACAAAACACACATATTAGAGGCGAAGCATAGTTCCAAGTAACTAAGAGGTCAGCACATACCCCCACCTCTCTTAGGACCGTCTGACTATGATTCTCATATAGCATGTACCAAGGATGTTATGTTCTAGGGTACAAGTCAATATCCCCCATAAGGTCCAATCGAGATAAAACTGTCTCGATGCGACAACCTCTGTGACAGCAAGTAGCATGGGTATGATTACACACGGATATTTACATAATAAATATTCACACCCGTATTTTTATTATCATCATTCAGATAGGTATACATACACGACCCATTTTATATTCTGACCATACGTGACACGTAGCGCCCGAGTCCTACATATAATTAATCCACTTACTTTCTCAGTTACCGTAAGACCTTAAGTGATTCTCGACTCTCGAAGTGTATTATCTTAATAATTATAAAATCAGTAGGCGTAATCTCGCTACCCTACTGATCTAAGTCATTCTTAATTCTCACACGACCTAATTTAATGTACGCACAATTTCAACTCCATTTCATACCCCCGAAATCCCACGATTAAATTCCAAATAAAGTCATATCACCCGGACCTTACCTATACCCTACTCGTACTTCCCAAGTCCCATTATGATATTTAAATTATTTCCAAAGGTTCCTACACATTGGGATCGGATTAACATAAAAAGGGGAAAAAGTTTCCATTTCCTAGAGGAGTCGATTGATTGATGAAAAGGGTCGATCGATCGATCCCGTCGATCGATCGACATTATTGAGTCGATCGATCGACCAAGCAGGTATTGGCCCAGTTTCTGCAATTCTTTACCTAAGGGTTTCATCACCAAAAATCATCAAAGCCTCTAGTAATTCATCCCAAACTCCCAACCAAACATCACAAATGTTGCAGTAATTTGTATGGACGATTTCTAACGTAAAATCTCAATTAATTCTTCAAGGAATCATCATTCAATGGGACTAATTCAAGAAACTACCTCAAACCCAAGTTGATCATATAAATTCCAGAACTTCTTAATCATTACCAGATTTCTTCCTCTAAATATCATGCAAAATTTGTAATTATGGTTCTACACATAATGAATATATTAGCTTCGTTTGGTTTCTACCCAAATATATTAGTTCAATTCTTCTCATTTACATGAAATCTTTCAAAAAATACATGCAATTATACTTCCTATTCTAACGTAGATGAGGTATCAACAAAATAAAAGCAAGATAGATACTTGCCTGGAAATCAAAGGCACGATCCGATGAATTTGAGTGGTATAGGAAGGATCCTCTTCTTCCGATCTACGCATTCGTGGTGGAATTGGTGAGGATGGTGTAGGGTTGGTGGTTCTCTGCCTTCGAAGCCTTCTTTCTTCTCACTTCCTTAGCCTCTCTATAACTCTAATCTTTCTAAACATCGAGGAATCTAACTCCCATCAGATATAACCCTTCAATTTTCGTCCATAATTAAGGCCTAAAATTGAAAATTACCAAAATGCCCTCCCTGGTTGCCGGTTAGGCATAAAAACGTTCTGAGACCCAAACTGAACCTCGGGTACACTTTTCTGACTATCTCGACCCTTATGGACACATTAGCACACTCAAAATGACCATATGGGTGACTTATAATTTATTTACTTTTTATCCCATTAATTTAGTCTCGACATAACACACGTGCGTCCTCACTTAATTTCTTATAACTGTCGTAATATTCACTCGCTACAATTTTAATAATTCAATATCATATATTACTTTACTCATTTAATAATATTTAACATAATTCTTACCAATAATTACTAACTCTCATCACGCTAGTTAATATTTATTCCAAAATTTGAATTAATATTAAATTCATTTATCACAATTTAATTTAATTAATCCCATAACTAAATGCCATAAAAATATGGGGTATTACATACTTCCCCCCTAATAATGGAATTTTGTCCTGAAATTCAAAAAATAAGGCATACCTCGTAAAAATATTTTCGGATACTTTTCGCGCATATCGGCCTCATGCTCCCAAGTGAACTCCTCTACATTATAATGCTCCCACTAGCCCCGTACGAGTGGGACTACCTTCGACCTCAATTTTCTCTCGTTATGGTCTAGGATAGCCACTAGTCTCTCCTTATAAGAAATGTCAGGTTGTAAGTAAATATCCTTTATCAGAATATGAGTGTGCCAAATCAACCCGAAGATACCGCCTCAATGACGAAATATGGAACACATCATGAATACGGTGCAAGTTCTCTATCAACCTAAGCCTGTATGCCACCGGTCCATTCCTCTCGATAATGGAAAAGGGTCCTACATACCTCGGATCTAATTTCCCTTTCTTCCCGAACCTCATCACTCCTTTAATAGGAGACACTCGTAGTAATACTTGGTCTCCCATGCTAAACTCCCTAAAAGACCGCTTTGCATCGGCTTAGATTTTCTGCATGTCTTGGGCTACTCGAATGCGACTCCTGATCAACTCAATCCTGGCTACCGTCTCCTGAATAACCTCTTGTCCAAGTAACTTGTTGTCCCTCACCTCTAGCCAACAAGTGGGAGAATGGTAAGGTCTACCGTACAATGCCTCAAACGGGGCCATGCCAATCGTAAACAGGTAGGAGTTATTACAAGAGAATTCCACCAGTGGAAGGTACTGCGTCCAACCCCATCCAAAATCAAGGACACACATGCCTAGCATATCCTCTAGCATCTGATTAGTACGCTCAGTCTGCCCATTTGTCTGTGGGTGATACGCCGTACGCAACCGTAGCTCGGTACCTATAGCCTCCTGAAAGCTCTCCCAGAAGCATGATAAAAAAATCTTGTCTATATCGGACACAATATCCAGGGGCACCCTATGCAACCTCACTATCTCAGTAATGAATAACTAGGCATATTGCCCCGTAGTGTGGTATGTCCGCACTGGCAGAAAATGTGCTACCTTGGTCAAATGATCCACCACTTCTCATAAAGAATCGTGACCCCGTTATGATGTAGGCAACCCAGTGATAAAATACATGGAAATTCTCTCCCATTTCTATATAGGGATCTCTAGCGGCTGAATTAACCCGGGCAGTCTCTAATGGTCCACCTTTACCGGCTGACAGGTGGTACACTTGCACATAAATTCCGCAATGTCCTTCTTCATCCCACTCCACCAGTATAGTCGCCTCATATCCTGGTATATCTTATCCCCTCTGGCATGTACCAAAAAATAAGATCCATGCGACTCTTTCATCACTGCATGGCGTAAGTCCTCCCCCTTCGGGACCACTAATATCCCATTAAATAGTAATCCTCTATCTGAACTCACTGAGTAGGACTCCATGCCCTTGGATAGGAGCCTTACAATCTGATCTTGGCAAAATGAATCATCTGTTTAGGCATGGATCACCCTCGTAAAAATCTCTGGTGACTGTCATGACGGACATAAAGGATCGGGCCACTACCTCCTGATGTCCTAACTCTTTCCACTTTGCCTTCCACACTTCTTCCACCTTGCCTACTGGCCTACATTTCAATGCATCAGTAACTAAGTTAGCCTTCCTCGGGTGGTAATGTATCTCGAACTGGTAATCTTTCACAAACTCTAGCCACCCGCGTTGTCGCATGTTCAACTCTCGGTGAGTGAACAAGTATTCCACTAATATTCCACCCATTCTCTTTCCTACAATTTGCATATAAATATGGGCTTGGTGAAAGTATGAGGACACATTCAAGCAATCAGACTTAAAGAGAATCAATAGTTCTAAGTATTCTGAATTGTTTTACTCTTTGTTGCATACTCATAACCAACTATTGTGACTTTAAATCTATAACTTGGATCATTTCCAGTGCTTACACAATTTGTATATCTTGTTGAGATCTACATAAGTACATAGGAAATCACAAACAAGTCAATCAGTTACTTCCTAAGGTTCCTTGAATAGTTAACGAAGGCCTCAAGAAGTCAAAATACCTTGACCAAAGCTCAAAAGATCTCATAGAATCTAATAACTCATTCACAATATAATAAACCAGTTCAAAATATTTGATACTGGACGTAGGACCCTCATTTGAGGTCCAAAACAATTTATATCATTATCTCACACTTTGATACTCTCCACCTCTTACATGTCTAGGGTCAATAAAGGATCACATGTGGGACTAAATCACTTACAATTTTAACACTCATCATGATCCACTAGGAGATCCAGTAAATACCAAGCACTAGAAGATAAAGTAACATAAATTCTGAGTAGTACTCAAAAGAGTGACATCCACGTGGTAAGCAAAAAAACTAGGCCAAATAAATTTCCCATGGTTTACTCTCTGTGGGATTTCTATCTCTATTCTATAGTCATAAGTTAACAAAGGAACCCATACAATAGATGATGATATAACCAAGGTTGTAAATGGTCATAACTGGGTCCAGATAAATAATTGACATTTAACTTTTTTTAACGTATCAGGTTCACATAACAAGGATTTGTGACTATCATATAGTGAACCGAACAAATGACATTATAGAAGTATCATTGCAAAGATAATATTGAAATATAATAAACTATTGACATCCGTGGAGTCAGGCTTGTTTGTTATAGACCGATTTTAAGATTGCTTGCCATTAATATTAATTTTATGAGATTAATTTCTAATTGTATTTCCTAGTTTAACCAAGTCATAAGAAATTAGACTACTCCATAATAACTTCTCTGAGTAACCCTTGTTGGAATACTGGTTATATTTAAAATAATTAATTCAGATTCATCGATTACATAACTTAACAGATATACGCAAAATGAGTGATTCAACGTTTTAATTTAAAATATGCTAAATAAATTATGGAAAATTGGGTTTGAAGATAATGTAAAGTTTCCATCTATATATCGATTTCTAAATATCAAGAAGAATGTGTCAAATAACTTTATATAAAAAAAGAAGTTGTATAAAATATCTTTTGGGTTTGAAAATAAATATTTTTATATTAGAAAAACATTTAAAAATATATGATGAAAAATTGGTATAAAAATGTATGTTTTAAATGGTGTGTTTGATGAATATAAGGCGCGCTTACTTGATACTCATGCCTAAAATATGACTTTTATAAAAATAATGACCAATGTAAATATTTTATATACCAAATGATCTCGTCTCCACCAACCCAACGGTATTTTCTTATATTATTCAGGCTAATATTTTAAAAGATGTAAATTTCAAAGTGTTATACTTAAAATAATTCGAAAAATAAAATAAAATCTTTAAAAAAAATTACTTCGTTTTCCTCCATCGTTGTTTCCCCCCGATAAATCATCGAGTCTCTCTCTCTCTCTCTCTCTCTCTCTCCCCGTAGCACGATAATAGTATAGGGTTGAACCTCTGGAGTTTGGATCAAAATATGTAAGGATAAATTCTTTCATTAAACGATAATAGTATAGGGTTGAACGTGTGGAATCGAATTTATTCTTTCATTAACCACAAATTTGTAAGGATCTAAAAGCAAGAAATCTGGAAAATAATTAGAAGAATGGATGTTTTATGAAAAAAATAGGGTTCTTGATAATTATATTAATTTTACCCCATTAATCCAATACCTTTGACGAATTTGGGCATGTTTCACGTAGGAAAGCATATATATAGGTATATATGTTTGTTAGTGATCTTGTTTGGAAGTTTGGGGGATCATTAATTGTGTTTTGGAGAAGAGTTTTTATGAAATCCGTAGGTTGGAAATTGCAGATTCTAGGCAAGAACTACTTGATCGATCGATCGACCAAAATCATCGATCGATTGACCCCATTCCACGATCGATCGATCCCTCCTAGAAAAGTGGTTATTTTTCTCCTTTTTATTTAATCCGATAAAGATATGTAGGGAACCTTGAATATTATTTATGGAGTATAATGGGTTATGAAGAGGACCAGTAGGGTCTAAGTACACTTCGTTGAGTGAAATTTATATGAGATGAAATTGTGGGTTAACATGGAGTTATTCATACATAAGAAATTGTACGTACGTTTACTATAAGATGGAGACCCGGGAAAGATTTAGACTAGAAGGTAAGTGAGGGTACCCCTACTGAAATTATACTTAGTGAGTTAGAATACTTCGAGAGATGAGAAGTATGTATGAAATAAATTATAAATGGGAATAAAAGAATCAAATTCGTTATGGGAGATAATGGAGTAATTTGTGTTAAGAACGGATAATTATAATTATGGGTCATGGGTGCACCTAATTTAGAAAATGTGAATATTTATATATATGACTGTGTGACTGTGCATATATTATGTATATGTGTAAAAATCATACCCGGTCTACTTGCTATCAAGGAGGTTTCCAGCTCGGGACAGTCTTATCTCGATTGGAGATTTATGGGGGATATTGACTCGTACCCTAGAAGATAGTATTGTAAGGACATTTTTCTCATGTCCAACATGTTACATTTGTGTATGTCGTACGCCGCTACATTTGGCACGTCACCTCACGATCTCACATGACGGCCTCTATCTGAATTCTGGGAATCAAGCATGCATTATCTCCACTAATATGTCCCTCATCTGCATCAACGACTTCACGTTCCTTGATTGTAGGCTCGTAATGCAAGTGGAACGCAAGAGAAGTCAAATCAGTGAAACAAGGCATGATAGGGATGTTCAAGGGCAAATTGGTAATTTTACAGCCACCGTCCGGAGGACCGGTCAACTGGAAAGTTGAAGAGCTTGCCGCAAAAAAGATACTGGAAGAAACGGCACCTCAATCCGAGCTACGGTGAACAAATTATGGCCCGTTGAAAATGGAGATATGTTCATTGAAAATTCTGGGAATTTTTCTAAGTGTTTAAGCACCTGTTCCCAGCACACTTTCCCGAACCCAGCCCGAAACCGTTTCGCAGGGGTACCCGAACCGGTTCGGGGTACCTGTACGCTGGATAGAATTTCAGCATTTTAAGATCGTGGGTCTCTTCATGTATTTCCCTATAAATACCAACTTCGGGAGAGTTGTTTTGCAAGACTTTAGGAGACGTTTTTGAGAGTCGAAATTACTCTAGTCTTCATATTTTTTGAGTCCCAAGACTCATGTTTTGATTCACATAATTGCCAAACCTTTGTGAATCTTTTTGGTAACCCAAGAACACAACTTTGGTTTGTTCAACCCTTGTGTAGGAGACCGTTCTTCTTCTCCATTGCAGCCCTACTGGACAGGGATAGTTCCAGCCGCCAGCCCTACTGGAAAGGGATAATTCCATCCGCGACTACAGAATCCGATACCCGAGGGTAATTCTTAGTCAACTTGTATTTTCATTTTAATCCGATTGTAAGCCGTTTTCTTACAAATTATAGTGAAAATAAATGGTTTTGCCCCTGTGGGGGATTTTTCCTGAAATTGTTTGTTTTATCCTACATGCTATATTTTATTTGATAAATCATCTAGATTCATGTTGTAGGGTTTAACTAAAATTTGGGTTTAATTAAAATTGTATGTTATTTTAGAAGTTGCAATATTTCCGCTGCAGCTGCACTCTTAAATTGGTATCAGAGCGGGTTACGCTAATTTATCGCGTGATCCTGATTTTTCAAGGATTTATTTTCTGATACAATTTGTCTACTCACGGTTTCAAATTGGTATCAGAGCGGGTTGCACTAAATTATTGTGTTTTGATCATGATTTTGCAAAAATGGCTTTTGATGGTTTTGATGATCTTCGATGTCAAATTTTTGAAAAAATAAATTGGAAAATTCACACGAACTCTTGTTTTAAATCTTCTGTTGAAAACGAATCTGAGAAGTGTCTTTGTTGTGAGGGTGTAGGTCACACGTTACATGAGTGTACCACAAATTTAAAGATTAAATTGAATAAACCAATTTCTCAAGTTTCTACCCTTAGTGATTGTGATTCGGAAGAAGAAGTTTTTTATGCTTCTAGGCGAGAGTTTCCTATCCAGGTGATTAGTGATAGTGAAGGTGATGGGAGTGTGGATGAAAGTGAGGAGGAAAGTGTAGATGAGCATGACTTGCAAACTTCTTTCAATGAACTTTATGCTGAAACATTGAAAACAAAGAAAGAAAATTTCAAATTGAAAGCTCAATTGAAAGAGTGTGCCATAAAAAATAATGATTTTTTAGTTAAAGAACTTAGGGCACATGCAAAAATTTTAAAAGAGAAGCTTGAGTACGTCGAGGGTGAGAGAGATATTCTTAGATGGTTGATGGAGACTATGAAAAAGGATCTTTTAGAGTTTGAGGATTCTAAACGAGTACTTGAATCTAGGATAGGTGAACTTGAGGTGAAATTGAAAGATTCAAGTAAAGTGAAATTTGATTTAGAGTCTAGGTCTGAAAAACTTGATAAGATTTTAGGCACAGTCGAGATCAAAACTGATAGGGGTGGGATTGGTCTTGAAAAATATGTTGCACCCATTCCCACACGTGTGAGAGATCCTCCTAGGATTGTTAAGAAAGAGGCACCTAAGTTTGTTAAAAAAGCGCCCCATAGGAACATCGTGAGAGAACCTCCTAGGATCATTAGGAAAGACCCACCTAGGCAAATTCGGAGAGAGCAACCGATAAATTTGAGGAGAGGGTCACCTTTAGGTAACACACACTGCTCGATTTACACTTGCACACATTGCGGTAGGCAAGGTCATCTTAGGCGATTTTGTTACAAGCTTTTAAATGGTCCCAGGAAGGTTAATGAAAGAATAAATTCGATTCCCAAAACCCCCACACTTCGTTACAAATCTATTTGGGTTAGAAAATCGGATTTAGAGGCTTATGGTTTATTTGTCCATGATTCCCGTTTACTTGCACGTAATTCACCCCATGTGAAATCTTTTGGTTAATTGTGATTGCATGTTTGTCATAAACTAGTTGTGGTTTCATGATATATTTTTACTAGTGTGATGACTTGTACTTTTTGTATAAATTCTTGTTTTTGAATTTTTTTTGAAAAATACAAAAAGATTTTATTTTGATAAAATTTTTGAAAAATCCAAAAAGATTTTTGTATTTTGTTTGCACCGTTTATGGATGGAGACTTAGGATAACCGAGTCACAACATCATTCCATTTTTTTTCATGTGACTGTTTGATAGTGTTTTGAGACAATAGGTCAATTCATCCTTGTGCTTTATAATGTTTGGAGTCATTAAGATGTAATTAAGTGTTACTTCCTACATGTTTGACTCATGTTTCCTTTATTGCACACATGCACGAATTTATTTGATTATTTTGCTTGTCTTATCACATGTTGGTTGGGTGTTTTCACTTCAATCCTGTCCTTAAAACAAACCAAGCACAATAAAATTTTGATAAGGAAATTGTGCATATAAGAACCATTTTGTGAGATTGTGTGCTTTATTTAAGAACGGAGAGGGGCTGCGAAAGGTAATCATCTATCCTTTGCACAAAAGCCACCGTTAAATTGGACCTAAAAAATGGATGAATTTTAATATCCGAGGTCCAAAGAGGTTAAAAGAGCACGAAAAAAATGAAAGGCAATAAAAAGATATTCATGCCAATTATGGGCCATTTAGGTTTTTGCACCAATTCTCCAAAGTTTGAGAATTTAGTTTATCACCTCTAAAAGAAAATATATATGAGGGTGTTTGGTTGGAGAATTTAAAACTGGTTTGCACGTCCTTAAAATTCTTGAAAACGCGCTATATAGTTTTGGACGTTATTGGTGTGGAAATCATTTGACTTTGATTTATTGATTTGCATAAGACGATGGCATCTAAATTCAACATACTTTTACACCTAAGGAGACCTTTGATGTTCATTCATTAGGAGTACACGTATGCATCGTCCACATATGATTGATTGAGTTGATTTTCCTATCGAATGTGTTCACACCCATTCATTCCATTTCCATGACTTGGTTGTTTGAGTCTAAATCCATGGTGTGATTTTTGTATCATATTTGTTCAAATTGGTATCTTATTTTTGTACGAAAAATTTGAAAAATCAAAAATAGTTTGTATTTTTTTTGTATACCGTGACACCCCGATTTTGCTTATTTGATTCATTCTTCTCATTTGTCTATTTAGGGACATCATAAAAAGGGGGAGAAAGAATTATCTTATTTCGGGGGAGTTTGAGTTTTGGGGGAGTTTTTGAGATTTGACTTATGCTTATCATATATTGGTATCTATTTATCTCATTTCAAACTCGATACATCACTTGGTATTTTTCTTCATCTCATGTGTGTAGGTACTACATTAATGATCTCTGAATTGCACACCCTGATGAGAAAATATTTGAAGAACAAACGATGAAGACTATTCATTTCTACCTTTTCCAGTTTTGGGTTCATGGGAGGGTAGATTTGTATAGGAAATTTCATATTTGATAATTTGGATTTTTTATGTATGTACCGGCATAGACATAGGGGGAGATTTGTAAGGACATTTTTCTCATGTCCAACATGTTACATTTGTGTATGTCGTACGCCGCTACATTTGGCACGTCACCTCACGATCTCACATGACGGCCTCTATCCAAATTCCGAGAATCAAGCATGCATTATCTCCACTAATATGTGCCTCATCTGCATCAACGACTTCACGTTCCTTGATTGTCGGCTCGTAATGCAAGTGGAACGCAAGAGAAGTCAAATCCGTGAAACAAGGCATGATAGGGATGTTCAAGGGAAAATTGGTAATTTTACAGCCACCGTCCGGAGGACCGATCAACTGGAAAGTTGAAGAGCTTGCCGTAAAAAAGATACTGGAAGAAACGGCATCTCAATCCGAGCTACGGTGAACAAGTTATGGCCCATTGAAAATGGAGATATGTTCATTGAAAATTCTGGGAATTTTTCTAAGTGTTTAAGCACCTGTTCCCAGCACACTTTCCCGAACCCATCCCGAAACCGGTTTAGGGGGGGCGAACCGTTTCGCAGGGGTACCCGAACCGGTTCGGGGTACCTGTACGCTGGATAGAATTTCAGCATTTTAAGATCGTGGGTCTCTTCATGTATTTCCCTATAAATACCAACTTCGGGAGAGTTGTTTTGCAAGACTTTAGGAGACGTTTTTTAGAGTCCAAATTACTCTAGTCTTCATATTTTTTGAGTCCCAAGACTCATGTTTTGATTCACATAATTGCAAAACCTTTGTGAATCTTTTTGGTAACCCAAGAACACAACTTTGGTTTGTTCAACCCTTGTGGAGGAGACCGTTCTTCTTCTCCATTGTAGCCCTACTGGACAGGGATAGTTCCATCCGCCAGCCCTACTGGAAAGGGATAATTCCATCCGCGACTACAGAATCCAATACCCGAGGGTAATTCTTAGTCAACTTGTATTTTCACTGTAATCCAATTGTAAGCCGTTTTCTTACAAATTATAGTGAAAATAAATGGTTTTGCTCCTGTGGGGGATTTTTCCTGAAATTGTTTGTTTTATCCTACATGCTATATTTTATTTGATAAATCATCTAGATGCATGTTGTAGGGTTTAACTAAAATTTGGGTTTAATTAAAATTGTATGTTATTTGAGAAGTCGCAATATTTCCGCTGCAGCTGCACTCTCAAGTATCCTTGATCCAGCTATCTGAGAATGATAGTAATATGTTTTAAGAAACGTAAGGGTATGTGCTGACCTCTTAGGACCTGGAATTATGCTTCGCCTCTATTTGTTTGTGTATTGTGTTAATACAGTTCGACAGTGATTCCGAACTAGTATTTCTCTTATTCTGAGTGATACAGGGACTTGATAATAGAGTATGACAGCACCATAGATTTATGCGGGGTGACGATGGTATATATATAATATGAGTGATTGATATATATATACTTATACATGGAAACTTTCTACTGTGTGTATAAGTATTTAAGAAATGAATAAATGCTTCAGCTTTATAACAAGTGTTCATGAATTTTGTAACCACAACTAAGTAGTTTTAAGTAACGTAAGAATATGGAAGAGGATGATTTTCTGAAACTAAATATTATGGCCTTAGTAATTCACAAGATAGAACTTTATGGGAGGATAAGTTAGATAGACTTATGTGATCAGTAGTACGGTAGGCGTGCACACTAGCTGAGAGGTGAGAATTCTCAAGAGAGTGTCGCATACTAACATGGTAGTTATATTATCCGGTAAGCATTTTAAATACTTGCTAACTATTTTTAAAATTGTTTTACAATCAGGCTCTGACCCCTTTTCTGTTATTTCTTTCTCTCTCTTGTATATATATGTATATATTACAGTTGCCCAACCACAGGGGCTTCATGCGTGGGTTCTTTGGATTGGACATGTTGCAGCTTATGTGGGAGTTGCAGGCCTTTGCTTTAGACGACCTCTTCATCGATTAAGTTCCTATTTTAGTTCTTCATAATTAGGGCATGTGTCACCCTATTCCTATTCCTTTTGGATTTGTCAGAGATTTATTTTTATTTATATTTCCAGTATTCACTACTCCTTGAGAGTTAACTATTGTCAGAAGGATTTCATTTATGGTTCTTAAACTTGGTTTGGATTATTGAGATGGTTAAACTATTGTGTGTTAATTGCCATCCTTAATATGCATGTGATTCTTAAATTTTGGGTATTAAAAAGGTTTTCATATTGGTATTTAATAAAGGAAAAATACGACTTTAAATTGTTTTGACACTTAGCTTAATTATTTAGGGTGTTAAAATTGGAAATATTATTTTGTGGCAGTGATGCTGAGAATGAACCAACCGATCACCTTGATTTTTAATTTAATAAAGGACTGATCACTCGATATTTAATTAGGCGGGGTGTTACAGGTGGTATCAGAGCATCAGGTTCTTGTGTTCCGTAGGATTTGTGCGGCTTATTATGCTTCCAGCGTAGCTTTATTTGATATAGATTCATATGTTTAGGATTGTTGATTCCTTTGGTGAGATTTCATTCTCCTACTATCATGTATATATAAAATGTGAATCTTATTTACATTCGGGTGTGTTCGAACATTCGGGCGTGTTCGAACAATGAACAATAAAATTTCTCTTTGAATATTGTTCTTGGGCGAGTAACGAGAGGTAGGGCTTAGTGAAGTCAGAAAGTATATTCGAGGATGATGACCATAGTCGAGACACCCCTATTTTATCACGAGAGGCCAGGACTGTAAAGACGTTTAGGACATAGCCTACGAATTCCCAGCGCTGTTATTGTCGAAAGAGAAGCCGAATCAGACTCAACCAATGTAGTACGCTTCGGAGAGGGTCAAATGGAAAATTGAGGAGAGTCATCAGCGAAAATTCTAAAAAAGTGGGAATTGTGTGTTTTACCCAATGAAGGTAATATATTCAAAGGCTTGGACATACAGTGGAGTGTGTTTAACTACAAGTGAAAATTTGGGGTAAAATTTCTCTTGACTCGATGGAGCAAGGTGACAATAGTGGGAGTCGACCACCACCATTAGTAATAAACTGTTGAGTCAATACAAGGACATTAGGTATAGTTTAATCGCACGTTCCTTCATTAGTTGTTCAGAATAAGATGTGAATGTTATTATGAACCCATCTTGGAAGGTCCGGACAAGGGTCCATTTATAAATGAATTTAGACTATTAGCAAATCTTGTATCAGCGGAAGTGGGTACCAATGGTAGAGAGTATTTCAAATGGGAGATAAACTCATGAGGAAAGTTGACAACACTTAAAGAGAATTTTATTGGACAGTCGATCCATATGGTGACAATGTCACATATTATTTGTAGAGATGTTAATGCTATTATGTGAAGGGACATAAAGTAATCGAAAGATTTATTGGAGAGTGAGTCTAGATGAGAAGTATTTGTAAAACACCGCAAGGTGGAGACCCATCAGGGGGCTCATCTAAATGAGTCAAATAGTTGAATTCTTACCAAGCGATGGTGAATTCAGTAAGGGTTATTGAATCCAGTAGCATGTTCCTTAGGGCCAACAAAGATAAGGGAATGACGGGGGTAGCCATCAGGATCGAGACCATTTAAGTCCTAGAGAAGGAAAACCCTAATAGGGTCAGTATGTTAGGAGATAAGTGGGTTATGTGTTGAGGTATTTTATGGAGAGTAAAACCACACGAGGAAAACTACACGAGTTAAAATTCTTCCGAAGCGAGAAAAAGGACAAGGGTATGGTGCTTGCAAGGGATATGGTTAATGTAATTTTTTATTTGGTTCAGATAGACGCATTATGTCCGGAAGACCATTAAGTAGCCAAGGCGATTGGCAAAGTAGAAGTATGAGTTTTATTCTCAGAGGATGAAGCGTGTTTTATGTGACGCGAACGAGTCATTAAATTTTTGTTTATTTCTAGATTCGCATATGAGAAGAATTTAGTGCATATATCTGTAGCATTATTATTATGTGTATGTTTTCTCTGGTATAGCGGGGTTGTCTTCCATGATATATGTGGAGTATAAATGGGTGCATTGTTTGTGTTATATAATTTATTGAGATTAATCGTTTTAGTGATGTGATATGCGAGTATATTATTGTACTGATTATAGTTTTAAAAAAATGGTTAAAACATTCGTAAAAAGTGATTGCAAGGCTATCGGGGTTGCTGCCCTAGTGTAGTATGTTTTGTTCTGACAATACCTCCCCTGCGAGAGGGTTGGGATCGCACTCATTTTATATATATTATAGAGACTTCACAGGGTATAGTGGTACAAAAATGTTTAATCCCAGGGTGTTTAAGGACTTTGTTATAATTCAGTATGTATTGGGTTTATTGTTGAGCAAAAATATTTCACTCATTATTATGTGTAGTGCTCAGGACTTAGTGATAGGAGAAGTGCATTATTATATTTATCTTTCCGAAATGTGGAAGTTAAGACTTATATTCATCTGTTTGGGGAATGGGATTTTGAGAGCCCCGATTGTATGTATACGAGGTTTATGGAATGTGAATTCCACCGATACTGAGTAATAGTGCAATTAGTACAAAATAAAGCTCTTTGATTTAGTACAATTGCGAGAGGAGATGTAGATTTTTTATCAAAAGAAGGAATGAAGGGGTACAGGCTATGGACGGTGGACCCAACGAATTTTGATAACCGACATTGCTAGGTAGTAGTGTATCGAGGGTTTTTTTGTTTGGATTTCGCTTTGCGAGACATCCCACGCATGAAACTTAGCGTAAGGTTGGAAGTTGAGAGATGTTTGGTCATTAGTCCATGAGTCTAGTACCTCGGTTGTCATAGGATCCGATAATATTGATGGTAAGTTAAAGTTAAATAACTATTTAAGGCCAGTGGAGCCAGTTGTGTGGTAAGGAAACATTGGAAGTTTTGTTTTGTCACCCAATTAAAGGGTGGAATGATGATAAGGAGGTTTGAGAGTACCCAAGTGGCGTAACCACGTTGTGTCAAAAGGGAAAAAAAGAATTGGGTGTTATGTGTGAAGAGTAGGCGATGCTTACACCAGTATGAATGATTTATAGGGTATGTGGGCATCCTGGTTAGCTATTGCTTAAATCGTTCGAGTTGAAGAGACGTGGGGATAGAGGCGTGGAATATATGTTTATGTGAATGATGTAAGAAAGTGGAACTAGTAAAGTGGATTAAGTGTGGTACGAAGGACGATAATCCATATATACATGTACGATCAGAGTAACAAACAAAAATTTAGTTGGAAGGCTATGGGAAGTCATTTAAGGGTATTCCTTTATAAGAATAAAATTTAACTATTATGAAAACACTTGGAGTGGAGTTTTACCTAGTCAAGGGTTGAAAATGACTTGTGCGTAGGTTGAATGATGATGTTAGCAAGGTATACAGGTTCATCAGTACACATCGTAGAGAAAAGTGCACGAGTCATAACTTTCGATATACGCTAAGAAAAAGAAGGGGAGTGAAAAGTGTCAGTTAATGTTAATCAGTATCGATGTTGGGCGGGACATAGTGACTAGTATCCGCGGGTACCACTCATAGATAGAAATCGATTGGAACGAGAGGATCAATCAGAGAATTTTGTATCAAACCTATGATTCCTAAAATAGAAGAGAGAAATTGTGTGAAATTTCTTGGATGGGGTGCCAACTACAAGGTAAGGTCACGATCTCCTTAGAATGTGTGGAACAAGTTGACCTAAAAGAAAGTGATTATTATTCTTTTGGGTGATATACACTATTATACAGTGTGCCCCATCCTTTCTTTGAAAATAAGAATCGCACCGGTAAGGGGTTCTTCCCGGTATTATTCTGAACTAGAATTGGATCGTTGAACCCCACCTTCAAACGAGGATTTTAGAAAGCAGTGGGAAATAACGTTTCTTTTTTAGTAGGTTGTATCGCCCTTAGTCGGGGAGTAAGCGAGGTGATTAAATATTAGTGTAACCACATGAAAGTAATTTTGAATGCATAGCGATCATTTCATTTCCACAACAGATGTATCTAGCAAGTGACGTTTAGTACAGTAGAGTTCCGTGGAAGCACTCATACCTATTTATTATGGACAAAATGCTTATTGAAATTTTGTGTGTAAAAACAATAATTATTATCGCTCTAGTTGTTTAGAGGTGAGTGGATAATCAGAATTTTTGATCGACGGAGTTTGAGTCTGATGACTGTGGTGGAATTACCACGTCCATTTTAGGTGACTTTTGAATGTCACAAGAGTTACGTCGCCGAGAATCGAGTTCAAAAACTGACAAGAGTGGTCAAATGTTCACATGGTTTCTCTTAAAAAGGGAGTTTTTTATTTAGAAAAATACGAGTAATTGTTACGTAGTGAGGTGCGGCCACACAATAATATTGAGACAATGGGGGCCAATGATGTGTAGGCTCGTCTTATTTTGAATAGAAACGAATTGGAACACAATGTGAAGTGCCGTTATTAAGGTGTGACTCTATAACTGATAGTATTGAGAGTGTTAAATAAGCTTATTGTGAGGCGGGGGACTATAGAAATTCACCTTACCCTTAAGTCAGTTTTGAGCATTGATAAAATATCTAGATCTATTTTTACCAGGCATACCTTATTTTTTGAATTTCTGGAAGAAATTACGTTATTAGGGGGGAAGCATGTAATACCCCGTATTTTTATGGCTTTTAAAATTGGGGATTTATTAAATTTAATTGAGATTTTAATTTAATATTAATTCGGAATTTCATTTTAAATATTTACCAGCGTGATGAGAGTTAGTAATTATTGAGAATTTATTGAATATTACTGGAAGATTAAAGTAATATATAAGATTGATTTTATTAAAATTGTCATAAGTGAATAAAATAGCAATTATGGAAATTTATGTCGGGACGCGCGTGTGTCATGTCAGGACTAAATTATTATTATAAAAGTGAACATATTATAAGTCATCTGTATTGTCATTTCGAGTGAGCCAAAGTGTCCGGAAGGGTCGAGATAGTCAGAAAACTGTACCCGGGGGTTTAGTTTGGGTCTCGGGGCGTTTTTAGACCTAATTGAAATTTTGTATTTTGGGTAAATAAACCCACGAATTTTTTTAGAATATATCAGCCAATTGCAGTTGTCTCTTAGGGTTAACAAACATAAAACCTAAGCCCAACCATTAGAGAAGAAAGTGAAGAGATTAGAGAAGAAGGTGAAGAGTTTCCAAGAAATCCAAGGCCTAGAACTCACCCGATTGCACCGCCACCACCACCAAAACGTAGATCGCACAATGAGGAATGCAACCATATCTTTTTCATCAACAAATCAGATCCTTGAATACTAGGCAAGTATCTATCTTGCTTTCTTTTAGTTAATGTTCCACCTATGTTAGTTTAGGATTGTTAAGAACATGCTTTACGGAAGAAATTGATAATTTAGAGATTTTAAATCACATGTTTCAGAGGAACTAAATATATTCTAGACATCTAAATCATATGTAGAGGATTACCCATGAATTTGTATGGATCTAAAATTAAGAAATCTGGAAAAGAATTAGAAGAATGGATGTTTCATGAAAAAAATTAGGCACCCCACTAATCCAATACCTTTGATGAATTTGGGCATGTTTCACGTAGGAAAGCATATATATATATATATATATATATATATATATATATATATATATATATATATATGATTGTTAGTGATCTTGTTTGGAAGTTTGGGGATCATTAATGGTGTTTTGGAGAGGAGTTTTTGATGAAACCCGTAGGATGGAAATTGCAGATTTTGGGTAAGAACTGCTTGATCGATCGATCGACCAAGATCATCGATCGATCGATGATCGATCCCATTCCATGATCGAACGATCCCTCTGGGAAAGGTGCTTATTTTTCTCCTATTTGTTTAATCTGATTAAGATACTTAGGGACCCTTGAATATTATTTATGGAGTACAATGGTTGATGAAGAGGACCAGTAGGGTCTAAGTAGATTTCGTTGAATGAAATTTATTTGAGATGAAATTGTGGGTTAACAGGTTGTTATTCGTACATAAGAAATTGTGCGTATGTTTACTATAAGATGGAGACTCGTGAAAGATTTAGACTAGAAGGTAAGTGAGGGTATACCTACTGAAATTATACTTAGTGAGTTAGAATATTTCGAGAGATGAGAAGTATATATGAAATAAATTATAAATGGGAATAAAATAGACAAATCCGTTATGCGAGACAATGGAGTAATTTGTGCTAAGAACGGATAATTGTAATTCTGGGTCGTGGGCGCACCTAATTTTGAAAATGTGAATATTTATATATATGACTGTGTGACTGTGCATATATTATGTATCTGTGTAAAAATCATACCCGGGATACTTGCTATCACGGAGGTTTGCGAACTGGGACAGTCTTATCCCGATTGGACCTTTATGGGCGATATTGACTCGTACCCTAGAAGATAGTATCCTCGATCCAGGCTATCTGAGAATGATAGTCGGATGTTCTAAGAGACGTAAGGGTATGTGCTAACCTCTTTGGACCTGGAACTGTGCTTCGCCTCCATTTGTTTGTGTATTGTGTCACTACAGTTCGAGAGTGATTCCGAACTAGTATTTCCCTTATTTTGAGTAATACGGGGACTTGATAGTAGAGTATGCCAGCACCATAGATTTAGTTGAGGTGCTGATAGTATATATATATATACTTATATATGGAAACTTTCTACTGTGTGTATAAGTAGTTAAGAAATGAATAAATGCTTTAGCTTTATAACAAGTGTTCGTGAATTTTGTAATGACAACTAAGTGGTTTTAAGTAACATAAGAATATGGAAGAGGACGATTTTCTAAAACTAAATATTATGGCCTTAGTACTTCTCCGGATACAACTTTATGGGAGGATAAGTTAGATAGACTTATGTGATCAGTAGTACGGTAGGCGTGCACACTAGCTGAGAGGTGAGAATTCTCAAGAGAGTGTCGCATACTAACATGGTGGTTATATTAGCTGGTAAGGATTTTAAATACTTGCTAAACTATTTTTAAACTGTTTTACAATCGGGCTCGGACCCGTTTTCAGTCATTTCTTTCTCTCTCTTGTATATATATGTATGTATTACAGGTGCCCAGCCACAGGGGCGTCATGCTTGGGTTCTTTGGATTGGACGTGCTGCAGCTTATGTGGAAGTTACAGGCCTTTGCTTTAGACGACCTCTTCATCGACTCAGTTCCTATTTTAGTTCTTCATAGTTAGGGCATGTGTCGCCCGATTTCCTATTCCATTTGGATTTGTTAGAGATTTATGTTTATTTATATTTCCAGTATTCAGTACTCCTTGGGAGTCAACTATTGTCAGAAGGATTTCATTTATGCTTCTTAAACTTGGTTTGGATTATTGAGATGGTTAAATTCTTGTGTGTTAATTGCCATCCTTAGTATGTATGTGGTTCTTAATTGTTGGGTATTAAAAAGGTTTTCGTATTGGTATATAATAAAGGAAAAATAAGACTTTAAATTGTTTTTACACTTAGCTTAATTATTTAGGGTGTTTAAATTGGAAATATTAGTTTGCGATGCTGAGAATGAACCAACCGGTCACCTTGGTTTTTAATTTAATAAAGGACTCATCACCCGGTATTTAATTAGGCAGTGTGTTACACCAATGAAGGACTAAGTTCTCTACAATGAACTAGCACCATTTTAAGTGAAATTTTTTGTTTTAGAGCGGGTATTTTTGGGTTTTTCCACAAATGTGTTCCATGTATAAAAGGATCATTTATAGGTTAAAACCTTAAGGTTTTGGTTACTCTCTTGACACACACACACACACACATATATATATATATATATATATATATATATATATATATATATAGGGAAAGGATCAAGTGAGGTCCCAGTTTGAGGACCCCGAATGAGGACCATTTTATTAAAATAGTAAAAAAAAAAAAGGGGCTGATTTTTAAACATTTCAATAGGACCATAAAAAATAATCAGCTCAAAATGATTTTTTTTGGCTATTTTAAAAAAATCAGTCATACTTTGTCAGTTTTTAAGTTGTCAAAAACTGATAAAGTTTGACCGATTTTTTTAAAATAGTAAAAAAAATCATTTTGACCTGATTTTTTTTATATGTCCCTACGAAATGTTTAAAAACTATGTAAAATCAATTATCTCAAAAATATTTTTTTACTATTTTATCAAAATTGGTCCACACCAGCGGTATGCAAACAAAGTCCTCATGAGATCCTCTCTCTCTCTTTATAAAGAGAGAGAGAGAGATAAAGAGTCTTGTTCCAATGTTGAGGGTTTAGGGTGACAGTTAATGTATTGTCCCCCCAACCCATAGGAATTGTTCAAATGGGGGAATAAGGGTGCTGGTATTACTATTTCATGTAGGGTATGTATTATTTTGTTTGAAATAATAAAAAAAATTATTTGGAGAAGAAGAAAATCCCTTCTCCAGTGGCAAAACAATTGAATTATTTATATAGTATATTAAAGTCATTAATGAAGTCAAAATCAAGGCTATATTTTATTCCTACGAAAGGTCTAGCACTAAATATTTCTCATAGGTACTGATAGATATAAGTAATAATCAAATTAGCATTCAAAGGAGAATCACAAAATATTCTTCTATTTCTCCCTTTCCAAAGTTTCCAAGAAATGATACTAGGAAGGAGTGTGCACAAAGTAGCAATTAAGTTGTTTCCTCTAGTTTTGATCCACCAAGACATTAATTGTCCTCTAATATTTAAAGCAGAAGAACTGATACCCATCATCCCATCAAAATCTTTCCAAATCTTCTTATCCACTTCTCCATCAAAGAATAAATGGTTAAGATTTTTTCTTGTTGACGAGAACCACAATAATAGCATGTGGATGCTAAAGGAATATTATGTATTATGATGGTATCATCAGTTGGAAAAATATTATTGAGTAATTTTGATACGAAACTTATATTTGGGGCTAATATGGTATTTAACATTATTTTTAGATTAATATACAACATAATTTGGCACCGTATGTGGGAATCTGATTGTCAAAATCTCCACCACTAGATAATATCATCCTGTAAGGACATAATTTTATAAATGCCCAGGGTAGATTCTAGGAAATTTTGGTTTTCACCTAGATCACAGTTCATATGCCTGATACCGCTACATTCGGCACGTCAACACAATCATCCTCGACGGCCTTTATCCGAATTCAATGCATCCACTTTCATTACGTGCATCATGCTACATGCAACGTGCTGCTCAGCTCATTCCCACTACTCCACTACGCTCTATCAGTAATAAGTTTTATTGGAGCTTTAAATATTTGCATAAATATTGGGGAAATGTTTTTGAAAATTATTTTTGAAGTCTGGTTTTATTTTTTATCAAAAGCAGAATCTTTCTAAGTGTAGAAACAAATTGCCTCGATCGACGAGATTGCTCAAACGACTTTGGAAGTCGATCGCTCGAGATAGTCATGTCGTGCGATATCGTTAGAATGACTTCTGTCCTTCGTTCGAGCGACATGGCTATCTCGTTCGAATGAGCCACCGTCTCGATTTTTGTATCAATATCTTATCTCCTTCTACACGTTTTTCAAGTCTTTCTGCAATCTCAAAATTCTGTGAAAACAGCCCAGAATAAGACTTCACTTTTTAAGGTTTTCTAAACCTTTTGTATTCACAAAACCATTCCCATATATGTGTGTGAATCTTTAAACCTTCAAGATGATTATTTACTCATCTGGAGTAATTTGTGAGGAAGCCGCTCCCTTCTTCACTGCTGCCCTACTGGAAAGGGATTGTTCCAGTCGCCGACAACAGAACCGACAGCCGAGGGTTTTTCTGTGTCATATATTTTCATTGTAATCCGTGTAAGCCATACTCTTACAAAATTATTGTGAAAATAAAAGGTTTTGCCCCTTTGGGGAATTTTTCCTCATATATGTGTTCTTGCATGTTTCATCATCGTATTTAATCACATATAGATGCTTGTTTAGGACTTGAGTGGTAAAAACTGTGTTTAATTAAATAACTTCCTTATCTGAACGCAAGCGCACTCTTCCTCAAATTGGTATCAGAGCCAGTTACACAAATTTACCGTGTAATTTTTCGCAAAATTTTTCTAAGATATCAATTTTCTGAAAAGTTGACTTTTGAAAAACGAGTGTGTTCGTAATGAAGAAGTTATATAAAAAATGCTAGTTTTTTACGGGACAAACTATGTATATTGGAAAGCCCGCATGAGATTTGTATTAAAAGCTATTGATGAACGTGTCTGGATTTTGGTAGAAAGAGGGTGGACTCCTCCCTCCGTCACTGTTGAAAATGTGATCAATTTAAAACCTCTATCTTCTTGGACTGAAGAAGAATTTAAATGGTCATCATTTAATTCTAAGGGTCTAAGTGCTATTTCTGAGTCTGTCACACCTGATGAGTTCAAACGCATAATGACGTGCACCACGTCAAAAGAGGCATGGCATGTTTTATAACTCACCCATGAAAGAACTAATTGTGTGAAAGAGTCTAAATTGCAAAATTTAACAACTCAATTTGAAACCATCACCACGCATGAGACTGAATGTTTTGATGATTTTTATGCTAGGCTTTCTGACATTGTTAATACTAGCTTTAATCTTGGTGAACATATTCCTAATGCTAGAGTTGTCAAAAAGATTCTTCCTTCTTTGCCTAAGAGTTTTATCCCCAAAGTCACTATGCTAAATTCTATGGGTAATTTAAATACGCTAAAATTGGAAGAACTTGTAGGAGACTTGCAAACATATGAAATTGATATGTTCCCTAAAACTGCCAGGTCTAAAGATAAGGGAATTGCACTTAATGCCCAAGAGAGAAAGAGTGAGGGGTCGGCTAGAAAGAGGGGAGAGTCAACTAGAAAAAGAGAGACAGATTCGTCAGATTCTGATTGTGATTTTGACTTAGATGATTTGGCTCTTTGTGCAAAAAAATTCAAGAGGATTCTCAAATTTAAGAAAAATGGCAATTTTAAAGATAAAAAGAAATTTGAGAAAAATAAGTTTGAAAAGAAAAATGAAAAAGATTTTAAAGATCCTCCTAAGAAAGAAAGTGAGAGATGATTTAAGTGCGACGGTAGGGGTCATAGAGCTTTTGAGTGTGCTACTAGGCTGAATAGAGAAAAGGGCAAAGTTGTCCTTAATGCTACCCTTAGTGACGACAGTGAAGTCGAGTCGGTGGATTATGGAGTCAAGTCACCGCGTGAGTGTAACTTCATTGCATTCATGGCTAGTCATGTGAGCACTTCTAGTTCTCCTCACAACGATGAGGATGATGCTTCACAGGGACACCTCGACAGTGAAAGCGATGTGAGTGAGGGGGAGGATGACATAAGTGAGAGCGAGAGTGATATTCAACGCGCCTACGATGAGTTATATTCTGAGTCATTTAAAACTAAAAAGCGTAACAAATCATTAGTTCTTAAGATCACCGGCTTAGAGGATGATTTAAGAAAAGAGAGAGAGAGAGAGAGTCCTCCACTGGCACCACCCTGAGAGAGAGAGAGTCTCCCTGTGTTGAGAAAGAAAGTTTGTTTAGAGAGAGAGAGAGTTGTTTTGAAAAAGAGAGAGGGAACTTGACTAAACAAGTGGCTAGTCTTACGAGTGAGCTTCATTCCTCCATGGAGACTCGAAAGAAACTTGAAGCCCTTGTTGCCCAGCTTACTCATGATCTGGAGAGAGCACGGGAAGTTAAGGTACAAATTGAGGACAGATCTGGGAAAATGGGAAAGATGCTCCTCGGTACCGCTTCAGGTTTTGGTGATAGGCAGGGAATAGGTTATGGTGGTGCCTCCATGTCCCAAATTGCACCCGGACCAGTTCCTGAGTTTACTACGACTCCTTATGGCCATCGTCAAAAACCTCGAAGGAGAGTTCGATCAAGAAAAGCAAACCAAGGTCCGCCTTTGACTGTGTTCTTTTGTACTTATTGCAAAAGAAAAGGCCACCTCAGGGAGTTTTGTTATAGTATGGGTCGGACATGACGTACTACTGCTCCACCTCAGCATACTGATGATTTTACCAGTTTGAGAGAGCGAGTTGAGTTGTTAGCTTCCACGTCTCAGTGTTTGATGGAGGAATTCCGATAGATGTCTTTACCGTCAGTGAATGCTTCTCACATTCCAGCTAAAACCAACAATAATAAAGGCAAATAAAAGGTCACCACTTCTTGGGTACCTAAAAAAGATAGAAAAGCCTTTGTTGTTTATGTCGCTCTCAAGCACATAATACCTCACAGTGGTATTTTGACAGTGGGTGCTCCAGACATATGACAGGTGATGCCTCATTTTTTACATCTCTTGAGGATTATCAGGATGGCAGAGTCACCTTTGGAGATGGGAGCAAGTCTAGCATTATAGGACGTGGTACTGTCGAGTTACCTGGATTTCCTAAGCTAGAAAATATTTTGTACGTCAAAGGTTTGAAAGTAAACCTTCTCAGCATTAGCCAGCTGTGCGACGCTGACTTTGCAATAAAGTTTGACCGGGACGCTTGTAAGGTCTATAATCAAGCTGGTAAACTTTTAGTGCAAGGGGTGAGGACAAAGGATAACTGCTATGGGACTGAGCCCACATCCTCACTTGTCTACAATAGTGCCACGATCACTCCCATGGATCTGTGGAACCAACGTCTAGGTCACATAAATATTAGAGATCTAACTCGCTTAGCTAAAAAGGACCTAGTACATGTCTTACCATCTCTTGGAAGGCCAACTTCAACGATTTGTGGACCCTGTCAGTTGGGAAAACAAATTCGTAGTTCCCATAGGAAGTTTCATTCCATTACCACCTCTCGTGTTCTTGAGCTCATACACATGGATCTTATGGGTCCCACTCATACCGAGAGTCTGGGTAGTAAGAGGTATATCCTCGTGATGGTGCATGATTTCTCCAAATATTCCATCGTAGGTTTTCTGAGAGAGAAATCCAATGCTGTAGAGTTTTTAACGACCAAGTGTCGTGTCCTGCAAAATCAACACGGAGTCACTATTAACAGGATACGTAGTGACAACGGTACTGAATTTAATGAAGCAAAGGTAGATTCTTATTGTGATAGCCTTGGGATCAAACATGAATTTTCTGCTGTGAAGACTCCTCAGCAAAATGGGATTGTTGAGACAAAGAATAGAACGATCCAGGAGATGGCTAGATCTATGCTTCAAGGTCGTAAAGATTCTAGGAGATTTTGGGCGGAGGCAGTGTCTACTGCATGCCACATGGTGAATAGGGTCAATCTGCGTCCACACACACTTCAGAGTCCTTATGAGTTGTGGACTTGCAAGAAGCCCAACCTTTCATATTTTCGTGTTTTTGGGAGTAAATGATACATCCTGCGGGATAGAGAGCAATTAGGAAAGTTTGACTCCCAAAGCGATGAGGGAATAGTGCTGGGATATTCATCGAATAGTAGAGCATACCGGGTTTTCAACCTGAAGAGCTCTAAGGTTATGGAGTCAATAAACATCACCGTGCAAGATGATGAACCTTCGGCATTTATTGACTCTAAACTTCAGTGTGAGGACGAGGATATTTCTAGCAGTGATTTACTTGTACCTCACCCACACTCTGTGGACCCTACTCCTGTGTTAGGGGACACACCTGATTGGGTTCGCAAGAGACATGACCCTTCTGCCATTGTTGGTGATCCCACTCTAAGGGTCAAGACTCGCGCTCAGCTAGAGAACGTTATCAGCCATTTTTGCTACACGTCCAAAGTCGAGCCCACGAATCATAAAGAATCACTCAAGGATCAACACTGGATTTCTGCTATGCAGGATGAGTTGCTTTTGTTTAAAAAGAATAATGTCTGGGAACTTGTCCTGCGACCTAGTGAGACAAATGTGATAGGTACCAGATGGATCTTTAAGAATAAAATGGATGAAAATGGTACCATAATCAGAAACAAGGCTAGGTTGGTCGCTCAAGGTTACACACAGATAGAAGGTGTAGACTTTGAGGAGACATTTGCTCCTATTGCAAGGCTTGAGTCCGTCCGTCTACTACTCGCCATCGCATGTCATCTGCGTTTCAAGTTATATCAGATGGATGTCAAGAGTGCCTTTCTGAATGGCATTCTGCAGGAGGAGGTTTATGTAGAATAACCAAAAGAGTTTGAAGACCCTCAGCACCCGGAGCACGTCTACTATCTGAGGAAATCCTTGTATGGTTTGAAGCAAGAACCCCGTGCTTAGTACGAGAGGCTTACTTCCTATCTCTTAGCCCGTGGCTTCAAGGGAGGGGGAGTTGATATGACGTTGTTCGTCAGGAGAGATGATGGTGCAATTTTGGTTGCCCAGGTCTATGTGGACGACATAGTCTTTAGATCCATGTGCTCTCAACATGCTCATCACTTTGAAGAGGAGATGAAAAGTGAGTTTGAGATGAGCATCGTTGGTGAGCTTACTTTCTTCCTTGGTCTCCAGGTTCGTCATTAGAGGATGGGATGTTCATCTCCCAATCCAAGTATACTAGAGACCTAGTGAAGAAATTTGGGTTAGACTCCGCTAAGCATGCACGTACACCTATGAGTACCACTACCAAGCTTAGTAAGGACAATTCAGGCAAGGACGTAGAGCAAACCTTATATCGGAGTATAATAGGTAGTCTTCTCTACTTGACTGCCAGTCGTCCCGACATAGCTTTTAGTGTTGGAGTCTGTGCGCCATATCAGGCATCCCCGAAAGAGTCACATTTACTTGCTCTAAAACATATTATTAAATACGTGATTGGGACTCTCTCATACGGTATTTGGTATTCCTTTGATACTGATGACCGTTTGTCCACCTATTCAGATGTCGATTGGGTTGGGGATGTAGATGGTTGTAGGAGCACTTCTGGTGGGTGTTTCTATTTTGGTTCTGCTCTTGTCTCCTGGCTCAGCAAGAAGCAAAATTCCATCTCTTTGTCCACTTCAGAGGCTGAGTATATAGCCGCCGAGAGTTGTTGCACGCAACTCTTGTGGATGAAGCAAATGCTAGAGGATTATGGGATTTCATAGGACACCATGACCATTTCCTATGATAACACGAGCGCGATACACATATCCCGTAATCCAGTCCAGCATTTGTGCACAAAGCACATAAGGATACGTGAGCACTTTATACGACAGTTAGTTGAGGAGAAAGTTGAATCCCTGAGTTTTGTTCCCACCGACCGTCAGTTAGCCGATATTTTCACGAAACCTTTAGATGCCCTTAGATTTGAGAATCTTAGGAAGTCTTTAGGGATTTTCACAGTTGACTGAGGGGTTGGTCTATGTCTAGGATAGGTTGCTTTTTCATGTTCATATCATATGCTTCATATTGCTAGTTTGTTTTATATGTACTTTTGCTTTGTTGTACAGGTATTTATTTATTCTTTTGAAAAATCCAAAAAGATTTTTGTATTTTTTTATGCACCTTTTATGGATGAACATTTAAGATAGCCAAGTCACAATTTCATTCCATCTTTTCATGTGACTATTTGATAGAGATTTGAGACGCTACATCATTTCATACATGTGCTTTACACTGCTTGGAGTCTTTGAGATGTGATTTGTGATATCTTGTCTACATGTTTGACTCCTATATTCTTTATTTCACACATGCACGGCTTTATTTGATTATTGTACTTGTCTATCACATGTTGTCTTGAGTGTTTCCATCTCAATTATATCTATACAACTAACAATATGCGATAAAACTTGACAAGATTGGAATGCATGTAAAAACCATTTTTATGAGACTGAATGTTTGTTTAAGAACGGGTAGGGGCTGAGAAAGGTTCTTATCTATTCTTTGCACAAAAGCCACCGTTCAAAAGGACCTAAAAAATGGAGGAATTTTATTATCCGAGGTCCAAAGAGGTTAAAAGAGCCCCAAAAAAATGTAAAGGCAATAAAAAGCAATACATGCCAAATATGGGTCATTAAGTTTCACCATCAATTCTCCAAAGTTTGAGAATTTAGAAAGCCTCTATTCAAAATTAAAATCTGAGGGAGTTTGGTTGGAGAATATAAACAGGTTTGCGCTTCCTTCAAAGTTGTAACAACCCGAGGTTTTGGAGTCGGCAATTTATTTATTTTGGGAGAAATAAATAATATTTTATTGGAGAAATAATTAAATTGGCAATTGAGGTCAAAATTTAGAGTCGTTAGAAAGAGTGTCGAATGTCGATTCTGAGGGTACCATCGTTTCCGGAAGGGTCAAGAAATTCGAAATGACTGTACTTTGGGTCTATTTAGGTTCCGAAATAATTTAGGACCGTTTGACTCGAATTAAAGTTACCGGGTCATTTAAAGTGTGTATCATTTAAAGATGTATTTTGGGATTTAGGCTTATTAAGCCTACGGGAGATTTAATTCTCCAAAGAGAGAAAGAGAGAAAGAAAGGGAAGAAGAAAAGGAAGGATAAAAAGAGGGAGAAAGAGGATTTTGGGCCATTACGCGATCTCAAGGTTGATTCAGACCCTACAAACCCGAGGCACGTGATTAAACTTGCTAAATAATTGTTGTGTACATTTATTGCATGATTTCTGGATTGATATTTTGGGTTTTAGGTGTAATTTAACAAAACCTAACTTTTGGGTATAATCTTAGATTTAATATGTAGATCTTTGATTTGAGGATAGAAATTAGTTATATGTATTGTAGGATGAATATTGATGACATATTTGTGATTGGGTTGAAGAGAAATGGAGAGGAAATGATAAATATGAATTTTTGGATTTTTGGCTTACTAAAAAGACGCCATTTTCGAGCCTCCAAGTAGGCCGAATCGATTCGGCCCCCAAGCCGAATCGATTCGGAAATATGCAGGTGCCCAGGTCTTAGTGACCGAATCGATTCGGACTCCAGACGAATCGATTCGGCCTGAGACAGAATCCCAGGTCTGAGGACCCGGATCGATTCGCCTTCCTGGCCGAATCGATTCGCTGGGCCGAATCAATTCGTAATAGGCCCAAATCGATTCGGAAACAGGGCTTTTGGGGGAAAGTTTTCTAGGGATAATTTATTTGCGTCTTGTTCGAGGTTATCGATTGGGGATCTCTATAGGAGATATTTGGAGTATGTTTTGGAGACTTTTAGAGAGTGTCCCTTATAAGAAATGATTGGAGTCATATTGACTAAATTTGAGGAATACCGACTAGATATTTTGGTATTTTCCTATGTGGGGAAGCCCACCTTGATTTGGAGATTTTACTTGGAGATAATAATTAACATTCGTGTGAAACAATGAGAATAAATTAGAGATATTGGATTTTAAAATCCAATCCCCAAATGGGATAACTTTAAAGAGGTTCATAAACTGAATTGAACCCTATAATGGATAGAGAATCATAATGATATTTGATGTGCATACGGGTATAGAAATATCCTTATTTATGTTTGATTTGAGAGATATCTCACAAAATGAGAAATTCTAATTGAGGTGCATTAGGATATAGAATATCCTTAACTTAAAAGAATTGAGAGACAATTCATCTTAGAAGCGAAATGAGAGCTTCAAGCGAGAATTAGTATAGCATATACTAAGTGGGGGAAAATATGTGAGTATTGACGATTAGTGTATCACGAGAGAGAGATATACTAAGCAAATGATGTTAATGAAATTGCGCCTAAGAGCGTATAATGAACATGAATATGATGTTTCAGGTATACCTTATATAATGGTATATCTTTATTATGTGGGATGTATGTATACCTTATATGATGGTGTATATACATGTTAAGCATACCCCCTCCTTGCTATCATTGGGAAGTTTCGTGAGTAGAGGGTGAGCATTCTGGCTAGAAAAGCAGGATGTGGATATTCCGCAGGTCATAGTCGTCCTTTGTGGTCAGCAAATGACATTTATCATAAATATATATTTATTTTGGGGGTGAGAGGTCGGGGGTATGTGACGCTCTCACTTGCCGGTTAGGAACTATGACCGCTTCCCGGACGTTGTGTGCGTGAGTAGATCACGAGGTGGGTGTCGTTGAACCCCACCAGGTGGCCCCAGTTTGCTACGTATATGGGTTGCTGGAAGATGATAGCATGTGAGCCTACGTCCTTCGAGTTCTAGCTCGGTTGGATGGTTATTATTGCTTGTGTTTGTATTTGGGTGTCAAGGGCATAATGGACCTCAATGACCTACATTGCGAGGATTAGTGTATCGGGGGGGTTCCTTGTTTGGATTTCACTTCGGTGAGACGTCCCACGCACGAACCACAGTGTAATGTTGGAACTTGGGGATAAGTTTAGTCCTTAATGCTCATAATTATTTATATATATATATCACCTATCCCGACAATTGACAGTGCCAGGAGTAGTGTAACGGGGGGGTTCCTTGTTTGGATTTCGCTTCGGCGAGACGTCCCACGCATGAAACGCCGTGTACTATTGAGAATTGGGAATATTAATTAAAATTTGATAATAATCATTTGGGTTACATTCATCTTGCATTGAGGGCATAATGAGCCCCGAGGGCCGATACGGTCAGGAGTATTGTAACGGGGGGTTCCTTGTTTGGATTTCGCTTCGGCGAGACATCCCACGCACGAAACGCAATGCCGTATTGAGAATCGGGAGGAGTTTAGTCCTTAACTCTTGATGCTAATAACTCATCTATAATAATTATATATATGGTTTCATGCCTTATATGGGCATCACTAGAATAAATTCTAGTAAATGAGTTGTTGATGTATTGTGATGATGTGGACATGATTGGATCATGTAACTTTATATGTTCTACAAATGAACATTATAAAGATAACTATAACGATTACATTAAAGTTAATATTTATAACTTTTAATTATGGAAACAAATGTAGAGTGGGACATAGGTTAGACGGTTTCACTTAAATACTTCTTTTGGGGTTAAGCTAGAATCCTCTAACCTAATTAGAATCGGACATCCACTTGGAGACACGTGCATACGCTTAGTGCGCGCTTTAGATGAGAGGTGAGTTGAATTTTTATGGAGTGTTCGATTCCAACTAAATCATGTAATAATGCATTTATAATTATTATGCATTTTAATACACTTGCTATAAACTCCTTCTCAAATATCGGGCTCTGACCCGTTTATATTTTCCTCCTCCTTGTATATATTGTATTACTTCAGGTGTTCCTCTGCAAGGACGCCTTTGATATTCCTCCATTCAGGATTTGTGGAGCTGTGGCAGTAGCGGAATGTTGCGGCACTTTGCTTTAGTCGATTCCTATCTATTGTACATCTAGATTAGGATTCAGTTGTATTGAGTTAGTATTCAAGTGTTGTTGATTAACACTTTCTTATTTTATTTATCAGATTATTGTATTGTCTGTTGCCCGACAGCATATTCGGGTATTTCATTGTTGAGATTTTATTGTACAATGTATTCAACTCTTTTTATTGGAGCATGCACTTTTCACACATCATAGTTAGATGTATATTGTTGGTTGTGTGCATTATTGGTTTTGTTGTTGTTGTTAAAAATAAAAGTTTTAAATTTTTGGCAATTCGCACTTTATGATTGTGGGTAGTTAGCCTTATATTATAGTGTTTAGTTGTTGATGTTAAGACTGTACCATCTGAGATACCTGATTTATGTAGTATAGGGCTGGCCACCCGTTATTATTTGGAGCGGGTTGTAATAGGTGGTATCAGAGCATCAGGTTATAGTGTCTTTAGGATCTGTGTGCGTTACTACGATCTTCCGTAAGCGTTCTTGATGTAGAGCCTTATTGTTAGGACGATTACATTCATACGTCCATATCTTTCTGTGGATCGAAAATATTTGAAAGGCGTTATGATACAATTGTTCTTGTTTTAGATGCCACCGAAGGGAGGTCGTTCAGTCAGGGAAAATAAAGGGAATGTGCAACCCCAAATGACTCAAAGGAACATGACTACGGATGATGTTACCAAAATAGTGGCACAAGCAGTACCTACTGCCGTTTCTACGATGGCTCAACAATCTGCCGCTCGAGCAGCCCCACCCCATTTAGGATTATCTTTATGGGAGAGAGTGAAGGAAGATTTTAGTAAGGGGCAGCCTCCCGAGTTTGCAGGGGGAGTGGATGCGATGGCAGAAAGTCAACGGAAAAATATTATACAGAGGCACCTTCGTATGGTTGAGTGTAGTGAGGCGCAGAAACAATTTTTAGCCACCTTTAAGTTATCGGGTGCAGCTCTTCAATGGTGGGAGTCTGTCACCACATCTGAACAGAGAGATACTCTACCTATAAAAGAATTTTGGGAACTTTTTGATCGAAGGTATTTTCTTTCCCCTACTCAGGATATGGGGATTATTTTTCAAGGATATAGAACGGTGGCGGAATATGAAGAAGATTTTTCTCTATGGGTGAGATTAGTACCTAATGAGGTAAATACGGAAGAGAAACGTATATCGAAGTTTGTTCGAGGTTTAGATTGGAAAATCCAACTACATTTATTAGAAAGTCCTAAGTTAATGACTTTCATCGAGGTAGTGAATGCAGCACTATTAAAGTGTCATGAACATCATTTTCATTCTCAAGAGAATAAGAACTTTGGAGATTCGAGTTCATCAAGTAAGTATGGCAAAGAGAGTTCCAGTAATTCGAGTGGGCAGAAAGCATTTGTGGGTAAGTGTTTCTTTTGCAAAGAAATAGGTCATAAAAATAGAGATTGTCCTAAAAGATGTAAAGGACCACGTTTTGATGAAATTTTGGAAGTACAACCCCTACAGAAGATTCGAGTTCGCTTTAGACCGGGGGACTATGTTTGGGAGCCCATTGATGAGGATGGGCAATCGGACTAGAGATGGATGTTGTAAGTAATTTTCCTTTATTAATAGGATTATTACTATATGAAATTTTGGAATATCGTATGGGAGATATATATGAATCGGGTAGTTCTTTAGCCCTTTTTGTTTATGTATGATATGTAATGACCCTAAGGGGAAATTTGGAGCAAAATAGGCTCTTATTCTATGATTTTGTAAAGGATTGAGGATTTTGCAAGGTGCCCATAAAGAGCTTTAAACCTTGTAGTTAATGTAAAAATGATTATGATGATAAGTAGTAATGATAAAAGCTACTTCTTTTATATAGTCATGATAGACTATTATGATTGTTGAATTCCAGATATGGATGTGCCTTATAAAAAGGCTATATATATTGAAATGATGTGAGATGGTGTTTATGTTTGAATGTTGTGATTGTGGTTTATTGGGACGCAGGTAAAAGTTTTAGCTCATAAGTACGATAATATTTTTGAGCTATATGTTATGTATATGATGATTCAAAAGACCTTGTGTTGGACATAAGGCATTTTATATTAGATTATAATATATGAGCCGTTTTCAAAATAAAACTTTTATCGGCCTTCGAGCCCTTTCAAAATGATTTTTACAAAAATTTAACTTTTCGAACTCTAGTCCGGATTTAACAAACTCTCAATCCCCGACGTCGCCTCATAGTAGTGTATTGGGAGGGTTCCTTGTTTGGATTTCTCTTTTTGCGAGACGTCCCCTGCACGAAATTGGCGATTGTCGGGAATTGAGAGGAGTTATTTCTTTGGACCATTCAAATTTTTACTTTATTAAAATTTTAGTATTATTTATATTTATGGAAATGTGGAACTTTCGAGGCAAATAAAGCCTCATTATGATTGGTACGAGTGCTAACTCGAGTATAAAGGGTGTATGGGCGCCCTTGTTGTGGAAATTGGTTTAATTTAACTCATAATCAACATAATAAAATGAATTTAAAGATGAACTCGTCGTGGGAAGTTAGAAGTTTGGAGATGGGTTTAGCAAGATGGGGTATAGTAGGACTAGTTGAGCTTTGTAGAAATCGGCTTAGCTAAATTTCGAGGACGAAATTTTTGCAAGTGGGGAAGTTTCTAACAACCCGAGGTTTTGGAGTCGGCAATTTATTTATTTTGGCAGAAATAAATAATATTTTATTGGAGAAATAATTAAATTGGCAATTGAGGTCAAAATTTAGAGTCGTTAGAAAGAGTGTCGAATGTCGATTCTGAGGGTACCATCGTTTCCGGAAGGGTCGAGAAAGTCGAAATTACTGTACTTGGGGTCTATTTAAGTTCCGAAATAATTTAGGACCGTTTGACTCGAATTAAAGTTACCGGGTCATTTAAAGTGTGTACTATCATTTAAAGATATATTTTGGGATTTAGGCTTATTAAGCCTACGGGAGATTTAATTATCCAAAGAGAGAAAAAAGAAATAAAGAGAAGAAGAAAAGGAAGGAGAAAAAGAGGGAGAAAGAGGATTTCCGGGCCATTACGCGATCTCAAGGCGGATTCAGACCCAACAAACCCGAGGCAAGTGATTAAACTTGCTAAATAATTGTTGTGTACATTTATTGCATGATTTGTGGATTGATATTTTGGGTTTTAGGTGTAATTTAACAAAACCTAACTTTTGGGTATAATCTTAGATTTAATATGTAGATCTTTGATTTGAGGATAGAAATTAGTTATATGTATTCTAGGATGAATATTGATGACATATTTGTGATTGGGTTGAAGAGAAATGGAGAGGAAATGATAAATATGAATTTTTGGATTTTTGGCTTATTAAAAAGTAGCCATTTTCGTGCCTCCAGGTAGGCCGAATCGATTTGGCCCCCAAGCCGAATCGATTCGGAAATATGCAGGTGCCCAGGTCTTAGTGACCGAATCGATTCGGACTCCAGCCGAATCGATTCGGCCTGAGACAGAATCCCAGGTATGAGGACCCGAATCGATTCGCCTTCCTGGCCGAATCGATTCGCTGGGCCGAATCGATTCGGAATAGGCCCGAATTGATTCGGAAACAGGGCTTTTGGGGGAAAGTTTTCTAGGGAGAATTTCTTTTCGTCTTGTTCGAGGTTATCGATTGGGGATCTCTATAGGAGATATTTGGAGTATGTTTTGGAGACTTTTAGAGATTGTCCCTTATAAGAAATGATTGGAGTCATATTGACTAAATTTGAGGAATACCGACTAGATATTTTGGTATTTTCCTAAGTGGGGAAGCCCACCTTGATTTGGAGATTTTACTTGGAGATAATAATTAACATTCGTGTGAAAGAATGAGAATAAATTAGAGATATTGGATTTTAAAATCCAATCCCCAAATGGGATAACTTTAAAGAGGTTCATAAACTGAATTAAACCGTATAATGGATAGAGAATCATAATGCTATTTGATGTGCATACGGGTATAGAAATATCCTTATTTATGTTTGATTTGAGAGATATCTCACAAAATGAGAAATTCTAATTGAGGTGCATTAGGATATAGAATATCCTTAACTTAAAAGGATTGAGAGACAATTCATCTTAGAAGCGACATGAGAGCTTCAAGCGAGAATTAGTATAGCATATACTAAGTGGGGGAAAATATGTGAGTATTGACGATTAGTGTATCACGAGAGAGAGATATACTAAGCAAATGATGTTAATGAAATTGCGCCTAAGAGCGTATAATGAACATGAATATGATGTTTCAGGTATACCTTATATAATGGTATATCTTTATTATGTGGGATGTATGTATACCTTATATGATGGTGTATATACATGTTAAGCATACCCCCTCCTTGCTATCATTGGGAAGTTTCGTGCGTAGAGGGTGAGCATTCTGGCTAGAAAAGCAGGATGTGGATATTCCACAGGTCATAGTCGTCCTTTGTGGTTAGCAAATGACATTTATCATAAATATATATTTATTTTGGGGGTGAGAGGTCGGGGGTATGTGACGCTCTCACTTGCCGGTTAGGAACTATGACCGCTTCCCGGACGTTGTGTGCGTGAGTAGATCACGAGGTGGGTGTCGTTGAACCCCACCAGGTGGCCCCAGTTTGCTACGTATATGGGCTGCTGGAAGATGATAGCATGTGAGCCTGCGTCCTTCGAGTTATAGCTCGGTTGGATGGTTATTATTTCTTGTGTTTGTATTTGGGTGTCAAGGGCATAATGGACCTCAATGACCTACATTGCCAGGATTAGTGTATCGGGGGGGTTCCTTGTTTGGATTTCACTTCGGCTAGATGTCCCACGCACGAACCGCAGTGTAATGTTAGAACTTGGGGATAAGTTTAGTCCTTAATGCTCATAATTATTTATATATATATATCACCTATCCCGACAATTGACAGTGCCAGGAGTAGTGTAACGGGGGGTTCCTTGTTTGGATTTCTCTTCGGCGAGACGTCCCACGCATGAAACGCCGTGTACTGTTGAGAATTGGGAATATTAATTAATTATAATTGGATAATAATCATTTGGGTTACATGCATCTTGCATTGAGGGTATAATGAGCCCCGGGGGCCGATACGGTCAGGAGTAGTTTAACGAGGGGGTTCCTTATTTGGATTTCGCTTCGGCGAGACGTCCCACGCACGAAACGCAGCGCCGTGTTGAGAATCGGGAGGAGTTTAGTCCTTAACTCTTGATGCTAATAACTCATCTATAATAATTATATATATGGTTTCATGCCTTCTATGGGCATCACTAGAATAAATTCTAGTAAATGAGTTGTTGATGTATGGTGATGATGTGGACATGATTGGATCATGTAACTTTATATGTTCAACAAATGAACATTATAAAGATAACTATAACGATTACATTAAAGTTAATATTTATAACTTTTAATTATGGAAACAAATGTAGAGTGGGACATAGGTTAGACAGTTTCACTTAAATACTTCTTTTGGGTTTAAGCTAGAATCCTCTTACCTAATTAGAATCGGACATCCACTTGGAGACACGTGCATACGCTTAGTGCGCGCTTTAGATGAGAGGTGAGTTGAATTTTTATGGAGTGTTTGATTCCAACTAAATCATGTAATAATGCATTTATAATTATTATGCATTTTAATACATTTGCTATAAACTGCTTCGCAAATCTTGGGTTCTGACCCGTTTATATTTTCCTCCTCCTTGTATATATTGTATTACTTCAGGTGTTCCTCCGCAAGGACGCCTTTGATATTCCTCCATTCAGGATTTGTGGAGCTGTGGCAGTAGCGGACTGTTGCGGCACTTTGCTTTAGTCGATTCCTATCTATTGTACATCTAGATTAGGATTCAGTTGTATTGAGTTAGTATTCAAGTGTTGTAGATTAACACTTTCTTATTTTATTTATCAGATTATTGTATTGTTTGTTGCCCGACAGCATATTCGGATATTTCATTGTTGAGATTTTGTTGTACAATGTATTATACTCTTTTTATTGGAGCATGCACTTTTCACACATCATAGTTAGATGTATATTGTTGGTTGTGTGCATTATTGGTTTTGTTGTTGTTGTTAAAAATAAAAGTTTTAAATTTTTGGCAATTCGCACTTTATGATTGTGGGTAGTTAGCCTTATATTATAGTGTTCAGTTGTTGATGTTGAGACTGTACCATCTGAGATACCTGATTTATGTAGTATAGGGCTGGCCACCCCTTATTATTTGGAGCGGGTTGTCACAAAAGTCCTGAAAAAGCATGTAACAGTTTTGGATGTTATTGGTGTGGTAATCACTTTGAGCATTGATTTGTTGATTTGATTGAGTCAATGTATCATATTACCACATTTTTTACACCAAAGGAAGACTTTGAGTTCATTCGTTAGGAGTATCCGATATTCATCGTGCACATATGTCATGTTTGTATGCATTGATTTTCCTATTGAAATTGATCACACCCCTTCATTTTCGCTATCGTTGACATAGTTGTTTTTGTGATCTTTCATGGTGTGATTCTTTATTGTATACTATGTATGAAATTTTTTGAAAAATACAAAAATAGCAGTTTATTCCCGTGTCACATTATCCATGTGCATTCATTTCTACTTCTCATATTTATCTATTTGGGGACATCATAAAAAGGGGGAGAAGAATTATGGGGGAGAATTGCTTTTGGTTGTTTGGCTGCATGAATGATTTGCTTAATCTTAATTGATCATCAATTTTTGCATATCATTATATTTCAATTTGTTGCTTGTCACGGGTATTTGCTTTATCTCATGTGTGTAGGTACATCATTACTTATTATTTGATTACACACCCTGATGAAAAAAGTTTTGGAAGGTACCAGAGAGCTGAAGTTTTGGAAGACATGTCATTTAGTATTCACAGTTTGAGGGTTTAATGGGGATATTATCTTGTATGTCATTTGATTGCATAATTCGTATTTTTTATGTATGTACCGTCATAGACATAGGGGGATATTTGTAAGGACATAATTTTATAAATGTCCGGGGTAGATTCTAGGAAATTTATGTTTTCTTCTAGATCACAGTTCATATGTCTGATATCGCTACATTCGGCACATCCACACGATCATCCTCGACGGCCTTTATCCGAATTCAATGCATCCACTTTCATCACATGCATCATGATACAAGCAACGTGCTGCTCAACTCATTCCCACTACTCCACTACGCTCTATCAGTAATATGTTTTATTGGAGATTTAAATATTTCCATAAAAATTTGGGAAATGTTTTTGAAAATTATTTTTGAAGTCTGGTTTTATTTATTATCAAAAGCAGAATTTTTCTAAGTGTAGAAGCAAATTGCCTCGATCGACGAGATCACTCAAACGACTTTGGAAGTCGTTCGCGCGAGATAGGCATGTCGCGCGATAACGTTCGAACGACATCTGTCCTTCGTTCGAGCGACATGGCTATCTCGTTCGAACTAGCCACCGCCTCAATTTTTGTATAAATATCTGATCTCCTTCTACACGTTTTTCAAGTCTTTCTGCAATCTCAAAATTATGCGAAAACAGAACTGAATAAGACTTCACTTTTTAAGGTTTTCTAAACCTTTTTTATTCACAAAACCATTCCCATATATGTGTGTGAATCTTTAAACCTTCAAGAGGATCATTTAATCATCTGGAGTAATTTGTGAGGAAGCCTCTCTCTTTTTCACTGTTGCCCTACTGGAAAGGGATTGTTCCAACCGCCGACAACAGAACTGACACCCGAGGGTATTTATGTGTCATATATTTTCATTGTAATCCGTGTAAGCCGTACTCTTACAAAATTATTGTGAAAATAAAAGGTTTTCCCCTTTGGCTGATTTTTCCTAATATACGTGTTCTTGCATGTTTCATCATCGTATTTAATCACATATAGATGCATGTTTAGGACTTGAGAGGTAAAAATTGTGTTTAATTAAATAAGTTCCTTATTTGAACGCAAGCGCACTCTTCCTCACATCCCTCATTCCATATGATTGTTCACTAATTTTGCTATTCCAATGTTACAAGTCGTATCCAATCATATATATGAATTAAAAGGAGGGAGAAGAATCCTTTAAGTCCCAACCCACCTCCTAGTGATACAAGGTCTAAGGGACACAAACTACAAAGGTTATGATTTATTTGTCAAAGTAACACCCCCTACAAAAAAACCTTTCAGGAATGTAGCATTGTATATAGTCAACCTATATAAGGAACGTGTTAACAAACGATACGAGGGAATCGTTGGGTTGAAGACATAGTTAACCGAACACTTAGAGATGTTTGAATATACTATCCACGACCTTAAATGTTATAAAAGAAAGAGAATTTGATCCCTAGAGTCCCTTCATTTAACCATAATGGAAGAACCTCAAGATTAAGAAATCCACATGAAACAAAATCTAATTCCCCTCAGTTGTATCATGCTTATGCTAGTAAAATCGTTATCCTCAGTCCAACGTCAGTTCGATTGAGATAATCTAGCAGCGGCAAAATCTCAGTCGAGACTAGGACTTTAGTAATGACCATCGATAGTGATAATCTTTCGAGAATCCATAAAGAAAAATTTATTGGGGATTATTAATCCTTACTTGGCATGCCCTCCAAAGCATATATATAAGATGACTTAGGGTTGTTGATCAATGTCCAAATTCACAAGTGACAAAGAAATGTCAGAGCAACTGAAGAAATTTTTTGTTCCAAATTTCACCATGTACGATCAAAAGGTAGAACCAAATCATCATGTCACATCCCGATTTCCCGAGTGTGAGATTTATCCAAATAATTACTAAACCACAACAAAAATAATCATTTCATTCAAAATATGAAGTTGTATTTATATTCCATTGCGTTATAGTCCATAGTTTCAACTATATAATACTATCTTGCTTTATATATCTCTATGCTTGACTAACAACAATTTCCATATGATTATTCCCTAAAAGAATGTTCTTGATCTTTATCATTACTAGTAAGTACCTGTTTAAAATAACTAGAATGGGGAATGAATAAGAAAAACTTTTCCAAGTAGATAATTCTAGGTCGATAACAATTTAAAAAAATAAATTTGGAGTATTAGCAGAATCAATAGAATATATTTGAAGATAATTTGTAAAGAAATTGAAACCTGTAGTGACAATAATCAGAACGAAGTAGTGTCAATAGATTAGTATGATGATATAACTAAAAATATCAAGTCAGAAGGGGTAAAGTTGTTGATAGTTCTAAAACAAGATAACTCATAATTATCTGTTATAAAGGCTTAGGGTTAATGGCAATACATATAACCAACATCAAATATAAAATTCAAGATAAAGTAATAGTAGCCACGGTAAAATTGTTAAGTCAAAATTCCAAAAATCAGTATCCATATGGTAACTAAAACTATGCACTAATTACCCTTAGTCGTACAAGACAAATAACACTCCAGGAAGTAGAATGGTAGTTTATTCCCTAATTGTAATGTATGCTACAAAAGGTTTGAATGAAATCATAGTAAATTGAAATCATCGGTAAAAATAACATAGGCGTTTAAAGTCTAATCAAGTTTAACGTGTTGCAAACTAAATAAATGAATTCATAGATGAGAATAAGATTTACAGAGCTATCACAAAGTGATATGGACAATTGGCATAATCAAGGTAATTGCGTGAAATAATACCAAAATAGAAGTTACCTATTAACACTCCACAGGGTTTATCTTGCTTGTTATAAGTTGAATCCACTATCTCTTGTTGTCATATAATGGAAAGGTTACTATATATAATTTTAGAGATACATTCGTCGGGTTATGTGCATTTTTAATAATGGATGTTTAGCGGTTTATAGGTTTCACTCAACATGTAGTTTAGTTCATAATTATATTTTTGAGAGAAGAGTTTAGTTAATCTTGAGTAAAAAGATAAAGTTAACCATTTATGAATGTAGTAATTCAATAATTAAAACATCTAAATAATATACTGAAGTCTTGTATAAGTATCGTAAATCTATTTTTGTAAAATGATAATTTTTACAACAATACCTGGTTTTATTAAAAAGGATGTGTATATAATTTTAATTTTTAAATTGTAATAGATTTTTTTTGTCATAATCCATAAACATCAAATAAGTGTATGATAAAAGATTGGCATAACTTGGGTAGGAAAATAATATTCTTAATGAGTATAGGATTACCCTCAATTGTCATAAAGGATTAAAATTGACTTTGTTAAAAATAGTGTCAAATATAGAGAGTTTATATACCAAAATGATCTATTCCACAATACGAACTCAATGGTGATTTCCTTGAAATTTTTTTTAATATCCTTTAAAAATCTTTGAATTTTTAAATTATTAAATTATTAAATTTATTTTAATATATATAACACAATTTGGTTTTTGCTTTGAAAAGAGAGAACCCATATTTTTCGATGAAACACTCACTATAAAACTCAACTTCGATCACCCTTCCAGTTATTTCTCCCTCTCTCCTCTCCTAACATACAAACATACACATAGTAATGTATATATATATATATAAGAAATAAGGAAGCATTTTTTTACTATTCATGTGACCTCATCATAAACATCTTATATGTTATACGATAAATTAATTCCCGAACTACCTATTTTGCCCCTCAAACATTTGAGTTCCCTCTCTTTTTCTACTCATAAATTAATTTCCCACTCTTAACAAAAATTTAAAATAAGGGAAAAGTAGTATTCTACCATTCCTACACAATTACTCTCTCTCTCTCTCTCTCTCTCTCTCTCTCTCTCTCAGAGAGAGAGAGAAAGAGAGAGTCAAGCTCTTCAACATACCTCATTAAACATACCTATGAATATACCTATTTTTTTAAATAGTAAAAAAAATAATTTTCTGTTAATATTTTTTATACGGGTTCATGATATTTTAGTGTGCACCTGTAAAAATATTCAGCTTAAAATAATATTTTCTGTTATTTTTAAAAAATAGGCAAAACAATATGATAGATTTATAGGGTAAAAACAATCAGTTTTTTTACCTATTTTTTAAAAATAACAGAAAATATTATTTTCATTTGATTTTTTTTACTGGGAAATTTTGAAATATCATGAGCTCATATAAAAAATTTCATCTCAAAATTATTTTTTTACTATTTTAAAAAATGGGTATGTTGCTAGGTATGTTGTTAGGAGTAATGTTGGAGAGCCCGACTCATATATATGTCTCTTTCTCCATCTCTCGGCCTCCACTCAACCACGAAATGTATGATCTTCTTCTTCTCCTGTCTAATTTTTATTTTTATTTTTCAGAGAACTGATATTTATGGCTTTGAATTTATCAACGGTGGGTATTAATTTGCAATGTTGCATATCTTAGCTCTTGAAGTTTGGTGTCAATTATTTGTCATTGTTGTGTTTGATTTTGATGATTTATTTATTTGATTTTGGTTTCCTAGATATTAGCGCTTTAATATCATGTTTTTGGGGGATTTTATTTGGGGATTTTATTTTGTAGATCTTTGGTCAAGGAGGGGACTAACAACACTAATTGATTCAATTATCGGGATTTTATTGATGGTGACAATAATTTAAGATCAACATGTGAAGTGATTATAGAAAGCACCTAGGTTTTTCATCATGTTACCCACAAACTTTTGAGAATGCAAGAGTAGTTGCTCAAGTTACCCAAGTTAGTAGATGAATACTTTCAACTTTTCATGCTTTTTACGTAGTGTGATGTTATTCATTTGATCGTAATTGACCTGAATGTTATATTTTTAGGAATGGGAATACTTGGATTTATCTGGATGAATATTACAAGTGTAAGAACTTTCTTAGTGGCCATCATTTCCAAAATAGGGCTTTTTGTAGGATGGTTAAAATAAGTGTTGTTATGTTGCAATTATAAAAGTCAATTGGAAAATATATATCGCATTATTACTTAATACTAACAATACATATTACCTTTAAAAATTCTTAAGTCAAAGTTCAATTTTTTATAACTCGGTAATATTGTTAGCTAGGTGATCATAAGGTATTCCACGCCTTTAAGACTTTTTAAAATGATTACTAAAATAAGTTCCCAACCACGGGGTCAGATATATCTCAAATCCGTTAATAGAAAGTAGTTGTGTGCCGAATTATAGAGCCTACTAAAGACAGGGACTCCACACAATTCATGATGTTAGCAAAAAAAATTGGGTTTTTGAAGTTACTGATATTTTTGAGTTACATCTTCAGATTTTATTTGTGTTTCTCTCGGATCAACGAATGTGCTACTTCAGTGAGTTCTTGGAATAGGACATTGTCATTTTTCATTAGGTTTATGAATGTCTTTGAATGAATGTATGTTGACTCGTAATCCTCCTAGCATGTTATGTTTATGAATAAATTCACGTGTAAACGTTTTAAATGTTTTTGGTTCTTTGTAGATGAAGGATAATAAAAACATTTGTCCCGTTAAAATGGCACGGATCACCTTCAATGTAAAATTTATGAGGTACCCCATCTCTTCCAAAAGTTTTTCTCCTATTATCTTTCACAAAGGAGGACTTGGTTTGCCTATTTGGTTATTTTTATAGCAGTTCATACGAACCTAAAACTTTTGTCCTTCGAGGAGGTGAGTGACGGGGGAGACAGTGGTTTTATTATAAATATGCAACTCATTGATAATTTAATTGGTGAGAAAGAAATATTTCTACTCTCAATTTACCTTGATGCATCTTGAGACTACTTGAGGTGCAATGTTTGTGATTCACCTATAACTATATTGTTTCCTACTTCTTATATCTATACTATTATTCATGGTCTTCCTGAATAATTTCTAAGAAGGGTGGGTTTGAGCTATAACACTTTTTTTAGCAGAAAATACTAACGCAGGTTGTCTAATTCTTGGTCGCTTGAATTGCGGTTTGGGTTGAATGTCATTAGGTATCTCTTTTATGCGTATGTTTTTACGCACTTTGTGAAGTTTAGATGAGTTAAGGAAATTATATATCCATTTGAGAAAAGAATCTTACTACCGATTTTAATGCATAGATATTTGAGGTCCAAATTTTGGAACCATTGTAATGAGCCAATGTACTATCAGGATGGTGATTCTTATTTTTTTATTACACCACGTGATATGTTGGTGCTACACGTATTTAATGTTAATAACATTTGTTTTGAGTGTCATCCGCTTGAATACTTACATGTTTCGTATCCTAAACTATATGTTGACATTCCAATTAAAATCTTCATTGTGGGGTCAAGAGAAAAAAAGACTAAGGTATTACTTTATTACCATTAGAAATCTTTTTTTGGTCATTGGTAAGTATTATGATGAGTTTTGTATTTTGTTAATGGATTGGAACCGTTGTGTGCATACCTTGCTTGAATCAACTCTTACTTACTTCTTCATTCTTTGTTTATTTTTTGGACTGAACTTCTTCTTCAATTCGCATTACAATAATTGCTTTTTTTAGATCATACATTTTGTTATCGATCCGTCCTACATAGGGTTAGGCGTAAATAATGGAAAACTACCACATTATAATATGGATTTATACTTCTCATGATTTTTGGTTTAACTATAAATTTACAAGTTGGCTATTTTTTGCATTTCTTGCAACCAGTGACGATGAAGTGGTTCTAGATTTATTTCATTGTTGCTATTTTTTTACCAAAAACAATCCCGTAAAAGGTGTTTTTCTTGATAACAATTACAAAAAGAAGAACCACCTCATGAACCTAATGACACTGTATAATTGTTTTGAGTGATTCAAATCTTTTAGTACCAACTTGGTGATGTTTTATAATTTCTTTTAGTTTCCATATAGGTGTTCAAGAAAATACCGCATACAAGAATCTAATTTTATATCTAGGTTTTATTATTGTATAAAAGTTCCTTCATGACTATCAACATGAGTAAATGTTATCACCTGCTTGGTTGAATGACTTTGGCATTTTACTATAAACATTTTAAATCGTTATCACGTGTTAGTGGTGTCAGTTTTCAAATAAGTTATTAAAAAATTGAAAACATATGTAGAACATTTGAAACAACAAAGTTAAAAATATATAAATCCATCGATTTAACTCTCTATCGACATAATATAATAAATTGTTGCTTTTCACTCATAAATGACATATAATAAATCACATATCTATTTACTTATCACACACAAGTAATAATAATAATAATAATAATAATAATAATAATAATAATAATAATAATAATAATAATAATAATAATAATAATAATAATAATAATAATAATAATAATAATAATAATAATAATAATAATAATAATAATAGTAATAATAATAATAACAATAATAATAATAATAACAACAACAATAAAAGTAATAATAATAATAATAATAAATATTAATCCTTAACTCGCTAATTAATATTTACCTAAACCCAATTTAATTTCCTCCCCCATTACCCCCAATAAATTAATAATTATAAGCACATGGAAATTAAATAATCATAAAAGGACGGAGTATTAGAACCACTTCTTCCAAACTTTACTGAACACGTTCCCAAATAATAACACTTGTTAACTCTTAACTCTTAGTCAACTTGGTCACTCTAACTCAAATGGCCCTAGATGGTTCCATGTCCTCTTTGGAACCCCTCAATTCTATTTGCACTCGGTGGGCTTACTTTTCTACTTATATACTAGGATTTTGAACACTACTACTCTTCAAAAGTTTCCAGTGTTTTTCCTTCTTCAGTCGAAAGATCACCCTTTTTATATAAAATATGCTACAAGTTCTTCACCTTACCAATAATATGGATTCGCCAAATTAATGTATATCCATTCACTTCTCGAATGTAAAGAGAATAAAAAACACGTGACTTGGTCAAAACTACCCCCTCTTATGAATTGTAACTTACATACCTTCTCTTGGTAAATTTCAACACTTTTACCTGAACCAGCCTTAACCAAAAAATTAGGTGTAATGGCCATAACTACTACAAATTCTTGCAATTCAACAAGATGTCATCACTATCCCAATGAACAACTCATCACAACAAGATGTTTCTCTTCAAATGACCCAATATGTCACCGAGATGCGACAACAAACACTTGTTTCACATCACAACCTTGTTAGCTTCCGGTGATCCACTCAACAAAAGGAATCGTCCATATTTTAACAAAGAAGAATGGAGTTTCTTAAAACTAACATACTACACAATATAACTTATTGGCTCCAAAACTGTAGTGCGTGCTCCCATGGAATTCTATCTCTTTCCAATAAGACTAAAAACAACAAAAAAATATCCTCACAATGGCTCTAATGATCATTTTAACACAAAGGTCGAAATTAATCTCCAGTATTAGTAGTAACTCGGTATCCGCATAACTGTAACTAAAAACGTTGGACTGACGATAATATCTCAAAGAAAACATAATCTCCTCTACTATGCCTGTATCTATACATAGACAAAAGTCTGGTAGACCCTCTCCGGAGCCTAAGGATAACTATAAGAAACATTCCCTGCTCGAAAATGGAAATCATGAAAACCTACCCCTAATACTCAATATATGCTTAATACATATATCTGCCACACAAAGATAAATAATATGAATTATAAGATCACATGTCTAAATCTGCAGAGAGGCTGAATGTCAAGCCAACCAATAAGTGCCACGTCTTGAAAATCATGACATAAAATATCTCCTACCTGTTGGGGTATCCACATATAACTAATGCTCGGTGAAGTAATATATATATATATATATATATATATATATATATATATATATATATATATATATATATCATAATCTTAGTAAACACATTACTAATATGGAACGATAACTCCTTAATGTCTAAGTAAGACTAATGTGCTTGAGCGGTGAGCATAATTGTAACAATCCACCCGGTGGTAACCCCAAAAAACCAAGTTTCCCTCGGGCAACTACTAACAAAGTAGTCTCACTCAGCACAAATGAAACACCTTAAGATAATGGAACTATCGATACAGTGGACCAGATGACCTTGTCTTTACGATTAAAACCCTAAAAATAAACTTCATCGAACTTATTATCATTGGTTATGGCATAATTGGCCCTAATAGAACATGTTATTTTATCATGTAAACCTCTTGGGGGTTCGCTTCCTCTATGTGGTTCCCTCTTCTAGAAAGGTCCTCCCAACTCTAATTAACTCTACATAATCACTAGTCATTTTGGCTTACTTTGGACTCATTCTTCTCATTATGAGGAAACTTTATACTTCAGATAGTTGTGAGGGTCCGGCTATTGTTAGGAGGTAACTTACACCAACTAAGCACAAGTAATGAATATCGTGTTATCCAGTGACACCTTTCAAACCATTCATGTAAGGTTTACGCCATCAAAAAAAGTCTTCTCGTACTATAACTGAAATGGAAAAAGTCTTTTTTGCTTTCGTAAAAATCTAAAAGATAGATGAAATCCTGCTTATAATAGCTACCACATGGTCATCTAAAAGATACATTCAAAAACTTACTGCTAAAGTTATTGTGGATGGTGAACGAAAGAATTTTTTGTTAAACCCTATGCTACACGCATACTAAAGGTCTCATGTCCAATGGTACCTTACACTCGATCAAAAGCGATTTCTGACATGAGACATCTTACAATCGAAATCAAAACAAGGAACCCTCCCGATACACTTTGGTAGATTCGAATTGTTTGTATAGAACCATGGCATGAAATCCCCTAAGCGAACATATTATTAGAAAATAAAAATCCTAAACAGTAAAGCTCTAAAGTAATGAAAAAAACGCAACGTGGAAAGAAATGGACACACTCAAGATCCCTTACGCACTAGAACCTAGAATGCTCTTATATTGGATGTGACACCGCTAAAATTTCAAATAAATTGATCAAGTTTAAATTATATTTAAAATAGGAGCATAAAAAATTGAGTATCAATCTATGCATAACTGGAAATAAGACTAGTATATAATGCAAGTAACTAAAATTTAATATAAATGAACCCTATTAGACCTGATACCAAAACAAGTACAGTAATAGGACCATTGCATGCTACAACCGTCTCATAAAATAAGCCATGCCAAAAATGGTATACAAATACAAAATCAATCTCAATCAACATAATTTGACTCAATAGATAAATAAAGATTGAAGGATGATCATGCAGGATCGACACCTAAATCATCATTCTATACATCTCAAGTGTATATATGTAATCAAGAAACACATATCTACATCTATATCCACATAATTATGGTTCATACTAAGTATTTTCTAGCTGGCTTTCGGAGTACCAAGGCGGTCATCGTCACACATCACATGGTAAATCTCGTCTCTATTTACAAGGATACCAAAGCGATCATTGTTTCACGGCCCATGGTACAATCCATCTCTATCTATCGGATTACTGAAGTGGTCACCATCACATGACACAAGGTAAGCCTAACTCTATCTATTAGGATATCAAAGCAGTGACGTCACCCAACCTAAGGCACAATACATTTCTATTTACAATAATAATGCAGTGATCATAACTATACAGTCCAAGGTACAACCTGCCATATGATCTAGAGTATAATCCATCTTTATCTTTTATAGGATGGGATTATTTGTAAAATTCCCTACTCAGAGATAAGTTTCTTCACTTAAGCAAAGGGGTGCATCTGATGTTATATGGAAGAGGTTAATATCAACACTTGAAAGACAAAGTATTGAATATTCGAGGAAATTCAATGCCCCATCGATCAACCTGGCTGGGAAACTTCCTCGGGAAACTATTTTTAAGGAAACATTGACTGAAATAACGCTATACAATTAGGCATGTAATGACATAGCTCATCTGATTTAACATGTTACGACTAACCATTAGCTTGCTCGAATGAATCATTAATATGAGAGAAAAAGTTGCTAATGTAAAGAGTATTATCTGACATAAAGGAATTTTCCCATTTGCACATGATCACATGTACACGGACTTTATATTGTATATTGGGTAGTATGCTCGTCACCTTTGATTAAGGTAATAATTATTTCCATGCTTTGAGACCGCTTTAAACCATGCTTAACAAGTTTATGATGCTAGTAGAAGGGTCCAAAAAGGGAAGAGCTTAAGGATGAGACATTACATGTTGCATTATTCCATTAAAGAAAGCATGAGATTGATAACAAGAGAGACAACTAGAACAACAAGTAATATAAGAGAAAAGAGATTATGAGAGAGTTTAAACATCGTATAAACTTGAGAGGAAAAGTTTTATCACTTATATTGAGTGATTGTGAGTACTGATTTTCATTCTCTAAGTGGAAAAAAGCTTGGGCTAATGTTGACATAGGCCAAGTTGGATGAATCGTGTTATTTTTTATGTTCTTTAATGTCAATTTCCTCATTTGAGCATATTTTCCTTCATCATTGATCTTGTTTCAAATCATTCTTGTTAAGTACATTTTTCCATCACCATTAAAAAGGGTATGCCTAAGTTTTTTCATAAACACCTAGGTGACAAAAGAACTCAACACTTCTTCCTAATGCCCCAAGGAGAATTGTTGTTTTACATTTGGCGATTCCGATGGGGATGTATTCTTTTAAAAATGGTGAATGAAAATATAAACCATACTCTTGCATTCAATAATTTTCAACATGAGGAAGGGCAGGCTATTGTTGCACTTGTTATTGCGGTTCCTCAAATCATCAGTATCACTGGGAATATTCTTGTGGAGCAAGATTCCACGAGATATGTTTTGGGTCCCATCCAAATGATCAACCTCATGGTCAATTTTATAGAGTCCCTCTAAACTCAATAAGTAATGACGATGTTTGGTTATATGATGGATAATAGTTCCCTTGTTACACTAACGGCACGACCAATCACTCCTCTGATGGGAATTATCGTTACACCTCATTGCTTTTGGGGCAATCTTGCTCCTACGATAACGTCGACTATTGAATCTCCAGTTTATATTACTCATTTACTTATGGTTACCCCGCCATGGGCCAAGACAGTGAAAGAAATTGCTTTGCCTGCTTTGACCATTGAAAGGTTAAAGAGGGAAATTATAAAGATGTTGGTATCATCCTTACAGATATTAAGTGAGGTAACATCCATTTAGGATGATTTTCTAACTCCTTACCCAGAGGAGTAAAATTCTGAACCTTATCCTGAGGTGAATATTCCTCCAATCTTTAAGAAGTTTAATTTAATACGAGGAAAATCAAAATAACATTTGAAGATATTTGTTGAGCATATTAGGGCTCATTACAATAGCATAAAGATGTTTTTAAAGGAATTTTCAAAATCCCTCACTGACAAAGCTTACACATGGTATTCTCACTTTGCTCCAAGGATTGTGCCTACATGGGAAGATATGCATGTGCAATTTCTTCAAATATTATTTTGTGTAGATGATGAGTTTACATTAGCTCAACACGCTCAAGGGAATAAAAGTACAAATTAGGATAGATGGCTTACATTAAGAGGTTTAGAGAAATATCTTTAGATGTACGGGAAGTTGCAACGTTTAACTCCCCGTAATTTCATTGATTTTTATATTTGGGAATTAATTGGGATTAATTACATTATATTTTGAAATTAATTCTGTAAAATAAATATTTATTAGCGAGATTAGGGGTAATATTAATTTATATTGAATAATACTTAGTGAATGAGTAATAATAATAATAATAAGGAAATATTATAATTGTTAGTTACGATAAATTTAGTCGGGACGTACATGTTAGTCATGTCAGGACTTAATTTGGGAAATAAAGTATAATTTTACTTTTGATATTCCATATGGTCATTTTGAGTGCGCCAATGTGTCTCGAGGGTAAAAATCATCCGAAAAGTGTACTCGGAGGTTCAGTTTGGGTCCCAGGGCAATTTTAGGCCAAACCAACACCTCAGAGGGTATTTAGATCTTTCGTATTTTTGAGGAAGGAAAACACAAGAAAATTCTAAGTATATAACTTCTGGTAGGTTAGAGGAACTAGGGTTAGAAGTTGAAAACTCACATAACGGACATATGAGGACGAAGAGAGGAGGTTCCAAATCCATATAACACCATTCTTACACCACAAACATCACCTTCGTGTAGATCGGGAGGTGAGGATCACAACCACACCATTCTTCGACAGAGGATCAAACCTTTAAATAGAGGTAAGTATTTATCTTGATTAATTTATGAAAGATATATTATCCATGTTAGAGCAGGATGAATTATATCGCATATACATGAATGTAGATGTTTATTTGGGAGACTTTAATCCTATTCTTTGGTATAATTCATGCTAGGTCTAATTCTTTATGTAAGTAGAACGAAACCAATGATTTAGCATGTTAAATTTCTGAACAAATTTAGGTTCACGGGGAAGTTCTTGAGCAATATCACATTCTAGAGTTTTCTGAAATTTAATGCTGCTTAAATTCTATTTAATGGATTTTATTGATGATTTATGGATGTATTTACATTAGAAATCGTTTGTATATGTTGGAATATTATTTAGTAAACTCGTTTGGGAGTTTTGGTTTAAATTATGGAGATTTAAAGGGATAACAATGGTGTAAAAATCGCAACAGCGAAGAAGATGAACCCAGGTACAGTGAACCGGTTAGCATGTACACCCAAACCAGTTCGGTAGTACCTTCGAACCAGTTCACATGCCCCATCGAACCGATTCGGGGGACCTAGAATTTCTGCAATTCGTTTTTGTAAAATTTGGATAGGCATGAGTTGATGATTTCTTTCCACGTGAAGAGAGTTTTGAGTAGCAATGTAGTCAAGATATTTCATAAATGATTTCACCAGTTACGATAGATAAGAGTGAACCACGGGGCTTAGTTTATCATTTAAATATTTGTTAGTAAAATAGAATGGGTCATGATAATTGTAAGTAAATACACGACCGGACCAGCGACGGACGAATATTTTCGCTACTGAAATAACTCAATGGAGTGAGTAGGATTATTTAAGTAGTGGGGAAAATACTCGGGAAGTATACATTGAATAATTTAATGGAAAATTAAAAATGCGTAGGATATCCAGGTATTATATATATACTACGTACGAGATATATGCTATAAGTTGAGGGTATACCCATAGTAATGATATATATATATATATATATACACACACACACACACACACACACACACACACACACATAGGATGTGTGAATGCCTATTGTGTGACTTATTATGCGTACGACATACCTATGCTACTTGTTATCACGAGAGGTTTAAAAAGGGGATAGTCTTATCCTAATGAGCCATCTTGGGGAGTTTAAGACTTTTACCTCAGAAAATAGAACTTAGGGATGGTCACTGCTTGTGTGAATGAGGGTGTGCCCGGTCATTTGGTTCGTAGGTATGTGTGTATCCCAAATTCCTAGAACTATGTTCGCCTCCAATTATGTGTGAATTGTATAGTGAGGTTCGAGAGTGATTCCGAATCGATAGTCCTTATTTAGTACATGATGTACCGAGACTTAATAGCAGAGTATGCATGCACCGCATGTCTCAGCCTAGGGGTGCCGTATTAGTATATATATAAATAAAGTGATAAAAATATATATACTTGTGATTTATCCTACTATGTGTACTTAGTAGATGATAAAGACAGTGATACCTAAAATAACCTATGTATGTGGTAACTTAACATCTATTTAGTGAATTCTTAATTTATTTAAATGATATGAGAGAACAAATCAACAACATGTTGTATGGTTAATACGGCTGGGCACCACGAGTAAGTACGTGTAGTATGATAATGAACTTAAACTGGTTAGGTGGGGTAGCATAACTAGGAAGGGCTAGTAGAATACGTTAGGCATGCACAATAGTTGACGGGTGAGGACCTCAAGTGAGAGCACGTGAAACTAACATGTATATAATATTTGTTGATTATGCATTTAAAAATTTTAAACTATTTTACTCGGGATCTGACCCATTTTTGAAATCTATTTTGTAAAAACCATTTTAGGTGTCCATCCACAGGGACGCCCAACTTAGGAGTCCGTCCTCATTTGACATGTTGTAGTTGCTATGGATGATTGCATGACCTCGGTAGTAGACGTCTCCATTCCTTTAAGATAATATTCATCATTTTATCTATTCTAGTTGGGCATGTTTCCCCCATCTTCTAGTAGTATTAGTTTCTTGAGACATTGTACTTCATTTATTTTCAGCTCTTGGATTCAGTTTTAGATATGAATTATTGTATTGGAGTTGGAGAGTTTCTTATAGTCATATCTTATTTGATTATGTTAGTTCTCTATTTATGATGTTGGTCACTTGGAATGTTGAATGTTATTTATTTAATTATTTATTTAAGATCATCTCATGTTGATTTAAAAGATTAAAATTTGACACCAGCTTACTTAACCAATGTAGGTGATTAGTAATTAACAATTTTCAACAGTGATGATTAGAATGAACCAACTAGATATTCTAGTTTAATTTAATAAAGGACTGATAATCCAATATTTATAGGGAGGGGTGTCACAGAAGGTATCAGAGCATCAGGTTCTAGTGTCTTTTCGATCTGTGCAGCTTACTATGACTTTTAGTGTAGCGTTCTTTGAAGTAGAGCCCTATTATTAGGACTGTTGTATTATTTATTACGCATTTACGTCTTCATCTATTTTAAGACATATTGAATTATGAACTTATCAAAAAAATTCCTCATTTTAGATGCCTCCTCAATGTGCACCACAAGCCTCCCCAGTTACATAGCCAGAGCCTCAACCATCTCTAGCTCATGGTAACATAAATGTTGCAGAGGTTCTCGCCATAGTTTCATAGGAAGTTAATGCAGTATTGGATACAGTTGCACATTAGGCACCACCCCAAGCATAGGTCGTGGCACCAGATCAGATGCATGTGTTCCCTTCTACTTGGTAGCAAGTTAGAGATGCCTTCCAGAAGGCACACCCTCTCGAGTTCTAGACGATTGCAGACATGGTGGTTGCTAGCCAATGGAAGAAAGACATCCAAAGGAATTTGAGGATGTACGAGTGCACGAACATTTAGAGGAAGATTTTATCTACATTTAAACTAGTTGGGGCGGCACTCCTGTGGTGAAATTTAGTTACCATCGTAGAGGAGAGAGACACTATGCCGATATAGGAGTTATGGGAGCGATTTGACTACAAATATTTCCCATCCTCCATACAGACCGAGATGAGGTGGAAACTACTAGATCTCACTAGGAGGGGAAGTATGTGGCTGAGTATGAGGAAGAATTAACGAGGTTAGCTAACTACGTTCCAGGAGAGGTACCTACCAAGGAGAAAAGGATAAAATTATTTACAGATGGCCTTACTTGGAGGATCCAACAGCACCTGTTGGGTAATCCTACTTTGAAGACATACATTGAAGTATTGAATGCTCCTTTGTCACATTTTCAGGACCACCGTTTCCATGGGTGCAAACGAGCAGGAGAGTCTATCCAGTAGGGCAGGACTGGGGGTAGCAATGCTAGTAGGGCACAGTCGATTCAAATCCAACAGAGGCAAGGTGAGCAGGGTCCCCACCAGGGAGATATTTTTAAAAGGTTCCGTTCTGGGGATTATCGGTAAGGAAAGGGTGGATTCAGGGCCATCAGGGTCAGTCGGGCCAGCAGAGATTTCATCAGGGCCAGGGTAGGGGTGGTAATAGACAACAGGGTCGAGGCCATCAGGGCCAGAGGGGAGGAAATTTTATGAGCAACTATTTTATTTATTGCATGTTTGGCCATAAGCGAATGGATTGCCCTGATAAGGGCAGGGTTCAACAACAGTAGTGAGGCTGCCAGGAGCATCAGAATCCCATTTTTTCCACTGTCCTCCCAGCACCAGCACCCGTACCAGCATTACCAAAAGCACCAGTCATTCCAGGTTGTAGATCCACAGGCTCCACGCGCTGTTGAGGGTATGTTTCTTATCCATGGAATTTTTTGTCACATTTTATTTGACACTGAGGCTTCACACTCATTCGTAGCTACTAAATTTACATCAGTCGCAGGGTTGTTGGATACAGCAGACAGTACAGTTAAATGTGTAGATTCACCATTGGGTAATGGGACATTGATATTCTATATATGTTAGGGAGTGACTATAGATATTGGGAGATTAGTTTTGCCTATTAATATTATTGTATTAGATATATCAGAGTACGATGCCATCATAGGCATGGATTGGCTAGCTGAGTATAGGGCCATGATTAACTGCTATAGTTGGAGTATAGTGTTTGCGATCCCTAGCTAGACGATGTTTTTAGTGGTGATGCCTCCTACTGAGGGAGGATAGTCCACTCATTTGTACTACATAGATGAGGAGACCTCTCAGGGGGTGGTGATTCCCCTCGATTCGATCCTAGTCGTATGTGAGTTTGCCGATGTGTTTCAGCAAATACCAAGACTACCCCCTAGTAGAGAGATTGAGTTCGTCATTGACTTGGTGTCGGGAACTCGGATAATAGCTCGTGCACTATATCGTATGGATCCTATGGAGATAAAGGGGCTAGAATATCAAATTGAGCAGCTGTTGGATCAGAGTTTTATACTTAGGAGTATGTCACTGTGGGGTACCCCAATATTGTTTGTGAAGAAGAGACATTGGTTTTTTATGCTTGTGTGTGGATTACCGGGAACTGAATAATGTCACGATATGAAATAAGTATCCATTTACCTAAATCGATGACTCATTCGATCAGTTAAGAGGATTCGCCTACTTCTTTAAGATAGATTTTAGATCCCGATATTACCAGTTGCACATTCAGGAGAAGAACATGTTTAATACATCCTTCTTGATGAGATATGGGTCCTATAAAATTTGGGTTATGCCATTTGGGTTAACCAATGCGTCGATCGTATTTATGGACTTGATGAATAGGGTGTTTAAAGAGTTCTGATTTATTCTTGGACCGAGGAGGAGCATGTTGATCATTTGTGTCAGGTCTTATAGACACTGCATGAGAATCAATTGTATGCAAAGTTTGAGCAATTGGGGTTTTGGCTACATGATGTACAATTTTTGGGGCATATCGTTTCGGAGTTAGGGATATTGGTGGACTCGAGTAAGGTGTCAGCGGTGAGGGAATGGGGACATCCCATGACACCGACTGAGGTGTGCAATTTCTTGGTATTACTAGGTTACTACAGACGATTTATTAGAGGATTCTCAAAGATTATGAGTCCATTGACTAATTTGAATCGTAAAAGTGTACCATTTGTTTGGGATAACGCTTGTTAGTTGGCTTTTAATGAGCTGAAGGACAGGTTAACTTCAACACCCGTACTCGCACTTCCTAGGGCAGGAGTAGAGTATCTCATTTTCACTTACGCATCCATAGTAGGGCTTGGGGGTGTGTTTCAACAGGAGGATCAGTCTATAGCGTATGCTTCCCGCAACTCAACCCCCATGAGAGGAATTACCCCACCCACGAGTTGGAGTTAGTGGTAGTCGTGTTTGCGTGGCTAATTTAGAGATATTACTTGCTAGGGGAGAGATTTATCCTATTCACAGATAATAAGTCACTACAGTACTTATTCACTCAGAGAGAGATGAACACCGAAGGTGGCTTGAATTTGTGAAAGATTATCAGTTTGACATCCAATATCACCAGTGAAATGCTAACGTGGAAACAGATACGCTAAGCCGTAGGCCAGTAGGGGATGTAGCTGAAGTGTGGAAGGCAAAATGGAAGGAGTTGGAACATCCGGATTCAGTGGCATGATCATTTATGTCAGTAATGACCGTCACCCCTCAGATTGTCATGAGGGTGGTACACGCACAGGCAGTGGATCATTTTTATCAAGAGCAGATCAGCTACCTCTTAGCTGGGGGAGCCTGTAATACCCCATATTTTTTAAAGATTTTATAATGATTATGGGATTAATTCATTTAAATGGGAAATTCATCTATAATTAATCCAGATATAAGTAAATAATTACTAACGTGATGAGAGTTAGTATTTATTGGTGAGAATCATGTTGAAGATTACTTAGTGAGTAAAGTAATACATGATTATGAATATATTATAATTATCGTGTGAAAAAATACGGATGTTGCAGTACACTTAGTTGGGACGCGCGTGTAAGTCGTGTCCGGACTTAAATGAGGAACTAAAATGTAATTGTATTTTTGGTTATTCGGATGGATGTTTTGAGTACGCGAGGGTGTCCGTAAGAGTCGAGATAGTCAGAAAAGTCTACTGGGGATTTATTTTGGAGTCCGGGGCAACATTAGGCCAACCCGACACCCCGAAGGGATATTTTTATTGTTTGAAAAATTGGGATTAATTAATGGACGAAAATTGAAGAAATATATTTGCATGTACGTGGGAGAGTTAGGGTAAACAACTAATGAACCCAAGAGAGAGCCCAAGAGGAAAAAGGAAAAGAGGTTACTAAGAGTTCCAAGGTTCAACCTAGTCACATTTCACCAAAAACATCATCAACGTGTAGATCGGGAAGAAGAGAACGCATCTATACCAATATCAAGCGATGAATTGGACCTTCTTGAAAAGGAAAGTGTTTATCTTCCTTCATTTAGTGCATATAATGTCCATGTTAGACTAGTTGATGATTTATTCATGATAATATGAAATTTCGGACTGAAATTGGGTATTAATCCATGATTGTGGTATAGGTTTTGCATGTAGTTGAATAACCATATATGGGGGATAAGAAATATGGGTTTTATATGTTGAAATTACGAAATCAAATCTGGGTTTAAATTGTTCATATAGGGTTATTATGGGAACTTAGGGGGTTTTGAGGATTTAAGAAATTAATCTGAATCTATGATGAGATTATAAGGATTTGATGCAAAAAAAGTGTTAGAAAACCTACATTTACTAGTGGTTATAATTTAGAATTGTTAGATTTGAGCTTGTTAAAGTTTTGGATGATTTGGCTGATGAAAAATTTGGAAAAATACAGTTTTTTGAGGACGGGAACGACCTGTGATTTTCTCGTTCGAACGACCTAAATCGTTCAAATGACCTCGTTCGAATGAGAATTCCAACGACCTATCCAACAAGAATTTATAGAGTAAATTAGATCAAAGTATCATTCGAATGAACTCATTTAAACGAGATTCTAACGAAAATTTAGGTCCTAGTTCGTTTGAATTTTCGTTCTAACGAGATTTTCCCCAGCTTCTAACGAGATTTCAGAAGTTTAAATTTTTGTACGGAAAAGTCAAAACCTTATAATTTTGATTCAAGTTAGAGAGAATGACCTACGCTATTCTTGAGTGACATCATTACATAGTCTTGTGGTGAGATGATTACATAACTACTAAGGGAATATGTTGGAATAAGAGGTCCTTATGGAATATTTACAATATAGAGATTAATCGTATGGATAGAGTAACGTGAGTATTAGAGATAATAATACTACGTATAAATTCAGGGATATGGGTTGTGTGAATACCTAATGATTATTATAGGTTATGTCTATACTTTTTTATTGAATTATTGTGTGTATAACGTACCTATGCTTCTTGCTATCAGGTGGAGGTTGCGCATTGTGGACGATCATATCTTGAGTATCCTTTAGGGGGATTTTGATTCGTTTCACTAGAACATAGAACCTAGGTACGGGATATCAGTGAGACGATAATGTTGACGGTCCTCTGGGTGCGTAGGTATGTGTGTAACCCATGGTCTTGGAACTATGTTCGCATCCAATATGTGTGTTTGTTTTGATGGTTCGCGAGAGATTGAACCTATAGTCCTTTATGCAGTGAGAGGTGCACTAGGACATGATAGCAGAGTATGCATGGCACTAAGGGGTCCTAACCTAAGGATTCCATATTAGTATATATATATATAGAGAGAGAGAGAGAGTGAGTATTAAATATATGTATACTTGTGATTTATTCTACTGTGTGTGCTTAGTAGATATGGAAATAACGATATTTAAAAATATTCTTATTGAGAAAAAGAATACCAATCAGAATTGAGATTGTTTATATGCATAACTATCCTTAAACATATGGTAATAAGGTATATGGGTGATATGGGTAAATGCATGAGATTATTAGTGTGGAAATAGTCATCTTTGGGCTAGTTAGGCAGGGTAGCATAACTAGGATGAGTTAAGTATACGGTTTAGGTGTGCACATTAGATGAGAGGTGAGTATCTCAAGTGAGAGTACGAGAATCTAACATATACACTATATGTGCAATTATTTTCAATTAAGCACTTGCTAATTTTTAAACTATTTTCAACTCGGGCTCTGAACCGTTTATTCCAAATCTCTTTTCTTTTGTCAAATTAGTTTAGGTGCCTAGCCATAGGGACACCAAGTATAGGAGTTCCTTTAATTTGACTAGCTGTAGCTACTGTGGAAGTTATAGGACTTGGTAGTAGATGCCTCCAAGATTTTCGCTTCTCCATCTTGAGTTATTTACTTCAGTTAGGGCATGTCGCCCCTTTTATTTATTCAGACAGTCAGAGATTGTGGATTTATTTGTTTACTCCTTTCAGTTGTTGCCCTAATTTTATTGGATTATTTTATTCAGTATTTAGACCGAAAGTGTTTACTCCAGTCACATTTATTATTTCACTCATTTTATTTCTTATGAGATTAGTTGGATGGTGCATGTTTAATAATTGGTTAATTTGATTTTTGTTAATTAAAGATAAAATTTTGACACTAACCTTTTTAAATATTAGGTGGTTAGTGTTAATAATAAGTTTTCGTGAGTGATGCATATTCTGAACCAACTAGATATTCTGATTTAATGTAATAAAGAAGTGATCATCCAGTATTTAATTATGCGGGGTGTCACAGAGACGAGTCATACTCTGTTATTTCAGAGGGAGGTTTATGATTCAAAGGGATATTGATTATCCCCGAGGGGTAATATTTATGACACGTAGTGATGACATAGGCACACAAGTCTCGGTTTGTGGTACATCCTGGTGGGGATAAAATGTACCAAAACATGAGACAGCGGTACTGGTGGAGTGGGATGAACAAAGATATTGTCGAGTTTGTTTCTAGGTGTACCACTTTTCAGTTAGTGAAAGTGGACCATCAGAAGCAAGCAGGGACTCTACATCCATTAAAGATCCCTATGTGAAAATGGGAGAGCATTTACATGGATTTTATTACCGGTTACCTACTTCACAGAGAGGTCACGATTCTATATGGGTGATAGTGGATAGTTCAACTAAGGTATCTCACTTCCTACTAGTTCGAACCGATTACACTATGGGACAGTATGCCCAGATATTTATTGTTGAGATAGTGAGATTGCATGAGGTGCCATTAGATATTGTGTTCGACAGGGACAAGATTTTCGTATTTCAATTTTGGGAGAGTTTCTAAGAGGTTATGGGTACTGAGTTGACGTTCAGTACGGCTTATCACCTGCAGATGGACGGGAAGATGGAGAGGACTAACCAGATGTTGGAAGATATTCTACAGATATGTTTCCTTGATTTTAGGGGAGGTTGGGAGTAATATTATCCACTAGTGGAGTTCGCGTATAATAACTCCTACCAGTTCAGGATTGGTATGGCACCATTCGAGGCGTTATACGGTATACCTTACCATTCGGCCACTTTTTGGTTGGAGGTGATTAATGATACGTCGGCCAAGATTGAGTTGATTCGGAGCCGCATATGGATAGCCCAGGACCAACAAAAGAGTTATGTGGATGCTAAGGTGTACTTCATGGATTTTAATGTGGGGGATCAGGTGCTTCTAGGTGTATCTCCTATGAAGGTGGTAATAAGGTTCGAAAAGTATGGGAAGTTGGCTTCAAGATACGTGGGGCCATTCCCTATCATTGAGCTGATTGGACCAGTTACATACAGACTTGGGTTATCGGAGCATTTGCATCGAATTCACAATGTATTTCATATTTCTTACCCGAGTCGGTATCTTCAGGATGAGTTATCTCACACTCACATTACTTTGGAGGAGATCGATTTGAAGCCTGACATTTCATATGAGGAGAGGTCGGTTGCTATCTTAGACCATAACAAGAGGATACTCAGGTACGGGTTCAGTAGGGTCATCATAATGCCGACGAGTCCACATGGGAGCGCAAGGAAAAGATGCGTAAAAGTATCCATAGGTATTTGATTTCATTGATTTTTATATTTGGTAATTAATTGGGATTAATTATATTATATTTGGAAATTAATCCGGTAAAATAAATATTGATTAGCGAGATAAGGGTTAATATTTATTTATATTGAACATTAATTAGTGAATGAATAATAATAATAATAATAATAATAACAACAACAACAATAATAATAATAATAATAATAATAATAATAATAATAATAATAATAATAATAATAATAATAATAATAATAATAATAATAATAATAATAATAATAATAGTAATAATAATAATAATAATAATAATAATAATAATAATAATAATAATAATAATAATAATAATAATAATAATAATAATAATAATAATAATAATAATAATAATAATAATATGAAGACAGTTACGGTAAATTTACTGGGGACACGCGTGTCAGTTGTGTCGGGACTTAATTTGGGAAATAAAATATAATTTTACTTTAGATATTCCATATGGTCATTTTGAGAACGCCGGTGTGTCCGAAAGGACGAAATAGTCCAAAAAGTGTACTTGGGGGTTTAGCTTGGATCCCGGGGCAATTTTAGGCCAAATCGACACCCCATGAGGGTATTTCGATCTTTTGTGTTTTTGAGGAAGGAAGACCCACGAAAATTCTAATTGTATAAGTTGTGGTAGGTTAGAGTAACTAGGGTTACAAGTTTCAAACTTACATAGAGGCCATATGAGGAAGAAGAGAGGAGGTTCCAAAGCCATATCAAACCATTCTTGCACCACAAACACCACCATCGCGTAGATCGGGTGGTGACGATCACAACCACAACATTCTTCTATAGATGATCAAACCTTCAAATAGAGACAAGTATTTGGGAGACTTTAATCCTATTTATGAAAGATATATCATCCATGTTAGAGTAGGATTAATTATATCGCATATACATGAATGTAGATGTTTATTTTGGGAGACTTTAATCCTATTTTTGGGTAGAATTCATGCTAGGTGTAATTCTTTACAAAAGTATAACCAAACTGATGATTTATCATGTTAAATTTAAGAAGAAATAGGGTTTCGACGCGACCACAAATGTGTCTAGTGTGCATGCTATGTAGGCTGAAGTGCAAGCCTGTCGCTCAAGTAATAATCGTAGTAAGTCGGGTATCGATCGTCAGGGAAACAGGACGAACGAAGTCATAACGATGTTGGAAAGATGAAGAAATCCTAACTTTAACTCTAAAAAGAACAAAAAGGTCATTTGGATTACGCAATAACTACAACTAAATGAAAATTTGAGAATGATTAACTACTGAAACTAGAATGAATAAAATGCAACTATACTAATTAAACGAAAATTGATGACGATTAGACTGAAAAACTTAACTATGAAATGAGAACAAATAGGTCGGGTTACAACCCCCCACACCCTAGTAACACACCTCGTAGGATACTGGATTCGGAATTAGAATCTAAAATGAACCCGGTCTTTAGTGCTCCTAAGTAGTACACATATGAGGGATCGTAGCCCGCACAGTATGTAAGCAAAGGGCGAGTAAAGTGGTGTCGCATTAACCAATACTCGCGTTGCACTCTTAAGCATCCCGGTTACCTAGGGCAAATGAGATCAAAATTTCTACAACGGTTGCACCAGTTATGAAACACGATTCATCTAAGATTTTAATTCAACAATCTATTTCCAGTATCTTGATTTACATCGGGTGGGGTTCGTGCACCCCAACGCTTAGGAACATAGCCGGGCATAATTGAATTAAAAGAAAGCATGGATTGAAAAGAAGAATGCATTGTAATAAATACAAACTTAGAATTGAAGAGGTGAAGGATTAATAACTAATTAACTAAGGAAATTATGAAAGAAGGAATGGATATAAATTACTTGTATTACAGAATCAAACTTGAAATCCTTACAGCAAAACTCTTATTGAAAAACTAGGTTTTTTTCTACAAAATCCCTTTACTCTTACTTAGAAAATAAAAATCAAACTCTTTATCTATGACTAACTAAAGATTAAATACATCACAAAAAAATACAGAGTTGTAGCTGAATCAAACTCTAAAATCGAAACAAAGTATCAAGTTTATCCTTGGAGGACCGGTTCGTGCCTTAAGTGGCGGATCAGTCCTTCTTCAAATCCGGATCGATCCTCTTATTTTGGAAAAGGGATCGGTCCACCTTGGCAATTTTTCCAGTGAGTGATAGAAAGCCAGTCGATCCTTTTTTCTAAGACATGGTATTGGTACGCTTTGTAATTTTTTCCAGTAGGTTTAGAGGGGTCGGACCGTCCTATTAATTTGTAAAAGGGAACGGTCCGCAGTTGATCTTTAAATTCTCTCCAATTTCTCCTCAGTTTCTTCCATCTTTTGAACCTCGTAACTTATTTCCTGAAACTCAAAAATTGACGTTGTTTCTTCCTATGCACTCGTTGAATTGAGATCTTTAACTTTCATTTTGGGTCTTCTTCCTGATTTCGGATGGAAATTATGCTTTTTACCTTCTGACTTTTTTCTGTGACTTTTTTTTTGCTTTGACTTTCTCATTTCTTTCCTTAGAAAAAAAAATCTGTAAATGGCCGGGAAAAATCACAAAACTCGCAATACTATGTATAAGGGTCAGTAGCATGGAAATGATATAATTCAAGAGCAATTGTATTATTCGGGATGCTAAAAGATACTAAATTAGGGAGAAATATTGGAAGAATTACTGCCTAATCAGGGTTTATGGGGAAGTTATTGAGCAAGATGACATTCTAGGGTTTCTGAAATTTAATGTTGGTTGAATTCTACTTAAAGGATTTTATTGATGATTTAGGGATGTATTTACGTAAGAAATCATTTATATATGTTAGAATAATGTTTAGTAAACTTATTTGGGAGTTTGGGTTTAAATCATGGAATTTTAGAGGGATAACAATGGTGTAAAATCATAACAACGAAGAAGATGAAGCCAGGTACAACGAATCGGTTCACATGTACACCCAAATCGGTTCAGTTGTACCTTCGAACCTATTCACATGTCCCCTCAAATCGGTTTGGGGAACCTAGCATTTTTGCACTTTGTGTTTGTTGGATTTTGATAGGCATGAGTTGATGATTTATTTCCACATGAAGAGAGTTTGGAGTAGGAATATAGGTAAGATATTTCAAAAGTAATTTCAGCAGTTATGATAGATGCGAGTGAACCACAAGCTTAGTTTATCGTTTAAATATTCGTTAGTAAAATAGAATCGGTCACAACAAGTGTAAGTTAATATACAACCGGCCGAGCTATGGACGAATATTTCATTACTGAAATAACTCGATGGAGTGCGTAGGATTATTCGAGTAGTGGGGAAAATACTTGGGAAGTATGTAATCAATAATTTAATGGAAATTTTAAAATTCATAGGATATCTGGGTATTATATATATACTACGTACGAGATGTATTTTATAAGTTAAATGTATACCTATAGTAATGATACTATATATATACACACACACATAGGTCTGGGAATGCAAATTGTATGACTTATTATTTGTACGACATACCTATGCTTCTTTCTATCTCGGGAGGTTTAAAAGGGGACAATCTTATCTTGATGAGACATCTTGGGGGATTTTAGACTTGTAAATCAGAAAATAGAACTTAGGGATGAGCACTACTTGTGTGAATGATGGTGTGCCCGGTCAATTGGTTGAATAGGTATATGCATAGCCCAAAGGCCTAGAATTATGTTTGCCTCCAATTTTGTGTGAATTGTATTGTGTGGCTCAAGAGTGATTCCGAACCTATAGTCCTTATTTAGTACATCATGTACCGAGACTTGATAGTAGAGTATGAATGCACCGCAGGTCTAAACCTAGGGGTGACGTACTAGTACATATATAAATAAAGTGATAAAAATATATATACTTGTGATTTACCCTACAGTGTGCACTTAGTAGTCAATAAAGACAGTGATACCTAAAATAACCTAAGTATGTGGGAACTTAACATCTATTTAATGAATTCTTATTTGATTTAAATAATATGAGAAAATAAATCGATGATGTATTGTATGGGTAGTACGGGTGGGCACCACGAGTAAGTACGTGTAGTAAGATAATGAACTTGAATTGGTTAGGCGGGGTAGCATAACTAGGAACGGTTAGCAGAATATGATAGGCGTGCACAATAGTTGAGGAGTGAGGACCTCAAGTGAGAGCACGTGAAACTAACATGTATATAATATCTGCTGATTATGCATTTTAAATTCTTGCAAATATTTTTAAACTATTTTACTCGAGCTCTGACCCCTTTTAAATATCTATTTTATAATAACCATTTTAGGTGTCCATTTTAGGAGTTCAGCCTCATTTGACGTGTTACAGTTGATGTGGATGATTGTAGGACCTCAGTAGCAAACATCTCCATTCCTTTTAGATCATATGCATCATTTTATCTATTCCAGTTGGGCATGTTGCCCCCATCTTCTACTAGTAGTTGTTTCCAGAGACACTGTACTTCATTTATTTTAAGCTGTTGGATTTAGTTTTTGATATGGATTATTGTATTGGTGTTTCAGGCTGGAGTGTTTATTCTAGTCATATCTTATATGATTATGTCAGTTATCTATTTATGATGTTAATCACTTGGAATGTTGAATGTGATTTATTAAACTATTTATTTAAGATCATCGCATGTTAATTTAAAAGATTAAAATTTGACACCAGCTTAATTAACCAATGTAGGTGATTAGTAATTAACATATTTCAACAGTGATGCTAATAATGAACTAACTAGATATTCTGTTTTAATTTAATAAATGACTGATCACTCGGTATTTAATTGGGCAGGGTGTCGTAAAATGGAGAGCAAGTTCCTTTAAATTTGTACAGAAGGATTGTTGCCAGAGCTCATTCGTCACTTTATAGATAAGACTAGAGAAGGAACATTCAAAGACTTTACGGGATCAATTCGAAATATTTCATTAGCTATTCAACCTCTCCTAATTATAATAAACATCATGTGGAAATAGCTAGTTAGCCAATCCATTAGAGGAGATTAGTTTCCCTGAGTCAATTATGCTAAGAGAGGTGAAGAAGCATGCAAAAATAAGAGGAAGCATAATAACAAAAGGAAGTTTGATTGTGAGGATCCACCTCCATTTCCTTATAGTGTGGAAGAGGTAATTAGATGATATATTTGTTTTCCTCCTATAAACTCTCCACATGATTCTCTAAGGGTAGGCGTTTAAAGTTATCCAAACTACAACATCCATTGGCTCTTTGGTCATTCCCTTATTTCATCTTTTACCTGGAGGAAGATTATCAACAAACACATATTACAAAAAGAATTACCCGATCCACCAACGCAATGTTAATAACCATCCATTGCCCGCTCATGGGGCACATATATTTATTTCATTTAATGAAGAAGAAGAATGTCAAACAAAAGAAGAAGTGGATTTCTAATATATAGATGATAGTTATATGCAATGAATGGCTAATGTTATTTTTGCCTATGATGAACCAAGTGGAAGAGATAGCTTACAAGCTTGACATTTATAAGAACATGAGGTGGATCCATGTTTATAGTACAAAGAGGTATTGAAATCACCACAATTTTTGTTATTCTTCGATTAGGTTAGGATGCCACTAGAAATCAGGTTAGAAATTCCTCTGGCTATTTTGGACATAGAAAAGAAAAATATTGTTCCATTGTTAAGGTGGAGAGGGCCTATGTCTAAGCTGATACAAAAGTTTATGTGTGAGATCATTTTCTCATATGTAGATATATCAATCAGGTTCCCTCGCAATAGACATTTGTACATGACAACATGTATCAATGGAATATGCTTTTCTAGATCTTTGCTCAATGGAAGTGCTTGTTTAAATATTCTGCCCACTAGCTCATTTTATGTTGCTAATATCACAGAGACAAGGTTAGATGCAATACTTATTTCAATATCATGTTATAATAACCAAACTTCCAAGTCCATTGGTTCGGTGAATGTCTAAATAATAATGGGAATATCATATCAAATATTATGTTCCTTGTTATTGAGTCAGCTACCTCACATCACCTATTAATTGGGAGGGTTTATATTCACAATCATGGTCTAGTTGATTCAACATATCATCAATTTGCAAAGGCCAATGTGTGATATGAGCTTAGAGGAAAGCCTTTGGAGAGGTAGCAAGCACATTTAGTGGATGTTATTATTTATACCAAGTTATTAGAGGAGGCACCTATCCTCACAAGGCGTATCGAAGGAGTGGGAGTGCCCTCCATAAAAGATAGGTTGGGACCTATGAGCGATTAGTTTTTTCAAATTAAAATTACTGCAAGTTCACGGACTATTATAAAATAGCGAATGCAACGAGTTGAACCCATGAAGATTTTCCTATTTTAACTTTTAAAATAATTACAACTGTCGAGCTAGACTAAACGGTTTTAGAGATGAGATCATAAAATATTAAACTAAACTAATAAAAATTATTAAAGTATGTGAGAAAACTAGGACTTCAAATCCATTTATCACGTTTAATTAATCGTACGTCCTAACTTAAATTTGTTGTTTCCCGATTTTATAACACAAATTAAACCGACTCTCGTCGCCTTTAATTTTATTTTTTTAAGTTCACAAAATATCAAGGGTACATATAAAAATGAAAAAAAATCTTATATTAATTTAGTTTTAGGCATGCAATATTTTAGGAAATGATAAAACTACCCCTATATTTGCATTTTGACCCCTGGATTTATAACTTGCATGCTTTAACCCTGATTCTAACCAAAATCTAGAGGAAACTTTATATTACCTAGATAAACTTTTATAAATTATTTTTAGTTCGATAAATCTTCCAAAATTATAGTTTCACTCCCTTAGGTTCCCAAAATTGCATTTTTAATTTAAACTTGAACATTTCATTTAAATTACTAAAATAACCCTAAAGGCTCATTATATGACGCATTGGGCCTAACAAGGACTAGATTTTGAAATAAATAAAATGAAATTACAAACTCATAAAATACCCCCAAACCCAAACTTATCTAGTCCTCGAGAAAAAATATAATTTTAAAATCTAACTAACTTTCGAAGGAATCATAATTGCACTTAGCATATGCAACAAGTTGTTAAATCTCTAGGTTATTCTAGTAGACAAGTTTTATCTCGTGAGGGTTTATAGTGAATATACCCACAAAATTCAAAAATCTAACTCAATACAAAAGACACGGATGTAATATAATCAAGTTTGAATGTAAACTTCATAAATATAGTAAAATTTCATTTCTTAATCTCAACTTATCACGGATGTGTGCTTAGCCAATATAATAACCATGCATTCCAAAAGATTTGATCATTAAATGTGTTATTTAAATGTTTGTTTTGATTTCAAAATCTCACGAAATTCACTCACAACTGAACACTCGAAAATATATTATTTTCTGCCAATATATGTGAATAAAAGAGTAATTTCAGATGAGAAAATTTCACATATATGTAATTGAAACTTGAACCTTTTATAGTGGATGTATATCTCATAAACGAATTTTTTTTACTTTTTTAAAACATTGAATCAGAGCATAGATCCTATTAATCTTCTCTCCACACTTTAACTAACTTTACTTAAGGTCGATGTTTTTACCAAAATTTGTCCACCTACGTGGACTAATCATATATGGACATTTATCTGCTTACGTGACGAAAATCTTAGTCAGCAGTCACTTAACCAATTCGACAAATAGTTGCTTGGCAGGCATGCCCACCATCCTGAAGAATTCAGATCATAAAAGTAAAAAAAAGGTCACCACATAGGAACAACGACCAAAGGTCTTTTCACAACTAGTATAGACAATCAACCATCACATTTATTATGTACGGGTGTAAATGCCTGAATATATAAAGTCATTTCGACCCTTGATCTTCGGGTCACTATAAATACATTGTATCATTTTCATTGAAGGCATGATGGAACGGATTCTAGGATCTTATTTTTATCCAGAGTACCTAGTATCATTTTCATTGAAGTCAATTCTATAACAGTGGACGTAAGCTTTCTTAAACTACCGAACCACTTTAAAAACCCTTTGTCTTTTATTTAATTATTTATTTGCAATCTTCTATTTTACCTATAATTAAAAATGGATCGAGTCCATTTTTTTACATTAACAGATTAGCGCCATTTGTGGGAGCATGTGTCTAATTGTTGTTCTCTTTATTGTACAAAGGAAGATGAAAGATCCTGAGTCTATTACCACAAATGAAGACAACCTAACCGTCCAATCTGCTCCTCCTACAGCATCCGACCTAAATGGGATTCTTGCCAGTATTGCCAAAGGTCAAGATGCCACACAGGAAATAATGACGAAATTGTCTCAGTCATTACAAGCAAAATCTCCAATCCTTTCTAGGAAGTAAACGGTTCCTTCACCAAGGAGAGAAATGCCGCCTCCACCTCCGCCTCCTAGGTATAACTAACATAGCTACTCCAAATATTTGCATGATATGTCTTATCGTCAGTGATTCACTTCATCAATTAGATCCACAGAGTTCTATGATGGCCATTCTTCTTCTCCTGAGAGACCAAGCATTTTGGAAAGATTAAGCGGAGCTTAACCTTTTAACCATTTGGGACCCCGAGAAAAAAAACTCCTAGAGAGTTATCTAGAACTAATTAACATCCAACAGACCATTGTGAAGCCTCTGTCAGGTTAAGATCAAGAGTACAACAATCTGTATAAGCCGAGCGGACTTCTGAAGAAGAGAGTTCAGCGCAAACACATGGTCGGGACATCCAAGCTGCTTTACACAAGTCTAATGTAGGTAATCCACCTTGGAAAGGGTAAATCCAGTGATTACAAGATCACCTAGGAGAAATGGCAAAGGCAAAGAATTTGTTGCAGAGGAAATTCATTAAGGGATCTCCTTTCATTCAGGAAATTGTTGATTTCCCAACTCTATTAAAATTTAAAAAACCTATGGTCACCACAAAATATGATGGTAAAACTGACGCAGTTTTACACATCAAACAGTATCAAGCTACAGTCGACATCTATTCAGTCTTTGATGAAGTGATATGTAGAGCATTTTCTAGCACCATCACGGGTTTAGCCCAAATATGCTACATTAACTTGCCCCGGGGATGAATCGCCAACTTTAACCAACTTATCAAACTGTTCATCAACAACTTTCATTTTGGAGTCAAGACAGTATAGAGAGTAGCCCACCTCTTGAGTGTTAGGCAACGAGTAAGGAAAACTACCAGGGAGTACATCACCCATTTTAATAACGAGAAATTAGAAGTGGTTGACTATGAGGACAAAAAATCCATCATTGCTCTAATGAGTGCATTGTTTCCATTGATACTTTATTATGCTTTGGTTAAAGATCCTTACAAAACCATGATTGAGCTCATGGATAAGTTAGGAAAAGTCATGAATCGTGAGGAAGCAATGGTTTCAAAGAAGAGTTCGGCCACTAATCTTGAGAAGAAGGAGCAGAAGACGAAGAATGATGATAAGCTTAAATAATATGGAACGTATACTCCATTGATTGTCAGCATTCACCATATTCTAGAGGAAATTAAACACAATAAATATTTGTGATAGCCCGAGAGGTTGACGGCACCACCTAATAGGATGGACTAATATAAATATTGTGAGTTTCATAAGGATCATGGCCAAATGACTGACAACTATATCACTTTGAAGAATAAATTGGAATCCCTCATTCGTTGAGGAAAGCTGAAAAAATTTATTGATCAATGAGAAAGCAGAGAAGTCAGGGGAATGACAAATTCTCCTTGAAAGCCCAGAGATAATAAGAAAAGAAAACATGTAGATGGCTATAAAGATGATCCTGATCTGTCAAATAAGCCTAAGAAACTAGAGTGCGAGGTAGCCATGATAACCTTTGGCTCTTTTAATTGTCATGTAATTATAGGTGGTGATGCAGGAGGAAGAGATCACACTGTAGAGATAAAGGCCTACCTGAATGAAGCACATGCATGTTCATATATTTAGAGAATCAACCTGAACGAAGATGATCAGCCCAGGAAAGTTAATAAAGGCAAACTAATAATAAGCTTCTCAAATAACGGCCTCTTTGGGGTATTGTATCCCCGTGATGATATATTAGTTGTCAAGTTTAGAATCCAGGATGCCATCATCGTCAGGGTTTTGATTGATAATGGGATCTCAACTGATATTATGTTCAACCCGTGCTTTCAGAGATAAGATTTGAAACTCAGTTAGATGGAGCCTTACCATAGGCCAATAATAGGATTTTCAGGTGAAAAAGTCTGTCCTCTTGGGACAATCAAGATAGAAGTGTTGTTAGGCACTTGGATAGTAAGTCGTAACTGAAAAAATACGCTTCTTTATGGTGGATAAGAACGTTCAGTCTTCCTATAATTTGATCCATGGAAGGGTAGGGCTGAAGAAGTTTAAAGTTGTACTATCCACAGTCCATCAGTGTTTGAAGTTCCCCACTCACCCTGGGGTTAGTGTAGTGAAAGGGGATCAAAAGGTGGGCAAAAAGTGTTATTACTCCTTAGCCAAGCAAGAAGACTTCATTGATAAGGAGAAATTTTGAGTTAAATGAAGAATGTGAGAATGATTTTCAGGAATCGAAGATGTACTTGGGATCTCCAACATTGTTATCCTAACCACTAATGAGAGAGAAATTATACTTGTACCTAGAAGTTTTTCAGTCCTCAGTTATATTGGCCCTCATTCGACTAGAAAATGGGAAACAAAAATTAGTTTACTACACCGGCAAGGCCTTCGGAGGAGCAAAAATCTGGTACCCATGTCTGGAAAAACTTATTTTGTCCATTATTGAATCTTCACGAATAATGAAACCATAATTCCAAGCACATACTATTATAGTATATACAAAACTAACCTTGCGCCAGGCTATCCATAAGCAAGGGAAGTCATGAATATGGATGTATTTAGCTATGGAACTTAGAAAATATGATAGACACTATGAGCCTATGACAACACTAAAAGGCCAGGTGATGGTAGACATCATAGCAGAGTTCACTTACCAAGAAAAGGCCTTCGATTAAAATCCGACTAAAGAGAAATAAATTAAGCAGACCACCTCAAAAGAGATATCAATACCAAATCCATTAGAGAATACTTCTCTGGAAGATAGCTCAAAAACAAAATCACAATAAGCATCCACTATACGAGAGGTAGATGATCGGTATTTAGAACAGAGCCAAAAGATGTTCAAACAAGAATCTTAGAGTGAAATAAAGTTTGACAACGAGCCACAAGATTAATAATTAATATCCTGATGATATAAATGTAGAATATGTACTCCATTTTCAATTCTAAGCCTCTAACAACAAAGTAGAGTCTGAAGCATTGATTATAGGTTTTGAATTAACTCTATCATTGAGTGCCGAATAGGTCATAGCTCACAGTGATATCCAACTGATCATCAATCAAGTGCTAGAAATATATGGGTATAAAGAAGAGTTAATGATAAGATATATATCTAAAACTCAAAGTACTTTCTGTAACAAAATTCTAGTTAGAACGGTCAGAATTCCATGAATTGAGAGTGCCCGATACGATACACATACTCAGCTGGCTTCGACTACTAGGATAGAACTAAACGAAACCATTCCTATAGAAATCCTCGCAAAGATAAGCATTGGTGAATAAATTATTAACTTGATTGCGATTGATTTGGTCCCCTTATGGATGGATCCCATCAAAGGATATATGAAAAAAGTCATACTGCCAGAAGACCCAAATAGATCCAGGAAATTAAATATAAAGCAACCAATTATTTTTCAGAGGTAGGAGACTTATACAAAAGGTAATTCATTATCTCCTTACTCAGATGGGTTACCCTTATGAAGAGAGAACATAATCAAAGAGGTGGATGAAGGTTCATGTGTAGTTCATTCGGGGGGACGATTATATATAAAATCAGTGGCTATGCAAGGATAATACTGACCAATAATAAAGGAAGACTGCACTTCATAGCCTAGGAAATGTGATAAGTGCCAAAAGTTATCCACCATCTATAGAATATCGGGGGATACTTTAACACCAATCACATCCCCATGGCCTTTTACCCTATGGGTGATTGACATATTTGGCTTTTTGTAGAAGATAAGAGGACAGTTTAAATATTTAGTCAGTGTTATAAACTACTTCACTAAATAAGTGTAAGCTGAGTCACTCATTGAAATTCCTTATAAAAGAGTCTTCCAGCTCATATGGAAGAACATCATATGTTGTTATGGTATGCCGTATGCCTTTATCACATATCATAGAACTCGATTTTATAGCCAAGAATTTAAGGATTGTTGTATCTAGTCCAAAATCCAAAAGCAACATTCTATACTCGGGCATCCTCAATGTAATGGCCAAATAGAAGTAAACAATAAAACGTTGATTAATGGTTTGAAGAAGAGGCTAGATGGCACCAAAGGGAACTGGATCAATGAATTGCACATCATGCTTGAGGCCAGCTACAGGAGAAACTTCTTACATGTTGGCATTTGGAATAGAAGTTAAAGTCCCTATGGATATCGTCTTACCCATTCAAAGAGTCCTCAACTTTGAATGTCCTAAAATTGATCTCATGACAAGACTAGACCTAGACTTAGCGGAAGAAGTGAAAGAAAATTCAACACTTTGTGTATTTGTCTACCAATAACATAATGTTAGTAACTACAACAGAAGAGTGAAGCCACGCAACTTAAAAGAGGGAGACTACGTTCTGAAGAAAGTCCTCCAGAAAGTAAATAAGTTGGAAGTTACCTGGCATGGTCCATACCACATTTATGTTATTGTCTGACTAGGTACCTATCGAATTTAAACATTAGAATGAGAACAGTTCAAGAATCCTTAGAATTTCGAGCACCTTAGAAAGTATTATCAATGATTATGAATTGAAGTTTTTGACGAATAGGTAGCAACTCTTTTCGGTATTAATGAGAAATTAACATTTTATCATCAATTAGATTCCTTTTTATATTTTTGGGAGTGGTAGATCTAGAAAATCTGAAAACAAATAATTAATCACCTTATAACCTTCAATAACGATCAATCTTCATCTAGCTTCATGTATGAGTTCATCTTTGACGGGCAACGAACAAGAAGTTCCTTATTCTAAAATTTCTAAAACTTCCTGTATAACTTAAATTCAAGAACAAGAAGTTTTTCTAGATCAAATCTAGGAAAAATCACATTGAATGTGGTCGCCCATAGTAACTAACACAGACACTTAGTCAAAAATGACAAGATCTATTTAAACAATTAGAAGTGTGTTAGTAGAACCTAAGGCTGGATAACTTGAGTTCATACAGATTGGTAACCAGAAAAGCAGATTAATCGGCTAACTTTTTACCACATAATCATAATACTAAGCTACTTGTATGCCATAAACATACAAACAAATAATTAACAACAACTCATATTTTATTCAAATATGACGAGAATATAACACCATTGCAAATTTTGGTTTATCAATTACAAAATAAAAAAAAAACACTTTGCATATAGTTGGATGCTTTCCAAGGGTTTTGTCCATCCCTGAAGGAGGAACATCCAGAGAAAATGGAAGAATAAGGAATAAGAGATCTTAATTCCATAAGCCTCTCTTATCTGCTGGAGCTAGGCTTATCAACCAATTGTCGAGGTCGAACAAGAGTATCTTCACCGTGAAGACCATAATCACCAATGTATTTTCCAATAAGGCTTATGGGGATAGCATCGGTCGAAATCGGGTTAATGTCCAGCTTGAATGGAAGAGTAAGGTAATCTAGATAGCCATGGTCATTCAAATACCATAAAATATCCTCCTTCGAGACTTTCAGAACTAGCAAAGCATTTAGTCAACCCCATTTATAGTCTTCTCTCTTGGCTTGCTCTAGCTTATCGCCAATGTTTGCTAAAACTTCATCATAGCCGCTCATCCAAATAGTACATGGTTGCTATGAAAATGGAAGTTAAAAAGGTCAAACTTCTCGTTTAGCTTTTTAATACTAGAGGACTAGTTCTTTATCAAATGGTCTAGATCGGCAAAAAATTTCTTCGTCCTTTCCTCATAATCTGATGCAACTTTTTATCAAAACTTTTTTCACTACTTCGCGGAGCGAATTTCGCCTCTTAATCAACATGTTGGCTGGCAAGTGATGCCTTGTGATCCTCCTGCATTTGAGAATCATTTCGTAGTGTGAGGCATTAGTTGCCACAGCTTGGCTGGACAACCTATGCAGATGAAGATAAGTTTCTTTGATTTGTTTAGAGGCAATAAAGTCGAGCATCTCTTCCAGTTCTTCTTCCAATAAATCTTCATGACCTGCCCTAAAAATCTAAACATTTCTTATATACATATCACTCTTAGAAGTTGCTATAACAGATTTCCGTGATTTAAATTGAAAGCTTTTTAGTGTAAAGTTGTTGCAAAGCCCTTCCAATCGAAATCCTTCAACCTACAAACATAATATGAGCTTGTATAATGTTAAGGAAGGATGTCAAACCAACTTTCAAGACTAAGATAACTGAAATGAGAAGATAAATGCACTTCACTTTCAAATGAGTAACCATATTTTTATTTTTATTTTTTCTCTATTTTCATTTAAAATCAATTTCCAAGGTGTGAATGAGACTAAATCTAGGTAAATACAAATCTGAGGTGAGCCAAGTAATAAAGTCATGAGAAATAAAACAAGGATTAAATTAATATGAGAAATAAACAAGGAATGAAATCCACCCCTACTTCACACAACTAAAACTAATTTGAACTATCTTAATTTGGTTGATTTCCAAAATATTTTCTTAATTCAAAAGTTAATTCTCATTACACAAATGAATTAATTATATATTCTTTTAGAAAAATAATTTTAATTTCTACAACACTACTCAAAATGAATTAAAACTAATCAAATGAATCACCCACTTGGGAAAATTCACCAAACTAATTTCAATTAAACAATACAAAATAAGAGTAGATGAAAATTATATCATAATTTTGACCATGTTGAAAAGCCGATATCTACTTTGGATCAAAATGGTAAATTACAATACAAACTTTCAATCCTTTCTCAAGGATACTTTTCCATTTCTCAATGCAAAAACAAGTGTAGGAATGAAATTCACTAATAAAAGGAAATCAAATAAGAATAAAATTAGCCAACTAGATAAGTTAGATCCGTGAGGTCTTCGTTTCATCCCTTGAATGGGAGATCATCCATCCATAATCGGGTTCCAAGACATAAAATAAACATTTGAAATCATATGTATATGAGAGAAGAGAATCAACCAATCAATATATAACATAAAATCTCTTTTGATATTATGATTTTTTTGTTTCACTCTTTTCTCTCACTAAACTAATAAAATTCTCCAACTATCCTACTAAAATACTCTCTCTAGGTTTTTTTTAGCTCTTCTCTTTAGGGTTTTCTCTACATTTCTTCTCTCAAATAGGCCTTGAGTGTTTTCTTTTATATCCACATAGAGCTAAGGGGAATTTTGGGCAGGGAAGGTTTATAGTGTGCATGAGGGATGTGAGGTGAGAGAAGAGAAGGATAATGCACATGAGTGCATGTGGATAATGGGGTGATGATGGTATAGTTGGTAAAAGGGAAAAAGGCATTTAATGATGTGGGATTTTAGTTTTATTTTGGATTGTTTTATTTGGTGAATGGATTTGGGAGGTCAAGATATGGGTCTCAATTTTCGATATGGGGAGGTTTCAAACATATCTGAATTTGGAATTGGCTTAAGTAGACTGAGTTTGGATCACCCGAAGTTGGTCAACGATTTGGGTTTTATGGTGTTTGGAAGTGGGTCTTATCAAATTCGGGTTGGACGACGAAGATATCGCTGAGGCGCCATAATTACATTTCGGGTTCGAGGTATGGCAGTGAGGCAGGGATACGGATGTCAGGGTAGGGTGCTAGGAGGTGTTCAATGTGTAATGGTGTTGCCGTAGGTTCATATTTTGATGGGTTTAGAGATCGAAGCAGGGGGTAGGTATAACTGTGTGTGTCTGGATATAGTTCGGGTTGGAGCTGTTAGGTTTGATTTGGGGAGGTGAGGTGGTTAAGGTCATGGGTTTTATGGTAATGGGTTAGTATTTTTAGATTGATAAGGGAAGTTAATGATGGTGGTGAGTTTTGTTAATGGTGGCTAGAAGAGAGAATGTAAGATGGGTGTAAGAGATAATGAATAGTCAAGTGAGAGAAAAATAATATATGATTAGTTGTTGGGTTTGACCAGTGACGTACATAGACACCACATTCTAGGACTCCCTAAGTCTCTCCTTAGCCCCACCCTACCTAATTTTACTACAAACCCTAGGTCATACTCCGAGTACCTATATAGAGGCCATCGGGCACTCCCAGGCCCCATTTGACTCCCGTCAACTCTATCATCAAAGCAAAAGATCTTTGAATCTTTAAAGGGCTCTAAATGCCCTATCCAACAGTCCACTCCGTGCATGAATTCTCATAACAATTTGGACGAACGAACCATTTTACTATCAAAAATTGACCTAGAGGCCACTGGGTGCTCCTGGGCCCCAATTTGACCCCAATCAACTTCATTATAAGAGAGAAATCTCTTTTAATCTTCGAAGGGAACTGAAACCCCTTTCTATGGGTCTGCCCCACGCATGAAACGATATAACTGTTCGAACGAATGATCCGTTTTCCCCCAAAAATTCATTCAGAGGCCACTAGGTGCTCCCGAGCTCCATTTGACCATGGTCGGCTCTTCATCTCGAACTATAATGAATGGATCGCTGAAGGTCAATAAATACCCTTTCCAAGGTCTACCCCGTGCACAACTCTGACTTACGGTGCCAACGAACTATCCATTTGACTCCGACAGGTCATCAGGTGCTTCTGAGCCCCTGTTGACCAAGGCCAACTTTTCGAACTGAGCGAATCACTTTGCAATGTCTAAGTAACTTGCATAACCTTTCCAAAGGTCTACCCCTTGCGTAATTCTGACTTACCATTCGGACAAACAATCCATTTCGTCCGACGATCTCCCTTCCAAAGAACCGATGTGCGCTTCCGAGCTAAACTTGATCCAAATTCAACTCCCATACCTAGGAGAGATCTAAGTACTCTTAAAGGTATCTAAATTACCTTACTAACAGTATGCCCCGTGCATAATTTGGATTAGCGAATTATGTTCTATGATCATTTTTAAGGAAAATCTACTCGAGATTGCCGATTAGCAGGTCCATTTCCCTGCCAATCGACAGTGTGTCTAGGGTTACCTGTCGATTGGCAAGGCTGGGACCATCTCGATCAGAACAACCCCTGACCTTATAAATAGAGGGCATGACCTCACTCCCAAAACACACCTCAGATGTATCAACACCAGTGATCTCAACGACATTATCTTACAATCAACGAAGTTTCCTTATGTCAAATTCTATTAAATCTTACATTCTCCTACTTTCCATACCCAATTTGGCAAAATCTCATCCTCTTTCATCCAACATTCATCTCAAATTTCAAGAGAGTTCATCCAAGATCAAGATCCAATTGTTCAAAGAAGGTCCAAACCCTTCCCTTTCTTTTTAAATTTCTTGTTTTTTTCATTAATTACATTTGATTTATAATCTGGTTTACCCTTAGTTCATACACATTAACATCACACATTTTTATTAGTTGTATTGCAGAAACTTTATTTTCTATAAAAAATAAAAAAGAGGGTTATGCCCATAAATTCCAAACGAGAATATCCATCACACTTTTTCAAAACTAAAACAAATTTTCTACATGCACACATATAATGAAATCCCATTCAAATCTATGGGATAAACCCCACCCTTATACCGCATACGAACTGCGTGGAATTTGATGCCTTTATAGACTACGTAGGCATTTCGGATTAACACTCAAGACTCGAGTCCAATTTTTCAAATTTCTAATTTTTCCAAATCCCCCATTTCCTCATTTATCATATTCTTGCATTATTGTAATAATATTATGTTTGTGGTCTTTATTAGCATTCTACCAACACATATCGTTTCATCGTAACGATCAATATCACGATAAATGCATAAATCGTATTTTATATACATTATTTTGGGAACATTTCCTATGGTCATTATATCTCTTCCACAATATGAGTTGGGCGATTCCAATATCCATTCTATATACATGCACACACACTTCATGGAGGAATAAAGGGAAACAGTAACACAAGCCCATGAGAGATCGATAGGGTGGGATGGGTTACTAATACCTTCTAACTCCATAACTTAGCCCCCGAACCCTTCGAACTTTTGCGCTCTTAGAGAATATGAGGGCGCGGGACCTTTTCTCCCCCTTCTTTTACTCCCGCCCCGCAGGAGAGAGTGAGGATGGACGATCGGGGACGGCCATGGTCGCGACTCCTCTGGGAAGATTTTCATAAGAGGGCTAGACTTTGTTTGCATGGGTGTTTTGTTTTTCTTGTGTGCATATGCACCTATCTGAATGTTCCCTTTTTCTCCTCTATTAATTTTTGCAAATATATACCTCATGATTATATCACTACTCACTCACACACTTGTAGATACTCTCCATGTACACTTAACACTATGTGCACCTAGGATCATTTATATCCACATGTTGCATACACCAATTAGAATATCCAAGCTTAGGTGTCACCTAACACACTGACCGAGCATAAATTCTTCTGAATTTAGCCCCTTAGTTTGTGATTTTGATATCTCGAACAAGGTAATTGAATCATTTTTATTCCATATCATTGCCATTGACTATTTCTAACAAGTTCCCCGAGTTTCGTGTATTACTGATGGATTTTACAGGAATTTAGTGCAAGAAAAGAGAGAAAGAAACCGGAAGAAAGGAAAAGAACAAAGGAAGAAAATTCAAAGAGAAAAAGCGTAAATTTATAACTAGAGTTCAGATTCGGTGCCTAAAGGTAAGTTGGGGATCTTGATTTCACAAGAGCATCGAAAGAAACGACACTCAAATCGGAGCTCGAGATCAAAAGTTATGGTCAGTCAAAGATGGAAAGAAAAAGTCATATCGATCCGGTAGATTTCGGACCGATCGGAAATGTCACAATTCCAGTAGACCCCAGATTGATGCTGAACCGATGATAGCAGAACCGACCCGGTGGAGTTAGGACCGATCCGGTAGAATAAAAAAAGAACCGATCCGGTGGCTGAAAAACGAACCGATCCGAGGGGATCCGGACCGGTCCGGGTTTGCGAAATCCTGGCATTAATTATGAAGATCAAGAGGTGCATAGCTGGTAGAATCTTGCGCGGCAAGCGATTCTAGCTGTCAAATTCGTGCTAGTTGGTGCTATAAATGACCAAGCCCTACCTCATTCCGGGGGGAGTCGAATTAGAGAGAAAAATTCGAAAGTTAGGAAATATTTAGTTTTCTTTGGTATAAGCTTTCATAAACCCTAGTTTGTAAGGTTAATCAAGAAGAAGTTTTCTGGATTCAAGTCAGTTGATTTTCCTGTTGTTGAATACAAGTATAAAATTTCCATTCTCTTAGTTATTCTTTCTTTTCAATTCAATTATTGATTATTTTGCAATTGGTTACCAATGTTTGTTAGATCCATAATTTTATGTATGGGTATGAATTTGTTTTTTAGAAAAATCATGTCCAGGTAAATTCTCAAGGGCTGGGGTACATGAATTCATTAATAGGTGAATTACCTATGTAGAAAATAGAGGGTAAATTAAATATTGACCAAATCGTGTATAGAAATTATACGAACATAGCCGATCTTTTAATCTCTCTTGCCCTAGGTACTTGGGATGTTTAAGAACGCTATGCAAGTGAAATTGCCCATTCACCGCTTTGTAGGTACCTTTGATTTCATATGATGAGGGTTAGATCCTTCATATATGTAATGCTTAGGATTTATAAAGATTGGATTTAGTCAATAATTTCAATTTACAGTTATAGTATTCTATATGGTAATTTACTAAGGTTTGAGGGATTGTACTCCACCCTATTCTCTCTCATTTTCAAATCTAATTTCTCTACAATTCTTAATATTTTTGTGCACATTCTATTTCATCACCAATTGGATCAATCATCTTCTCATTTATTTTAGAGGAATCATTACAAGGTTAAATAACTATTCCTATAAAAGTGCCATTTTTTTATCCCTGTGGATACGATCCCGACTTGTCGGATTATTACTAACGCGACAGTCTTGCACTTGAGCCTAGATAGAACGCATTTTTTAGACAAATTCTCTGTCGTGTCAAGTTTTTGGCGTCGTTGCCGGGGATTATCAATTGGTATAATTTAGGAAAGTGATTTTAATCCTAAGGTGATTTCCATTTTTAAAAAAAAAAACAAAATTTACATCTCATCTCTTATGCGCTTATATGCAAAATTCATCTCCCACCCAAGTTCACGAAAATCCTATTGCCGAAGCAAATTCTGAAAATTCTCACACCACTAATTCTCCTCATTTTTGGGTTCCATCTCCATCGCCTAATAATTCAATCACAAGTCGCTCCTTGAGTCAAACACTAAGTGTGAATTCGGAATCTTTTGGTAGCAATATGTCGGTGCACGATAGTATTGGTGTTGGTGCTGGAGAGGAAGAGATACCATATCTTCCCATCAAATATCTTTTATTTCCAGAGAGAACTGTTACCCCTGGTTGCATTTTACTCCCGTATAATGCCGGTCAGTTCCACTTTCGAAATGGTATGATTCAAATTCTTCCCACATTTCGCGGGATGGATTCGGAAAAACCATATCTCCACATTAGAGATTTCGAGGAAGCATGTGAGACGTTTGGAGACCAAGCTTGCCCACAAGATGTTATCCGGTTAAAGCTTTTCCCTTTTTCCTTAAAGGATAAAGACAAAACTTGGTTATGGTCGCTACCCCCGAATTCTATGTTATCCTAGAGAGATATGCAAACTAAGTTTCTCTCCAAGTTCTTTCCAGAACACAAAACCAATTATGTCAAAGCATAAATACAAGCTTTTCGACAAAATGAGAATGAGGCTTTTGACAAGTGTTGGGAGAGATTTCAGGATTTAGTTGATGCTTGCCCACATCATGGATTCGAAAAACATCATCTTATTTCATTTTTACATCAAGGCCTTACTTTATCATCTAAACAACTTGTTCAAACCATGTGCGAAAGACCTTTTTGGGAGTTAGATTCGAGCGATGCTGAGGCTCATCTGAAATATGTAATGGAGACTACCCAAGCATGGGATGTTTCTGACCCCAATAGTCAAAATATAAATCGATAAGTGTCCAACTTTCCTGTCGCATCCGGTATTTATCACTTGGACAAGGACACGTTAATAGATCGTAAATTTGACCAATTGGAAAAGAATTTATGAGACATGCTTGAAGTACGATTAAAAGAAGTAGTTGGACCCTTGCAAGACGGAAATGAGAAAGTGTGCGCCATTTGTGCTGCTGGTCATTCTACTAAAGGATGTCCTACCATCCCTGCATACAAGGCAATGTACACTGAACAAGTTGAGGCGATAGGGGGGTTTCGCGGAAACTTTAATGTACCGCAAGGGAATGCATATAATCAATCTTGGAGGACTCATCATGGTTTCAACTATGGACAACCACAAGGGGGGATGGCTCCTAACCCACATGTGACCCCACCACCCCCTCAATTTCAGCAAGTGGCTCCTCCGATGCATGCTCCTATGCAGGTACCACCTCCTGGTCCGTATATCGCTCCACCTAGGCGATCTCTTGAAGATAATCTGAATCAATTCATCCAATCTCAAACGGAGAGCAATGCTAAATATGATCGAATGTTCACTGAAATTCATGCTAGCATCTCTAGGTTGCAATCTGCAGTGAATACTTAGGAGAAGGGTAAATTCCCAGATCAAGGCCAAAGACCTCCTCTTCAATGACAACCCACGGTTAGCTCCACATCATCAGATTTTCCCGAACAATGTCAAGTTGTCACTACTCTCCGTAGTGGTCGCGTAATTGATCTAGCACCAACACTTCCCAAGGAATCTAAAGCTAAAGAAGCTTCAGAATATGAAGAGACTCCATTGCATATGAAAGATAAAGATGAGGGAGTTGAACTTGAAATTTAAGTACAACTGCCCACTGCTGCTCCATTCCCTCAACGCTTAGCACCACCAAAAAAAGGGGCTTCGCATACATAAGTGTTAGATGTTTTGAAGCAAGTAAAGTTGAACTTGCCATTTCTCGATGCTATTCAATAAATTTCAGCATATGCCAAGGTCATCAAAGATCTTCTGACTGTCAAATGACGGGTCAAGGTGAAGAAGAACGTTTTCTTGGCATAAAATGTGAGCTCGGTCCTTCTGAATGATCTTCCACCAAAATTCAAGGATCCCGGTGCACCTACAATTTCGTGTGTCATAGGAGCGAATAGAGTAGAAAATACATTGCTTGACTTAGGTGCAAGTGTGAACATCCTCCCATACTCTATCTATAAGAAGCTTGATTTAGGTGATTTAAAACCTACCCGAATCACTCTACAGTTAGCTGATCGAATAGTGAATGTGCCACGTGGGGTTGTGGAGGACGTGATAGTTCAAGTGGACACGTTTTATTTCCCTATTGATTTCGTCATTTGGGACACTGAGCCTTCTCCCCATGCGAGAAATCATGTTCCAATAATATTGGGCCGTCCATTTTTAGCTACTTCTAATGCTTTGATCAATACACGGAATGGCCAAATGCAACTCACTTTTGGAAACATGACTCTCGAGACCAATATTTTCAATGCCGCTAACCAAATGGGTGATGAGGATGAAATTTTTGAGGTTGATCTTATTGAAGAGGTGGTTGATGAGAACATCGAGAAGATCATAGGAGGAGATTCACTGGAGATTTGTTTAGTGCAAAGTGGTGAGAATAAGAGTCCGTATACTGAGTTTGAGCTTGAGGTGGAAGAGTTGGAAACTTGGTTATAAGAAGAAGCGAGTTTTGAGAATTTAAGAGATGTTGAATGGATTTCTAGATTTGAATAATTACCCCCGAGGGAGTCACCCATGATCCCCTCTGAAAATAGACTTCCTAGTCTTGAGTTAAAGAAACTACCCTCTCATGTCAAATATGATTCTCTGGGAGATAATGATACAATCCCTGTTGGTGTTTCTTCCAGTTTAAAAAAAGATCAAGAGGGCATGTTATTGGATGTGTTACGGAAGCATAGAAGTGCGTTTGGTTGGAGTATAGAAGATTTGAAAGGTATAATTCCATTAATTTGTACCCATGAAATTCATCTTGAGGAGGAGGTGAAGCCTTCGCGTGAGATGCAAAGGAGACTAAACCCAACCATGAAAGATGTAGTAAGAGCGGAAATCATCAAATTGCTAGATGCTGGGATTATCTATCCCATTTCTGATAGTAAATGGGTGAGCAAAATTTAGGTCGATCCAAAAAAGTCAGGTATGACCGTGGTTGAAAACGCTAAGGGAGAATTAATACCTCAACGCACCACCACCGGGTGGCGTGTTTGCATTGACTATCGAAAGCTCAATGCCGGAACCAGAAAAGACCATTTTCCCTTACCATTCATCGATCAAGTGATTGAACGAGTGGCGGGCCATCCTTACTACTGTTTCCTAGATGGATATTCTGGTTATAATCAGATTGAAGTGGATGTACTTGATTAAGAAAACATGACTTTTACAAGTCCGTTTGGTACGTTTGCCTACAAACGTATGCCATTTGGGCTATGTAATGCGCCAGCAACTTTTTAAAGGTGCATGCTAAGTCTCTTCAGCGACATGATAGAAAAAGGTCTTGAGGTGTTCATGGTCGACTTCAGCGTTTTCGGTCCATCTTTCGACCAATGTTTAGCTAATCTTGAAAGAGTTCTATTCCGGTGTGTGGAAAAAGACTTAGTCCTCAATTGGGAAAAATGCCATTTTATGGTCACCGAAGGCGTAGTTTTAGGCCACATAGTCTCATCTAGGGTAATTGAGGTTGATCGAGCAAAAATTGAAGTAATAGCTGAGTTACCCCCGCCAAAATCGCTTAAAGATGTGAGGTCCTTTCCAGGCCATGCTAGATTTTATAGGAGATTTATCAAAGACTTTAGTGCCATCGCTAGACCTTTGAGTTATCTTATCATGAAGGACACTCCGTTTGAATGGAATAAAGCATGCCAAGAAGCTTTTGATAAACTGAAAAGCATGCTAATATCCGCTCCTATCATGCAAGCTCCTGACTGGTCACTCCCATTTGAGCTTATGTGTGATGCAAGTGATTACGCGATTGGGGCTATTCTTGGACAAAGAAAAGACAAGAAAGCTCATTGTTGATGTAAAAAATTAGATTACTCTAATTATTCAATCACAGATAAATAAATGAGACAAAGAATTTTAAAGTGGTTCAGCCTTATAAGAATGGCCTACGTCCACTGTTGTTTTATTGCTGAGTGTTTGGGAATTCTCGATTTATGTTCTATCAAGAAATCCCGGTCTAGATTTCCCTTACAATGAGGATTGTACAATGTATTTATAGCCCTGAGGCTGTAATGTGAAAAGGTAATACATTAAATGGTATACATATGAAAGGGTAATACATTTAATGCCCTTTTTGCGTGTGCGTCTGAATGATAAGCATTTAATGAGAAGTTAAAACTGTTGGTATCCTTCTTCGAGGTGCAGCTCGGACCGCCTGAGTTGCTCGGACCGCTTGAGCTTCTCGGCGCTAAAGAGTTCCTCGGAGAGGTCTGTTCCTCGGAGCGTATGAGCTTCTCGGAGTAATATGGTTACTCGGAGCGTGTGATCATCTCGTAAGTGCTTGTTGTTGCCATGTAGATAGCCACGTGTATTCATATGTGTTGATCCATGTCAGCAGATTAAATTTGGTATCAACAGAAGCCCCCAATGTTTCATAGTTCGAAATTTGAGGAGTATGGAACATTCTTTCTCGGAATATGGTAGCTTTAAATAGTCTTCCTGATTTTTAGGAGCATTTTCCTTGTATTTATTTCTCCTTCCCGATTCGTAGAATCATGCTTTTTTGGACTTTTCTGCGTGCTTCGATTCCCGCGTCACTTTTCGTCTTTTTAGCCGTTGTTACCCGCTTTGATTTCCGCGCCATTTTTCATCTTTTTAGCCGTCGGTAACGTAATCATCCTTTTTTGTTATCATTACTTCACCATTTACCAAGGCAAGGTATTTAAACTTCACAGATACTCCCACCGTCTTCTACTTTTCAAATTTGTGTCTTCGAGTTTTTCATTGTCTTCTACTCTCTTGTGCGTTCATCTCTTTCATCGTTCATTGTCAACAGCTCTACTCTTTTTCTGTAAGATGTTCTTCTTTCTTCTTCATTTCTTTTATTCATCATCATGGTTTACCCTGTTGAGTCTCATGAAAAGTTTCGCTCTGATTTTTCCATTCTCTCCTGGGTTGTTTTGGAAGGGCTTTCTGAGCCTTTTGATTACTTCCGTTTGGCTGATGGACATTGGTTCCCCAGTCTCTTTATGGCTGAGTGTGGATTTTCTTTCCCACTCAATACCTTGTGTTTGGAATTCTATCAGTACTTTGACGTTGTTCCTGCAAGAATAGCCCCCAACACATGGAGAATAGTTAATGGGGTGCATAGGTTAAATCAAATCCATGGAACTCGAATAGGAATTCCATAAATCATGTACTGCTATAGATGGGCAGTTAATGATAATATTTTTTATTTAAAAACTAGATTTTTAAATAGAGCCTTAGTAGTCAATCTCCCTGATGCCAATAGGGATTATTTTTAACATGGGGTTGTCATAAAAAATTGGCAACACCCTCCATTAACTGGAGATGAGGTTTACCAGGGTCCTAGATGCCCTCCTTATGGCAATGGGATAGGTTATTTTCATTTTATTTATTTTGAAATCATGTTTCTTTTGTGTTTGATAAAATGTGCCACTCATAACAATGTTTATTTATTTGCAGTTGATAACAAAAGAAAGTGTCCAAAGGAAGCAGATGTTAATATAAAACATCTGAAACTTATTTAGAGTCTGCATCAGAGTGTTGCCGATGAGCACATTAGTTCGGCTTCGTATCTGCTCCATTACAACAGCTACACCACTTCTTTCACTGCTCGACCAGTGATAATTGAATCAGAGCCAGTACCAGCTTCCATCAGCTCATCGCCTGAATCCCATATTCCTTTAAGTGAAAGGATGAATAAGAGAAGGCCTCCTACCCTGTTTGAGAAAACTGCCTTTGGTTTTGGGGTGGCAAAAAGTAGTAGAATTGATGTCCCAAGGGAGGGGTCGAAAGAAGAATGATGCACCTTCCTCAGCTGCTGCAGTTGTGAAGGTTGCTGAGAAGCCCGCAGTGGCTCCGAGTAGGTCTCCTGCTCCTGGATAGGTGATTGTGATATCACCGACCAAGGGTTCTTCCTTGGTTGAATCCGTTCCTGTTCCCTCGAGGAGACTGAAGAAAAACTCCTCGGTCAATTTGGCTGATACCATCACTCAGCCCCCAGTTGCTGGAACTGGGGTTCCAACTTTTGTTCCCCCGAGCTCTGCCATGAGATCGGTAAAATCCTAGATCATTCCCGAGGTCCAAGGTACTGAAGAAAACCTTACTCGGGATATGGTCACCTCGCTAGCTGCTCGTCATCTTGCTTCTATAAGTCTCTTTACTTTGAATTTTTCATATTTCCTTTGTTATTTCTATCTCTAACTTGTTTTCTTTTTCTGTTCATAGTTAACGAGTTGCTTCAATATAATCCTGAAGAAGGATGAAGCGATTAAGGCTTCATGCTCCTCGTCCAGTGTGGAGGGAGCTCTGGAAGAAGCTACCAAGTCTCTGGCAGATTCTCGCCAGAAATATGCTGATGATAAAGTTTTCTGGGAGAAGAAGATTTCCTCCGTCGAGCAAGAAAAAGCTCGAGTTGTTGATGCCTCCAAGGAGTTGGAGAAGATAATAAATGCCTTGGAGAAGGCAAATAAAGAGCTTGAAGAGAAGCTCAAAACTGCATGAGAGTTTGAAGATAAACTCAAGGCTGTCGAGGAGGAGTTGGCTCAACTTCGGGAAGTAGGTCGGCAGAAGGAGGAAGCTGAGCAAAAACTGAAAGCTGCTGATGACTTGCTGTCCGAAAAGCTTGCCTTGGAGAAGGCCAAGAGGAAGATGGCTGTGAAGAAGTCCTTCAGCTCTGGCTGGGACAAGGGGTTGGCTGCCATGGTGTCGCAAGTGGACTATGGCAGTCTCAAATAATTTAGGGATGGATGGGTTGCTTCCCTTCAGGAGATGAAGGTCGACGAGTCTTCCGAGCTCTTCCAGACACATATCCCTGGTCCCCCTCTAACTCTAGAAGACTTAGAAGAGGACGAAGCTACCTCCGAAGAGTCTTCGATGGTGATGGGAGATCATGCCCTAGCCATTCAGCCTGCTACCGAGGAACTTCAGCAGATCGTCAGTTCCTCCGAGCAATTGCCATTGCTGCCCGAGCAACTATCCATTCCCTCCGAGCAACCTACATCTTCATCCCAGACTCCCTAGAAGGTTTTGGGAGATAAGGAGAAGGTGTAGAATTGCTCGTGTTTATCATTATTTTCTTTCTCTTTATCAAATGTAACCCAGAAGATGTAACTCTAAACTATGATCTAATAAAACTTGAACTTTTTTGCATACTGTTGTCTATCTTTCATTCATACTCTGCTTATTCTTCTTATTGATGATTGCTCTTCTTTCTCTGCTAGTTTCTGGCTAGGATGGAACTGCTATCTGCCCATGATACAAAGTTGTTGCGACAATGTAATGAGTACTTTAAGGCTGGTCACACAGACCTGAGTGCTGCACAAGTTGTCGACATACTTGGTCATGATGCTTCAGAACAGGCAGTGGAAGCATATCAATATCTGAAGTGTCTGCTTGATCGGGTCGTAGCCAATAACATTGCCTATTATGAAATGATCGAGGATCTTCAAAGCACCCTCGAAGACCTTCAGCTTCAATACAAAGAATCCACTGCCTTATTGCATGAGGGGTACGAGAAGAAGTACCAGTAGATCATTGCCGACAAGGGTTACGAGAAGCTTTTTACTGGGTACGATGTAAGGGAGAGAACCTTGAGAGGTGAGGTCTAAGAATGCAGACAGATTGCTGAGTTGCTGGAAAAAGAAAACAACAACCTGCAAAAGGAGCTGTCACAATTGAAATCTGCAGCTTCTACTTATAGTGCCTTGATCCCAGTGACCGACGAGGGATTTTCATTCTTAGAGGTTGAGAATGCCAAGTTGAGGGATGAGTTGGAGACTTTGAAGAGATCTGGCCCCTCTACATCTACTCGTGGTCGAGCAAGAGCTCCTCGAGGACGAGCAAGAGCAGCTCGGGTTCTTGTCGAGGAACAGAGGACTCATTCTGCCTTAAAGAACCAGGCTTTCCAATTAATGGCGAAGAACCAGGCGTTGTCTGATATGTCAAAGAAGATTAGGGACCTGTAAAAATAGCTCTCCGCGCAGAAGTCAGTCTTGGAGAATAAGGAGCTTTTCATCAAGAATATCCACGAGCAGATGGAGAGGCTAACATATCAGTTCCATAAATAGCCCAGGGAGTTCTGGATGGCTGGATACAACGAAGCACTATACCACTTGGACGATCGTATCCAGAATGCCAACAATGAGGGCTATAAGCAAGGCTGGATGAATGCCTTAGGTGTGTTGAAGCTCGAACAAGGTCATTATCTGTGGGACTATTATGATCCCGGGCTACTCGACCTACCTGTGCCTCCATACAATTTGGGCATGGGTTGGATCCCTGCCAGGGCCATTCCTCGGAGCTTAATTTCGAAGTATCTCGGTGATTACGATTTACATTCTCAAACTGAGGTATCTCGTCCCGAGCGTCTCTTAGATCGACCATCCGTGTTGAATGTCAGGATGTTGAAGGATCCCAACTTCATCAATTCTCCTCTATCTTTGAATGATTCGCCTGCTGGCGAGGAACCTGTGTCAAAAGTAGAGGGGAAGAGACCAGTAGAATAGGAATTTTTGATGTAATAGTTAGTATACATTTCAATATCAATGTACTTGTAATTTATTTTGAATTCAATGAAAAACTTTCATTTTTGTTTGCAAATCTTGATTGCTATTGTTTTGTAGTTATCAAACACTTTATATTTGTGCATATTTGTTAAAAAGATAACAATATTGTGTTGTTTGTCGACCAACTCAGTAATAATTAAAAAGTTTCAAGTTTCAATAATATTTCTCGATCACTTAATAATAAAGTCACGAGTATAAAAAATGTTTAAAATTTTTCCAACCAACCAAGGTTGTTAGATTCTCCATGTCGACCAACTACAGTTAGTGGGTTTTTATCCCCAACCAGCCATAGTTAGTCTTTTTGAAATAATTTTACTCATAAAATGTTTTCGACCAACCAAGATCGGTAAATTTTGCTTGTCGACCAACTACAGTTGGTGGGTTTTTATCCCCGACCAGCCATAGTTAGTAGACTTTTATCGCTTTCTGGAATAATCTTACCTCCCGACCAACATAATTTGGCATTTTGAGAATATTTTTGCCTCCCGACTAATATAAGTTGGCATTTGCGAGAATATTTGTACTTCCTAACCAACATAAGTTGGCATTTTTAAGAATATTTCGTTTCCTAGCCAAACAGGTTGGCATTTTTAGGAATATTTCGTTTCCTAGCCAAACAGGTTGGCATTTTTAGGAATATTTCGTTTCCTAGCCAAACAGGTTGGCATTTTTAGGAATATTTTGTTTCCTAACCAACCGAGGTTGGCATTTTTAGGAATATTTTGTTTCCTAACCAACCGAGGTTGGCATTTTTAGGAATATTTTGTTTCTTAACCAACCGAGGTTGGCATTTTTAGGAATATTTTGTTTCCTAACCAACCGACGTTGGCATTTTTAGGAATATTTTGCTGAGCAGTCTGAGCTTTGCCGAGTTTTGCCGAGTAGTGTGTAGCACTAGTATTCCCTGAAAAATTCTCAATAAAAAGGAGAGACTTTGGCAGAAAATCTTCATTTTATTCATACTGAGGGAACTGCGTTACATATACATCACTGATAATATTTGCGTAGGTGCTCTGCGTTCCATGCATTCTTAAACTCCTCCCCCTCTAGAGTTGATATTCGGTAAGTTCCTGGTCGAACAACTTCTGTAACTCGGTATGGTCCATGCCAATTTGCCTCCAGTTTGTTGTGCTTTTGAATTACTTTCTTCAGCACATAGTCTCCTTCTTTCAGGTCGCATTTCTTCACCCTCTTGTTGTAAAACAAAGTTGTTCGCTGCTGGTATGCAGCATTTTTGATGGCTGCTTCTTCTCTGACCTCCTCGAGCATGTTTAAATCCACTCTTCTCATTAAGTCACTGACAGGGGAATTGAAATTTTAGTACCCTGTGTGTTGGGAGGCCCAACTCGGCAAGTATAACGGCTTCAATTCCAAACGCCAGCATATATGGTGTTTCTCCAGTTGCTACTCGGGGAGTAGTTCAGTAAGCCCAGAGTATTGTTTGTAGCTCGTTGATCCAATTCGATTTTGCATCATCCAGTCTTTTCTTCAACCCATTTAGTAGCGTTCTGTTTGTCACTTCAGTTTGTCCATTTCTTCGAGGATGGCCTGGTGCTGAGTGGACCTTCAAAATGTTTGACTGATGATAATAGGCAGCAAACTCCTCGTTATCAAATTGTGTTCCATGATCTGTGATGAAGGCATGAGGGAGACCATATCAGCAAATGATGTTCTTCCAAACAAATTGGTACACCTTCTCGTACGTCATGTCAATGAGTGGCTCAGCTTCTACCCACTTAGTAAAATAGTCCACTGCGACGACGAGATACTTGAACCTTCCTCGGGTCGTTGGTAGTGGTCCAACCAAATCAGTTCCCCACATGGCAAATGGCCAAGAGGAAGTTATGGGTATCAATAATGCTTGTGGAGTTCTTCGGATGGAGGAAAAGTGCTGGCACTTATCACATTTCTTCGCGTAGGCTACACAATCAGCCCTCATCGTCGGCCAGTAGTATCCCTGCGTCATCATCCTTTGCAAGAGTGTCAGACCTGCTACATGTGCTCCACAGGACCCTTCATGGATCTCTTCAAGCAAATCTTTCACCTCGTAGGGATGCATGCATCTCTGCAAACCTGCCATAATTCCTCGTCTATATAAAACACCATTAGTTAATACATACCGAGCAGCTTTGAACTTCAATTTCTTGGCTGCGAGCTTGTCAATTGGCAATTCTCCCTCCTCAATGTATGCCCTGATAGGATCAATCCAAGATGGTCCTAAATCAAGGGTGATAAAGTTCATCGACAAATCTTCATCTATACTCCGACCAGATAAAACCTCAATTGGGATTGTTCATCGTAGCTCGGTACGAGTAGCTGATGCTAGTTGAGCTAGGGCGTCTGCTCTCGCATTCTCCATTCTCGGTATTCTGACCAGCTGAATAACAATAAATTCTGACACCAGCTTCTTTGCCTTTGCATGATATCTGATCATTAATTCTCCTTTGATTGCATATACTCCCAATATTTGATTTACAATCAATTGAGAATCACTGAAGACAATAACCTGTTGCGCCTCCATAATTTTTGCCAAACTAAGACCTGCAATCATGGCCTCATACTCAGCCTCATTATTGGAAGCTTTGAATTGGAAACGTAGGGCGTATTCCATGTCGACCTCGTCCGGAGTGCTCAAAACTATCCCTGCGCCATATCCTGTAGTACAAGATGAGCCATCTACATATAGCCTCCATATAGGTAACTCGTCTTCAAATTTCTGATCAGTCAAAGTTCCTCGGTGAATATTTGCTGCTTCCTTTCCTCCTCGGATTTTTCTTGCTCTTCGTCGATCATTTCTTCTTGCCCTTTTACCAACCGGAGTTGGTCTGAGCTCGAATTCAATGATCCTGTAACATCCACTTGCCCTTTTACCAATCGGAGTTGGTCTGAGCCAGTGTTTGTTGATCCTGTAATATCCACAGGTTGATCAGCGAGCAACTTTTGCTCCTCGGCGGTATCAGGATAAGTGAACTCCGCTATAAAATCTGCTACAGCCTGCCCTTTTAATGATGATCTGGGTTCATAAATTATATCATATTCACTGAGCTCTATTGCCCAGTACATCAATCTCCCTGATTTTTCTGACTTATGAAGGGCTTGTCTCAATGGCACATCGGTATATACTACTATAGTATGAGCCTGGAAGTATGGCCTCATTCTCCTACTCGCTTCAATTAATGCCAGTGCTAACTTTTCCAGCCTTGGATATCTAATTTCTGCTCCTCGGAAGGCCTTACTTGTGTAGTAAATTGGTTTTTGCACTCCATTATCCACCGTTATCAATGCCGATCTAACTGCATTCTCAGACACTGTAAGGTACAAATACAATTTTTCTCCCATCACCGGCCTGGACAACAGTGGAGGTGCTCCCAAGTATTTCTTCAAGTCTTGAAAAGCCTTCTCACATTCATCATTCCACTCAAAAGTCTTTCTGAGTGTCTTGAAGAATGGGAGACATCTATCAGTTGCTCGTGACACAAATCTGTTGAGTGCCGCTACTCGACCTGTGAGACTCTGTACTTCCTTCTTCGTCGTTGGAGATCACAGCCCTAATAGAGCTTTGATCTTTTCAGGATTCGCCTCAATGCCTCATTGATTGACAATGTACCCGAGGAACATGCCTTCTCGTACTCCAAATATGCACTTCGTCGGGTTCAGCTTCATATGATATTTATCCAGTTGATCAAAAGTCTGACTTAAGTCAACTAGATGGTCGGTAGCTTTCTTGCTTTTTGTCAGCATGTCGTCAACATAGACTTCCATGTTGCAACTGATTTTTTCGGCAAAGACTTTGTTCATCAGCCGCTGATATGTCGCACCTGCATTTTTCAAACCAAAAGGCATAACATTATAACAATAAGTTCCTATAGGGGTAATGAAAGAAGTACTCTCCCTGTCTTCAGGTTTCATTTTAATCTGATTGTAGCCAGAATAAGCATCCATGAAGCTCAGCAGCTCATGTCTCGAGGTAGCATCCACCAGCTGATCAATTCGGGGTAATGGAAAGTGATCCTTTGGGCATGTTTTATTGAGGTCGGTGAAGTCTACACACATCCTCCACTTGTTGTTCTTCTTCTTTACCATCACCACATTAGCTAACCAATCTGGATATTTAACATCTTCAATGAAACCAGCTTTCTGGAGCTTCTCGACTTCCTCCTGTATAGCTTAATTTTTCTCGGGACTGAATACTCTTCTTCTCTGCTTCACAGGATTGATCTCGTTATTCACATTGAGCTCGTGACATAAGAAGTTTGGGTCTATCCCAGGAATATCTTCATGACTCCACGCAAAAGTTTGTCTTCTGCTTCTAAGGAAAGTTATCAATTCCTGTTTTAATGAGGCTTCCAACGATGAACCAATTTCAGTAGTTCGCTCAGGGTGCTCGTCGTCCAGAATGATGTTTTCAGTAGCTTCCACCACTTGACCCTTCACGAGTTGCGACTCATCTCGAGGATCCAATGTTTTAATTTATGCACCTTCATCCACTTGATAGGTAGTAGTCTTTTTTTTTTATTCTTCCAGTTCTTCTTGCTCAGCGGATGAATAATAGTATTCCCGAGCTACTTTCTGATCACCTTTCACAACTCCTACTCCAAAGTTAGTTGAGAATTTTAGGCACTGATGCACTGTAGATGGTACAGCCTCGAACTTCTTCAATCCTACTCTTCCCCTGATGATATTGTACGATGATTGGACATTCTTATCCATCACGAAGAAACATATTCTTTCTGTCCGACAACCAGGACACGTACCAATGAATATATCCAACTTGATCGTCCCAAGTGGAAATACTTTCTCGCCAGCAAAATCGATGAGGGGTCTGTGGTAAGGCTCCAGTTGAGATAACTTTAGATTTAAACTATCAAAACACGAGTAGAACATGATGTCTGCCGAGCTACCATTGTCGACCAGCACTCTTGAAATCATTACCTCCTTCATTCTCATCTTGATCACCAGGGGATCATCGTGAGGATATAAAACACCTGCAAGGTCATTTTTCAAAAAACCGATGACCAATTTCTCCTTGTTCACCTTTCTCGGGCGATCTTCCTCAGCTAGATTTATTCGCTGAATGTACGAGCAAGCTTGAGCCTCACCGAGGTAAGATTTTCTTTCTGCAGTAAGGTTTCCTCCTCCTGCATCTCCTCCTGTAATAACATTACAATCAAATGATCCAAAGCGTATTGAAAATACCTCTCGTTCTGGATGCCTTGGTTTCTTGGGAAGATCGGAGTCATCCTCTGGATCAACTTCATGGTTTCTCTTCTTGTTCTCCTCTGCTCGACGAGGAGATCTAGACCTTTCTCTAGTTCAGTCGTTATTTCTTCTTTCGCCTCCCCGATCAACATACTTTGCTAGCTTTCCTCGTCGGATGAGTGTTTCAATCTCTTTCTGAAGAGCTATGCAATTTTTGGTCATATGGCCATGATCCTTGTGGAACTCGCAATATTTTTCCCTATTCCTCGTGTCAGGGTCTGCCTTCATTTTCTTTGGCCAGTTTAACTCCTCGTTGTTCTTAATTTCTTCCAGGACGTGGTTGATATTTGCCTTCAAAGGTGTGTAATTATCAAATTTCCTCAAGACCTCCCATGACGACCTATTTTTCGATTGTTTGTCACCACCATTGTTCTTATGTTCTTTCTTCTTAGCTTTATCACCTTCCACCTTGGTTTTTTTGGAGTCCATATTCTTCTTTGCAGACATAGCCTCCTCGGCATTCATAATCTTGGACGCTTTTCCCATCAGGTTCGACATGGTTCGAGGTTGATCTTTGGCCAAAGTGTAGTACAACTTGTTTGGCAGTAGTCCACTCATCAAAGTAGTAATCGCTGTCTTCTCCTCATAATCAATTACTTCAAGTTTCTCGTTATTAAAACGAGTTATATAATCTCTGGTACTTTCACCAGCTTTTTGTCTAACACTTAACAAATGTGCTACTCATTTAACTGGCTTTGCTCCAAAGAAGAAATTCCCAATGAATAACTCGGCCAGTTAAAGAAAAGTTAAAATCTTACCCCGAGGAAGATTATTATACCATATTTGAGCAGATCCGATAAGTGTTCCCGAGAATGCTCTACATCTCATCTCATCTGGGACAGCATAGATGTCGGCTGCAGCTTGGTATTGTTCTATATGAAGGAAAGGGTCAGTCTTCCCATCATACTTGGGAGTCACAACAGGTGCTTTGAACTATGATGGTGTTGGAAAATCATCAATGTCCTAGACAAAAGGTGTTCCTCGAACAAAGGTTCGTTGTAGAGGGTTCTTGGCCTTAGCCATTTCCCCTAATCTATCCTCCAGCCTCTGAATAGATCCTTTCCATGCATCATTTCCTTCCTCGGGCCTATGGGTTCGAGCAACTGATCGCGTTGAAGTGGCTTCCTGGGATTTATCTTGACGAGCAGTTGGTCGGTCATAGGATCTATCTTGACGAGCAGGTGGTCGCGACTGGGCAGATCCTTCCCTTAAAACTTATGGTCGTCGAAAGCTCCTCGACGCTGCATTAAGAGGACTTTTGTTCCTCCTAGGGCCTAATCGGTCGAAAGGAGAAACCCTACTTAATCTTTCTAATGCGCTGGTCCTTTTTGGGGAGAGGGTGACACGTTGTTCAGTATCTGTGGCTCGCACTGAAGAAGTTCATCCAGGTTGATAAGAAAAATCTTCAGATTCCTCATTGCGATATGAATTAGTACGCCTAGTACGCGAAGAAGGCGCACGGGTATTTCTTTGAATGCTTCGTGGTCCGGAATGGGCTGATGCACCGCCATGGAGGGTTTGGATGAGTTGTCGCATTGTTTCTTGCATAACGGTCTGGCCATAAGCCAGATTTGCCATTATTCCAGTCAGATCTGGAATAATTGGTGGAGGAGATGGATTTGGAGGGGTTCCAGCGTTTCGATTGCTGGATTCAGGAATATCCGCCATTGGTAATGAATTGTTTTTTATGAAAAACGATATTATCAGTCGTTTCCCACAGACGGCGCCAATCTGTTGATGTAAAAAATTAGATTACTCTAATTATTCAATCACAGATAAATAAATGAGACAAAGAATTTTAAAGTGGTTCAGCCTTATAAGAATGGCCTACGTCCACTGTTGTTTTGTTGCTGAGTGTTTGGGAATTCTCGATTTATATTCTATCAAGAAATCTCGGTCTAGATTCCCCTTACAATGAGGATTGTACAATGTATTTATAGCCCTGAGGTTGTAATGTGAAAGGGTAATACATTAAATGGTATACATATGAAAGGGTAATACATTTAATGCCCTTTTTGAGTGTGCGTCTGAATGATAAGCATTTAATGAGCAGTTAAACTATTGGTATCCTGCTTTGAGGTGCAGCTCGGACCGCCTGAGTTGCTCGGACCGCTTGAGCTTCTCGGTGCTAAAGAGTTCCTCGGAGAGGTCTGTTCCTCGAAGCGTATGAGTTCCTCGGAGTAACATGGTTACTCGGAGTGTGTGATCATCTCGTAAGTGCTTGTTGTTGCCATGTAGATAGCCACGTGTCTTCATATGTGTTGATCCATGTCAGCAGATTAAATTTGGTATCAACACTCATATTATTTACTATGCTAGCAGAACATTATCTGGCCCTCAGCTTAACTACTCTACCACAGAGAAAAAATTACTAGCAGTCATTTTTGCTCTCGACAAATTTCGCTCTTACATTGTTGGGTCACCCATCATTTGCTTCACTGATCACTCAGCCCTCAAATATCTTTTTGATCAAGAAAGATGCCAAACCACATTTAATAAGGTGGATCCTACTCTTACAGGAGTTTAATCTCTCAATTTAAGATAAGAAAGGAGTAGAAAACGTCATTGCTGACCATTTGTCATGCCTCTCGTCCGACGTACCTATTGATCCCATTCCTATAGACGAGTATTTTCTAGATGAAAATTTATTCACTACTTCTTCTTTCCCCTGGTTTGCGGATATAGTCAATTACCTTGTCACTGGAGTTATTCCCTCTAATTGGAGTCCGCAAGAGAGAAGAAAGTTGATTTCTTGGTCACGCATGTTCTTTTATGATGATCCATATTTGTTTAAGTATTGTGCTGATCAAATCATCCGAAAATGTGTACCTAATGAAAAAATCCAAGGGGTAATTCGATTTTGTCATACGGAAGCATGTGGATGTGGAGGTCATTTTTCCAAAAATAAAGCTGCTGCGAAAATCCTGCAAAGCGGTCTCTACTGACCCACAATCTTCCGGGATGTGAATACTTTTTGCAAATCATGCGATAGATGCCAAAGAATGGGAGTTATTACTCGCCGTGACATGATGCCATTGACCCCAATACTAGTCTTGGAGTTGTTTGATTGCTGGGGTATTGACTTCATGGGGACCTTTCCCCCTTCTTTTGGTTTTCTATACATCCTCGTCGCTGTAGACTACACCTTAAAATGGGTAGAGGCCATAGCTACAAGGACGAATGACAATAAGGTGGTGATAAAATTCATTTAAGAAAACATACTTTCTCGATTCGGAGAGCCTAAGGCTATAATCAGTGATAATGGTACCCATTTTTGCAATAGGCTGATGGAGAAGCTAATGCGAAAGTATGGAGTTGTCCATAAAGTTGGAACAACTTACCACCCTCAATCAAATGGCCAGGCCGAGCTCGCCAATCGAGAAATCAAAAATATCTTGGAAAAGACAATCGAACCTAATAGGAAATATTGGCCTCTCCGATTGAATGAAGCGCTCTGGGCGTATAGAACTGCATACAAGAATCCCCTTGGGATGTCCCCATTTCATTTTGTATATAGTAAGCCTTGTCATCTTCCGGTTGAAATTGAACACAAAGCGTATTGGGCTATCAAAAGGGTGAACTTTAACATGGAAAAAGCCAGTGAAACACGTAAACTTCAGTTGAACGAGTTGGAAGAAATACGCAATGATGCGTATGAAAGTGCTAAAATCTCCAAAGAACGAATGAAACAAGCTCACGACAGAATCATTCGACGGAAGGAGTTTCATTCGGGACAAAAAGTACTTCTCTACAACTCGAGGTTGCACTTCTTTCCCGAAAAATTGCGGTCACGATGGTCAGGGCCATTTATTGTGAAGGAAGTATTTCCCCATGGAGCTGTTGAACTAGAGTATCAAAAAGGGGGAAACACATTCAAAGTCAACGGGCGTCGTCTCAAGCCATATTGGGAAGCGAAAGTCATGGAAGCCGACACAATCTGGTTGTCGGACCCCATTTATGGGGATTGACTGAAAAAGAAAGGTGAGGTCGTCGCACCCCCGACATGTATGGGGTGAATGTTGTGTATAATAATCTTAGGATGTTAGGAGTCGTAAATATGTGTTATGACTGGAGTAGGGAATCCAATATATGTTTTGGGGGTGTTTCAGGTTTCGGTAAGCATTTCGGGAGTTTTGAGGTTTAATTAAAGTAAAGGAAGCATTGGAATGGAGAAAGCAGCTTAACAGTGAGAAGGAAAGAGAATCAGGGAATTTCTGGAAATTCAGCAGACCGGATCGGTCCGGCCCTGAATAAAAAGAACCGATCCAGTGCAATCGGACCGGTCCGATAAAAAACCGGATCGATCCGATAATCTGCAGTGCGCCCCTTCCCGAGGTTAAAACCTCTTCAATCCACACCTCATTCATTCCCCCAATCCCTTTCTCTTCCCAAAAATTTCGTCCACTCTATTTTCCCCCCATCCATTCCCCCTTCCATCATCCCAACTATAAATACCCACATACCCCACCCCATTTTCTTCACACCTCCACCTCATCTCTTCTCTATCACTTTCTGTCTACTACTTCAATACCCATGGCTGCTCCCCAGAAATATAATTCCATTGAAGTCCTGCCCGACGGCAATGGCAAATATCGTTCCCGCCATGAGGCAAATTGGTGTCGTCATTTTTCAGTCCAACGCGCAAAATCCACATTGAACATCAAGTGCTTTGGGATCAGCTGCCCAATTATGTCACAGGCATGTTCATGTCCCGAGGCTGGTGCAGATTTTTCAATGAGCCATACGAAGCTGTATGGGAGAATGAAGTTTGTCAGTTTTACGGTTCGCTCGTCTGTACCGCCGATTTTGAATCTCAAGCTTTTGTGGATTCAACACCGATACCGTTCTCGCTTGACATTCTGTCCCAGAAACTCGAGTCTAAAGGAGTGGTCACTCCATCCCAATTTACTTATCCAAGTCCTGAACCAGTTCTGTCCAAAGCTGTTTGCATCTCTCGCATCGCGCTAGGAACAATTTGGACTATCCAAACCTTTCCTGTTGGTCGGTTACCCGACAAGGCACGCATCACTTTTCACATCGTTTGTGCCAACATTTTGCAAACCTCAAATGATTCGGCGATGCGCCCGCGTCAAGCTACTATGATGTATCATTTGTTTGACCTTGAAACTGTTATCAATTCGGCCCGCACGTTGTACAATGATATCATCTTTGCGGCGCTGGACAAAAAGGGTAGGGCCCCTCTTCCTTATGGTCGCCTCATTACCTCATTTCTTAAGGATGTCGGTATCGTTCCCCCGTAAGATCTTATCAACTTGCCCAAGCCTCTTGGACAAGAATCCCGCACTCAAAGTGAAAAGCAAATCCAGCTGATCCGTGCGCGGCGAGAGGACCGAGATACCTCAAGTGAGGAGGAGGTTGCTGAATAGGAGGACGTTGCTGACGAAGATGTTGAGATGGAAGAAGGCGAGGAGGAAGAATATGATGAAATTGCCGATCCGGATTATGTTCCGGTTGGTACAGGTTTGACTGAGCGCATTGTTTCTCTTGAGACGCATTTGGACGGTTTTATGACATCCTACGAGAGGGACACGAGTTTGGTACTGCGTATGTACGCTGATTTGTACCGTCTCCAGTCGGGTCCCGAGGCCCCCCTTCCTCCATATTACTATAATCCATATGACCCTGCTGCTCCCAGATCTTCCCACCCCCACCCGCCCCTTAGGCAGCCCCGATCCTCCGGTTGTGTTATATTAGTTATGTTTGTTATCTATTGCTTACACATTTGTGTTGTAATATACAGTTTTAGTATGGTATTTGCTTGTTTTATTCATTGCACTACTTATGTTGTCTTCTTTATCTCTCTCGTCCATTTGATTGAGGACAATGCAAACCACTAAGTTAGGGGGGGATGATAAGTGCGTATTCATAAAACTTCGTATATATATATAAATATTCTTCAAAATAAATAAAAATTGGAATTTAAATTTTTCAAAAATATCACCTATATTCTATTTAAAGTCTCGGATTGTTAACAGTCAATTGCACTAAGCCAAAATTGACCGAAGATGGAAATTGAAAGAAATTTGACGACTTAACGAATAAAGGTGGAGATTGATCAAACCCGGTGAGATTTCGAGCCTTTTAATTTTTTATGAGTTTTTAAATCAATCCGAGTTTATGATTAACTCAAAGTTCTTTTCAGCATTTTAATAAGTCGTTGATGATCTCAATCTTTTGTTTTGATCGGTTATGGGAAATGTGTGAAATGTTTCTCAAAATTCGTGTTAAATATATCTCTAAACTTAATTAATCTCGAGATGCATATGGTAATGTGATTAGCAATTTGGACAACGAAGTAGGCTCTCGTTTGTTTAACCCAAAAATATTAGCCATAACAACGTTGTGAAAAATTATCCCTTTGCAACCCAAATTGAGCCAAATAAAATATTTTCCTTTCGTTTGATAACCGAAAAACCCAAATAATCGATAATCGTGAAAATTGAGAAATTCATCAAGTAAGTCCAAATTGTGCAATAAAAAGGGCAAGAAAAGAAATATAGCAAGAAAAAAAAATAGAAAAAATGAAAATAGAAAAAATGAAAATAGAAAAAGAAAGAGAAAAATGAGCAAATGCCCGAAAAAGCACTAATGGACGTCATAGAAAATTTTCCAATTCCGAACATTCCGATCATTCTCATTTTTACCCTTTACACCTTATAACCCGATAAAGTCCTAACTGAGTCCGAATGGCGAAATTAATTACCGCATGGAGAGCTAAGACATGAAAAGATAATATGAGAGATTAAATGGTGCGATTAAGAGGCGATGTTCCCGTTTCCTTATAACCGTGCTCCGATGATGAGATCTTTGCACCATATATTTCCTTCTTTTCAATTTTGTATGCGTGAATTTGTGTCCATTATATTTACTCTTTATATCATGCATACCGAGAGACTAGCCACATTCCGAGTGACTCGTTTGTGAGTGCATCCATAAGAATTTGAATCAAAACGAATTTTCGGAAAGTAACGTAATGCTCAATCGGTGGAAATTTGAGGTTTAAATTATGGCTTTGCACACACACACTATGGTTTGAGACATTTGAATATGAATTTATGGTGATTATTTATCGAAAAATTTATTTTGTACAATTTTTAAATATTTTGATATTTATTTGAGTCAATAAAAAATTTTGTGGGTATATTCACTGCAAACCCTCACGAGACAAAACTCATCATATTAGGGTAACCTAGGGGTTTAAAGGCTTGTTGCATATGCTCAATGCAATCGCATGCCTGCGAAAGTGGAATTTTAAAGGAATTCTCAAAAATAGAACAATGGATAGCTTCATTTACATTGCCCGGGACGTGCAAAGTCCTAAGTTAGGGGGATTTGATCAAACATAAATTCTTCTGAATTTAGCCCCTTAAGTTAGCGATTTTGATATCTCGAACAAGGTAATTGAATCATTTTTATTCCATATCATTGTCATTGACTATTTCTAACAAGTTCCCTGAGTTTCGTGTATTTCTGATGGATTTTACAAGAATTTAGTGCAAGAAAAGAGAGAAAGAAACCGAAAGAAAGGAAAAGAACAAAGGAAGAAAAGTCAAAGGGCAAAAGCGTAAATTTATACCTAGAGTTCGAATTCGACGCCTAAAGGTAAGTTGAGGATCTTGATTTCACAAGAGCATCAGAAGAAATGACACTCAAATCGGAGCTCGAGATCAAAAGTTATGGCCAGTCAAAGATGGAAAGAAAAAGTCAACATTGAAGAAAATCGGATCGATCCGGTAGATTTCGGACCGATCTGAAATGTCACAATTCCAGTAGACCCCGGATTGATGCCGAACCGATGATAGATAAACCGGCCCGATGGAGTCCAGACTGATCCGGTATAATAAAAAAATAACCGATCCGATGGCTGAAAAACGAACCGATCCGAGGGGATCCGGACTGGTCCGGGTTTGTGAAATCCTGGCATTAATTATGAAGATCAAGAGGTGCATAGCTGGTAGAATCTTGCAAAGCAAGAGATTCTAGCTATCAAATTCGTGCTAGTTGGTTCTATAAAAGACCAAGCCCTACCTCCTTCCGGGGGGAGTCGAATTAGAGAGAAAAATTCGGAAGTTAGGAAATCTTTAGTTTTCTTTGGTATAAGCTTTCATAAACCCTAGTTTGTAAGGTTAATCAAGAACTAGTTTTTTGGATTCAAGTCAGTTGATTTTCCTGTTGCTGAATACAAGTATAAAATTTCCATTCTCTTAGTTATTCTTTCTTCTCAATTTAATTATTGATTATTTTGCAATTGGTTACCAATGTTTGTTAGATCCATAATTTTATGTATGGGTATGAATTTATTTTCTATAAAAATCATGTCCAGCTAAATTCTCAAGGGCTGGGGTACATGAATTCATTCCGACGTGAATTACCTATGTAGAAAATAGAGGGTAAATTTAATATTGACCAAATCGTGTATGGAAATTATACGAACATAGCCGATCGTTTAATCTCTCTTGCCCTAGGTACTTGGGATGTTTAAGAACGCTATGCAAGTGAAATTGCCCATTCACCGCTTTGTAGGTACCTTTGATTTCATATGATGAGGGTTAGATCCTTCATATATGTAATGCTTAGGATTTATAAAGATTGAATTTAGTCAAGACTTTCAATTTACAGTTCTAGTATTCTATATGGTAATTTACTAAGGTTTGAGGGATTGTACTCCACCCTATTCTCTCTCATTTTCAAATCTAATTTCTCTACAATGCTTAATGTTTTTGTGCACATTCTATTTCATCACCAATTGGAAATTTACAACCATCAATCATCTTCTCATTTATTTTAGAGGAATCATTTCAAGGTTAAATAAATATTCCTATAAAAGTGCCAATTTTTTATCCCTGTGGATACGATCCCGACTTGTCGGATTATTACTAATGCGACAGTCTTGCACTTGAGCCTAGATAGAACGCATTTTTGAGACAAATAACACTTGTGTGTATCCATGCTCACTCACACTTATCATACACCCCTTAGAATATCCATGCTTAGGTTCACTACCACACTCTTAATCATAAATAGTCATACATCATTCACATATCCATGCTTAGTATAATCTTCATACTTCATGTCAGATTTACTTTTTATATTATCCCCTGCTTAGTATAATGCTCATCATGCCAAATAAAGATACTCTCTCCATAATGTACCAATCATTAATCATACATTTTTTCACACTACATCACCAAAGAGCATGGCTATTGGCTAATTTTTTTCCCGTAACTAGGGTTCACTTCGTGATGGGCGATGGTCCGGAAGGTCACAATTAGACTAACTGATATGACTCTCACCTTCCATTTGCCAATTACCTTTGACGTATATCGAATGGTTCCCATCGCATCATATCGCTTTACCGAACTTATGATGGGAGGTATATCGCGGGGAACTCATTCATGTACGTCGAGTATATCGAATTCGCTCTCACACGTACAGTCCCCATGAGGTATATAGTGAGGTAATTCACGTACACTCTGGTATATCAAATGGTTTGACAATGTGTACTGATTGCCCTCAAAAGAAAAATGTATATCGTGGAAGTCATGCCGAAAGGGAGAACCATTCCAATTAACCTGCAATTGTATACCATCAAATAGGAGTCAAACCTAGGACACTCATATTTAGTTTTTCGATTTTTACTCGAAACTCTGCCGAAATGATGGGTCGGAATGCCGCCTAAATTTTCGCATGATTTTGTCTTTTTTTAAATGGGATCCTGTCCATAAGCCGGGAAACAAGTCCAACTATATTTCTTACATATTTTCAAACACAAGTTTCCCATGCTCGGGTCCCGTCCATCATTTCTTTTTGCATTTAAGTAAACCTAATACAAGTGAGAACATAATTAACATAATAATAATAATGCTGAGACTCGTCTCTCATTTTTTCCTTCTTTCTTTACCAAAAGTGTCAAAAACATTTATCCTTCTTTTATCAAAAATATCAAAAGAATTTTTCCTTCCTTTTACCATGAATTTTTTTCCTCCTTTTTACCCAAAAACATTTTGTCCACCATTTTCCAAAATTGTCAAAAATATTTTCCTCCCTTTTCAGTAAAGTTTCCCCTCTTATTTTTCAAAAATAAATTTGAATTTTCTCCTTCTCAGGTCGATCGCATACCCAAACCTTGGCCTGGATCCCAATTGGCTTCGGTCTTCCGTTGAATCACCTCGAGGATCCATGAGTTCCCTCGCTACTTCCTCAGAGTTCAAAATTCACCTTCATCCGCTTTTCATGGAGAATATAGAACAAGTACCGAATGTGCTATCAGATTTGATGACAGTCCAAGACCAACTCACTGCCAAGATTAATAACCTTCAAATCAAGGTTCACGAGATGCAATGAAACCGGGTCCTTTTTCTCGAAGAACCCTAGGTCCCCTTCCCTCATGATATGGGTTCGCTTGCACCCGATCCTATTTGGGTCCCTGAGGAATATCATCATGCTCGATGTGCCCCTCGTGCTAATGGGCCGTCTTTAGCCTATCTCCATATGATGAATATTGACCAACTAGGGGCAAACCTACCCGTAATTGTTGATCTGAAGAAGGAATAATTCAATAAGGTCAAGGAAAACCTCAAGATGTTGAGCAATAAGTTCGACCATGTCCAAATTTATGGGAACTACATGGACTACACCAACATGTATCTCTATCCTAAAGCAAGGTTGCCGAAAAAATTCAAGGTACCAAACATCGAGAAGTTTAGGGGTAGTGGACCCCCAATTGTTCATCTCCAAAGTTACCACCGATCCATGACTCTCCTAGGTGCGTCCGAGCTAATAATGTCCCAAAATGTTCTAACATACTTTGAAAGATAGTGCTCTCTGTTGGTTCTTATCTCTTGAGGAGTCCAGGGTTCACAGTTGGGAGTATGTTGCCCGCGAATTCATGTCATGTTACAAGTACAACAAAGAGTTAGAGGTTACCAATCATGATTTAGAGATGCTCAAATAGAACCCTTGGGAACCAGTCAGTAACTTCATAGCAAGGTGGAAAGAGAAAGAAGCCACCATGACCATCGACCTTCCTAAAAGAAGCATTTCAGCATTGTAAAGAATTTATTAACTCATGTCCAAGTGACGATGGGAGAACAGTACTACCCTCATTTTTGAGGCCTCATAGAAGCATGAGTAGAAATCAAATAAGGTTTTTCCAAAATAGAAGTTAAACCAAAGAAAGCATCTAGACAGTTCACTCCCAGAAAGTATAAATAGCTTGTCAGTACCACAGTTTCAACCATCAACAACATCTTTTAGTCTATCACTTCATGGGCAATCAAAAGTCGCCCTAAACTAGTCAAGAAAGAATACACCAAACTTCATGCTCCCCTCTTCAAAGTTTACCAGGCCCTTTTAAGACGGAATATCATCAAACCATTGGACCCTTGTCCATTACCAAACCCACTTCCTAAAAATTTCAAACTAGATGCCCATTGTGAATTTCATTAGACTACCGACCATACCACCTACAAGTGTTTCCACCTCCAAAATATGATCCAAGGTATGATCGACCGGTGTATCATCACCCCACCAGCCAATCCTAAAGCAAACACTACCCATAATCCACTCATAAATACTACAAATTCCATCCTCCTAGAACAATACCAGAATTTGATCCATCTACCCAGATCGTACCCAGTAAATCACACATCATACCCATATACTCTCCTAAACCTCTTCAAGTTTGCCCATGTTTTCTCGTACACCCTACCAATATTTCTGATCAGGCTTTGTCACTTCTTACTACAGCATGCATCGCTATCCGTACCCATTTTGGAGGAATAGATATGGAATTATCAGCAGTGTTGAACCAATTCCTAGATTTTAGGCTAAAATTGCCCTTTAAGATTACCATTAACTTCCAGTGATTCAGTTTGTTATTCTTGGAAGATCGAAAATGGGCTATAAATTCAAATAGATGGGTGGTACCTAACGATGAAGTCAGTTTAGATGTTATGGTCCAGATCATGGCATACTTATTCCAATAGACCGAAAAATATTTGTAGTATATTTGAGCTACTTCATGATTTGAAGCTACAAGGGGGCCTGGTCCCTTCAATTATACATCTCTGCGTCGAATGGGAAGATATATATGAAGATGTTGTTGAGGTTGTAGAGTGTATTGACTTTTCAAGGAAGGATGATGTCGTTTTTACTGGATGGGGGATGAGCTTGATGATTAAAATGAAGAACAAAGCCTAGAAAAGACTAGCCTGATAATTAACATATGTGGGATAATATCATTTGAGGAGTTGCTAGGAGAAATCAACAAGGTGGTTGAACAACCCGAGATCGATGAGAAAATGAGGTTTCTATTTTTCCCATCTTCTGTGAACCATATGACGAGGTCAGGGAGGCATCACTAAGTCCCAAACCTACCACAATCTGCAATTGATAAAGGAAAAGGTGTTAAGAATCGTCCTATGCCTGAAATGACCCTTTAAGAGAGAAGGATACTCTATCAGTTGAAGAATACCCAAGCTAACATCACTTTGTAGGGACACTTTATATCTTCCCAACTGCACAGGAATGTCTTGATCAAACTAATCATCGACCCCACAATCCTTCCTTTCACCACGCCAGAAGAAGTAGTGAATCTTGTCAGATCTCTAAACTATACTAAAATTCTCTTTTTCTCCGAATAATAAATCCCTAAGATTAGGCAAAACCATAATTATGCTCTCAATACATATGTCTAAGTCATGGAAAATACTTCCCCACTCTCCCTTATCGATAATGGACCAGCTCTTAATGTCTGACCATTGAGAACCCTCAATTATTTGGGACTGAAAGTGAGCGACCTTGCTCCAACGTCTGTCGTAGTACATGCTTATGATAATGGGATCCCTAAAAATTATAATAGGGGCGGTACCTATAAATCATGTTGTAGAATTCCAAGTCATCGACATCCCATCTTATTTTAATCTGTTGTTAGGACAGACATGTCTACTACATAGTATCAAGGGTGTGTCTTTTTCCCTTCACCAGAAACTGAATTTCTTAGCCAATGGGCAGGTTATCACAAACTTGGGTGACGACCAAAATGCCGAGAATACAAGCACCAACAATCCAGTACTTAAGATACAGCACAGGACGAATGATATGCTTATGTCAGGATTCTAAGTTGAAACACTTTTACTCCTAATAAGGGATGATTTCAAACATAAGGTTTTCTTGGAGTAGGCAAGTCAATGTGATCCAGATTTTTAAAAACATAAACTTTATGCTTGGACTAAGGAAGGGACAATGACATCAGGGGATACTTGAGCCCGTTGTGTTAAAGAAAACTTTTCCTCATTGCGATTAGGGCTATTAGCCGTCAGTAAACGAACTCAGAATAATTCGACAACCTCGACTGAAGAGAAGGATAAAAAGTGCCAAGATCGTATCCAGAGATTCCATGAACAGAAGATTCTTCAGACAAGATGAACATTGCCCATTTTGTGGCTTTCCTAAATCGTGGTATGACCATGTAGACAAGAACATGAAAACTGGAATGGAGATATTTTTCCAAGACACCTACTTAAGGACCAAAAGTTCCCAGCCTCATGTGCAACCATTCATTGAGAAGACCATAGCCGATACAGGAGATTTCTAGGGAAGGGACTATGATAATTCATTCAACTTGCAGACACTGGGACTGACACTCTTCATGGTTCACTCAAGCGCTACATCATCGGATCCATCCCGCCTGTTCAAAGCTACAAATACACCTCTCCTTGACTGAAACATTGTACCAGTTACACCTGTGAAAATTCAACCCAACCTAAATGTTTATCCTATTTCTTATTCTTTTATTATTCCTCCTTATTCTGATGTAATAAATGCATCCTTTGATGAGTTTCTCAATGTTGTTTTTCCTAATAATGAAATAAATGAAAATTTTGAGTATCTTGTTGTGCCTTACATTAATTATCTTGATTCAAATCAAACTCTTGATGATGATGATTTTTCAAATGAACAATTATTAATAGATCTTAATAAGGTTGATAATAAACAACATAACCCCATTCAAGTTAATGAAGATGGAACTATTGTTATTAATCTCGATTCTAGTAACCAAATGTGCGAGATTAGGATAGGGACCACCCTTGACGATCATGAGACCGCGTAACTCGATGAATTATTAAAGGAATGTTTGGATGTCCTCGCATGCTTCTACGATGATATGCCCAGCATTGATCCCAAGAGAGCTCATCACGAGATTCCAAGTCTCCCAGAATGCAAATCGGTTAAACAAAAACTGCAAAAGCTCTGCACCGAATGGCCACTCAAGGTTAAGGAAGAAGTGGTCAAATAGTTGAACAAGGATTTCATTCATGGATCGAATATCCCACACGGCTAGCCAACATCGTACCCCTGAAAAAATTAGGAGGAAAGGTTCGCATGTGTATTTACTAATGACACTTGAACAAGGCCTCTCTGAAGGATGATTACCCGCTACCCAATATCAACATGATTGTGGAGAATACAATTAGTCACGCTCTTAAGTCATTTGATGAAGGATTTTTTGGATATAACCTGATCAAGGTGCACTCGGTGTAACACCCCGCATGCCCAAAACGACACACGCGGCGTGCTACTACGATAAAAACTAAATAAAATCTTCAACAATTAGTATAAAACATCTATTTTTCACAATTTAAATATAAAAAATCCATAAACTGTTACACTTCCATAATAATTACAATAATGTTTCTCTCAAAATACAAAATTCTCCAAATATAAGCACACCACCAATTTATATAACAAAAAAATCTCCCAATCCAATCTCTAAAATAATTAATCAAAATAGTTCATAGAGTCCCAATCCACGTTAGCCTGCCACCAAAAGAAAATACGTGGAAGTACACAATATGATAAGAATAGATGCTAAAAAAATAATTAGCATAATGAAGCGCAATAATACGAATGTGCGTATACAAATCAAATGCAATACTCAAGCATTATATCAATATTAATATCTCAATAACACATCAATGAGTCACCAGGACTCACCTCACCTCCCCTTGGCATTTCAAAGCCATATACCGATTTGTGGGACTATTGGCAGGTGCCCATTCTCTGTGCCGTATTAAAATCTCATGACATGATGAATAAATCAACAAATTCAATATCTCAATGAATCAACATAATCTTCCAATAATTTTTTCAGGATTCCAATGAATATCACAATTTAACATAAGTGCAATTGACACATAAAATAAACGGAATACTCTCGAGAGAATTTAGGAGCATATTGTGCAAGTTTCGTACCTCAAAATCATCACATTAATCATTACATAAATTCTTCCTCAAAAATCAGATTGCACCATCACGTTCCCTTCGCGAAAACTAGTCAAGTTATGTTCTAGACACAACACCAAATAACCACAAATAGCCCTCCAAATCTATGGTTGAACATTGAATAAAATATGGGCTAGGGTTTGTAGATGAAAAGGAATAATTTTAGAGAGGTCTTCTGGTTGAACAGTTGATGAAAAAGTTATTTGAAAAGACAAGCCATGAATTTTTTTTGATATATAAAGGATTAAGAGTTTGATTAAGAAAAGAGTTCTAATCAGATACAAACACTAAAAAAAATATTCCAGACGATCAGACCGGTGGAATTGGCTGAAATTTTAGGGCGTATTAGTTGAAGAAGGGAGGAAGATGTACAAAAAAATTTAGCTCGATCGGAAAGTTGAATACTTTTATAAAAAATAATATTCTAGAGAGTTTTATGTTTTGAGGACTCTTCTAAATGCCCCGTGACTTATATATACTCATATTACGAGTGTTTTAAGCTAGCTTTTCGAATTTTGAATATAAAAACAAATATATTTGATTATTAAAAATAATTAAATCCAAAATTTAATTTTTCTTTGATTTCCAAAATAAATTTAAAAATTTGGGTTGTTACACCCGGATCATCAAGAGACGACCGCATTCATCACCCCTTGGGGAACCTTTTGCTACACCGTCATGTCGTTTGGTCTCAAAAATGTTGGGGCTATCTACCAGAGGGCTGCCACACCCATCTTTCATGATCTGATACACAGAGAAGTCGAGGTCTACGTGGATGAAATGATTATCAAGTCTAAGACTAGGGAAGGTCGTGTTCCCGCTCTCCGTAAGTTGTTCGAGCGCCTATGATAATACCAAATGCGGATTAACCCATAAAAATGTGCCTTTGGTGTTACATAAGAAAAGCTCTTGGGATTTATGATTAGAGATAAAGAGATAGAAGCAGATCATGTCAAGATGAAATCCAGACTCAAAATTCCACCACCTCGAATGGAGAAGGAAGTTCGATAATTCCTTAGAAAATTATAGTATATCAGTTGGTTCATGACGCGAGGGAAACCGAGTGTTCGTGTAGGGACACTATCGTTGATTTCGGCTCCCGCTCGACATGCAAAAGAACCTAAACTACAGCTACACTTGACAAGCAAGTAAAGCGGTAAGTCGGGTATCGAGAATCCACAGGGAGTTATTAAATTTCAGATGTTAATTGTTTAATTACTTCAGGAATAAAAGTGTAAAAGGTGATAGGTGGTTATGGTGACTAAAGAAAATGAGAAGTTACGCTAAATTAAAGTAAAGCGAGGATAGGGATTGCATTCTACCAAACGGATTGAAACAACTACTAACTAGAGTTAAGGCTCGAAAGCAATCTAATCGAGCATTTTCAATTAAGCATAAACATCACACAATAAGGAATTTAAGCTAAAGTTGCGAGATTAAACATTTAACCGAAAAATGGTCGCACGCGGATTAAACTTGGATTGTCGCTATAAACTCTAACGTTGCATGACAAAGAAAGATAAACGCTTAGCAATCCAACTTTGATACGCGCGGTTTCAATTAAACGCGATTTTGCACTAAACCTAGTTTTCGGAGCTCGGGGCCCGAAAATGGCGGAAATGAAATCCCGACCCTATTTATCTAAGGGTGCATGGTGAGTTAAACTAAATTATGCTAATTAGACTAAGAAAGCAAGAATTAAAGCATGTAAACTAGTTAGAAAGCATTGAAACTAAATTACAAGGCAAGAGGAGAAGAAGAACAAACTATATAAATGGAGAGGAAGTGAATAGTTCAATCTTACAAACCCATGGGTTGTCAATCCAAGAAGAAGAAGAAAGTAAATCTCCACACAAAACCCTAACTAAACCTAACTAATCTCTATCTCTCTAAAAATATCAGGTCGTTCTTTTATTACAACCAAAATCAACTTATATAGTAAGTTGTAATAAAAGAAAAGAAGAAAGAAATAAAGGAAAATATCTGCAGGGGAAAACAGGGGATCGATCGATCGACCCCTTTGGTCGATCGATCGACAGTGTAATTCGTGGCAAAAATAAGAAGGGTCGATCGATCGACCCTTATGGTCGATCGATCGATCAAGCAGGCAGTATGCAGAATCCCCTGTTTTGGCATACAATCCAACGTCGCTCAAATCACCGTAACTTTGTCATTATGCATCGGAATCGCGCACCGTTCGCAGCCACGCGAAGCTAGCGAGGATAGCTACAACTTCCGTGTAGATGTCGGGCCAGGTGCCCAAGCTGTCAAAAGACTAAAATGCCCTTGCGCGTGCGGTTGTGTACGGAAATCGAGCGAAACGCATCCGGACTTCACACATAGCATCCAAATACCTACAAAAGCTCAATTAACCCCTGCAAAACATGTTATCATAGAAATCCGAGGGTTGTCCGGTTAACGAGCATAAATATAGGGAATAAGATACCCGAGGGGGCTAATAACGCGTAGGTTAACGGGTGAAATACGCAATATTTCCGCCGTATCACACCCCCTAACTTACACATTGCTAGTCCCTAGCAATGAAATAAGATGCAACAAGAAGAACAAGTAAACCAACACAGGAGAGAGTACAAAAGTATGGTATAAAAGCAATAAAAAGATAAGGCCACTTTCGCGGGCGATTCGATTGCATTTAGCATATGCAATAAGCCGTTAAACCCCTAGGTTACCCTAGTGGACGAGTGTCGTCTCGCGAGGGTTTTCAGGGATGAAACCCACAAACATCATAAAGTTTCCTCAAAATATGCCCAATCAAGTAAGACAAACTCATCAGTGCGAACAAGATTTCAACATGTTATTAGCATAGCAAACGAATTCGCATGAGAAGTCCGTAGTTATTAACATTACCGAATGCACCTCAATGAATTGAAACTCTAGCATGTGGGAGGGGAGTGAGCATATGCAAGGTATGATTTGGCGAAAAACATAAATAATTCGGATACTAAACATCAAAGCATGCATACATTCAATCCTCACGGGTATTACGCTCAACAAATGAATTCAGTATGAAAAGGGAGGTAATACACGGGACATGTGGGCATAAAGAGTAAATGTAAATGGAAACTAGGCCGCGCACATGTCACAGAAGAAGAACGCTATATATAAACTGAAAAACAGTAATCTCAATGAAAGGATACCGCACACTAAAAGAGGCGAAATGCATTTTCACAGATTATCAAAACTATTTAAACTTTTGAATTACATCAACCTAAGATCACATAGGACTTGTAATAGGGTTGTAATGTATGGCTAGGTTAAGGTACGAAATGAAAGGGAGGTATATAAGGATTCAAAGTGTTTGGGGATGAAACTCGGAATAATGTAAAAAGTGGGCAATATCAAAAGTTGGACAAAGATGTCCAAACGAGCATAGATATAACAATCGAGAGAGTAATCAAATCTTATTGAAACACTACAAACAATATTCACAACTTTCTCTTTCTTTTCCTTTTCTTCCTTTTTCTCACTTTTTCTCTTTTGTTTTCTTTGCTTTTTGCGTTCTTTTCTTTTTCATCACTTTTTCTTTCTTTTTCTGACACTTCTTACTCTTTTCATACTCAAATTGCAACCACACAACAATAATAACATTCAATTCCAAGCAACAATCCAAACAAGGGTATGTAGGGTAATATATATGGTATAAAACTCCAATTTGGAGTTGGTTATGGGATTTTGGGTAATGAAACGAAAGGCTAGTATACAGGCTCAAGTGGGTTGACTAGGGAACATATAAAGGTGAGGTCAAGGTCATATGGGTGATATATCAAAGAGGGCCTATGATCATTTCACAAAGTATACGCAATTCGCGAGTTAAAACAACATAAGAAAATCATGCTCAAGTAACACATTTTAATGATGAACTCAATTAATGAACGGTCAATGAAAGAATAAAGAGATTACCAACGACTGTAACGTTTTCAATGAGAAAAGAATAGTGTATACACTCACAAATGAAGATAAGTCTCTAATCTCACTCGGTGTAAGTATATACAATGCAGCAAAAGCATACCGGGTTATAAAAATCTTAAGCCAATTCAATATAACAAGAATGGTGCATATGTTCACGGATAAAGTTTAATTCATGAAGTTATTCATAATATCAATGATTTAGGGACTAGAATCCAATAACTTCTAAAATCAAGAACATGCATAGTTGAATTGTCTATTTGATCGGGCAATTATTAAAATTTATCATCGGAAACAGGGCAAAATGCCCAATAAAGGAGAAAAAAGAAAGAAAATATTTGTGAAATTTTTCAAATTTTAACAAAAACATGCTTTGTAACTAAATTGTAATCCAATCCAAGGACTAAACAACAAAATGGATAGACTATCCTACACCCCCTAACTTAAATGTTGCATTGTCCCCAATGCGTCCATTAAAGAACACAACACAAAGCTAGGAAAAGAATGATATTACCCACACGTGGAGCGATCTCCATAAGTACAAGTCCAAATGAAGCTGCAAAACAAGTTAGTACAAAGCATATGAAGAATATGTACCGATGTATCAAGTAAAGAGAATCTATGTCACAAGTCACAATAATATAGAGGGGCTGAAGTGCAAATACTAGATAAATTGATGGTGAACTTTTTGATTTTATAAAATGGAAGGTCACACACATCAAAATCCAATAAACAACCACAAACTACATTTTCATTTCTCATTTCATAAGTTCAATACAAAATAACTTAATACATTACAACTTCTGAAATAAAAGAAATACAAATAAAAATAAAAATAAAAATAAAAATAAAAGTACAATATTATCCGATCCCAAAATACAAAAATGAAACCCAGCACAACAACAGCCTAGTGGCCAGAACCACTAGGATCGGAGGGGTCCTGAAAATGAGGAGGCACTGGCGCGTCGGAATCACTGCGCTGCAGATAAAGATCTCTCATCATCCGCTGCATCATCCGGTACTCCTGTCTGCTCTGTGCCCTGGCCTGCCTCTGCACTGACCACTCCTGCCGCTGCTCGGCCTGAAACTGCTCCTGATGAGCCTGCTGCTGTAACCACTGTTGCCGCTGCTCGGCCTGCAACTGGTCCAGGCGCGACTCCCAAGTCGCCCACCTGAGCTGGGTCTCCTCCCAGCGCTGGTCCTGCACAGCCTGGTATGCCGCAAAGCGGGCATCATCCTCTGTGTGTGGCATGCCAGAACCCTCACCAGTCTCCATCTCTCTAATCTCCTCCTCCTCGGCCATATCGTCAGCAACCTCTGCCCTCTGCCTCTTCGTCGCCGGTTGCCCCCACTCGTGCCTGAGCATCTTAGTAATGTTGGCCTTTGCTAGAAGCCCGAGTGGATCATGTTTGCGGTCGGCGATTAACTCTGGGCAACCGTGAGAAATACATATCTTAGTGATGAGGGCAGGAAAAGGGAGGGAAAATGTCTTGGCTCTCTCCTTGGCCGTAGCGCACATCATATCCAGAAATATGTTGAGCAAACTGATATTGCCCAAATTATTAATCAGCGCGTAGATAAATGCGGCGTGCTTGTGACGCACCTCAGATCAGTTGCTCGTCACCATAAAGGAGTGGACATTGATGTAGTGAAGTAGTCTCGGTAGGTCCTCCATTGCAGCCGAGCGAAAAGCCATTCTTTTCCATTCTTCACCCGGTGCAAGGCTCTCTATCAATGTCGTCAACCCAAAAACATCCCCATCGGTTAAACTGACAGCATTCTCGGGGTTCGGTACATTCATGAAGGCGGCCAAATCTGATAAGCGGAAAGGTACCCTCACCCCTCGAACCATGGCCTCGAAAGTGGTCGGCCCGTCACCTTTCACCACCACTAATGTCGCATAAAATATTCTAACCAATTCTTCATTGATGCGCCCATTAGTGGCGAGAAAAGTCTCCCATCCCTGGCGCCTCAGAATAACACGCGCCTCACTCGGCAAATCCTCAAGCTTCCAGGCAAGATTGTAGGCCAACGGCCTCTGAGCAGTCTCAAAATAGGCCTGAAACCATTCCCGTTCCTTCTTGCAATGGAAACCCTCAAAACCCAGGGTGGGCACGCACACAGTGGAATTATATTTCTTCGGTTGTGCCATTTCAACCTACAAAACAAGAATTAAGCAATGCAAAAAAATTGTAAGCGCAATTAATGGTTAGTTTAGTGTACGAGTTGAAATGGGGTGCGAGTGCGCAAAACCGAGGTAACAAAGTGCAACATTGCGCTAAAATATGTCGGAATACGACAACGAGTAAAAATCACCCAAGTGTGCGCAATGTGCGTCAAGGGTGAGAAATGTGCCAATGAACCAACAAAAAGCCCCACTCATGAACAAAACAACAATGCAGCAATTTACATGTGTTCATGAGTGGATATATAACACTAATCACAGCAAAAATCAGTTGGAACAAATCGAAATCAGGGGATAAACCAACATTCAAACAATGTGTCAACTTAGGGTTTAAACATGCATTTTGTGACACATTTCTACCAAAAACTACAAATTCATGAAAAACAAGTAGAGATATACCTTGGATATGCAGTGATTGGAAGAAAAATGATTAAATGTGGTGAGGGGAAATGTTAGGGCACGAAATTGGTATAGAGAGGAGAAGAGAGAAATAAGAAGAAAGGGGAAAATAAAGAGGCAGCATCGGTTTTACTGGTCGATCGATCGATCGACTCCCAAGGGTCGATCGATCGACCAAGCAGAAAAATTGCGTTTAATTGAAACCGCGCGTTTAATTGAAACCGAGCATAATCAATTAAGCATAAACATCACATAAGAAGGAATTTAACCCAAAGTTGCGAGATTAAACATTTAATCAAAAATGGACACACGCGGATTAAATTCGGATTGTCGCTATAAACTCTAACGTTGCATGACAAAGAAAGATAAACGCTTAGCAATCCAACTTTGATAAGCGCGGTTTCAATTAAACGCGATTTTGCACTAAACCTAGTTTTCGGAGCTCGGGGCCCGAAAAATGGACACGGCGCCAATTTGACGCGAGGGAAACCGAGTGTTCGTGTAGGGACACTATCGTTGATTTCGGCTCTCGCTCGACATGCAAAAGAACCTAAACTACAGCTACACTTGACAAGCAAGTAAAGCGGTAAGTCGGGTATCGAGAATCCACAGGGAGTTATTAAATTTCAGATGTTAATTGTTTAATTACTTCAGGAATAAAGGTGTAAAAGGTGATAGGTGGTTATGGTGACTAAAGAAAATGAGAAGTTACGCTAAATTAAAGTAAAGCAAGGATCGGGATTGCATTCTACCAAACGGATCGAAACAACTACTAACTAGAGTTAAGGCTCGAAAGCAATCTAATCGAGCATTTTCAATTAAGCATAAACATCACACAATAAGGAATTTAAGCCAAAGTTGCGAGATTAAACATTTAACTGAAAAATGGTCGCACGCGGATTAAACTCGGATTGTGGCTATAAACTCTAACGTTGCATGACAAAGAAAGATAAACGCTTAGCAATCCAACTTTGATACGCGCGGTTTCAATTAAACGCGATTTTGCACTAAACCTAGTTTTCGGAGCTCGGGGCCCGAAAATGGCGGAAATGAAATCCCGACCCTATTTATCTAAGGGTGCATGGTGAGTTAAACTAAATTATGCTAATTAGACTAAGAAAGCAAGAATTAAAGCATGTAAACTAGTTAGAAAGCATTGAAACTAAATTACAAGGCAAGAGGAGAAGAAGAACAAACTATATAAATGGAGAGGAAGTGAATAGTTCAATCTTACAAACCCATGGGTTGTCAATCCAAGAAGAAGAAGAAAGGAAATCTCCACACCAAACCCTAACTAAACCTAACTAATCTCTATCTCTCTAAAAATATCAGGTCGTTCTTTTATTACAACCAAAATCAACTTATATAGTAAGTTGTAATAAAAGAAAAGAAGAAAGAAATAAAGGAAAATATCTGCAGGGGAAAACAGGGGATCGATCGATCGACCCCTTTGGTCGATCGATCGACAGTGTAATTCGTGGCAAAAATAAGAAGGGTCGATCGATCGACCCTTATGGTCGATCGATCGATCAAGCAGGCAGTATGCAGAATCCCCTGTTTTGGCATACAATCCAACGTCGCTCAAATCGCCGTAACTTTGTCGTTTTGCATCGGAATCGCGCACCGTTCGCGGCCACGCGAAGCTAGCGAGGAGAGCTACAACTTCCGTGTAGATGTCGGGCCAGGTGCCCAAGCTGTCAAAAGACTAAAATGCCCTTGCGCGTGCGGTTGTGTACAGAAATCGAGCGAAACGCGTCCGGACTTCACACTTAGCATCCAAATACCTACAAAAGCTCAATTAACCCCTGCAAAACATGTTATCATAGAAATCCGAGGGTTGTCCGGTTAACGAGCATAAATATAGGGAATAAGATACCCGAGGGGGCTAATAACGCGTAGGTTAACGGGTGAAATACGCAATATTTCCGCCGTATCAGTTCATCAGCTAGTTGACTTCTGTGAACCCATCTTCAAACTCCTACGAAAGGATTCTAATAAGGTTTGGAACGAAGCTTGTCAATAAGCCTTTTACTAAATCATGTAATACCTAACCCGACCTCCGATACTCATGCCGCCTCAGCCTAATCTTCCTATACTCATATACCTGATCGTAGCAGATACTACAGTTGGGCTTTTGCTAGACCAATACTTTGAAGAATCTTGCAAAGAAAGGTCCATCTAATTTTCCAGTTGCAAGTTGGCCAGGTATGAAGTTAACTACATTGCCTTAGAAAAAGCATGTGTAGCTTTTGTCTAGGAACCCAAAAATAACGACACTACATACTCGCTTTTCCTATTAAATTTATGTCCCTAATGGATCCCATTAAGTACCTACTCGAGAAAGCTGCCCTATCTAGCCGAATGGCCCGATGGTTGATGTTGCTAGTCAAATTTGATATTGTGTATATCACGTAAAAATCCATGAAAGGAAGAGACATCTCTGACTACCTCGTTGACTACCCTATGGAAGAAACTAATGTTTGGATTTCCTAATTCCCAATGAGAATATCCTTTGTACCTCCCAAGAAGACCTTCAATGGAAAATGTTCTTCGACGGCGCCGCCAATAAGAAAGGGTATGGCATTGGAATACTCCTAATTTCCCTTGATGACTCTCACACTCCCATGGCCATAAAGATGGATTTTCCCTGCACTAACAACATGACTGAATAGGAGGCATGCACAGTAGGCCTCAAAGTTGGTCTCAAGAAAGGAATTCGATGCCTAGATGTCTATGGAGGATTCGTCCCTCGTCATCGGTCAAGTACTTAGAAGATGGAAAGTTAAGGAAAATAAACTGTTACCCTTCCTGCCCACCTAGAAGAACTAGCCTCATAATTCCAAGACATTACCTTCATTAACCTACCTCAAGAAAAAACAACTTATCTGATGCCCTTGCTACCTTATCCTCCATAATGGACATGCCCAGAGGAATAACAATGGCCCCTTTCCTAGTCCAAAAGCAAGATAAATCCACCCACTGATACCACATTGATCTCATCACAGAAGAAGATCCTGACATAGTCAATTATTGGTACTTCAACATATGTCCCCTCATCAAGAATGGTAGGTATCCCCAAGGATCTAATAAGAAATATCAAGCAACCCTTCGCTAACTAGCTGCCCAATAAATTGTCTGTGATAAAGCACTATTCAAGAAGAACTTCTATGGAACTTATTTGCACTACATCGCACGAACTGACGTCGAAGAGATGATGCAGAAATCCACAGAGCGGAGTGTGAACCCGACATGAATGGCCATATGCTCGCTAAGAAAATCATTTGACAGGGTTACAACTGGATTACCATGGTTCAGGATTGCACCGCCTATGTTTGAAGATGTCTCAAATGCCAATAATTCTTCAACCTCCAACACTTGCCTCCACGAAAATTGTACAACATTACTTCTACTTGGCCATTCTCCACATGGGGAATTGATATCATAAGGAAGGTTACACCCAAATCCTCCAATGGGCATGAGTTCATCGTATTTTCCATTAACAACTTCACTAAATGGGTTGATGCTGAGTCATATGTCATTCTAAATGCCAAGAAGATGGCCAAGTTCATTCATAAAAATATCATTTACTGATATGGTGTCCCGCATGAGCTAGTGTTAGACAATGGGTTACATTTTGAACTAAAAGTCACAAAAATGGTTGACTAGTATGGGATTCAAAGACACAAATTTTCTCCTTAACAACATTAAACAAACAGAGAAGTTGAATCCACTAATAAAAATCTCAAAGCAATCATCAGAAAGATGACTGAAAGCTAACGAGATTGGGCGGACCGGATCCCTTATGCCCTCTGGGGCTATCGCAATTCAATTTGAACATCTACTGGGGCTACACCTTACTCTCTAGTATACGGCATGGAAGTTATCCTACCCATGGAGATAGAAATCCCTTCACTAATCATCGTGGTTGAAAGCAAAGACAACGAGGAAGACTGGAATCAAAGCCATATTGACGAGTTGTCAGTCTTAAACGAAAGGAAATTAAAGGATTTATATCATAAACAAGGGTACCATCTCCGAATAGCGTGATCATTTAATAAGAGAGTCAAGGACCGTGGAAATTGAAGATCCCATTTGAGACCCCAGAGGGAAATTTAAGCCCAATTGGAGTGCCCCCTACATTGTAAAGAAGATCATGTCTGGAGGCATGGCTATGCTCACCGACCTTGAAGGGGAAGAGATGTATTATCCAGTAAACCTGGACCGTCTCAATAAATTCTACCCCTAGTCCAAAATCTCAGCGCGCTACGACACTTCTCATCTCCCTTATATTCTACAAAAAAAAATAATTCTTCATTTCCCTCTACTCAGAACCACGTGAGGTTTGATCCTTTAAAAAACTTCAAAAAATGAAACTTAGAAAATTTTCAAAATCCCTAGAAGTACGTAGGCAGCTCATACACTTTACATGAGAACGATCCCCTTATTTTTCATAAAATATTATTCTTTTCTTATCCCCAAGAATGACGGTTCATTTTTATCATGTACGTGGACAAAAGGGTTATGTATGCCTTAGCGATTGTCATAGATAATTCAAATGCAAAAACTCATTAAGAGGTGCAGTAATATAGTTAAAATTTTCTTTATTTCATTAAATGTTGTTGCAACTACATCAGCATAGGGAGTTAAACAACTTCCCTAGCCAACGTAACCCTACCAAATAAAACCAAACCACAAACAAACCAACTACACCTAAAATATCTTTCCTGAATTATTCCCACAGAACCTAAATAACCTTCCTATCTAGAAACACCAGCATAATAGCTTCACAAATGAATTTCCCAGGGATCCTACCCTCAGCTTCCAAAGGAACTTGCCCCATCATCATCAACATCCTAGGGTCCCCAAACCTCCCCTACATTGATGGAGTGCGACAGACGCTCTATGATACAGTAATCTCAAACCAGCTTAGGGAAAAAAATAACACCTTCCTCCATGGTGTCATATATGGTGAACCACCCTTGACCAGTCTCCATTGCCAACATCCTGACAACAACTCTTCTCCACAACCACTTCATATAATCCTCGAAAATATGTTAGAATCTACCAACAAACTTGGAAGGACGAGTCGATGGTCGACGATTCTCCCACAGAGAACCCAGTCACATGTGCATGTGCTCTGTCAATTCCTTCACTGGGAAAAAGTCTAGTGTTCAAGGTGGCTCAATCTGTTCCTAGCCAAATTGGCACAGGAGCCTATAGGGAAAGTAGAAAGAGGTCTGCCTGAGGCCAACTAACCTAACATACTTGTATTCCTCTAGTTATAGATTGGGCAGTAGCTCCCCCACCAAGGCACTGACCAATGCAAGCCTTAAGCCCCGTGCTCTAGAAAACCAATTCTCCTAGCTCTAAATGTCCAAGCCTACACTGATAAAGTAGAGAGAAAAAAAGTTTGGCATATCCTCCAAGGGATACTCAGGAGGGACTGCCATACGAAATCTCTTTGATAGCCACATGAACAGCATTACGGGACTACCTCTCTGGAAGTCAGAACGGCCTTCCTGCCAGGCATTCAGACTATTTAGAGTCCCCGCTAATATCACCATCACAGGATTGCGATGGTATGCCATCAATGAAGCAATGTTTGCGAGTTGTGGGTACACCAGCACTTCCCCAGTCACCAATAATAATTTTGAAATCAAGCCCATAATGACATCTGTAGCATCACCAACATCCTTCAAATGCATAGAATGTAGCACAGCAGGAAGAAAAATCATTCCCCCAATAACTAGTGACCTCGCCGATAAAGGCGAGATATGGAGAAGTTCCACTAACAGCTCCTTGGGAGACCGAGAAAATACAAGCATAACTTCCACAACACTAGGATTAATCCCCGAATATGGTAGAGAACTCTTCATAGGTCGGAAAAACTTCATCCAACCTTATTGCATAAAATATGGTCTTTAGGGTACCAGAATTCCATTGTTGCCATCAACATGTTCCACTCTCTATATCGGTTGCACCATAAAGAAACTCGATGCATGTTGAAAGTATCGTAATGAAGATTATATGAACACATTGCCTCCAAAGTTTCGAGGTAGGTAGAAAACTCAACACTTTTGGGGATAGCCATATCGCAAAGTTAGTAAAATGAATGGAAAAGAGAATGAATATGGAGGTGTGAAGAAACTTCTCCACCCACACCCCCTATTTATACTTCGAAAACCTCAACCAAAGAAAAAAACCTTACAAAAATCGAAGAAAAACTTACCCTACTAAGTACCAAGCAATTGTTCAAAGTGCAATCAAAGCCTTGGGTTGATTGGACTGGACTGACACGCCGTTAGGTAAGACAAGGGGCATGTTGATCGGTAACCCCCTATTTTTGGAAATTTCCTTTTTCCTTTTTTGTCAAAATAAAAAAAACTCAATAAAATAATTTTTATTCTTAAAAAATCTCAAATTTCCTTCTCCCTATGTTTTTACTTATCAAGTTTTAAAATAAATTCTCTCCCAAAACCTTTTTTTATGGGCTCGGCAGCAAAGTAAAAAGAGCATATGCATCAAGTCACTAAAAGAAAAAATTAACAAAAACATCATTTTATCTCTCTCTCTCTCACCTACCTTCACCTACAATATCTCTCTCATTTTATCTTTATACATCTTATTTCTCTCTCTAAGAGCCTCCATCCCTGTGTCGCGCTCGCTTCCCCTGGTGACGAGATGGCTTACCTCCACTCCCTGAACCAGACCACTCCTCAGATGAGGTAGACGACACCAGACAATACGGGACCAGGATCAAATCTTGAATATAAGAAGTTACAGAAGCTATCCAATCCCGAATATACTTCAACTAGGTGGTTGATACCCGGATGTGCTGCAAGAAAAATATAAAAGAGAAAATTAGTCAGCTTGAGGCAAATAAAGAAATCATAAAATCAAAAGATAAAGAGAAGAAAAGTATACCATTTGTTGAAGAACCTCCTCCATCATCCCCAGCTCCTCTTGATCCATCGTAATGGGACGGTGCAGCATTCACACCGACCCTCCATCATCCCGTCGAATGTTATAAGAAGGAGGAGCCAACCGCATAAAGAGAACCTCTGAGGTTGTCGTCTCTAACGATGTTGATGCACCACCTGCACTATGGGAAGACCTTATTAGCCGACTCGAACCCGCCTAGGAGAGAGGCATCACGTCATATATGTTGAGCAGCATTAACCATCTTGACATAAAATCCAGATAATCATATATCTCCATCGTGTTGATTTATAATGAGTAAGGCTCACCCATCATCATCGCCACCTGCGCATCATTCGACATCTCCTACTCTCGCTTCATATACACCGGGGGCCTCGCAAGTGGCATTATCACCTCGTCCTCCACCACCTGTTGGACTCTCTCTCTCCCAGATACCAGCAGTAGTTGAACTCATTTGTAGATACCACATTCTAGAACCCCCTAATACTCTCCTTAGGTCCCTACCACCTACTAATTTCACTACAATCCCTAGGTCATACTCCAAGTACCGATCCAGAGGCCATTGGGTCCTCCCGGACCCCATTTGACTCTGTTCAACTCTATCATTCGAGAGAAAGCTCTTTGAATCTTCAAAGGGCCCTGAATCCTCTTTCTAATGGTCCACCCAATGTACAAATCGGCATAACGGTTTGGATGAACGAACCATTTAACTACCAAAAATCAATCTGGAGGCTACCGTATGCTCTCGAGCCCCTACTTTACCCCAATCAACTTCATCGTCAGAGAAAAAGCTTTTTAAATCATCGAAGGGCATGAAAAGCCCAATCCAACGATTTTCCACATGCACAAAACGGCCTAATCGTTCGAACGAACAATCCGTTTCCTCTAAATTTGATCCGGAGGCCACTAAGCGCTCCCAGGCTCCGTTTGACCATGGTCAACTCTTCATCTCGAACGAGAATGAATAAACCTCCAAAGGGAACTTAATACCCTTTCTAACAGTCTTCCCCGTGTGCGATTCTAACTTACGATATGGACGAATGATCCGTTTTACTTCGATAAGTCACTGAACACTCCCGAGCCCCGATTGACTAAACTAAACTTTCTGTACCAAGCGAAACTCTTTGGAATGTCAAAGTACATCTCCTAATCTTTCCAATGATATTCCCCGTGCATGATTCTTACCCACCATGCGGTCGAACATTCTGTTTTCGTCCTACGATCTCTTGTCTAAAGGACCGACGTGCACTTCCTAGCCATATTTGACCCAAAGTCAACTTTCAGACCCGGGAGAGGTCCAAAGGACTCTTAAAGGTATCTGAATTAACTTTATTATGGTATGCCTCGTACATGATTTGGATCAACTGATTATGTTATACGACCATTTTTTCGAAAAAATCTACACGAGACTGCCAATTGGCATGTCCATTCCCCTACCTATCAGTAGTGTGTCAAGTGTCATGATGATCGGCATCCGCCTACCTTATAAATAGAGGGAATGGACTCACTTCCAAGGCATGCCTCAGATCCATCAGCATTAGTGATCTCAGCAACAATCTCTCGAAATCAGCAAAGTTCCTCCATGTGAAGTTCTATTTAAGCTTACATTCCCATATTTTTCATACCCAATTTGGAAAAGCCGCATTCTCTCTCATCCAATATTCATCTCACATTCAAGGGAGTTCATCCAAGATCAAATATCAAGCTTCAAAGAAGGTCCAAATCCTTCCCCCTCTTTTTAAATTTCTTGTTTGCACAAATTACATTAGATTCTTAGTCTAGTTCTTACTTTAGTTCATACACATTAATATTTACATTTTTATTAGTATATTCCACATATCTTATGTTCTACAAAAAAAAAAGAGGGTTACACCTATAAATTCCGAACGGGATTATCCATCACACATTTTCAAAACTAAAACGCATTTTTTACACACACACGTACAGTAAAATCCCATTCAAATCTATGGATAAACCCTACCCTCACACTGCATGCGAACTACGTGGATTTTGATGCCTTTATAGGCTAAGTAGGCATCTCGGATTAAAACCTGAGACTCGAGTCCAATTTTCCAATTTTCTAATCCTCCAATTTTTCCAATTTATCAATTTTCCAAATTCTCGATTTTCATATTTATGATTTTCTCAAACGGGCCCTAAATACCCTTTTCCAATGGTCTGCCCCATGCGCGAATCAGCATAATAGTTTGGACAAACGAACCATTTTACTAACAAAAATCAATGTGGAGGCCATCGGGCGCTCCCGATCCCCGACTTGACCCCAATCAACTTCATCATCCAAGAGAAAGATCTTTGAATCATTGAAGGTATCTAAAACCCCTTTCTAACATTCTACCTCTTGTGTAAAATGGCATAACCGTTCAGACGAACGATCTATTTTCCCCTGAAAATTGATCCGGAGGCCACAAAGTGCTCCGGGGCTCTGTTTGATCAAAATTCAACTCCCGGACCCAGGAGTGGTCCAAAAGACTCTTGAATGTCTCTAAATTACCTTTATAATGGCATGCCCTGCGTGAAATTTGGATCAACAGGTTGATTTCTATGACCATTTTTCGAAAAAATCTACACGAGACTGCTAATTGGCAGGTCCATTCCCCTACCTATCGGTAGTGTGTCAAGGGTCACCTACTAATGGGCAGGGCTAGGTCCATGCCGATCGACATACCCCCTACCCTATAAATAGAGGGCATGACCTCACTTCTAAGGCACACCTCAGATCCATCAGCATCAGTGATCTCAGTAGCATTCTCTCAAAATCAGCGAAATTCCTCCATGTAAAGTTCCATTCAAGATTACATTCCCATCCTTTTCATACCCAATTTGGAAAAATAACATTCTCTCTCATCCAAACTCCATCTCACATTCAAGGGAGTTCATCCAAGATCAAAGATAAACCTTCAAAGAAGGTTCAAATCCTTCCCCCTCTCTTTAAATTTCCTATTTGTAAAAATTACATTAGATTCATAATCTAGTTCTTACTTTAGTTCATACACATTCATATCTACAATTTTATTAGTATATTGCACATACCTTATTTTCTATAAAAAAAAACAAAAAAAAGGGGTTACACCTATAAATTCTGAACGGGATTATCCATCACACTTTTTCAAAGCTAAAACATTTTTTTCTACACAGACACCTATAATAAAATCCCATTCGAATCTATGGGATAAGACCCACCCTCACACCGAATGCGAACTACGTGCACTTTGATGCCTTTATAGGCTATGTATGCGTCTAAGATTAAAACCCGAGACTCGAGTCCAATTTTTCAATTCTTTAATATTTCCAATTTATCAATTTTCCAAATTCCCTATTTTCATATCTATCATTTTCTCACATTATTATGCATATTATGTTTGTAACCCTTATTAGCGTTTGATCCAACACATATTATCATTTCATCATAACGATCAATATTGTGATAAATGCATAAATCATATTTTCTATATATTATTTCGGGAGCATCCCTATGGATGACCTCACTCTACCTTTTCCATATTATAAGCTGAATTATTCTGATCTCCATTATACACACACACACACACATTTCACGAAGAAATAGAGGAAAACAATAACACAAGCCCATGAGAGATCGAAAGGGTGGAATGTGTCCTTAACACCTTCTTGTTCTGTAACTTCACCCCCAAACCTTCAAACTATTGGATTTGTATGCATCAGTTTGTCTTCGATGTCGCTCAATACACCAAAAATGCCAAATTGTCACCTCTGAGCCGTCCAGCCTTGTCACGATCATTGATCATGATAATTTTATTTGACATTACTTCTATGTTGTGTGGCCTTACTTGCTCTTCCGACCTACTGAATATTAACATTATTTCTATCCCTTTTGATTTTAAAATTGGATTGTATTTATATTCCTTTGACTTTGGTACAATTTGGTTTGGATATGATGGATATTTACATTTCTATTTTATTTGGATATTTATTATAAATGCCTTGATTTGGTATATGATTTGTATTTTTTTGGATATATATGTTGTTTGAAAATTTACAATTTTGTTACAACAGGTACAAATATACTGTTGGGCAATGGCAGTGGCCATACAGCCCAATAATTTTTTTTTAAATTATGTCCAAAATTGTCACGATCAAAAATCGTGACAAGTTTGTGACAAATAAACTTGTCATGGTCTTTGACCGTGATAATTTTTTTAGCTTGTCACGGGCTTATCATGGGCAAAGACCGTGACAGGATCGTGACAATTCTAATGAACTTGTCACGATCAAAGGCTGTGGCAAGTTCTTGAAAATAGAAGTTGTCACCCCCATACTTCTCACAGCCATTGACCTTGATAAGTTGGACTTGTCCCGGTCAATGACCATGACAAGTCGACAGTTTTGGTGTAGTGGCTCTCTCGAGCCGGAGACATGTTCTTTTGCCTGTTTTATGCAAAATAGGCTAGCAAATCCATGTCTTTACATTTACCCATAACGACAACGGATGAAGCGTTCCTAAGTAGGGCGTGAGACCTTTCAATCCCCCTTCCTTCCTCACCCCCCTTTGGGAGGCAGATGAGAGATGTAGCGGCGCACATTCTTGATTCGAGATGGCCACACATACGCTAGCAAGCTCCGCAGTTACCCGTTCTCGCCAGTCACCCACGTGTGTTGAATGGCCACCCCCTAGGGATAGAAGGTCACTTGAAATTGCCCAGCAGAGAATCAATATCGAACAAAATCATCAAGGAAAAATGTTCTCAAGAGGAAAGAAGAATTTACCCAATTAGCACTATCCCTTCACGTGCCCGAGGGAGCCCAAAAGACTGAACCTATGCCGTTTGACACCTCTTACACCCTATCGGTAGGTACCTGCCCTGAAATTTTGTACAAAAAATCCCAAAAAATGCCAGAAAATCTTTAAAAATCCTCAAAAAATCCTGAAATTACGAAATGAATTTTAGAACCTTTTTCACTAAAGAAAATACTTTTTCCACACTCAAATCCCTAGCAGAACTCTTATGTCCCTAATAGGATTCCCAAAATCAATTGGATATCTCCCCAACAACGTCTCCAAAGGATACCCAAAAATTAAAATAAATTCCCCCACAAGGAAATAACCAATCCTCAGATTATCCTCTTCCCCAGCATAATAAAAAACCACCCAAAATAAAATGCTTCCCCAAAATCCCCAGTAAAACCACAAGTACACCTACACCCCTAAAATAACTTCCCCAGTGGAGTCTCTAAAAGAAAAACATAAGCCCGCAGAATTGGTCACCCCTACTCAAGCCCTTAAAATTGGCTTCGACCCGCAGAATATGTCACCTCTACTTAAGCCCTCAGAATTGTCTTTGACCTGCGGAATGGGTCACCTCTACTTAAAGCCCTCAGAATTGTCATAATTGGTCATCTCTACTTAAGCCCTCAGAATTGGCTTCGACCCGCAGAATTGATGATCTCTACTTAAGCCATCAGAATTGATTTCGACCCTCAGAATTGGTCATCTCTACTTATGCCCTCAAAATTGGTCATCTCTACTTAATCCGTCAGAATTGGTTTTGACCCTCAGAATTGGTCATCTCAACTTAAACCCTCAGAACTGGCATCGACCCTCAGAATTGGTCATCTCTACTTAATCCCGCAAGATTGGTTTTGAAACTCATAATTTTTCATCTCTACGTAATCCCTCAGAATTGGCTTCGATTAGAAGAATTGGTCACCCTTACTTAAGCCCTCAGAATTGGCTTCGACCCTCAGAATTGGTCACTTCTACCTTAGGCCCTTAGAATTTACCTCGGCTCTCATAATTTTTTGCTCCCTACCCTAGGTCCTTAGAATTGACCTCGTCTCATAGAAATCAGTCATCCCCAGCATTTCTTTAGGTCCTCAGAATTGACCTTGACCCTCTAAATCGGTCATCCTCATCCCTTAGGTCCGCAGAATTGACCTTTTTCCAAAACATCATGTGGTCTCTATTCGACAGCTTTCACTTGATCTAACATCTCATCCATCGAGGGGCTATGTATACACAATATTCTAAGACCCCCTAAGTATCTCCTTAGGTCCCTAGCAATGCCCCCCCTCATTTAATTACAAACCCTAGGTCATACTCCAAGTATCGATCTAGAGGGCATCGGGCACTCTCGGGACCCATTTGACTCTGGTCAACTATATTGTGAGAGAAAAATATCTTTGAATCTTCAAAGGGATCATAATTACCTTTCCAACGGTCTACCCCATGCACGAATCGATATAACGGTTCAGACGAACGGACCATTTTAGTATTAAAATCGATCTGGAGGCCACCGGGCACTCCTGATCCTCGATTTGACCCCAATTAACTTCATCGTCAGAGAAAAATCTCTTTGAATCTTTGAAGGGAACTGAAACCCCTTTCTAATGGTCCTCCCCGATCACACAACGCCATAATCGTTCGGACGAACGATTCATTTTCCCTATGAAATTAATTTGAAAACCACCACACGGTCTCGAGCTCTGTTTGACCAAGATCAACTCTTCAAATTGAATGAGACATAATGGATCTCTAAAGATCACTGAATACACTTTCCAATCATCCACTTCATGCGCAATTCTGACTTACGGTGCCGACAAATAATCCATTTTACTTCGAGAGGTCACCGGGCGCTTTTGCGCCCCCCGGTTGACCGAGGTCAACTTTTCGAACAAAGAAAATTTCTTTGTAATGTCTAAGTACCTCACATAACCTTTCCAATGGTCCACCCCATGTGCAATTCTGACTTACCGTTCGGACGAACGATTCATTTTCGTTCGACGATCTCCCGTCCAAAGGATCGATGTGCACTTCCGAGCCACATTTTATCCAAAGTCAACTCCCGAACCCGAAAGCATTACAAAGGTTTCTTAAAGGTCTATGAATTACCTTTCTAATGGTATGCCCCATGCGCAACTTACATCAACAGATTGCATTCTACAATCATTTTTTCGGGAAAATCTACACAAGACTGCCAATGAGAAGGTTCATTTCCATGTCAATCGATAGTGTGTCTAGGGTTACCTGCCAATTGGCAGGGCTGGGTCTGTGCTTATTGGCACCACCCCTGAACGTATAAAAAAAGTCCATGACCTCACTCCCAAAACACACCTCAGATCCATCAGCATCAGTGATCTCAGCAATATTCTCTTACAATCAGCGAAGTTTTCTTATATGAAATTCTATTCAATCTTAGATTCCCATCCTTTTCATACCCAACTTGAAAAAATCTCATCCTCTCTCATCCAACATTCATATCAACATTCAAAGGACTTTATCCATGATCAAGATCAAGATCACGCTCCAATTCTTTAAAGAAGATCCAAACCCTTCCCTCTCTCTTTAAATTTCCTATATTTCCATTAATTACATTAGATTCATAATCTAGTTTTGCCTTAGTTCATACATATTAACATCTCACATTTTTAATAGTTATATTGTGCATACTTTATTTTCTATATATAAAAAAAGAGGTTACACCCATAAATTCCAGACGAAATTATCCATTACACTTTTCCAAAACTAAAACACATTTTCTACACACACGCGTATAATAAAACCATGATATGCCTCTTTAGCAAGCTCTCTACAAACTTGAGAAGTCAGGAAGATTGATGTGCTGGGCAGTAGAATTGGGAGAGTATGAAATTATCTATAGACCCAAATATTCATTAATAGGCTAAGATTTGGCATATTTCATTACTGAATTTACTTATCCAGAGGTTCCCGACCAACAGAGCTTACCTGTCGAGCAGACTTCGAACGAAGAGAGCTCAGATCAAAAGTAAGTCGAAGTAGAGATCGACCAACCCGAGTCGTCCAGGATTCAAGAAATGGCCTAGAAATATGCAGAATAGAGTAGGAAGATATTCAAGCGTGGATCATTGATAGCAAAAGGCTTCAACGATGATTTTCCATTGTGGAATTTGTACGTGGATGGATCTTCATGTGCTACCGATAATGGAGCATGTATAATACTTAATACTCCTAATAATATTGATATTGAGTAACCTCTAAGGTTTCGGTTCAAAGAATCAAACATCGATCAGAATACAAAGCCTTAATAGTTGGAAAAAATTTAGCTCATTCATGAGGCGCCGACCAAGGAGTGGTCATAGTAATTCATAGTCGGTTGTTAACCAAGTGCTGAATTTGTATGGAGCCAAAAAAGAATTGATGGCCAGCCAAGGCCATGGAAGTCATTGCCAAATTTCCATCAGTCCGAATGAATAGGATGAAGCACCCTATATATTTGACTCACTTGAGTCTATATTATATAGGTTCTCATCTAGTTTGGAAATAGTGACAAAATTGAGTCATATCCTAGTTTGACCAGAAAGCATTCAGACTCTTCATTTTGAATTCCTCAAATTATTCCTAAAGGTAGAACACCAACACCTCACCTAGGATTGCATTCATGTGTTTCATTATTCATAATATGGGTGTGTTTGAGTTGAATCCCATTAAAATAATTTTTCCATAATTCTTGGGATATTTTAAATAATTTCTAAGATTTTTTTTTAAAAAAATTAGAAATTTAAAATTGGCTTTTACAAATGTTACGGGTTGTTTTGTAATTAATAAAAGTTGTTAAAACTTGGCTTGGGTAGAAACCGAAAGCACTAGATAATATTATGGGTAAAACTTGTATTTCTGTAAAACCAAAAACACGAGTTTCTTAAGTCATCACAGCCTTACACATGTTGCACTTATAATAGTTGGATCTGTGTTTCTTTATACTCACATTCCTGAGAGTGATTGAGAACCCTTGGATATTAATAATCTATGACCTGCATGCATTATTACCTGATCCTTATGTTTACATTTAAACCAATCAGAGCTTTTATAATCGCGGTGCATTGGTAGCCATTAGATTTCCTTCGATCAAATCATGTTCATTCATTTGCTTGAGATCTTCCAGAGACTTCTCTTCCTTGTATAAAAGGATACTTCAACCTTTCAATTCTAACTTTTGGTTCACCTCATTTTTGAGAAAAAAAAGAGAAGAGAGAAGAAAGAGAGAGAGAGAGAGAGAGAGAGAGAGAGAGAGAGCGAAAAGAAAAAGAGAGATAAAATACAAAACCCTAACCTAGCTCCAGCCAAATCTCACCTGAAAATAGTTTTGAGAGTTGAGTTGGTTCCGAATTTGAGAAGTTCCATCCTCTCTTATTCTTAATCTCTTGTCCAACCAGTCCCGTTTTCCAAATCTTATTTTCTTTCATAGAAAGCTGAGATTTGTGAGTCTGTGATACACTTCCCGTTTATATTACTGGTTTTGATTTCTTCTTTCGAGAAATCACAATTTTGTTGGTTGTTTTAAACTATTATGTTCTGTTCAAATCCTAAACTAAAAAATCATTTCCGATTTTAGTTTTTGAGAATACTTGAACTTAGATCAAGTTAAGATCTTCATTGGGGATTTACACTTTCAATTGTTTCACATTTTGTGAAATATTTGTAAATATTTTTGAATAACGAAAGTGTTTTGTATCTTGGATCTTTTGTATAGTAGGATTCCCTCTTGATCTGTGGATAAATTAAAAGATCCAAAGTCTTGAGTTTCAATCAAACTAATTTTAGAAATCTTCATTGCATTTTAGAATATGTTTGTAATTTGATAATCATTTGGTTTGTAATAAGTGTGTGTGGGTTGCATGCATATGATTTAGAGCACATCACCACTTACACTTTCACACTATAACACTAAACAGTGTTGGTAGAGAGATTATGAACATTTGAGTTGACGTAAAGCTAAAAGGAGTGGAGTTACAAAGCTGGGAGAACATCAACAACATCAGTGCCTTGGGAGAAGTCAGATAATGCCAGACGAGTTGGCATAATTTCTAAACTTAGTTTTAGCTTGATTGTGTGTCTTGATTGTTATATAGTTTGTAACATGTTACTCTATTTCAATGGAGTTTTACTTTTGAGGTGTAGATACCTCCGTGGGTGTTTCCCCAATTTGGTGGGGTTTTACCACGTTAAAATTGTACTTGTATAATTCTTCTTCCTCTCATCCTTTTCTTGAGGATGTGTTGATTTGATTTATTTATAAGTTTTGATTTTCTCATCGATATGGTTAATGACTAGAGAGTCTTGGGTAGCATAACTAGGATGGGTTGGTACAAGCCTTAGGTGTGCACATTAGTTAAGAAGTGAGTATCTCAAGTGAGTATCCGAAGTGATAGTGCCATAATCTAACATGAATAATATATGTGTTATTGACTCATTTAAGCACTTGTTGATTTTTAAACTGTTTTACAACTCGGGCTCTGACCTGTTTTCAACAAATCTCTTTTCTTTGTCAAATTATTTTAGGTGCCCAGCCACGGGGACACCATGCATAGGAGTTCCATTCATTAAATGAGATGTAGCTGTTGTGGAAGTTACATGACCTTGGTAGTAGACGCCTCTATGTCCATTATTTCTTCCTTTTGAGTTATTTTATCAGTTAGGGCATGTTGCCTCTTTTCTATTCAGATATTCAAAAACTTTGGATTTAGTTATTTACTTCTTTCAGTTATTGGATTATTTCTGTTGGATTATTGTATTTGGTACTTAAACTAGATGTGTTTACTCCAGTTCCCTTTATTATTGGAGTTCTTTCACTGTCACCTTTTATTAATTATTCGTTAACCTAGTTTTATATTAATTAAAATATAAAATTTTGACATCAACCTTTTTAAATATTAGTTGGTTAGTATTTAATAAGAAAGTTTTTTACAATGATGCATAATCTGAACCCACTGGATATTCTGATTTAATTTAATAAAGGACTGGTCACGCGGTATTTAATTAGGCGGGGTGTCACCGGTGGTATGAGAGCATAAGGTTCTAGAGTCCTTAGGATCTGTGCAGCCTATTATGCTTTCCACGTAGCTTTCTTTGATGTAGAGCCCTACGTTTAGGACTGTTGCATTCATTAATTGCGCATTCTACATCTTCAGCTATTTGAGATACTTACTGTGGATTATGAAGCTTTTTTCTCATTTAAGATGCCTCCTAGACATGTACAGCGAGCCAATAGGTATGCCCAACCCGAGCCTCAGCCACCTCCGGCCCAGGGCATAATGAATGTTACGTAAGTTGTTGCTATTGTAGCACAGGCGGTGAATGCAGCATTAGCCGTGGTATAACAGGCCCCACCACCGACACCAGTAGTGGCTCCAGCACCGGCCCACGTTTTCCCTTCTGCATGGGAGCGTCAGAGATGCCTTTCAGAAGTAACATCCTCCAAAGTTCGCAGGAAGTTGAGATGTGGTGAAGGCGAGCCAATGGAAGAAAAATACACAGATACACCTGAGGATGCATGAGTGTACGGAGGTACAAAAGCAGATTTTATTTACCTTTAAGATGGTAGGAGCAGTGCTACAATGGTGGGAGGCCATTACCATTATAAAGGAGCTTGATGTTTTAACTATTCGAGAGTTCTGGGTGCGGTTTGACCGCAAGTACTTCCCTTTCACCGTGCAGACCGAGATGAGGTAAAAATTATTGAACCTCAAATAGGAAGAGAAGACAGTTACAGAGTATGAGGAAGAGTTTATAGATCTTCTGAATATTGTTCCAGATGAGATACCGACAGAGGAGAATAAGATCCAGAGGTTTATGGATGGATTGACTTGGAGGATTCTCCAGCATTTGTTGGGTAATCTTTCAGGCCACTTATTCTGATATGGTTAACGCTGCCCAACTACATTTCCAGAACCACCGCTTCCATCAATAGGGAAGAAAACAAGTAGGGGAGACTAGCCAGCAGGGCCAGATAGGAGGCACTAGTGCTAGTGAGGCACCGGTAGTTCAGGACAAGGCCCGTCAAGGTGAGCAGAGTTCCCATCAGGGGGACCCTGGAAAGAGATTTTATTTTGGAGACTTCAGATAGGGGCAGGGAGGTTGTAGGCAGGGCCATCTTGGTCAGGCGGGCCAGCAGTGGCAGCAGCGTTTCCAGCAGGGTCAGGGGAGGGGTGGTAACGGCCATCAGGGCCGAGGACAGCAGGGACAGAGGGGAGGGCACTTTCCAGGGAGGTGCTTTACTTGTGGTAAAACAGGCCACAAATGTCAGGATTGTCCTTAGAGGGGTCGAGCCCCGCAACAGCAGCAGTAGGGCGCTCATCAGGAGCCCCAGCGACCGTTATTTCCAGCCACCCACCCAACATCACCCCAGGTACCAGCTTTTCCAGCCATTCTAGCATTTCTGGTTCAGCAGGGACAGCTATAGTATGGGCATGTCTACAACGTCCATCAGCCCACGGTTTATCAGGCCCCGCCTGCAGTCAAGGGTATGTTTTCTATCAAGGAAAATTTGGGGAAGATATTATTTAACACGAGGGCTTCACATAGTTTCATTGCCACTAGTTTTGCATGTGCCACGGGGTTATTAGACACGACAGATAGCACCGTTACTAGTGTAGACTCGCCATTGGTCTATAGGTCTTTGATATTCTTTATATGTCAGGGAGTAGGCATAGAGATCCAGAGATTTATTTTACCGGCCGATATGCTTATCTTACAGATGCACAAGTATAACGCTATTATTGGGATGGATTGGTTAGTCACGTTTAGGGCTATGATTGATTGCTATAGCCGTAGTATTGTGTTTGTTGTACCGGTTCAGGAGATGTTTTTTGTGGCGATGCCTCATCCTGAGGGAGGTTCATTCGCCCATTTATATTATATAGAGGAGGAGTCCTCTAAGGAGCTCGTGATACCACTTGATTCGATTTCGGTTGCTTGTGAGTTCTATGATGTCTTTCAGGACATACATGATTACCGCCCAGTGAGGAGATAGAGTTTGTGATAGATTTGATGCCAGGAACTCGGCCGATAGCCCGTGCACCTTACCGTATGGCCCCGGTGGAGATGAGGGAGCTACAGGATTAGATCGAGTAGTTATTGAGTCACGATTTCATCCGTAGGATTATTTCTCCTTAGGGTGCTCCCTTTTTGTTCGTAAAGAAGAGAGATGGGTCACTATGATTATGTGTGGACTACCGAGAGTTGAATAAGGTCACGATACGGAATAAATATTCATTGCCTCGAATCGATGACCTATTCGACCAGTTAAGGGGAGCTTCCTATTTCTCGAAGATAGACTTGAGGTCGGGGTACCATCAGTTACGTATTAGGGAGCATGATGTCCCTAAGACTTATTTTCTAACGAGGTATGGATCTTATGAGTTCAGGGTTATGCCATTTGGTCTAACCAATGCATCGGACACTTTCATGGACTTGATACAAGGTGTTTAGAGAATTCTTAGATCATTTTGTCATTGTCTTCTTTGATGACATCCTGATTTATTCTCGGACTGAGGAGGAGCATGCGGTGCATCTGAGGATGGTTTTTTAGACACTATGTGAGCATGAGTTATATGCAAAATACAAGAAGTGTGGGTTCTGGCTGAGAGAGGTTCAGTTCTTGGGGCACATCATTTCTACAGAAGGGATATCAGTAGATCCCGGGAAGGTGTCAGCGGTAAGGGAGTGGGGACAACCCATGACACCAACTGAGATACGTATTTTCTTGGGGCTAACAGGATACTACAAGCGATTTATTCAAGGATTCTCAAAGATAGTGGGTCCATTGACAAACTTGACTCGCAAGGGGGTGCCATTTATATGGGATGATACCAGCCAGCTGGCTTTTGACGAGCTGAAGAACAATCTCACTTCAGCACCAGATCTAGTTGTGAGATGAGTGTGTGATTACTCAGGGAATATGTTTGAATAAGAGATCCTTAAGGAGTATAGACAATAGAGAGCTAAATCGTACGGTTAATGTATTTTGAGTAGTAGGGATATCTGTGATAATGATAGTGATGACGGTCATATGGGTGCGTAGGTATGTGCGTAGCCTATTGGCTTGGAACTATGTTTGCCTCCAATATATGTGTTTATTTTTATGGTTCACGAGAGATTGAATCTATAGTCCTTTACGCAATGAGCTATGCGCCGGGACATGATAGCAGAGTATGCCTAACACCAAGGGGGCCCTAACCCAAGGGTGCATTATTAGTATATGTAAATATAGAGAGATAGATATATGTATACCTGTTGTTTATTCTACTTTGTGTGTTTAGTAGTTTTATAAATAACAATAGATATTATATTAACTTATTGAGAAAAAGAATGTTATAACAATAACTGTTGAATACTTATGTAGCTAGCCTTAACATATGTTCATGCGGGATACATGCAATATCGAGAGTCTTAGCGTAATTTTGTTTATCATCAGTATAGTAAGGCGGGGTAGCATAATTAGGATGGGTTAGTACATGCGTTAGGTACGAACATTAGTTGAGAAGTGAGTATCACAAGTGAAAGTGCGATAATCTAACATGAATAATATATGTGCTATTGATTCATTTAAGCACTTGCTGATTTTTAAACTATTTTACAACTCGGGTCCGACCCGTTTCCTGCAAATCTCTTTTCTTTGTCAAATTATTACAGGTGCCCAGCCAGAGGGACACCACGCATAGGAGTTCCATGCATTCGATGAGCTGTAGATGATGTGGAAGTTACATGACCTTAGTAGTAGACTCCTCTATGTCCATCATTTCTTCCTTTTGAGTTATTTTATCAGTTAGGGCATGTTGCCCCTTTTCTATTTAGATATTCACAGACTTTGGATTTAGTTATTTACTTATTTCAGTTGTTGGTTTATTTCTTTTGGATTATTTTATTTGGTACTTAAACTGGATGTGTTTACCCCAGTTACTTTTATTATTGCGGTTATTTCCTATCATATGTGATTGGTGTGAATGTTGAATGTTTAATTATTCGTTAACCTAGTTTTATATTAATTAAAAGATGAAATTTTGACATCAAACTTTTTAAATATTAGGTGGTTGGTATTTAATAAGAAAGTTTTCGACAGTGATGCATAATCTGAACCAACTGGATATTCTGATTTAATTTAATAAATGACTGATCACCCGATATTTAATTAGGCAGGGTGTCACAAATGATCCCTTCTTCTTAGGAGGGGGATTATAATGCAACAACAGATGAAGATGAAGTCGACTCGTCCAAATCAATGGGAGGTATAGGAATATCCTTTGTAGGCCGAGCAACAAAATATGTAATTGATCTCGAATAATGTAACAATACAGAGGCCGAGTGAGGGTCAGCTTATCTAATCCTCTATTGGATAGACCAAACATGCTTTGAATCAGCTCTGAATCAGGAGCCAACCTTTCATCCTTCTATCTGTAATATATAAGCATAAAAGTATTAATCAACAAACCAATGAATTAAAAACATGCCAAACAGGAAATATGAAAATGTTAGGGATGCCGACCTATGCCACGCCCTTCCTGAAGGCATCTTGGCCCATTATATTCTGTACCTTCATGAAGAAGAGCATACTGTCAATTCTTAACTAATATTATATAATCCCAATCATCTTTATTCGTGTCGGGTAAGTTCACCACCAAATCCCCAATAAAGTATCTTGTCTTTAGGTAGTAAATATTGTCGGTAGTTTTCCCCCAACTATAGAAATATATCAATTCAGTTATTCCTATTTGGGTTCCATATAACTCTTTAATGCATTTGACCCAATTTATGACTCTTCAACTGTTTAGGGTCACTTGAGCAGGGACCACATCAAAATATGGGCAGAATTCAAGAAATAAATTATTGGGAGGAAATTCATGTCACATGCAGCTATAAATATTGAGGGAAACCAATGACCCTCACCTAAAGCACATAAGTCACAATGACCAGTAACTAACTCTGTTGTTACCCAATCAGGAATTTTACTTTTTACCCTAAAATATTCTAAAAAACTCTCATCCACAATGTATACTATCTTAAAGACTTAGAAAGGAAAATATGAGGAGGAAAAAGTTCTTACCGTGACAATAACCAGTCAAAATATTTCCTTAAATAGGAAAGTAAGAGCTCTATGATGGAATGAAGAGTTTCGGATGAAAGGTAAAATGAGACTGAGGGGCAAGATATTCTTTATAGGTAGAGTGATAACTCTTGATCTTCAAAATTTAAAATGATTAAACGTACCAAATGTTTCAGAAATCGACAACATCCCATATCCGCGGGTGTTCAAAAGACCAGCATACCCTTAGGTAGTTCACTACTTTTCAAGTTATTTAGAAAATTTCCACTGCCTTAGTGTGACTGATTAAAAAAGACAAGTCCTTGAGGTCGACTGTCGACTAACACTTTCCCAATGAAACGAATAGCTTGTAAGATTAATACTCCATCCTTTTGCTATCCTCTCAAGTATGAAGTATTGAGGTATTTTATTGTAGCCTAAAATTATTAGGCCAAGTTGACCAATGCTTTAGTGATACCTGTTAACATTGCCATTGGACCCTCAACAGTGGGTAAACCCGATCGGCTCAGGTATTCCTTTGGTTTGCCTCCCAGTCGACCACGACTATAAAGATAAATCATCAGTGAGGTGACCAAATGCATGTGGGATATTCATCATTCACTATACAGATGCACGTGAAGAATGTCCAACTACATATTAGCATGTAAAGTTATAAATGCCTAGTGTATAAAGGCATTCGATCTCTTTAACTTCCAACTACTATAAATATATTACTTTCTCTCTTAGATGGGGAGAACTTCTTCGCTTAATTGATACTAAGAAAGTTATACGAAACCCAACACTGATAGTGACAGTACCTCATGGATGTAGGCACCATATCTAGGTTGAACTACATAAAAATCTTGTGCCTTTTTATATTTTCTCTATTTTCTTAATTTGTGATTATATGTTTGGGTCAAATAAAGCTAATACGATTCCTTTATATATATATATATTGCGAAAGGTTCAAAAGTGAACCTAAAAGATGAACATTTTAATGAACCTTAACAAAAAACACCATAACAACCCATTAATTTTAATTCATATGTTGTAATTGGTCCCCGCCAGTGGCAACCATGCGTGTTTTTTAATACACACACCTTACCCCCACCCCCACCCCCACCACACACCCACACGCGTGTCCGTTGCCGCTGGCGCGGACCAATTACAATATAGGAATTAAAATTAATGGGTTGTTATGGTGTTTTTTGTTAAGGTTCATTAAAATGTTCATCTTGTAGGTTCACTTTTGAACCTCTATATATATATATAAACATCAACAGGTATGACAACCACCTCAGAGGAACCGTAAGTTACTTTGGACTTCTTGGGAGTTTTAGATTTTGTGGGTTCTGCATTTGATGGAGATTTTATTTTTACACCAACAGCTCCATTCTTGGATTTCTTGCTTTTCTTTCCCCCTAAACAATTTAACTGATTAGGGGCAAAGGAGGAAACTATATAGGTGACTTAAGGTTGGTGGTGCTTAGCTCAAAATCCAAACCGACAATTGATTTATTTTTATGACCAAGTTTGTTGGGCCCAAACAATTCCATAGTGGGATAAATTGATTATGTTCTCACAAAAGTTCTAAATTGCCTAAGTTGGGCTGGCTAAAAGTAACAGATCCCCATCATCAAAAAATCACCATGCCTTCTCTTATCAGATGGATTATTCTGTTATTAAACTCATCACAAAGAGAAAATACACTATGAAGAGTGAATTCAAGACACGCAACATAGTAAGAATCATCGATTATGCTATGTCGACAAATGAGTATGGGGATACCTTGGTTAAAACCAAATTGTCTAGCTCGATGATGACGATTTATTTCTCCCACCCAGTAAATAACTGATGCCGGTTGGGGGTAAGTATAAGTACCATAACCAATTAAACATCTTCAACCACAGACACTTTATAGTCGATTAAATAAACCATATAAGATTCATCTTTGAAGAATTACCACATATTGGAATGAGCCTTCTCAGAGTAAGGTCTATTGACAAAATCTCTCTGGACATCAATAAAAGGGAGGAAATCCGTTTTACTCCATTTATGGTTCCAATGCAAAAATCTTGGGTCCCTAACTGAAATCCAGCCAAGTATACAAATAGTTGAATGTTATAGTAGCTAAAGAAATGATGACTCATGTAGCTGTAATGCCCCGTATTTTTATGGCTTTTAAAATTGGGGATTTATTAAATTTAATTGAGATATTAATTTAATATTAATTTGGAAATTTATTTTTAATATTTACTAGCGTGATGTGAGTTAGTAATTATTGGAAATTTGTTGAATATTACTGGATGAGTAAAGTAATATGTTACATTTATTTTATTAAAATTGTCACGAGTGAATAAAATGGCAATTATGGAAATTTAAGTCAGGACGCCCTGTGTCGTGTCGGGACTAAATTAGTATTAGTAAAAGTGAATAAATTATAAGTTGATCGTATGGTCTTTTCAAGTGTGCCAATGTGTCCGGAAGGGTCGAGATAGTCAAAATAAAGTACCCGGTGGTTTAGTTTGGGTCTCGGGGCATTTTTAAGCCTAATTGATATCCCGGGAGGGTATTACAGACATTTTATATTTTTGGGTAAATAAACCCACGAATTTTCTAAGGATAAATCAGCCTTTAGGAGTTGTGTTCTAGGGTTAACAAATAGAAAACCCAAGATCGGCCATTAGAGAAGGAGTTGGAGAGCTTTCCAAGCAACTCAAGGCCAAAGACTCACCCATTTGCACCGCCACCACCACCAAAGTGTAGATCACGCGACGAGGAACGCAACCATACCTATTTCTTCCACAAATCAGAAACTCAAATTCTAGGAAAGTATCTATCTTGCTTTATTTTTAGTTAGTGTCTCACCCATGTTAGTTTAGGATTATCAAGAACATGTTTTATGAAAGAAATTGATAATTTAGAGACTTTAAATTGCATGTTTAGATAAATTTAATATATTCTGGACATACCCATCACATGTAGAGGATTACCCACAAAATATTATGAATTTAGAAATAAAAAATATGGGAAATAATTAGAAGAATGTATGTTTCCTCCAATATTAGGGTTCTTGAGGATTATGTCAATTTTGCCCCATTAATTCGATATCGTTGATGAATTTGAACATGTTTCACGTAGAAAATCATGTAGTTAGGTATATAGTACCAGTAGTAATGTTGTTTGGGAGTTTGGGCCAAATTGATAGTGTTTTTGAGGACTTTTGGTGATGAAACCCGTAGGATAGTATATGCAGAATCTGGGAAATATCTGGGCGATCGATCGATCGACCTTGAATATTGATCGATCGATCTAGTCGATCGATCGCCCCCCTACCTTCAATCGATTGACCTCTTCTGAATTTTGAAGCTTGTTCTTTATTCTTAATGATTAACCCTGTGCCACTTTGTGGTAACCCTTATATATATTTTATTTACCATAATGGGACTTGGGAAAGACCAGTAGGGTTGTAGGCAAGGTTCGGGTGATACGATTCATATGTGATTTAACCGTGGGGTTCGGGAATCTAAATTTAGTGGGAAATCGTGCATACGTTATGGTATATCTTGTGAGAATTAAGAAAGACTTAGACTAGTAGAGTAGTGAGGGTGCACCTACTGATTTTATATTATTTTGAGAGGACACACTTCGAGAGTCGAGAAATACTTAAGGATTTTTTATACTTAATAGAATAAAAAGAGTAACTTACTTATACGTAGAACTCGAACGTTATATGTTACGCATGGCTAGAATTATAATTATAAGTCATGGGCGCACCTAATTTAGAAAATGTGAATATTCATAGATGAATGTATGGCTGTGCTTATATTATGTATCTGTGCAAAAATCATACCCGGGATACTTGCTATCACAGAGGTTTTCACGCTGGGACAGTCTTATCTCGATTGGACCTTTATGGGGGATATTGACTCGTACCCTAGAAGATAGTATCCTCGATACAGGCTATCTGAAAATGATAGTCAGATATTCTAAGAGACATGAGGATATGTACTGACCTCTTAGGACCTAAAACTATGCTTTGCCTCCATTTGTTTGTATATTGTGTTAATACAGTTCGAGAGTGATTTCGAACTAGTATTCTCTTAGTTTGTGTGATACGGGGATTTGATAGCAGAGTATACCAGCACCATAGATTTTATGTGGGGTGCCGATAGTATATATACAAAACGGTAACTAAATGGTTCTAAGTAACGTAAGGAAATGGAAGAGATAAATTTTCTAAAAACTAAATATCATGGCCCTAGTACTTTTCAAGATAAAACTTCATGGTAATAAGTTAGATAGACTTATGAGATCAGTAGAAAGGTAGGCGTGCACACTAGACGAGAGGTGAGAATTCTCAAGAGAGTGTCGCATACTAACATGGTTGTTGCATTAGCAGGTAAGCATTTTAAATACTTGCGAAACTATTTTTGAAAATTGTTTTACACTCGGGCTCTGACCCGTTCCTGTCTTTTTCTCTCTCTTGTATGTATATGTATATGTACTACAGGTGCCCAGCCACAGGGGCGCCATGCATAGGTTTCTTGGATTGGACGCACTGCAGCTTATGTGGGAGTTGCAGGCCTTTGGTTTAGACGACCTCTTCATTGATTCAATTCCTATTTTAGTTCTTCATAGTTAGGGCATGTGTCGCCCGTTTCCCTATTTAGTTTGGATATATCAGAGATCTATGTTTATTTGTATTTTCAGTATTCAGTACTCTTTGGGAGTTAACTATTGTCAGGATAGTTCCATTTATAGTTTTAAACTGGTTTGGTTTATCTAAATAGTTTTAAATTCTTGTGTGTTATTGCCATCCTTAGTAATTATGTGATTCTTAAATTGTTGGTTGTTAAAAAGGTTTACATATTTGGATTTAATAAAATGAAAATAAAGTCTTAAATTATTTTTACACTTAGCTTAATTATTTAGGGTGTTTAAATTGGTAAATTTTATTTTTGCGACAGTGATGCTAAGAATGAACCAACTGTTCACCTTGATTTTAACTTAATAAAGGACTAATCACCCGGTATTTAATTAGGCTAGGTGTCACAGTATCCATCCTGACCGCGAATTTTATTAAGTCCCTACGCGGCTAATTATTGGTCTTTCTAGGTAATAAGAAGCAAGAAAGCAAGCATAAAAAGTAGGTAGCTAGATTGTAAGGATGATCTTTGCCAGGACCTATTGTTGTATCGATTATTATACCCTTTTTCCTTTCTATTCCTTGGTCAGCTTCGAAAGAACTCTGTAAAACTGTTTGATCACCTGCCCAAAAGTGGCCTTTGAAAAATGACTGATGAACTCACAACAATTTCCATCAAGTTTCGTTTGAGCTTTAGCCTCCTCGTTATCTATAGGTTCATCATTATAAGGAACAACACTACATTACCCTATTACTAGCAGTTCACGTACATATTCTAATGTGACTGTGAACTCACACCAAGATATCACAAAAGTGTGAGATAAATAATTCCACCTAGAAACTAATAGGTGGAGCGTAAATTTTTTTTTAGAGATGGAAAAATCCCGAACCTAATATGGAGCAGTGGAAATCCCAACTTAGATAAGAATTTAATCGTACTTCTTATAAAACTCTCAACTGAACCACGAGGTGCCTCAATGTAAATATTGGAATAATGGAAGTCTCGTCTATCCAATCGAAGTCTTAAGATACCATGGGGGGAGATTACCTCCCTCGAAATAATTCTCAGGTTAATCGAGTATTAATAAAGGATCTTCCAATCGTTGCAAATTTATATAAATAAAACCCTACATTCTACCTAAAATTTGTCTATCTCCCCAATTATGGAACACCATGAGAACACTTAAACAGAGCTTCCATCTTTACTAACTTAGATGATGGATCTCAACCTGAGCTTTTACCTAAAATTTCGGCGACCATACATGACAATCCATTGGTGAACAAGAAAAAGTATGATCAGAAGAAAAATGATGAAGATATTGAAAAAATGGTCATAACAAGAGTGTGATAATCAAATAATGAGAAAAGGATGAGTTATTTGCAAAAGAATAACACGATTTATCTCTGTATAAAGTTTTGGAAAGATTAGGTTTTAGTGCCGGTAAGATAAGAGTTACGCAGTTTTTTAAGAAATGAAGATGAATTTCTTTTTTAAGGTTTCTCTTTTATAGCCATATCAAAAATCCTTTTGACGGTTCATTAAACAAAGCTAACGTTGAAAATTGGGAGCAAAATGATGATTGCGTGATCCAATGTCTCAGAAATCGTCTCGTGGATACACGTGAAAAAAATTGACGGCGATGTGAAAGCTAGTGAGCTTAGCATTTAATGCAAAGATATACAAACGATCAGTTCAAATGTTTGGGATGCAAGTGGGCATAAATCAACAAATTTGCAGACAAGGTTCTTCGATAGGAGATTTTTCAGTAAAAGGTTTCTTAGTTTCATATTCATCGAACGAAGTTTCCTTGGTTCAAGATTTAAAATTAAGAGGTTGTGGATAATGAATTGTTATGATTTGAGATGCTTCAATTTGCCTAGGGTGTTTAGTACATAAATTTCTTTCTTACACAGTAGCTTTATTTACAAGGGGTCAAATGTAAGAGGAGATTATTTATAAAATTCCCTACTCAAAGATAAGTCACTTCACTAAATCAAAGGGGAGTTAATTCGATGTTATACGGAAGAGGTTAATTAGAACACTCAAAATATCAAGTAAAACATAAACCAAGAAGATCAATGCACCATCAATCAACCTGGCTGGGAAAGTTCTCGAGAAAACTGCTTTCAAGGAAACATAAATCGAAATAACTCTATACAATCAGGCATGCCGCGAAACATCTCATCCGATTGAACCTGTTGTGAGTAAACATCAACTTTCCCATACGAAGCAATTATAAGCTATAAAAGGTGTTGACGTACAGAGCATTATCTAACGTAAAGAATATTCCCTTTTGTATATGATCCCATGCGCATAAAATTTATATTGTATATTGGGAAGTGCACTTATCACTTTCTATTAAGTTAATACTTTCGTCCATGTTTTAAGACCAATTTAAGTCATTCATAACGGTTTTGTCCCCTATTAAATGGTTGATAATGTTTTACTAGCAGAAGGGTCCAAAAAGGGATAAGGGTACTCAAGGACCCACGAGATTAAACTTGAGGCTATATATGGTACATTATTCCATTGAAGAAATCATGGGGCTAATAACTGGAGAGACAACCAGAATAACTAATAATACAAGAGTGAAGAGATTCTCACAGAGTTTAAATATTGCATAAACTTTAGAGGAGAAGTTTTATCATTGAGATTGAGTGATTGTACGTACTGATTTTCATTCTCTAAGTGGAATAAAACTCGCGCTCTTGTGGACGTCTCCAAGTTGGGTGAACCATGTTATTTGTTGTATTCTTTACAGTTAATTTCCTCTCTTGAGCATATTTTCCTTCATCATTAAACTAGTTTAACATCATTCTTGCATAGTGAAGTTTCCCATCATTATCAATAGGGGTTAAGCCTCAATTTTGTCATAAACACCCAGGTGATAAGAGAACTCAACACTTCCTCTCATTACCACAATGAGAAGTTCTCTCTTACAAATACAAAACCATCACCCACGCATTTGTAATTAAATTTTTTACAACTTCATTGATCGAATCGATCTGAAATAAAATCGGATCGATCTGAAGGACCTATGTCCCTTTACCTTCCCTAAAAATTGACTTTCTCTCTCCAAACTACATAGATGTTTTATGAAAGCTTCAACCAACAATATGAGATTATCTAAAACACAATTCGCAGTATCAATATACAATCCTAACCTAAACCCAACATCTTTATATCCAATTCTCATCATAAATTAAGAGAATGTCTTCAAATGGCTATCAAGATCGCTAACTAATCAAATGCCTAAAATTGTATGATGATTTACATAGCTTTGGGAAATGAACATGGTTTTATGATGTAATTTCAGTACCGACTCCGAACCTACCAACTCTTAATCAAATTTAACCCAATCACATGAAGAATTTCTATAATTTCATAATATAACATTACCAATAACCTAATTAGTTGATGAAGTTTCACAAAATTTCAGATTAATTAGTTTAGGTTTAGAATCCAATGAATAATCATATTATAAAACAAATATAACTATATTAATGTAATAAATAAACTTGAATCAAATTCAAAACTTGAATTCCACGCTCAATGCCCCAATTCTTCCTCTCCAAGTTGCTTATAAGTTATCTCCTTCTCTCTAATCTCTATGGTTTTCTCTCTAAACGTATAATATATGTTTAGATTAAATCTAGCCACTGTAATAACCTAACATTCACGAAATTAGGATTAAGCCTAATCTAAACCCTACCCAAATGATCCCAAATACAACTCTAAACAACTCAAAATCTACTCCAAATCATATACCAACCCATAGGCTTTTAACCCAAAAATATAAGTCATAATCGGACATTTTACATGTCCCAAAAGTCAATTAGAACTACCATACTAAACATCTTAATCCGCTACATGGTACAAGTTCAAAGTCAATGATTAACTTATTTATTTGGTGTCCATGTTTTCAGAATCCAACCCTAAGGAACTCTACAATGTATGTGAACTAGGTTCCTTTTCAATAAGGAATATCATTGGCAAGTAGAACCTAAGTTTCATTTAAAGTAGAATATTCTTAAGGGGATACTAGAGAGAGACTGTGTTCCATTTTAAAGTAGAATGTTATTTTCACACACACACGCACACACACACACACACGCACACACACACACACACACACACACATATATATATATATATATATATATATATAGAGAGAGAGAGAGAGAGTGAAAAATGACGTGGTCACTGTATTAACTAGATCTTGTCATCAATTTAAAAGTTTTCAATTTGTGATGAAATGTATACTCGGAATTATTTGAAGAATTCACGTTGTTTATCTTCTCGCAAATATCCATATCAGATAAACTTCCAATGAGAAAAGTAAAAGATAGCCCAATTGACAGGCCATATCAATTTGTAAGCGTGAAGGATTTGTCGTTTGTTTTCACTGTCAACTAGTGTGTACCCGCGAGATGCTTGGGTGGTTAGAATAATTTTATATAATTATTATATGACACTATTTTACGTTAGATATTTTGGAACAAAGATATTTACTTCTATTCACGAAAGTGGTAAACAATACACGGGCAAGTTCGACACACTTGTTCGTCGATATCACAATACATTTTAAAACATTCGCAATCATACTACGCTCTTTAGTAATAGAAAATTTCACAAACTCTTTAGAGAATTAAGCTACAAATAACACAACAATATAGATTAAGTATAAGCTAAAAAATAGACAATAGAACAGAAGTTAGGGAACAATTGGACAACAACGTTGAAGAATTTGGGATAAAATATAATTACACTTTTCATACTAATGTATTATAGTGTCCTTACAAATAATTGAATTAGTAATCTAATTACACTCCCTTTATGTTTCAAAAGGATTTTTGTTTCGTCTCTTATGGAACCATCATATCTCAACCAAAGTGGTAAGCAACCATAGGATAAAATTCTAATTTTGTTCTAATTAAAAGGAAGATTATAAAACTAAATATCTTTTTCTAATGAGAAATCAATAATCGTTATTGAATTACATAATCATAAGGCTCATAACATTCAGGCCTCAATGAAAAATACCATAGAACCTAATGAATAGTGATGACAATTATATAAACATTACAAAAACGCCATGATAAATATATGCGTGATGGGATTTGACTCGAAGTCATACCAAATCATGTCCGTGAAAGAATAAGACTCGTTAGTTGTGCTTGTCATATATCTTTGGCAAAAAAATGTACATTTTGACGTGTTACATTTATTTCTAATGCCGCATATTAATCAAGTATCTATGTCTTCATAATTATTATACCAAAATTTTTAATACAATATTAATAATATTAATTTTATGAAGTTTAACATTCAAATAGTGATAATTAATTTTGTACTAATTGAATATAAAGTTGAAATATTTATCCATTACTTTTAAAACAACTCCATTTCCCCCTGCCTCTCTTATATTGTGGTGACTTATTAGGATCTGCTTGGTTCGTATTAAAATACCTTTCACCATGTTAAAAAAAAAAATTGAATGATTAGCTTGGTGATTGATGGACCACTTTTCATTAGGTGAAAATTTTAACTTTTTCACCATTTGTTGTTTGGATGGTTAAGAGCAATATAGTGAAAAAATAAAATGATCATATTACCTTCATACTTCAAATGCACGCAAAAAAGTTTATATTTAACTATATAATTTTCATTACACAAGTGTCATGACAACTAAAAAATATTCATTCACCTCAAACTCAAATTTGCCAAAATTCCCCCCTCCCCCCCCCCCCCCCCCACACACACACACATACATAACTAGTCATATTTGGCTATGCAGGACAAATAAGTATAAAAAGTTTAAAAAAACAATCATAATTAAAAAAGAAAATCGTCCTTATTAAAAATAAAATAGTCCCAATTTGAAAAGAGAAAGTTTTCAACAATGAAAAAAATGTCAATCGTAAAAAACAATCCCAATTAAAAAAAAAGTCCCAACTATAAAAACAGCAGTCCACAATTAAAAAAAAATCCCAACAATTAAAAAACAGTCCCAATTAAAAGAAAAAAGAGCCCCACCTATGAAAAAAACGGTTCCCAAATTTAAAAAAAAAAACAGTTTTCAACATTGAAAAAAACAGCCCCAATTTTTTTTTTAAAAAAGTCCAACTATTAAAAAAAAGAGTCACAATTGAAAACTAATAATAATTTAAAAAAAAAATAGTCCCAACTATGAAAAAGCAGTTCTCAACTATGAAACCATCCCAATTAATAAAAAAATTCCAAACACATTACCTTGCACCAAAAAATATTCATTTTTTTATTTTTTATTTTTTTTATTTTAAGATTTTTATTTAATTTTTGATTTTTTTTAATGAAAAATTTACAAAAAATAAATATTTAATGATCGTATTAATTGAGATAGAAAAATGAATGTTGAATGATTGTGTGATAGTTATAAGCAGTGTTCTAAAAAGCTCGCATAGGCGCGCCTACGCTTAACGCTTGGGAGAAACGTCCTCCCTTACGATTTTTACGTCTTATTCTTAATAAAAGGCTTAAGGCGCAATTTTTTTAAAGGACAATGATATACATACCAAGTTTTTACAACAAAGTGATTTACCAAGTGCATTAAATTGTTGTATACTATTGCAGGTACAACAGTTTAATAAACTTGGTAAACCACTTTTGGCGTAAACACTTGGTACACATATCATTTTCCTTTTTTAAAACAAAAACACTTTAGTAAAACGATATCGCCTTTTAAAGACTTTTTTTAAAAATTGGACCAATATCTTATTCAAAACAATAAAAAGACGAATGGTATCCCAAACCTCTATGCATCTCATCCAAAAAAACTCCCATTTTTTCTTCTTAGTATTTAAAAAAATAGTATTTTGGTTTGCATATATTCAAACATATTTTAAGGTATATACCATTTTAGTATTTTTAATACCCTTGTTATAGTTAAAAATGTTAAAATATATTTTAAAAGGCTTAAAAGTCTTATCACGCCTAAGCCCGCCTAGGGTTCTAAGGTTAAAAGTTTGGCCTCGACGCCTCGGTCACCCCCCACGTTTTTTAGAACATTGGTTGTAAGTGAAAATAAGAAAGGTTGGTCTGGTAAGAAGACAAATTTCATTGTTTTTACCTGTTAAATTATTCACTTTACCCCATGGTTTAAAATTATTAAAGTTCAACTCACTTTTCACCCTATTCATTTTATTCCACCACGTTAAATGTTCAACCAACCACATATTTTACATAAGTGAATTAATTTTTAACACGGTAAAAAAATATTTCATCACGAACCAAACGAACCCTTAAAAGATAATCATTTTCACTAAATTCATACCGAGCTCAACTGGTCAAAAGGAAAAAAATAAAAGAAAAATAGGCACTATGGGTATTTCCTGCTGTAGATTTTTGTTTCTAATACATATTAATTGAGCACTAGATTTTTTTTCCTTTATTTTTAAGTAGAGATAATTATATTTAAGTCTCATTTGTCGGGTCAACATTCATATAAGTCCTATTGACTTTTCAACAATCTTATAGGTCATATTCCAACTTTTTAGGGAGTTTTTTCATAATTTTACCCTTTTATAACTAATCATCCGTAACTTTCTTCAGGAAATTACATAAGTGGTTGGACTTTTTTTTTAATCTTTAAATCATCATAACTTTTTATTCACAAATACATTTTTTGTAAAATTACAGTTTTCACAAACATTAACATTTACTGTGTTCATATAACACAGTGTATATATATATATATATCCAACCCTCTTTTTTTTATATTATCTTATTTTTAATGGTCCGCGTCAGCGGCATCCAATCCCCACCACCACCCACCCCCTTTGTCGGAACTCCAACAACCTTCATCAGAGCTCTGATTTGAGGTGGCTTGGGATGTCGATGTAATATTTTCACAAACAGTAACATTTATTATTTGTGAAAATATTACCGATATAAACCTAACCCAATGCTACCCCTACTCACTTCAAATTGGGGCTTCTGTGGATCCAAACCCTATTTATCCAATATTCTCTTATTTCCTAAGGGCCGCGCCAACGACACTCCATGTCACCCAAAATCAAAAATCTGATGAAGGTTGTTGGAGCTCCGATAATTGGGGTTGGTGGTGGTCGGGATTAGATACCGCTAGCGCGGCCGTTAAAAATAAGACAATATCAGAAAAAAGAGGTTTGGATCCACTGTGCGTATATATATATATATATATATATATATACTGTGTTATAACACAGTAAATGTTACGGTTTGTAAAAATATTATAGATATAAACCTAACCCAATGCCTCCCCTACTCACCCCAAATCAGAGCTCCGGTGGATCCAAACTCCATTTATGTAATATTTTCTTAATTTCAGAGGTCCACGCTAGCGGCACCCTATGCCACTACTACCCACACAAATCATAACTCTGATGAAAGTCATTGAAGCTCTAAAAATGGGGGTGGGGATTGAATGTCACTAGCGTAAACCTTTAAAAATATGATAATTAAAAAAAAAAGGTTTGGATCTACCGTGTGTGTGTGTGTGTGTGTATATATATTATGTAATATTTAACTCAGTAAATGTTATTGTTTGTGAAATTGTTATATATATAAAATAAAGTTTAATATCTATGACATTTTTACAAACAATAGCATTTACTGTGTTATCACATTATATATATATATATACATATATATATATATATATATATATCCAATATGCTCCTATTTTTAAATTTCTGTGCCACCGGCACCTAATGCCACATCTACTCACCCCAAATCGGCGCTCCAAAGGATCCGGATCTCATTTATCCAATCTTATTTTCAAAGGTCTGCACCAGCGGCACCCCATGATACTCCGGTGGATTCAAAACCCATTTAATCAAAAGTCTCTTATTTTCAAAGGTTCGCGCCAGCGGCACCACATGCCACCCTTACCCACCCCAAATTGGAGCTGTGACGAAGGTCGTTGAAGCTCCAACAATGGTGGTAAGGATTGGATACCGCTAGCGCGAACCTTTAAATATAAGGTAATTTTGAAAAAAGAGGGTTTGGATCCACCGGATATATATATATATATATATATATATATATATATATATATATATGTAATATTATCACAGTAAATGTTACTGTCTGTTTGTGAAAATGTCACATTTATAAAATTATTTCATATTCTAGTGCATACAGTAAAGTTTACTGTTTGTGTAAATTTTTTTCTTTGAAATTTTATACCCTTCATGGATCTTGTTTGATAGATCTCGTCGAGCAGATTTCAAAAATAGTAATTTTGCGAAAAACGGATTTGTGAATCAAAAGTTATGATCATTTGAAAATTAAAAAAAAAGAAGTTGAACCACTTATGTAACTTGCTCAAGGAAGTTACGGATAGTTTGTTTTAAAAGAGTAACATTGTGAAAAAAAGTTCCAAAAAATTAGGAATATGACTTATCTGTAAGGGGAAAACATGGCGGGATTAGAATGTCTGAAAGAAAGTCTAATAGGATCTAAACGTGAATGCTCCTTTTAAATATCTTAAATAGATACGTCCTACAAACTTCCCCTCTAAGTTGTTCAATTCCATTAGACACATATCAGTAATCGGGAGAGCAACCAATCAAGCGGTCCTAATAACACTGCCTACAAGTGAGAAAATAAATAAATCGGACCATAGTATAATGTCAATACTATTTTCTCTTCTTTATTTCTCTTTTTAAATTTTTTTTACCTCATTGGAAATTTCATGTAATTAAAACTGCACAGCATTAGACTAATATAAAAATGCTTATAATTATAGATCAAATATCAAAAAGTCCTTTAAATATTTTTTAATACGCACTTAGTTCAATTCTTTTATTTTGTACCAAAAAGTCTTTTATTCTTTTATTTTTAAAGGCTCACGCCAGTGGCATGATAAAACGTTTTTGACATAATAAAAAAAAATTATACAAAATAAAAAGACTTAAACTAAATATGTATTAAAAAAAAATTGAAAAACTATTTAATATATGCTCTTATAATTATTCCCCTCTTTGATCTATATTGATTTCCAAATTATCTTTGAATGGGTCGATGATAGCTTTTGATTCAATTCAGGGAACCTTGGTGGTGCAACATCAGCGAACTAAATTTGACATTCTTCTTTCAGTATTTAATAATGGACCCGATCCCATGGTAAGTTGCATTATAAAAAGATATCATATCATATTATATTATATAATTCAAATGCAGGCCACTGATGTGATAGTTCCATATTAAATCAATCACATCACACACTTAATACACTTACTTAAAATCAATAACTGTTTCCTTAAGGAGAACGGAAATATTCTAATTCCTCTGTTTGCTCTCAGCGTGCTTTAAAAAAGTCATGAGTAGATGTCACTATCTAAGTTTCCAGCTTTTTCCCTTTACTGAGGTAGATTGATTCATGTTTATCGTTCGTTTTGAGATGAAATACAATGGGTGAGAATGAGAAAGTAACAGTTCCCTCTATGAATTTCGTGAATTGGTTTACGGATGTATGTTCTTTAGGAAGCGAATAAAGTGAATAAAAAAAAACATGTTTAAGCATGGCTTAAGAAAAGTACATTCTAACTGATCTGGAAAGCTAATACTTGATGGTGGTAAAGGCATTGTGTACAAATATATGGCGATGACCCGCTCGAAGAAAAGGAATAACTTATCACGAGATTTGGGATCTGTGTTCACGGGAAAATAATGAGTAACGTATATTTAAGTTGTAGTTGTTTTTTCATCTGAATATGAAGTCTGGATCTGAAATCTGAAATTTGAATTTGAATTTTTTTTTTGTCTAAACGAACTTTTTTTTTTTGTCTAAATGGATATATGAATGGATGTATTCAGAATTCAGTTTCAGACTTCAGAAGTTCATTTACCTCTTAATTATTCAAGGACAAAAATAGTCGTTAACATGTTAATCATTTAAAAAAGCAAACACTATTTTGTACCTCTTAAGTATGAATGGTTTAGATTCAGACTTAAGAGGTAAAAACAAACGACAGTCATTAGACCATTTCCAATGGTTATTTCCAACAGTCCCATTTTCTATCTAAGAAACCGGAGGTTCAAAATAACTTCTCCAACCTACTGTTTCTTAGAGAGGTGGATCTTACATGGCTGGTGAGTCAGATGGAAATTTTCTATCAACATTTCTACATGTAGAAATTTATTGATAAGTTAATCCAAATGACATGGACACCCACGTTTTGTTTGACAGCAGAAATTTTACCTATTTCCCTCCAAAATATACCTTAACTAAAGTACTTATTTACCACTTCTTCTCTTTTTTGCAGCAGCTTTTCAAAATAATCAGGGACGGTTGAAGCCACATGTGATTGAATAGCCTAACGGTTGGAGATGTCAAATAAACTTGATGCCCTATAATTTCGGATATGTGCCATCTGGATAGAAAAATGATCATAACTGCTATTTAGAAATGGGTACATAAATAATATGATTGGAGATTGTCTTAGTTTTTGTTTCTATTTACTAAATGAACAAAAACATGTGATTTCGCATGTTCTACGGATTCTTCGTCTGAATTAACATAGTAGTCGCATCTTGATGGCGACCGAAACCCGAAGCTTTTAATAGCATTTTCTATTGGGATAAGTCCTCTCCATATTATTCTCATAAAATTCAAAATATTTGTGGGTAAATTAAATTTTCCTCTTTATTCAGGGTTCCAAATCATTCTATCTTGTTCCTGTATTGATATTCTCTCTATAATAATTATTTAATATGAAGGGGAAGAATAGCGGATAGAGCATGAAAATCTCACGAACCATATAATCTTTTAACACTCTTGTTGAATTCCAATTATTCCAATAAAACTGATTTGACCATTACCACTAATCCACTTTATATGCTCTTTTGTTATGTCTCTAACTTTAGCCATTCTTTTCCATGTGTTGATGTAAAAAACTAGATTACTCTAATTATTTAATCATAGATAAATAAATGAGACAAAGATTTTTAAAGTGGTTCAGCCTTATAAGAATAGCCTACGTCCACTGTTATGTTATTGCTGAGTGTCTGGGAATTCTCGATTACCAAAGCTATCAAGAAATTTCGGTCCCCCTGAATGAGGGTGATACAAGGTATTTATAGCCCTTAGGCTGTACATGAAAGGGTATTACATTAAATAATACACATATGAAAGGGTAATTCATTTAATGCTCTTCAAACGTGTGCGTCAAGATGATAACCATTCAATGAATAGTTGAACTGTTGATTATCTGGCAATTAATGCAGTGGTCGAGGTGCAGCTCGAACCGCCTTAGTTGCTCGTCGTCCAAAAGTTCCTCGGAGCATTGAAGTTCCTCGGAAAATAAGAGTTCCTCGGAGGGTTGGTGTTCCTCGGATTAAGTATGTTGGTCGGGGAAACAATCTTCCTCGTTGCTATTGTGCCACGTAGATTGACACGTGTCTTCTTATTATTCGTCCACATCAGCATACTAATTTTGGTATCAACAGAAGCCCCCAATGTTTCATATTTCGAACTTTGAGGAGTATGGAACATTCTTTCTCGGTATATGGCAATATTAAATGACCTTCCTGGGTTTTAGGAGCCTTTTCTTCGTATTTAAATTTCCTTCCAAATTCGCAGAATCCGCCTTTTTGCATTTTTATAGGCGCTTCGATCTTCGTTCCCTTTTTGTCCTTTTAGCCGCCGGTCGTAATATTTCCTTTTTGTAATCATTTCTTTCACCGTTTCCCAAGGCAAGGTATTTAAACTTCAGAGGCAATCCCCTCGTCTTCTACCTTTTCAATTTCTGCTTTCGAGTTTTCTAAATCTTTTCTCTCTCTTGTGCGTTCATTTCCTCCTTCGTTTGTCAACAGATCTCCTTTTTCCCTGTAAGCTCTTCTTCCTTCTTCTTTTATTCATCATGGTTTACATTATCGAATCTCTTGAGAAGTTCCGCTCTGACTTCTCTATTCCTTATTGGGTAACTTTGGAGGTTCTTTCTGAGCCTTCAAGTTATTTTGATTTGGCTGAGGAACACTGGTTCCCTAGCCTATTTATTGCTGAATGTGGATTTTCTTTTCCACCAAATCCGTTATGTTTAGAGTTCTGTCAGTACTTCGACGTTGTCCCTGCAAAAATAGCCCCCAATACATGGAGAATAGTTAATGGGGTACATAGGTTAAATCAAACTCATGGAACTCGTATAGGAATTCCTGAGATTATGTACTGCTACAGATGGGCTGTTTTAGACAACGTTTTTTATTTAAAAACTAGGTTTTTGAATAGGGCCTTAGTAGTCAACCTCCTTGATGCCAACAGGGATTATTTTGAACACGGGGTAGTTATAAAAAATTGGCAATATGCCCCTCTGGTTGGAGATGCAGTATATGAGGGTCCCAGATGCCCTCCTTATGGCAATGGGATAGGTTATTTTCATCTTATTTTGTTTTTTGAAATTATGATTTCATTGTATTTGACAAAATGTATGACTAATATTTCAATATGTTTTTGTTTGCAGTTGACAGTAAGAGAAAAACTCCCAAAGAGTCAGAAGTTAATATAAAGCAATTGAAACATATCTGGAATTTGCATCAGAGGGTTGCAGACGAGCACATCAGGTCTGCCTCATATTTGTTGCAGTACAGGAGCTACACATCATCCTTTACTGCTCGTCCTGTGGTTCTCATTGGTGACCCATTACCAGCTTCTGAGGAATCTTCACCAGAATCTCACATTCCTCTAAGTCAGAAGATGGGCAAGAGAAGAGTTCTTGCTCTCTTTGAAGAAACCTCCTCTGCTGGAGATGGAAAGAGAAATAAAGCTGATGTCCCAAAGGGGACAAAGAAAATGGATGTCGCCCCTTCTGCTGCTCTTCAGAAGGTTGTCGAGAAGCCCCCAGTGGCTCCGAGCAAGAAGACTGTACCTATGGAAGTGGTCCCCACCAAAAGTTCTTTGGTTGAGGCTGCTGAAGTGCCACTGAGGAGATTGAAGAAATCCTCCTCGGTCACTTTGACTGAGACCATTCCCCAGCTTTAAACTAGTGGAGCTGGTGTTCCAACCATCATTCCCCCGAGCTCTGCAATGAGCTCGGTAAAGACTTGGATTATTCCTGAAGTCCAAGGCATCGAGGAAAACATGCCTAGGGATATGCTGACATCCCTAGCTACTCGTCACATTGCTTCAGTAAGTTTCTTTCTATATTGAATTTTTCCTTCTATCAATATATGTATCTTGGCACTAACTCATCACTACCTTCTTTTTCTCCTCTGCTCGACGAGGAGATCTAGATCTTTCTCTAGTTCGATCATTATTTCTTCTTTCACCTCCCCGATCAACATACTTTGCTAGCTTTCCTCTTCGGATGAGTGTTTCAATCTCGTTCTGAAGAGCTATGCAATTTTTAGTCATATGGCCATGGTCCTTGTGGAACTCGGAATATTTATCCCTATTCCTCGCATCAGGGTCTGACCTCAATTTCTTCGGCCACTTTACCTCCTCGCTATTCTTGATTTCTTCCAAGACATGATTAATACCCATTTTCAAGGGAGTATAATTATCGAATTTCTTCAGGACTTCCCATGACGACTTATTATTTCTGGAACGCTTGTCACCGCCATTGCCCTTATGCTCTTTATTTTTAGACTTGTCGACGTCCACCTTGGGGTCTTTATCCATATTCTTCTTTGCAGCCATAGCTTCTTCGGCATTCATGATTTTGGCTGCTTTTGCCATCAACTCTGACATAGTTTTAGGTGGATCTTTCGCCAAAGTGTAATACAACTTATTAGGCAACAACCCACTCATCAAGGCGGTGATTGCTGTCTTTTCCTCATAATCTATGACTTCCAGCTTCTCGTTATTGAAACGAGTTATGTAATCTCTAGTGCTCTCACCAGATTTTTGTCTAACACTTAACAAGTGTGCTACTCTTTTTACTGGCTTTGCTCCAAAACAGAAATTACCGATGAACAACTCGGCCAATTGAAAGAAAGTTGAAATCTTACCCCGAGGAAGATTGTTGTACCATATCTGGGCAGATCCAGTAAGAGTTCCTGAGAATGCCCTACATCTCATCTCGTCGGGGACAGCATAGATGTCGGCAGCAGCTTGATATTGCTCTATGTGAAGAACATGATCTGTCTTTCCATCGTATTTGGGGGTTACCACAGGGGCTTTAAATTTTGACGGTGTTGGAAAATTTACAATGGCCTGGACAAAAGGTGTCCCTTGAACAAAAGTTCGTTGTAGGGGATTCTTCGCCTTAGCCATTTCTCCCAATCTATCTTCCAACCGTTGAAGAGATCCTTTCCACGCTTCATTTCCTTCCTCGGGCCTATTGGTTCGAGCAATTGATCGTTCTGAAGTAGCCTCTTGAGATCTATCTTGACGAGCAGCTGGTCGTGATTGTGCTGACCCTTCTCTTAGATCTGATGGTTGTCGAAAACTCCTCGACATGGTTTTAGGTGGACTCATATTCCTCCTAGGGCCTAATCGGCTGAAAGGAGAGGCCCTACTTAACCTTTCCAATGCGCTGGCCCTTTCTGGGGAAAGGGTGACACGTTGTTCAGTATCTGTAACCCGTATTGACGAAGTTTTCCCAGGTTGATAAGAGAAATTATTAGATTCCTCATTACGATATGATTCAGTACGCCTGGATCGTGAAGAAAGTAAATAGGTTTGCCTCTGACCACTTCGATGTCCTGACTGTGCAGGTGCGCCGCCATGAAGGGTTTGTATGAGTTGCCTCATTGTGTCTTGCATGGCGGTTTGTCCTTGAGCTAGATTCGTCATAATTCCAGCCAGATCTGGAGGTGCAGAGGGATTTGGAGGATTTCCAGCATTTCCAACGTTTCGATTGCTAGATTCTGGGTTATCCGCCATTGATGATGAATGATTTTTGGTGAAAAACGATAATAACAAATCGTTCCCACAAACGACGCCAATCTGTTGATGTAAAAAACTAGATTACTCTAATTATTTAATCATAGATAAATAAATGAGACAAAGATTTTTAAAGTGGTTCAGCCTTATAAGAATGGCCTACGTCCACTGTTATGTTATTGCTGAGTGTCTGGGAATTCTCGATTACCAGAGCTATCAAGAAATTCTGGTCCCCCTGAATGAGGGTGATACAAGGTATTTATAGCCCTTAGGCTGTACATGAAAGAGTATTACATTAAATGATACACATATGAAAGGGTAATTCATTTAATGCTCTTCAAACGTGTGCGTCAAGATGATAACCATTCAATGAATAGTTGAACTGTTGATTATCTGGCAATTAATGCAGTGGTCGAGGTGCAACTCGAACCGCCTTAGTTGCTCATCGTCCAAAAGTTCCTCGGAGCATTGAAGTTCCGCGAAAAATAAGAGTTCCTCGGAGGGTTGGTGTTCCTCGGAGTAAGTATGTTGGTCGGGGAAACAATCTTCCGAGGAACTCTTATTTTCCGAGGAACTTCAATGGTCCGAGGAACTTTTGGACGACGAGCAACTAAGGCGGTTCGAGCTGCACCTCGACCACTGCATTAATTGCCAGATAATCAACAGTTCAACTATTCATTGAATGGTTATCATCTTGACGCACACGTTTGAAGAGCATTAAATGAATTACCCTTTCATATGTGTATCATTTAATGTAATACCCTTTCATGTACAGCCTAAGGGCTATAAATACCTTGTATCACCCTCATTCAGGGGGACCAAAATTTCTTGATAGCTCTGGTAATCGAGAATTCCCAGACACTCAGCAATAACATAACAGTGGACGTAGGCCATTCTTATAAGGCTGAACCACTTTAAAAATCTTTGTCTCATTTATTTATCTATGATTAAATAATTAGAGTAATCTAGTTTTTTACATCAACACCATGTATTAGAAGTACAATACATATTATTTAGACAAGAGTAATTAAATTTACGGCAATTGGATTTCATATAGCCCACATAAAGGATTGCTCTTTATATCTATACCATAGTTATATGTTAAAAGTTTGGACTATATCATTTAAACTTTTGAAGACAATACCCCCAACAATTTCCCAGAAAAATGAGGCAAAGATAAATTCAATTTTCTCAATCATTTTCATTGGGTGTGGGGGGTTGGGGGGGGGTGATTGGGGTGGTTACGTCAAAGCTAAAGTATATAGAGGAATCGATTGAAGCTCGCTATGAATGAGAACGACTTTTTAACACTAGCCTAAAGGAGCTTGAATTTCAATCCTTTCAATCGATTTCACAGCTTATTGATCAAGTACATAAGGAGATTAATTTATTTCCTTGCAACAAATATAGGGAAGACAAGTTAAATAAAGGCGGGGGATTTTACTACCCCCAAAATTTTATTATAACAAACAAAATATTTTATTATTACCATCTTTGAAACCATCGCGTATATAATCATAAACAAATCCTATTAACCCAAAATTCACATTTTTGCACATGTACAACACTATATAAAACAACAAGAATTGAATACGTGGCTACAAGAGGAAGTTATGTACCTGCTCACATGCTTTCAGTTCCTTGAGGAGGGTGTTATCTTGTAACACATGCCATGAATCTCATCTCTACGATCACCAAACTTCGATTTCTTGTAAAGATCTTATATCTTGAACCATTCATATATTTATCAACAAACAATAAGAACGTATTATATCAATTATCAATTAACAAAGACCACAAGTGTGTTAGGAGGCAAAGTAAAAAAAAAACATTTAAGGTAGCTAGAGATAAAGTTGAAGTCGGGAGTTAATCTCTTATTGTTTGTAGATATTATTATGGGCACGAAAGAGTATCTAGTTAATTTGTACTCTATTTTGCTTACGTAGTCTAGGTTGAATATTTTTTTCTTTATAAAAGGTATTATTTATGATCTTCGCCATATATCCCATTATTTCATCAAATATCCCACTTTTAAGGTATTTATGGTCCTCATCAAATATCCCATTATTAAGGTATTTGTTGTCTTCGTCAAATATCCCATTATTAAATATGCTATCAATTGTATTCATCAAATAATCCATTGTTAAGGTATTTGTGGTCTTCATCAGATATCCCTTTACTAAGGTATTTATTCTCTTCGTTAAATATCCCATTGTTAAGGGATTTAAGTGATCTATTCATTAATTATTCACAAAATGGTAAATAAATTGTCACATTCTGTTTCCATAGAGTTGCCCAAAATGGTTCGAAACAATCCATGATTTATCCCCGTTACATAGACATGGTCCATGGACTCTTCATCAAAATCAACACAGTGTTGACATTTTGATGGCAACAGAAACCCCAACCATTTATTGGCATCATCTAGAGTGATAAGTCCTAAAAGAAACCCGGGCATTAGTGATCTAGTGACAATTCCCCTCAAGTAATATGTTTAAATTGCATACCGATGGGTATTCTAAAGGAAACCCGGGCACTAATGGTTGGGGGTATTGTTAGGTATCATCTTGGTAATTTGGTTTGCCAAACCATTTGGTTTTCCAAACCATTTGGTATCGCCAGTAATTTATATGCTAAATTTCTTTGTCTTAAGGTGGGTCTTCAGATATGATTCCACTTTTATATCAACCCTATTTAAATTAATTCAGATTCTTTGTGGGTGGTTAACGTGATAAATGTGATTTGGAAACCTCTCTGGAAGCTTAGATCTTGATTCTTAGAGATCATGCAAATCCTTAGGTCCCTTTATGTCTCCGTGACTCATTTCTATAAAGAATCGAATGTGGTTGTTGATTGCTTGGCTAACAACGATGTAGGGTTGAAAATTATATAGATTTTAAAAGATTTGGTGATCTTTCAAATGGGCCAAGAAGTGAATAAAAGTTAGGCAAATGTGTAACTAGATACATTTGAATCATTAATTGACCTTGTATTCTTTCTTAGGCAAATGTTCCTTATTCCTTATTCTTTTCTCAAAATCTTCCAATAACAGCATACTTTAACAGGCTCCACACCGCCGGCTATGTACACTATATGCTCTGGCCAGTTGATTTTGGTCTTTCATCCCAGGGCTCCGTGCCTCCTTGATTTTCTCGGTGTCATCTGAGTTCCTTTACATGTGTTTTAACATTTTACAAATATCCACATTATTCCTTCTTTTTCTTTTACCCGACTGAAGCCAAATCCCGAGATAACACCCTAACCCGTGTTACACTTAAAATTATCATTTCATGTCCTTACACTTTAACCTTGATTTTATTTCAAAAATCATATACATTTAGGACCAATTTGTGTAAAACCTATTCCAACATTTTTATTTCATAAAAATGTACCACTTTAAGTTGTAAGGACACAAATTTCCAATTGAGTCCATATATAGTTTTGGCTCAATTCCGGACAAAAACATTTATTCATAGGAATGTATTTGATTGTAATATTCTCAAGCCTATGAAGTGTGTGTTGAAGACGTAGCGGCAAAGAATTTAAAGCTTCATCAAAATGCCGGTTTGTGTGCCTCGTTTCTACGTCATCAACTAAGGTTCCATGCTCCCAAGGTATGAATGTAATTATATTTATATAGGAGCTTGGAACAATATGTATTGGGTGTTAGGTGTAATAAAAACTGCTTTTTATTTACAGAAAGAATCAATTAGAAACTTTAAAATAAGTATATAAAAGTTTATAAAAGTTTCTGGGCCAAAATCGAATTTTTCAATCTTTCTGGACGTTCGTTAGAAATGTCGTTCGAACGAGTTTTTTTCGTTCGAACCAGATTTCGTTCGAACGAGTTTTGTCGTTCGAACCAGTTTCGTTCGAACGAGTTTTGCCAACGACCCTAACTGGTCAGTCGTTCGATATGTCGTTCGATATGTCGTTCAAACGAATGTTCGTTCTAACGAGGTATCTAACGAACTTCTAACGAGCCCAGGCTGGTCACTCGTTAGAAGTCTCGTTCGAACGAGAATCAAGTTCGTTCGAACGAGATTCCAGCGGGAACAGTTTTTTGCAGTTTTTCCCCACTTCTCCACTTGGTTTTCAACCAACTTTTTTCTTACATTATTATGTGCGGGAAACACATTTTCCAAGACAACGTTTCCAACATTGTTTATCTCCTAGAGAGAATTTGAGAGAAAAATTACTTTAGGAAAATGTTTAAGTTTTGAGTGTTAATTTTTAATGAAAAATTCATACACACTCTAGTTTACACCCAATAATTGTTTATCCAAGTTTCTATATTTATATCAATTGCTTGGAGTTTTTGGCACCGGTTTTCTCTACCGAATTCAAGAGACGTTTCGGGTTTGCTTCTACACCCCATCACAAAGAAGACGTTTGTTGAGATTCTACCCACACGGAGAAAGGCTCCATGCTTGGGTGACGGTGACCATATAAAGTCCCATCGGTGGATTCCGAGACCGCGGTGGTGTTCCGAGGTTGTTCGCTAGGAAGAGGTTTCTACAAGGAGGTGCATCGGGGCTTGAGAGGGTTCGAGTCGAGTGTTGTAAGTCTCTTGTCTTGTAATTGTAATTCCGTATCTAGTGGACTTGTGGCTAGGGCCATCCGAGGTTGTTTCCCGTCTTGGGTTTTTCCTCGTACATCTCGGCGTAGTGTGATATTGTTTATTTTATCTTGCGAAATATAGAACGCATACTTTAGGATAATTTCAAGATAAAATTGGGTTTAATTATCACACTCATTTAATTTGGGACTTAAATTAAATATTGGGTAAAATTGGTTTATTCAAGTCATTTGCTAAAATTGGTTTCGCCTAACTTTGGATAATTGAATATTATGACTTAGGCAAATTCTAGGACTTGGATTAACTTGGTTTCATTTTGTTTTGTTAAACTAAAATTTGTTTTGTTTAATTATTGAACCATCATCTTTCAACGCTTCCGCTTTTATAACAAAAGGAAATTATTACTTTGGTCCTACAAATTGGTATCAGAGCCAAAAACGATAAATTATTTCGTTAAGATCCTTTAATTTTTGGCTAAAATGGATTTTTCCCCATTTTCAAAATTTCCTATTTTTGATGGTTCTAACTACGCGTATTGGAAAGCGCAAATGAAATCGGCACTTAAGTCTATCGATGAACGTGTTTGGATGTCTGTTGTTACCGGGTACTCCCCACCAACTCATCTTATTGAAAATGAACGTGTTCCCAAACCCATCGATAGATGGACCGAAAATGAGTTTAAGCTTGCAAATTTTAATTCCCGTGGTTTAAATGCCTTAATTAGCGCTGTCGCACCGGATGAATTCCGACGTATTATGACGTGTGAAACCGCTAAAGAAGCTTGGGATATTTTACAATTAACTCATGAAGGAACGAGTGTCGTTAAAGCTTCTAAACTCCAAAACCTCACCACTCAATTTGAAACTATCAAAATGGATGAAAAAGAAACTTTTGATAAATTTTATACTAGACTGTCTGATATTGTTAATTCATCCTTTAACTTGGGAGAGAAAATACCTGACGACCGTGTTGTAAAGAAAATTTTAAGGTCCCTACGCGATAGATTTATTCCAAAGGTGACCGTTTTAAATTCTTTACCCACTTTAGCCTCTACGAAATTAGAAGAGCTTGTAGGTGATTTACAAACCTATGAACTGGATATGTTTCCCTCTAAAAATTAAAAGAAAATCGAAAAGGGCGTTGCTTTAAAAGCCCGAAAAGAGGTCAAACAAGTAGTAGAGAGCGATAGTGATAGTGACTCGGAAGATATGGCTTTGTTTGCTCGTAAATTTAGAAAATTTCTTAAATTTAACAAAGATAAAGTTAAAAATGATTTTAAGAAATTTGATACTTCTAAACATGATAAAAGCGAGAAGATTTCTAAAGCCGAGAAAATCCCTAAACCTAGTAATGAACATTTAGATAGGGACGAGTCTAATAAGTGTTTTGGTTGTGAATATTATGGCCATAGGGCTTATGAGTGCCCCACTAAACTAGGGAAAGATGGTAAGCGACCTATTTCATATAATGCAACCCTTAGTGATAGTGATAAGGAAGAAAAGCCCGATTCCCCCACTAAGAAAAACTTTGTGGCTTTTATGGCTAGTCATGTGAGTGATAATGAGAACTCATCGATTGATGACACGATAGCACATGCCACTTCCAAGGTCATTGTTCATAATTCCCTTGTTTTTAATGATAGTGAGAGTGAAGAAGAAAGATAGAGTGAAAATGAAGAAGAGGTTGATGTGAGTGAACTTCAAAATGCTTTTCATGAATTATATAAAGAATCTATTAATTTGAAAAGAACTAATTTGAAGTTAGAAGCTTGTTTAAGAAAGAGTGTCAAGGTCGTTGATGATAGTGCCTTAATAGAAGACCTTAGGACACATGTGAGCACTCTTCAAGAGAAGCTTGAATATGTAGAAGGCGAGAGAGATAGCCTTAGGGGTTTAATGGAGTCCTTGAAAAAGGAGCTTCTTGTTTTTGAAGAGCGTAATGTTTACTAGAATCTAACATTGTTGAATTGGAAAATAAATTAAAAGATTGTAGTATTGTCAAATTTGATTTGGAGTGTCGTTCGGAAAAACTAGATAAAATGTTAGGAACGATCCAAATTAAAAATGACACTTGTGGTTTAGGCTTCAATCCTTGTAATGAATTTACTCGTAATGCCCAAACCAATGTTTTAGGAGAATCAACTAGGAATACTTTTAAACATCACTCCTTATGTAAATCTTTTCGACATGTTCTCACTTGTACACATTGTGGTCGACAAGGTTATCTTAGGAAATTTTGTTTAGATCTTAAACGAATTCCTAGAAAATCCCATAGTAAAGTAACCACGATAGCTAACGTTCCTACACCCCAAGATAGTAATTCTTCATTAATTTGGGTTAGGAAATCCGACTTGGTTGCCTTACAAAATAGGGATTTTGATTCTCATTTACTTTCACATGCTTCCTCTCTTGCTAAATCTAAAGGATAAATGTGTTAGTTTTTGCATGCTTTAGCGTTTGTACTTCATGCCATATTCATATGCTAAATGTATGCTTGTTTAGTCATGTTCTAGTCATTGTCTTATTTCATATCACATGCTAGAAATTATGACTTGTTTATCTTTTTGTATTATATTTTGTGTTTGAATTGACTGCATAATATAAAAATATTTTTGTTTATCATTTGTGTTTTATTTATTTCATTTAAGCTTAATGAAAAATACAAATGATTTTTGTTTGTCCTTTTGAGTAAATATTTATTTTTGATTAAAAATGTTAAAAACTCAAAAAGATTTTGTTTTGTGTGTATTTTTGTTTGACACACTTTATGTGGCATATATTTGTGTTTGAATCCTATCGTTTACGCTTCCATGTGGCTAGAACTTTTGGTTTAGATTTTCAATCCTTAAAATGTTCTTTACCATGCTTTATATGGAGTTGTTGGATTTTGTATTGTTTAAATGGATTCTGTTTCTATATGCCTCTTTTCACACATGCACGAGCTCTTTTGAAATCTTAATGTCACATATATTTGAGCTTTTTGAGGTGTTCTCCTATCAATCTAGTCATCTACATATCTATGACCTAGGAGGACTAGTGCATGTCAAAATCTGTTGCATGAGAGATTTGTGCGAAAAATGAAAACATGATAATTTAATATATGCACGGGGAAGGGCTCCGAAAGGATGAATTAAATCCTTTGCGATAGTAAGCCGCCGTTGATTGGATCTAAAAGAAATACGTGATCCAAAGGCCTAAAAACAGAATATTTGGCATTAAAAAGAAATCATTGCCACGGCCTATGTTTGTTTGATATATTCATTCAAAATCAAAGGAATATATATGCTTACTGAGGGAGAATTGGATGGTATATCAACGGTTTGCACAATGTCCGTCTATCCTAGTTATCTTTAATGTCATGACTCTATTTGGTTTGTAGAATCATCATCATGCTAGGCTTGTATGCATTGTGTATGTTTGTTCATTGAGTTCAATCTTTATATTGTCACATGAGGTTATATTTAACTGTGATGAAGTTTGCAATCAAATGAGAACTCTGTGAACGTTTCTTAAGTATTTGGGTCTAAATTTAATTGTTGCTAGTTCACACCCCTACACTTCCGTTTCCATATGACACATTTTTGCCATTCGAGTGTGCAAACTTATTGTATTTTGTGTCATGCGTGTGTTTATATCTATCTATATATGCTCGTACTTATTTGTATATTTATAGTATATATATATATATGATATTTGTTTGTCTTTGCCTTGCTTTAATTGTCCATATGCTTTCATGTCTTAACACTTTAAGCTTCAACATGCTATTTATTAGTTCTTTAATCCTTTGCCTGTTCCTGAACAAAAAGGGGGAGAATGATCATAGGGGGAGAAATGGTATATAATCCTATTATTATCGTATCCTAGTTTGGGGGAGATTTATCTTAGGGGGAGACGTCTTTCTAAGTAGGTCATGTGTTTGATAAAGGGGAGAATTAATTTAGGGGGAGTAATTAATTAATTGCATTTAATATTTTGATATTCCCTATGCATTTGATGAGTTTGCTTAAGTGTGCAGGAATTATTCTAAAGCGGCATCTTTCTATGGCAAAGCGTTTGATCCTTGGGTTGAGTCAAGTTTGGGCGGGTTATGTTTTGAGTCTAGTGAGCTTGACGGCCCTTTAGGATTTTTGTTTGGTTTTTGTCCCGGAATAGCCAAAGGGGGAGATTTGTAAGGACACAAATTTCCAATTGAGTCCATATATAGTTTTGGCTCAATTCCGGACAAAAACATTTATTCATAGGAATGTATTTGATTGTAATATTCTCAAGCCTATGAAGTGTGTGTTGAAGACGTAGCGGCAAAGAATTTAAAGCTTCATCAAAATGCCGGTTTGTGTGCCTCGTTTCTACGTCATCAACTAAGGTTCCATGCTCCCAAGGTATGAATGTAATTATATTTATATAGGAGCTTGGAACAATTTGTATTGGGTGTTAGGTGTAATAAAAACTGCTTTTCATTTACAGAAAGAATCAATTAGAAACTTTAAAATAAGTATATAAAAGTTTATAAAAGTTTCTGGGCCAAAATCGAATTTTTCAATCTTTCTGGACGTTCGTTAGAAATGTCATTCGAACGAGTTTTTTTCGTTCGAACCAGATTTCGTTCGAATGAGTTTTATCGTTCGAACCAGTTTCGTTCGAACGAGTTTTGCCAACGACCCTAACTGGTCAGTCGTTCGATATGTCGTTCGATATGTCGTTCGAACGAATGATCGTTTTAACGAGGTATCTAACGAACTTCTAACGAGCCCAGGCTGGTCACTCGTTAGAAGTCTCGTTCGAACGAGAATCAAGTTCGTTCGAATGAGATTCCAGCGGGAACAGTTATTTGGCAGTTTTTTGCAGTTTTTCCCCACTTCTCCACTTGGTTTTCAACCAACTTTTTTCATACATTATTATGTGCGGGAAACACATTTTCCAAGACAATGTTTCCAACATTGTTTATCTCCTAGAGAGAATTTGAGAGCAAAATTAGTTTAGGAAAATGTTCAAGTTTTGAGTGTTAATTTTTAATGAAAAATTCATACACACTCTAGTTTACACCCAATAATTGTTTATCCAAGTTTCTATATTTATATCAATTTCTTGGAGTTTTTGGCACCGGTTTTTTCTACCGAATTCAAGAGACGTTTCGGGTTTGCTTCTACACCCCATCACAAAGAAGACGTTTGTTGAGATTCTACCCACACGGAGAAAGGCTCCATGCTTGGGTGACGGTGACCATATAAAGTCCCATCGGTGGATTCCGAGACCGCGGTGGTATTCCGAGGTTGTTCGCTAGGAAGAGGTTTCTACAAGGAGGTGCATCGGGGCTTGAGAGGGTTCGAGTCGAGTGTTGTAAGTCTCTTATCTTGTAATTGTAATTCTGTATCTAGTGGACTTATGGCTAGGGCCGTCCGAGGTTGTTTCCCGTCTTGGGTTTTTCCTCGTACATCTCGGCGTAGTGTGATATTGTTTATTTTATCTTGCGAAATATAGAACGCATTCTTTAGGATAATTTCAAGATAAAATTGGGTTTAATTATCACACTCATTTAATTTGGGACTTAAATTAAATATTGGGTAAAATTGGTTTATTCAAGTCATTTGCTAAAATTGGTTTCGTCTAACTTTGGATAATTGAATATTATGACTTAGGCAAATTCTAGGACTTGGATTAACTTGGTTTAATTTTGTTTTGTTAAACTAAAATTTGTTTTGTTTAATTATTGAACCATCATCTTTCAACGCTTTCGCATTTATAACACAAGGAAATTATTACTTTGGTCTCTCATTTTACCCATTTGTTTCCAAACTTATCTCTTGCTCTATTTCCACTCCCAAAACACTATTAAGTTACTCACACTAACTATTTGAGTGTTTTAACGCCCTTAACACCTCTTTAATCTTGGAGTAATATTCTTCCTAATTGGAAACATCTTTATTCCATTATTTTCTTTCCAATTTCATAAGTATTAATGTTTTACAACATTATTAAGTTATACACACCAACTTTCAGTCAGGACAATTGAGTCAATTCATAAGTGATGGCTTAATTTCGGATAAAACTATTTGAGTCGTAAGATAGAAGTTTGTGACCTTAAAGCCTATGACATTTGAGTTGAAGACGTAGCGGCCCCGCATATATTGAAGATATCACCATTTCCGATTTTTCGTGCCAAGTTTAACGTCATCAACCTTTCAAGTTTTCCATGGTCTCTAAAGGTATGAATACATATAATACATATAGAGACATGGAAATTTATTTTGGGTGTTATATTTTTTTCTAAAATTAAGTTGAAAATGATTTTTTTATTTTTTAAAGAAAAATAATTTTTTTTTGAAAATTCGTATGAACGAAATTTGAATCCCGTTTAAACGAGATTCCCAGGGCATTCGAACGAGAAATTAAATGAGGTTTTTTTGTAATCTCATTTGTAGAATCGTTTGAACGACATTCGTTTGAATAATATTTAAAAGTCATTCAAATGACCGACAGTTTATGGCAGTTTTTTGTCAGTTTTTAAATATCTTCCCACTAACTTTTCAAGCACATTTAAAGTAGTGCGGGAAGGGACTTTTTCTACAGACGTTTGAGAGTCTTTTGCTTTACTTTTAAGTGAGAAATCTTTTATCCAAAAGTCTCATTTGTGTGGTTGATTTTAATGTTTTATTTTCCAACAAAACACATAGTTTACACCCATAGAGTTTCATGATCCAAGAGTATTCATACATTAAGCTTTAAGATCATCATCTAACACCGGGTTTCATTATCTAGGAGATAGTTTCCTATGGTGGTTTTCATTGTGTTGATTCGTGGTGTACATATGGTGACGGACTTCGTGTGTTGACGGTTGATTTGACCCATCGGTGGACTACAAGGCGACGGTGGATTCCTGAGTTATTGACTAAGCGGAGGTGGAGGAACGAAGAAGCGTCAAGGCTTAAGAGGGCGTCAGGTTATTAAAATAAGTCTTTCTATCGTGTCCTTGTAAAACCGTACTTAGTGAACATGTGGTTGGGTCGTCCGACATTTTTCTCATTGTGAGTTTTTCTCGTACATCGCGGTGTTGTGATTATTTTTATTTCATCTTGCAAAAATCACGTAGATGCATGCTTAGGTTGAAAAAGAGAAAATTGGTTTAAATCACAACATTTATGTAAATTGGTGCAAAGTTAACTTAGGTAATTTTTGTTTAACTTAATTCAAGTCAACAAACTTAATCTGGAAATATTATTCCTTCGGTTGTTTATCATACTTCATAACTTGAATTGAATTAATTTTGTTTAAGAAAAATTTAAATATTTGTTTATTTTAATTTAATTTTAATTTGGAAGAAATTAAAATTTGGGTGAAGTTTAAAATTTGAAATATTGTGTGAAGCATCTTTATTGGTATCAGACCATATAAGTTAAGGAAATCACATTCTCAAATTAGTATCAGAGCGAGAACGCTAATTTCTTATGTTAAGATCATTTTCTAGTTTAAATATGGAAAATATACCTTTTTCAAAATTTACTATTTTTTATAGTTCTAACTATACATATTTGAAAGCGCGTATGAGGTCGGCACTTAAATCATTAGATTAGCGGGTTTGGCAATCGGTTGTTAAAGGGTGGTCCCCACCAACATGTCTAGAAGGATATGTTAGTGTACCTAAACCCATAAAAAGATGGAGTGATAATGAACTTAAACTATCTAACTTTAATTCCCGAGGTTTAAATGCCTTTTTTAGTGTGGTCACACCGGATGAGTTCCGCCGGATTATGACGTGTGAAACGTCTAAGGTATCATGGGATATAATCCAAATCACCCATGAAGATAAATTTCCAATTGATTCAATTTGTAAGTATTTGGATTAATTCCGAAAAAAGCTATTTGAGTCGTAGGATAGAAGTTTGTGACCTTCAAGCCTGTGATGTTTGAGTTGAAAATGTAGCGGCCAAGCATATATTGAAGATATCGTCATTGTAGGTTTTTCATGCCATGTTTAACGTCATCAACCTTTCAAGTTTTCCTCGGTCTCTAAAGGTATGAATGCATATGATATATAGAGAGACATGGAAATTTATTTTATGAGTCACTTTTTTCTAAACTTAAGTTTAAAATTTGGAATATTGTGTGAACGATCTCCATTTTGAATTTAAAATTGGCATATAATTCCCAACAAGTGGTTTGAGAGCATATAAGTTAAGGAAATCATATTCTCATATTGGTATCAGAGCGGGAATGTTAATTTCTCGCGTTAAGATCATTTTTGGGTTTAGATATGGAAAATATACCTTTTTCAAAATTTTCTATTTTTTATGGTTCCAACTATGCGTATTAGAAATCACGTCTGAGGTTGGCACTTAAATCATTAGATGAATGGGTTTGGCAATCGGTTGTTAAAGGGTGGTCCCCACCAACATGTCTATAAAGAGAGGTTAGTGTACCTAAACCCGTAGAAAGATGGAGTGAGAATGAACTTAAACTAGCAAACTTTAATTCCCTAGGTTTAAATGTCCTTTTTAGTGTGGTCACACCGGATGAGTTTCACCGGATTATGACTTGTGAAATGTCTAAGGAGACATGGGATATATTCCAACTCACCCATGAAGGTACAAGTATCGTTAAATCTTCTAAAATCCAAAACCTCACCACTCAATTTGAAACCATTAAGATGTTAAAAAGTGAGAGTTTTGATGAGATTTATGCGAGATTGTCCGGTATTGTGAATTCATTTTTTAATTTGGGAGAAAAAATACCAGACAATAATGTCGTAAAGAAAATTTTGAGGTCACTACCTGATAGATTTATTCCAAAGATGCCCGTTTTAAATTCTTTAGGCACTTTAGACTCTACGAAACTTGTAGAGATTTTAGGTGACTCACAAACCTATGAACTTCACATGTTTCCCTCCAAGGATGAGAAGAAGAAAGATAAGGGCATAGCTTTGAAAGCCCGAAAGGAGGAAACATCAATTTCGAATGATGAGTTTGAGATTTACTCGAATTATATGGCTTTGTTTGCTAAGAAGTTTAGAAAATTTCTTAAGATTAATAAAGAGAAACTTAAAAATGATTATAAGAAGCTTGAAGTATAAGCATAATAAAGCCGAGAAATTTCCTAAAAATAGTAATGAAGACCTTAAAAGGGACGATTCGAATAGATGATATGGTTGTGAGGGTTATGGCCATAGGTCATTCAAATGTCCCACTAAACTAAGGAAGGAGGGCAAGAAACGAATTTCATATAATGCCACCCTTAGTGATAGTGAACCGAAAGAGGGACCCGATTCCCCCATTGAACCCAATTTTATCGCGTTCATGCCTTGTCATATGAGTGATAGTGAAAAATCTTTCATTGATGATAACTTAATATATGACACTTACAAGGCCATTGTTTGTGAATTCCATGACTTTGATGGTAAAAAGAGTGGAGAAGAGAGTGAGAATGAAGAAGAGGAGGAGGAGGAGGAGAGTGAACTTCAAGTAGCCTTTCGTGAGTTGTATGCGGAGTCATTAAAATTTAAAAAGGTAAACTTGAAATTAGAAGCTAAAATGAGAAAACGTGCCATAGAAAATAATGAGAGTGTTTTATTGAAGATCTTAGAGCACGAGAGAGAACTCTTAGAGAGAAGATAGAGTATGTTGAAGGTGAAAGAGATAGCCTTAGAGGTTTAATAGAGGCTATGAAGAAAAATCTTCTTAAGTTTGAAGAGAAGATGAATTAACTTGAGTCTCGAATAGTGGAGCTTGAAGAGAAATTAAAAGACTCAAGTTAGGTCAAATTTGATTTGGAGTGTAGGCCGAAGAGATTAGATAAAATCTGAGGCACACCCAAATCAAAGATGACATGTGTGGTATTTTCTTCGATACTCAAAATGCTTCCGCTAATAAAGCCAAAACCATGATTTTGAGAGAATCATCTAGGAACACTAGAAAAGGTTAATTGACGCTACTCAGAAAGTATCTCTAATGTGCATTCACTCTAGGATCAAGTGAAAGCCTATCGTGTTAGTAATAAACCCGATAAGTCAGGATCGTATCCTCAAGGAAATAGGACAATGGAATTGTGACGACGTTGGATAGACAAGAAAATCCTAACTCTTACTCTAAAGGAAAAAGAAAATTGATTTGGTTTGTGGAATAACTATACTAGATGCAATTATGAAAAGAAGCAATTATACTAAATTACCTAAAATACTGATAAATACTGATTTAAAACTTTAAACTAGGTGATGAAGAAAAACCGGACGGGAATACAATCCCCCAACCCTAGTGTATTGTCGGTATAATACTAATCGTAAATTTAACTGATTAATTAGACCCAAAATTTAGTACTCCCAAGCATTACATATATGAGGTTCAAGCCCGCACCATACTTAATCAGAGGACGAGTAAATCGGTATTTCGATAGTTACACTCGAATTGAATTCTAAAGCATCCTGGTTACCAGGAAGCAAATGAGATCCAAAGATCTATAATTGTCGTGCTCCTACGTAATACGGTCGTAATAAATCACTAAATTCAGAGGATTAATGTTATACACATGAAACTATCACATCAGGCTGGGTTCATGTATCCATACCTTAGAAAATCTAGCCTAGCATGCTAAATCTAATGAAAATAATTTTTGAATAGAAAAAAATCATGATTAAACTAAGAAAAATTTGTGGAATGATGTAGAAAGGAATTGAACAGAGGAAATAACTCACTAATCTAACCAAAGCATTAAAAGAAGAAATTAAGAACACTTGTAATCACAGAAATCTGGATAATCTTCAATCTTGAAATTAAAAGAATAAACTATCTCTAAACTAGGGTTTTCTGAAAAGAATGGAAAATTATATTAATTCTCCGTACTAAAAACGATAAAAACTCGGGTTTATATACCCTACAAAAATTCCAAGAGTTTTAGCTGTACTAGGACTCTCCATTAGATAAAGATAAAATTTCAAAAACTCGACAGCGGGATAGGTCCGAGGCTCCTGCGAATCGGTGTACTTGGAATGCGGACCGGTTCTTTTATTTCTGGGGCAGATCGGTTCGGGGCGGACCGGTTCTTTTTATTTTCTTCCAGCTTCATTTTGCCTTCGCTCGGGGGTCTCTGGAATTTGGCAATGCGGATCGGTCTGCCTTTGACTTTTTTTTCTCAAACTTTGACTGCTCATATCTTTCTCACCGGGACTCCAATTGAGGTGTCGTTTCTTCCTATGTGCTCATGAACTTGACATATTAAACTTCTCTTAGTTGCCTCATCCGAATTCCATGGTAGAAATTATACTTTTTCCCTTTTGACTTTCTTTCTTTTCCTTCTTGATTCTTTCGATTCCTTTCTTTCGTTATTGACATTAAATACCTGCAAAATTAGTACGAAATACCAGAAACTCAGGATAAGTCAGTAGCAAGATTATGAAATAAAATCAAATCGATTACGTTGTTCGAGGTGATAAAAGTAATTAAATTAAAGGGATAAATTTGGAAGAATTTATGCCTAATCAAATCCCCCTAACTTAGAACTTTGCGCGTCCCGAGAAATGTAAAAGAATCCTAGCAAGGCGTAACCCTTGAAAAACATTTTATTGGGATAGAATACCTTTTTCGTGTGCAAGCGATTGCATTTAGCGTATGCAATAAGCCTTTAAACCCCTAGGTCACCCTAGTAGGACGAGTTGTGTCTCATGAGGGTTTGCAGAGAATGTACCCACAAAATTCGACTCAAAGAAGATTCAAAATATGCAAAAATTGTCTAATTCAAACTTTCCCAAAAAATAGTCATCATCAAGTCATATTTACAAGTCTCAAACCGTAGTGTGTGTGAGCGAAGCCATAAATTTAACCGCTGATTTCCACCGATTGACCATTACGTTACTTAGCCGAAAATTCATTTTGATTTTAAATTCTCATGGAATGCTCTCTCAAACGAATCACTCGGAATGTGGTTATTCTCTCGGTATGTGTGATATAAAGAGTAAATATAATGGACGCAAAGTCAAGCATACAAGTAGAAAGGCGAACATTTCATAGTGATACGATCTCATCAACAGAATACGGTTTTAAAAATAGGAACATTGCCTCTTATTCACACATTATCTCTTTTATTATATTTTGGTTTATTAGCTCTCCACGCGGTAACCAATTTTTCAATTCGGACTCGGGTTAGAACTTTTTTGGATTTTATGGTATATTGGGTAAAATGAAAATCGTAGGGAAGGTTGGAATTGGAAAAGTCATTTATGATGTCCATTTGTGCTTTTTTCGGGCTATTGCTCATTTTTTTCTTCTTTTTCTATATTTTTCTATTTTTCACTTATTTTCTTTTCTTGCTATTTTTGTTAAGCATATCTATATTTTTTTTCTTGCCCCTTTATATGCACTTTTCGGACTTAACTTCTGAATTTTTCCATTTTTCGCATTTCCGGGCTATTTGAGTTTTTCGGGTTGTCAAACGAAAGGGAAACGTTTATTTGGCTCAATTTGGGGTACAAAAGGGGGTGATTTTTCGCTACTTTTTCTGGCCAATATTTTTGGGGGACAAACGAGGGCCTACTTAATTATCCAAAATACCAATTGCGTTACCATATGCATTTCGAGATGAATTTAAGTTTAGAGATCAATTTTGGCACGTTTTTCAAAGCAATATCACACACGTTTTTCATAACCGATCAAAAGGAAAGGGTTGAGATCCTCGACGAATTTTTAAGCGCTGAAAAGAACTTTGAGTTAACAATTAACTCGGATTGATTTAAAAACTCGCAAAAAGTGATAGGCTCGAATCTTACCGGGTTTTATTAATCTCTACACTTATTCGTTAAGTCATCCATTTTCGCTCAATTTCCATCTTTGGTCAATTTTGGCTTTGTGTATTTGAATTTTACAACTTGAGACTTCAATCCGACTTTTAATGATATTTTTGAAAATTTTGAATTCCAATTTTTATTTATTTTGAACAAAAATATTTTTGGGTTTTTCAAATTTTTATGATTTTTTTGGAAATTTTTGGGTATTTTTGAAAATTTGTGGAGTTTTAGAAATACGCACTTGTGACCCCCCTAACTTAGACTTTTGCATTGTCCTCAAGCAAAAAGTAATAAGAGCTAAACAAGGCAAAATAATAAGTGCGATAAATAAAACAAACAAATGGAGAAAATGCAGATTTTTATAAAATAGTACTGTGGTACAATAAAAGGGAAAAACATACAACCATGTGAAACAGGGAAAACAAATAGAAAAACTGCCACACACAAAATACAACTTCACTTGGGCGGGGGTTGTGAAGAACCGGTCACGTCGAGGCCATATGGGTCACAGAAGTAGGATAACAATGGTTCATTGGGATCCCCTTGGCGTCAGTACAAGCCCGCTTGGAAACGGAACATCATGCTCATATCGCGACGGTAGTCGGTCAAAAAGTTACCGAATCTCGTCTTAAGAGCTGACATATGGTTCGTGAGGTCGCTACCCACCCATTCAAAATTAGGGTCGTCTTCTTTGTCCACCGACTCTTCATCCGCACCGACATCACCCATCTCCACATCAGTATCGACTGCTTCTTCTTCCTCTTCTTCGCTCTCACTCGAGGAAGCCTCATCCTCACTATCACTACTCCGCCTCGCCCGAAGGACAACTAACTGTTTGGCTCTCTTAGTGCGGGTTCCCTGTCCAAAAGGACCGGGAAGGCGAGTACGATCGAGTGGCGCTGCAATGCCAGCATCCTTGAGGATGGAGGTAATCAATCGTGCATATGGAAGTGGGGCTGCACCTTTTTCATCCAGGGCTGTGACCATGATGTCGGCGTATAGGGTGCGGGCCAAGTTGATGGAAGTGTGTGGATCAAATAGGTGGTAAGTCAATTTGGTCTAACGGGGTCGCATCGCGGAATCGTTGGATGTTTGCAAGATGTTTGCACACACTATTTGGAAGGTGAGGCGTGCTTTCTCATTGAGGCGACCCACAGTGACAGTTTGCCCGGTCCATGCTACATCCGTGGCAATGAGATCCATGATCAATTCTTTGGCGATCGGGACGATGTTCCTCGGGTAGGTGAATTCTTGAACATCGGGAACATTGTATTCGGCCAACTTGGCCGTGAGAAGGGCCAACGAAAAGGGGATGAAGGTACCATCCACGTATGCTTGAGCCTCGAATTGGCCCGTCCGAATAAGGGTGCCATAAAAGGAGCGAATTTTGACTGCCCAAACCGCTTCGTACGGTTCATTAAGGAATCGGAACCAACCCCTAGCCATGAAGAGGGCAGACCTGTCCATTAAACAACATGCTCCACGTGGAGTTTGCGATCCGGACCGAAGAACCGATTGCACCATCGCTCCTCTTAGCGGGAACGAAATTCACCATGGCTAGAGGGGAGGATCTTAGTGGAGTCGTATTTGGTGGGGGCAGGTCGTTGGTCCATGATAACAGGGAGAGGTTTTGCTGGAAAATTAGGGAGAGAGAAGAGAGGGGTGATGTGGTTGAAGGTGTGGAGAGAAAGGGAGGTGATGGGTGGTTATTTATTGGTGAAAGGTGTGGGTAGGGTTTGGAATTGGAGAGAAAAGGTTTGGAGGGAAAAGGTTTGGAGGGAAAAGGGGGTGTATTTGGGAGGGAAATTGAAGGGTTGGGTGTGGGGGGACGAATTGGGAGGGAATGAAGGGGATTGGGGAGAGGGGGAAAAAGTTTCTACAAAAACCGGACCAGTCCACCTGGGGACCGGACCGGTCCTTTAAATTTCGAGTCTTTTCAACTACCAAACCGATCCGGCCCTAAAATAAAGGAATCGGTCCGGGGCGAACCGGTTCGTCCCAAAACTAAAGGAACCGGTCCGGTTCTTTTTTGTGAGCTGGATTTCCCCCCTAACTTAATTTTGATCGCTCTTCTCCGAAAATTTCCACTTTCACAACATACTCCCTATCAATTTTGGATTAAAAACCTCTTGATACCAATGTTCAACGTAACTTGACTCAATTTCCCGAAACATGTGAATGCTTTCACCTTATTGTACCCTAATTCTATGGACTCTCACGACGCACACAACTCTCGTCTACTATACACAAGAATTCACCCCATACATGTCGGGGGTGCGACGACCTCACTGTAGCAGCTCACTCTACCCCGTAAACGGGGTCTGATAAATAAACGGTGTCAACTTTTTCCACACACGCCTCTAGATATGGCTTTAGGCATTGTCCATTTACTTTGAATGTATTTCCTCCTTTAAAATCATCTAATTCAACAGCTCCGTGAGGGAAAACATTATTCACAACGAATGGGCCAGACCATCTTGACCGTAACTTGCCCGGAAAGAGATGAAGCCGAGAGTTATAGAAAAGAACTTTTTATCCGGGAAGAAACTCTTTGCGACGAATGATGTTATTGTGAGCGAGTTTCATCCTTTCTTTGGAAATTTTAGCATTCTCATACGCATCATTGCGTAGATCTTCTAACTCATTTAATTGAATCTTGCAAGCTTCACTGACTCTATCCATGACATAGTTTAACTTCTTAATTTCCCAATACGCCTTGTGTTCTAATTCCAAGGGAAGATGGAAAGGCGTTCCCATACCAGCAAGTCAAGAGTAAAGTGTGTGTTAAACAAGTAAAGCAAGCAAATAAAGAGAAGACACGATATAGAGTGGTTCAGCCTTTAAAATAGGCCTACATCCACTGTGTTGCTCCATTCTCATTACGTACGTTGCATTGTACAATATAATCATGCCTGAAGAGGCGTACAAGTATGAGAATAATGGTGAATACATGGCAGTATTGGAGATTCCGGTGAGCCCGGGAGGTGGCTGTGATGTAGATTTGTGTCTTCAAGAGATATCTTGAGGTTGTGTAGAGAGAATCTGTATTGTAGAGCTAGCCCCGGATGGGTATGGAATCGATCCCCCTTACCTTCTAGGTGTGGTCCTCTATTTATGAGGAAATGTGTTGAGTCACATGCCCTGAGCACGTGGCGTATACCAAGTCTGCAGCAGTTGTGGATAAGGGGGTGCCGCACACCATATGGTGGAGTGCCACGGCCTATAATGGGCAGGGCCGCAACCTGTGCCATCTGGTCCTGAAAGGATCATGCCGAGTGAGTTCTGGTCGCGCCCTGAGTGAGGTTTGGCCGCGGCCTGTATGACCTAAGGCCTGCGAACTGAGAAGAGTACATGCCGCGGTAGGGTGCTATATTTGTACTATCAATAAGCCCCCAAGCCGTAGTGCCAAGGGAGATCAATTGGGACTGCGGTTAAGTAGCCTAGGTGCCGCGGTGCTTCCAAAGCGACGATTCATCTTCCGCGCTCCCTTATATATATTATTTCTGGCCGTGGACTTCATTACGTTTCCAAAACTTTTGAGAGCACATCGAGAGCGAAACTCTGTACTTTCTTTCTTGCATATTCCGGCAACCTTCCGAGGCGGTGTGTGGTGGTTCAATGCGGCATGTAGCTGATCATTGCGAGTTTCTTCATTTCCATGTGACTTTTCAACCACCATACTTTCGTAAACGCCTTTGAAATTTACAGTTTTCTTCCCTTTTGATATGATTTCGCTTTTTCTGGTTCATTTGCTAGAAATCTAGGGTTTTGTTTGCACGTTTTTCCCTTTCTCACATATGCTACATATGAAATACATACAACTGTTCTTGGTGTTCATAATCGAACTCTTCGTATTCTGTGAGTTTGATCCTAAAAATGATTAGAATTTAGATAATCAACTGTTTAGGATAGATTCCGCGGCATGATAGGATTTCGATACCCATTCCCGTGAACTGGTATGGTCCTTCTGCGTCATATCGTGCCAAATGGCCGCGGTCCCTCAAATTATCATCCGCGGCATCAAATCACCACCATTGGTAGTCTCGAACAGCCTTAAAACTTCCATGAACCCAAGACATATCCATGTTAAATAACTGTTGTTGCTACTAGAGCACATCGAATTGACTCTGAAAAATTAGGAATGGCCGCGGCCAGGAATGCCTTAAAGCAATTTTATCTTATTACCGCGGCAGCTTATGTTCCTCTGGTGATATGGAGGTCGCCACGGCTAGTTGGGACAGTACGATCCCATAAGTAATAGAGTTTGCCCATTAATAACTGTGTTAGGGAAATAATTCCAAAGACGTTTTTAATACTTAAAAATTCCCTTCTGTGGCTTCTTGAAGTCTTACAAACCATACTGGCTACGGCGCCTAACTGCGAACTCTGCTTTTCAGGTACTGCTGCAGCCATATGAGCTTTGACCCAGACGAGTTCCTGAGAGGCTTTTGGGCAAAGCATTTTGGGACCTCTCCCCCCGAGCTTACCTCTGTGCCCCCTCTAAGATCAATAGAGCCTTGCAAACTAAAAGATTGCCCAAACTGCGTGATAATCGACTCAGACTCCGCGGACTCTGCATCTGGGAAGGATTTCCAATCTCCACCGATGGAAGAGGAAGCCAACTCAAGTACCCATCCAATGGGTGTAGGAGACAGTGCCGCGGCTGTTAGAAATAACCCAGGAGGTATATCTGGGAGGGCTGAGAGACCCTTGGCCGCACTCGATATCCGCGGTTCGATGACCCAAGAATGGGTTGAGCAGGTGGCTGAGGCCTTCGAATTTCCAGAAAATTTGACGTGCTCATCCCCTGCCGCAAACCAAAGACCGTGCATGGTTCTATCCGATGATGGAATTTTCTTCCCTCTGCACGCCTTCATTTACGGGCTGTGGTTGCCTGTTCCAGTTCCTATCCGCCGCTTTTTTCAGGCAATGAACCTGGCCCTAGCATAGTTGGACCCTAATGGATGGAGAGACATTCTCGCCACAGTTGTCCTTTGGGAAAACTTGTTCAAAAAGGACATCACGCCCGCGGAGTTCTTTCACTTCTACCGTCCAAAGGAGAACTCAGTAAAGTTCGCGGGCTACTACTACCTCTCTAGCCGCGGCAGGGACGAGACCCTTTACACTGGGAGACCGACCAGTGTGAAAAACTGGAAGGGGAAATATTTCTACATCTCCGGTGAAGGCTGGGAGATGCACCCCGAGGAGAATGAAAGAGAGAAGACATATAGAATCCCGTGACAGTGGGGGTCTCCCTCAAAATTAGGTATAAGACTATAGCCGCGTCCTTTTATTTCACATGTAACTTCCACTAACCTTTGAATTGCCTTTTCTTTCTGCAGCCCTTGACAATCTGCACTTGAACAAGCGACAGGAAAAAAGAGTTGCTGAGGCCACGGAAGTTCCTGCTGAACACAAGAAGTTCAGCACACTTGTAACGTCAGCAACCATATTTGAAGCGAGATTTTTCCCAAACAAATCCATTCCTCAACAAATGGGCGCGGAAGGTAATTAACTGCGCCATGACTTTTACTCTGCGGACATTTATTCTCTTGAACTCGAACTCATGCTATTTCTTTTCAGGTGAAGAAGTTGACAGGGAACTGCTAGCGGTGCAGCTAGCGAAGATGGATGAGGACGCAATTGTCCTAAATAATACGGTGCGGAGCAGAAAGAGGAAGAGGTCCAAGGCCAAGGGGCCTGCCGCTTCCCCCTCCGGTGAAAATAATGTTGCCCCTACCGTGGCCCCTGGTGAAAACACTACTGAACCTGCAGCGGATCAAATGGTTAATGAGAGCCTTCCGCATGACCACTTTGATAATGACATAGGGGAAAACCTGGACACGGTGGGCTTGATGTCAACCGACGTGACTCTTCAGTCATCCTCCCCTCCGCTGCCCAATGTTGTGGCAGTTAATGCGAACTTGCCACCTCCTCAATTCCGCGGAGAGTCTGGGCCTGATGGTAGACCAAGGCCCCAATTGAGGCAGCCTGACCCCAATTCTTCTTGGGACACTACCGCAAAGGCTGCGCGGAGAATAAAGCGAACCTTGGATGCCGCGGACCTTGACAGGCTAGTGGGAGAAGATCATGAAGATCTGGAGGACTGTGGCCTCCATAGCCTTCTGAGGGTATGTACCAGTTGTCATTTAACTTTGGCATCTCATATTTTTCTATGTTTTTTCTAACATCTTTTATTTCAGTCCGCGGATGTGATTGTGGTCCAGAAGAGGAAGTACGAGGCCTTATACAGGTTGAAGGAGGCCGAGAAGAGTGCCCACACCGTGGACTTGCAAGTTGCACGGACTTCTTCTTTTGAGGCAGGGAAGAAGTCTGCTGCCATGGCTCTTCAGGCAGCCTACATGGACCTTGAGAAAGCAACTAAGGCCAGAGAGGAAGCGTAGGATAATTTTAAGCAAGCCGCGGAATCTCTGAAATCCTCTCAGGCCCAGACTGCCGAAGCCGTCCGTGTCGCGGATATTTCAAATGACAAGCTTGCCCTACTCCAGCAGAAATATAAAGAGCTGGAAGCCAAGTCCGCTCAAAAAGATTAAGATCATGCCGCGACAGTGAAAAAGTTAGAAGTTGATCACGGTGACGCCCTCCAACTAGCCATAGATCATGCCGTGGAGTCATTCAAAGGCTCTAAGGACTTCTTCCTTATCAATAACAGGGCATATCTCCGCGGCTACCAGGAGTTGCGTCAAAGATTTATTAAGAGGTTCCCTGAGGCCAAGGAGGAGGTTCTTGCCTGGAAGTTAAGCGATGTCGAACATCAAGAGTGCATCGCTGAACTTAAGGCCGTGACAGAAGAGAGATCAAGGCTCAGGGTTGAGGCAAAGGCTGAGGCAACGGCTGCGGACGGAGAGACAGAGACTGCCGCGGGCGGAGAAGAGGCTGATGATGATGATGTAGTCTCTTAATCTCTTAATTTCTGTATCATTAATATAGGTTTGCGTCCCTCCTTTTTGTAATCTAACTTCTGTTGTGGCTGCAACCTTTGGCTATTAATACCAAGGCTGCGGCTATGTTTTTACCACTGATTGACAACTTGGTATTCCTTGCTTATTTTTACATTGCATTTTTTACATTGCTTGCCATAATGAATGTTGCACGTAACTGCCTTATTTTTGAAAATGCATTCGTGCCTTGATAGACATAATGTTTTAAGTCCGCGGACAGAGATCCATTGCTTCGTAATGATTATTTGTCAGCGTCCGCGCCCACATAAATGGTGCCATTTTAATCCTGTAGGATGACTGCTGCGTCACAAGGCCGCTGTGTGCAAGCCGCGGCCCTTCATTATGCCGCGTCATGTAAACGTCTTCACTTGATTGCCGCGGCCTTGATTTCAAGGCTAAGACTTGTTGATTGCATGGGTCCCCAGCTGCTTTCACTACACCTGGTTGTCTGAACCGTTTATCTTTTGTCATCCCATAACCAACATGGAACATGTAGAGAAAGCCTTTCCATTAGACTTGGCATAATTGATATGAGGCATGTATTCTTCTCCACCATGGCATTTGACGCTGTGGCAGGTGTTGTGGTTTTTTCATGCTTCATGAGGTTAGTGCCTCAGCACTTTCATGAAAGAATGGCTCCTAGAGCTCTGCAACCGTATCAGTGGGATGCGGCACATTTCTGGTTCACCCGAACAATGTGCCTCTATAGACATACGTTGATATTTCCAAGCCTTCTCGGACTGGGTCATGTTGCCAGGCCCTAATATGCGAGACACTATCAAGCCTCTCCAGGCTGGGTTATGTTATTAAGCCACCCACAGCTAACATGCGAGACACTATCAAGCCTCTCCAGGCTGGGTTATGTTATTAGGCCACCCACAGCTAATATGCGAGACACTATCAAGCCTCTCCAGGATGGATTATGTTATTAAGCCACCCACAGCTAATATGCGAGACACTATCAAGCCTCTCCAGGCTGGGTTATGTTATTAAGCCACCCACAGTTAATATGCGAGATACTATCAAGCCTCTCCAGGCTGGGTTATGTTATTAAGCCACCCACAGCTACTGATATATATAAAGTCATCCCTGGCTAGATATTATAAACCTCCCGGCTCGATGACGCATCCTGAAAGCTAAGAGCGAGCATTGTAAGCCCCCGCGGCTAAGTATAATTTCCAAAAGCTGAGAACGGGCATTGTAAGCCCCCGTGGCTAATAAAAGCTCCTTGGATCCTCCGATGCTTTCACGAATATGATTATCAGAAGATAAGATACAGTTGCACCTTGTGAGAGGAACTTTTGAGCTGATTAAGATTGCAATCCCTCCATAAGTGCACCCCGAAGTAAAATAATCCTTCGAGATAATTTTATTATTATTCCTCTGGAATCTGTTTGAGACAAAAGGTCTTTTTGTGAGATAACAGATTATGAAACCAAGAAAGATATCAGATATGGAAAAATTTGCTAATTCATATATTTATATATGCATGCTTCAGCTAATGACTTTGTTAACAAAACATAAAGACTTGAGTATTAAGGCTCTAATGAGCTTCATAAAACATAAATAGAAATAGTTGAAATTGGAAAGACTAAGGATGAGGTGCGGCATGTAGCCTCTGTCAGGTCCGACTGGGTCCTTTATGCATTCTTCAGGAATCGCTGCAGCATTCCTTGACCAATTAGCCTTTCAACTTCATCCTTCAGAGCATAGCATTGCTCTGTGTCATGGCCATGGTCCTGATGGAATTTTCACCACGTAGCTTTGTTCCTCTTGTGGGGTGGAGCTCTCAGCTTTTCTGGCCACCTCAAAAGCTTGTCCTCTTTGATGAACTCAAAGATCTTTTCAACCGGGAAAATCAACGGAGTATAGACACCCGATTTCTTTTATGATTTATCTGTTCTCCTTTTTTGACTTCTACTGGTTGATTCCGCGGCTTCTTTAACTGCCGCGGCAGGCAAGGCTGTTTGAGTTTTTTCCTCCGCCCCCGCGCCTACATTTTGAGAGGTCGCAGCCTCTAGCATTAGCACCCTCTGAGTTAGGTAATTGACCTGGGTCTGAAGTGAGGCATGGCTGTCATAGAGGTGACTAAGGTGATTGTACAGTTGCACAATCTCATCCTTAACTTCTGCACTCTGGCTGGATTCTCCTTCCATTTCTTCTCTTGTTAGTCTTTATAAAGTATATAGAATCTGGGACAAAACTAATAGAAGTGAGTGATCACAGAAGTATTGGGAAGGAGGGGATGAATTGCTCCATGATATGCTAAGTAGGCCGCGGTAAGTATGGCACACAAGTGCACTGCCGCAGCCCTTTAATGTTATTCACCAAGGTCAAGCGGAAGGCCACTTAAGTCCTTCCCATGGCTACTTTGAACTGTTGTAATAGGTCCGCACTAGTAGGGGTCACGGCAAGAGATGCTGTTGAACATACATGCCGCACCCTTATCTAGGCAGGGGAGAGATCCCATGACAGGAGCCCAGGCACTGACATTTTCTCCCTCAATACGTGAAGAAACATACTAGGGTCCATTGATGAGAGAATTCCCTTGCGGTGCACGATACGGTACAACTTCAATGATAACCCCTAGATCATAGGTAGATGGCAACAAAAATGGGAGTAAGTATAACCCTTCCCTAATCATCCACCTTTTCGGGACTAAAGTCCACCATGCCTTTCAGCATTATCTAGATGGAGTGATATCACAGGGGGTTGTAAAATAGATCAAAAGTCATCAAATGAAGATCTAAAGACAGATTTAGAAATATGAAATACCCGTTAAAGGGGGCGGATGTAAATCGGAGCCCAATAACCAGTAACCGACCCGTGAGAAGATGATCCATAGGACCCTTAGGGGTCGAATAAGGTGTTTAAGAACTCATATGTGTAGAGAAACAAGATTGAAATATCTCGTTCCCATAGACGGCGCCAAAATGATGATACGAGAAATTGGTCATAAGGCGTTCCCATACCAGCAAGTCAAGAGTAAAGTGTGTGTTAAACAAGTAAAGCAAGAAAATAGAGAGAAGACACGATATAGAGTGGTTTAGCCTTTAAAATAGGCCTACATCCACTATGTTGCTCCATTCTCATTATGTGCGTTGCATTGTACAATATAATCATGCCTGAAGAGGCGTACACGTATGAGAATAAGGGTGAATACATGGCAGTATTGGAGATTTCGGTGAGCCCGGGAGGTGGCTGTGATGTAGATTTATGTCTTCAAGAGATATCTTGAGGTTGTGTAAAGAGAATCTGTATTGTAGAGCCAGCCCCGGATGGGTATGGAATCGATCCCCCTTACCTTCTAGGTGTGGTCCTCTATTTATGAGGAAATGTGTTGAGTCACATGCCCTGAGCACGTGGCGTATACCAAGTCTACAGCAGTTGTGGATGAGGGGGGTGCCGCACACCATATGGTGGAGTGTCATGGCCTATAATGGGCAGGGCCGCACCCGGTGCCATCTGGTCCTGAAAGGATCATGCCGAGTGAGTTCTGGCCACGCCCTGAGTGAGGTTTGGCCGCGGCCTGTATGACCTAAGGCCTGCGAACTGAGAAGAGTACATGCCGCGGCAGGGTGCTATATTTGTATTATCACGCATCATTGCGTAGATCTTCTAACTCATTTAATTGAATCTTGCAAGCTTCACCGGCTCTATCCATGACATAGTTCAACTTCTTAATTGCCCAATATGCCTTGTGTTCTAATTCCACGGGAAGATGGAAAGGTTTCCATACACAAAGAAGAAAGGGGACATGCCGAGTGGATTTTTATATGCGATACGATAGGCCTATAGTGAATCGTTCAATCTAAGTGACCAATCTTTCCGGGTAGGATTGATGGTCTTTTCAAGAATGTTCTTGATTTCTCGATTCTCTAGTTCGGCCTGCCCATTCGTTTGTGGGTGATAAGTCATTCCAACTTTGTGAACGATGCCATAATTTCTCATTAGCTTCTCGAATGGCCTATTGCAAAAGTGCGTGCCATTATCCCCGATTATTGCTTTCGGTGCACCGAAGCGGGAAAATATATGTTCCTGCAGGAACTTTATCACCACTTTGTTGTCATTTGTCTTGGTAGCTATAGCTTCCACCCATTTAGAAATGTAGTCTACCATAGCAAGGATGTATAGGAAACCAAAGGACGGGGGAAAAGGTCCCATGAAGTCAATACCCCAACAGTCAAAGATCTCAATAATGAGTATGGGGGTAAGAGGCATCATGTCTTGTCGGGTAATGGCTCCCATCCGTTGGAACCTATTGCAAGATTTACAAGCAGCGTTCACATCCCGAAATATTGTGGGCCAATAGAGGCCGCATTTCAGAATTTTAGCGACCATCTTTTTCGTCAAAAAGTGGCCTCCACAAGCTTCCGAATGATAAAACTGGATGACTTTCTGGATCTCGTCATCCGGTACACATCGTCGGATGATTTTGTCAGTGCACTATTTAAAAAGGAAGGGATCGTCATAGAAAAACATGTGCGACTAAGTAATAAACCTCTTCTTATCTTGCGGTGTCCAGTTGGGAGGGACGGCTCCCGTGACAAGGTAGTTCACTATATCCGCAAACCAGGGCAAAGAAGAGGTAGCAAAGAGTTACTCATCCGGAAAGTATTCATCTATGGGTATGGGATCACTAGGTACGTCGAATGAAAGTCGTGATAAGTGGTCGACAATGACGTTTTCTACCCCTTTCTTATCTTTAATAGAGAGATTAAACTCTTGTAGGAGTAGAATCCACCTTATGAGGTGCGTCTTTGCATCTTTCTTTGCAAGTAGGTATTTCAATACCACATGGTCGGTGAAGTAAGTAATGGGAGAACCGATAAGGTATGACCGAAATTTATCAAGGGCAAAGACTACTGCTATCAACTCCTTCTCCGTGGTATAGTAGTTGAGTTGTGGTTCGGTAAGAGTTCGGATAGCGTAGTAGATGACGTGATCTTTGGCCCAAAACAGCCCCTATTGCATAATCACTAGCATCACACATAAGTTCGAATGGTAAAGACCAATCCGGAACTTACATGATGGGAGCGGACACAAGCATGGTTTTCAGTTTTTCAAAAGAGCTTTGGCATGCTTCTGTCCACTCAAATGGGGTATCCTTCATGAGTAGGTTGTTTAAGGGTCTAGCGATGGCGCTAAAGTCCTTAATGAACCTTTGATAAAATCCCCCGTGGCCTAAGAAGGAGCGCATATCCTTGAGCAATTTTGGTGGGCGAAGATCAGCTATGACATCCATTTTTGTCCTATCAACTTCTATCCCTTTGGATGATACTATGTGGCCAAGAACTATTCCTTCAGTGACCATGAAATGGCATTTCTCCCAATTCAGCACTAAATTTTTTTCCACACATCAGGCAAGTACTGGTTCCAGTTTTTCTAGGCAAAGATCGAAGGAGGTGCCAAAAATGCTGAAATCGTCCATGAACACTTCGAGTCCTCTCTCGACCATGTCGTTAAATAAGCTCAACATACACCTTTGAAAGGTCGCGGGTACATTACACAAGCCGAATGGCATACGTTTGTAGGCAAACATACCAAAAGGGCAAGTGAAGGTCGTTTTCTTGTGGTCAAGTACATATACCTCAATTTGGTTATATTCGGAATAACCATCAAGGAAGCAATAGTAAGGGTGTTCTGCTACTCTCTCAAGCATTTGATCAATAAATGGCAAGGGGAAATGGTCTTTCCTAGTTCCCTCATTGAGTTTTCGATAATCAATGCAAATGCGCCACCCGGTGGTGGTACGTTGGGGAACTAGCTCTCCCTTAGCATTCTCAATCACTGTCATGCCCGACTTCTTCGGGACTACTTGAATAGGGATCACCCACTTGCTATCCGAGATTGGGGAGATAATCCCGACATCCAATAACTTGATAATTTTGGTTCTCACCACTTCTTTCATATTGGGATTTAACCTTCTTTGCATTTCTCTTGAGGTCTATACATCCTCATCGAGATGGATCTTGTGAGTGCAAATCAAAGGACTTATTCCCTTCAAATCGAAAATGCACCAACCAAAAACACTTTGGTGCTTTCTCAAATTTTTTAACAATTTACCCTCCTGCTCTTCGTCTAGGCTAGAGGAGAAAACAATAGGAAATGTCTCGTCCTCTTCTAGGTATGAATATTTAATATGGGAGGGGAGTTTCTTCAACTCGAGGATTAGAAATTTATCGCTGGAGGGAACCATGTGTGTATCCCTCGGAGGTAACTCCACGAATCTAGAAACTCAATTTACATCTCTCGCGTCCTCGTCCGACGCTCTATCATCAAGTAATTCTCTCAACTCCACAATTTCCCTCTCGAATTCGATGTACGTCCCCTCAGTCTCGTGTCTCAACACTAAACAGGACCATAAGACGTCTCCACAATAGTTCTCCTCAAAGTACTCCTCTGCTATCTCATCTATGAAGCTCACCGCGTGAAGATCATCTTCTTCCCCCGTATGTTGGGCTATATAGAAGATGTTGGTTTCTAAGGTCATGTTCCCAAAAGTGATTTGCATCTGCCCATTCCTAGTGTTGATAATAGCGTTAGTCGTAGCTAAAAATGGGCGCCCGAGAATGATGGGAACATGATTGCTTGAGGCAAAGGAAGGCTCTGTGTCCCAAATGACAAAATCTATTGGGAAGTAGAAAGTGTCAACTTGGACGATCACATCCTCAACTACACCTTGTGGGATCTTCACAGTTCGATCCGCTAATTGGAGAGTGATCCTTGTGGGCTTGAGATTGCCCAAATCAAGTTGCCTATAAATGGAATAAGGGAGGATATTGACACTTGCCCCCAAATCAAGTAAGGCTTTTTCGATTTTATTTTCTCCAATGATGCAGGAAATGGTGGGTGCACTGGGATCTTTGAATTTAGGCGGGAGATCGTTAAGTAGAATGGAGCTCACGTTCTGGGCTAAAAAGACATTTTTCTTTACCTTTATCTTTCTCTTTACCGTCAACAAGTCTTTGATAACTTTTGCATAAGCTGGAATTTGCTTAATGGCATCGAGGAAAGGTAAATTCAGCTTTACTTGCTTTAGCACGTCTAGCACTTCAGCACGTGGGTTTCCTTTATGGGAAGGAATCAACCTTTGGGGAAACGGTACCGCGGAGGGTGGTTTCACTACTACCTCGGGCTCCTTAGCGTCTTCTTTGTCACTCTCATTCAAGGGGACATCTTCGGCCTCTTTCGTGCTGGGCGAAATCTCCTTGTCTTTCGTTATGTCGTGTGGGGGAGGTGATAAATCAACGACTCTCTCACTACGTAGAGTGGTCACAGCTTGACATTGCTCCTGATGTTCAGTGGAGGTGGAGCTAACACTAGTTTGATCTTGGGGAGGTCTTTGGCCCTGGGCAGCAAACTTGCCCTTCTCTTGGACACTCAACGAGGATTGTATCTTTGAGAGATGTAACACCCTGCCTAATTAAATACCGGGTGGCCAGTCCCATACCAAATTAAAATAGAATATACAGTTGGCTCATTCTTAGCATCACTGTCGAAAATATTAACTAATCACCCAATACCCAATTAAGCAGGTGTTAAAAACTTTCCAAATTTTAATTTCAACAAAATTCATTTTTAGTTTACGAATAACACTAAACATTTTATTCTACCACAATGATAACAGAACAGATAAAACAAAAGAATCTAAATTCATTTGGAATAAACATTCCCAAATAATTATCCAATACAGTAATCCCAACAATAACAAAAATATTAAAATGACACGAGTACAAGACTATATGACTTAGATAGAAAAGAGATAATTGAATTCCTTTGGGCAACATGCCCTAAATAAAAGAATACTATGAATCAAATGAAGATAGGCGTCTAAGAAATACTCCATAGCTCATCATAATCCTCTAAGGTTGGCGTCCCTACTGCTGGACACTTGATATAGAAGGTACAATAGAAAAGAGAATATGCAAGGAAACGGGTCAGAGCCCGATGTGAAAATGATTTTAAAAATAACAAGTATTTAACAAGTGCAATAAAGCATTTATTATGTAAGTGTTAGTATCGAGACTCTCACTTGATATTCTCACCTCTCATCTAGAGTGCACGCTTAATGTTTCCTATTAACCTCCTAGTTAAGGGTTCCTCCTAACTAGTTTCCATAATATGATTCCATACCATATCATAACCCCGTATGTCCCATACCATACGTAGTACAATTATTCATATACGTTTCTCATTAATATGAATTAATCTTTTCAAATCTATAAGAATAAATATTCATTAACTTAATTCAATTCTTTTTCTCTATTCACCATCATCTATAATTATCACACAGTAGATTGATCTAACCACTATATATACATTCATTTAATTAATTAATTATATATATATATATATATATATATATATACATATATAATACGGCACCCCGAGACACAGCTATGGTGCATGAATTACTCTGCTATCACGTCCTAGTATCGCTGGTCGCCGAATAGGGGACTAAAAGTTTGGTAAGGATTCCTCGAACCACAAATAACAACACAAAAATTTGGAGGCGAACATAGTTCTCGTATCCATGGGTCACGCACATATCTACGTTCCCATAGTCAGCGGACTTATCAACTCCCCGATAAGTCTTTCATAGATCTATGTTCTCGAGCGATAAATCAAAATCCCATGGATTCATCAGGATATGACTGCCCTCATGCGCAAACCTCCCATCGATAGCAAGTAAGCTAGGTATGTCATACACATAAATTATCAATCAATCAAATAGGCATTTTCATCTACCTATAGATATAATATCAACAAGGTAATCACACTACCCTAAGATTATTCCCATACGTAGCATTATATCTCTTAAATCCTACGTATCAAAATATTATGATTTTACTTCTTTAATTTAATTATTCCAGAGTCTCACTCATTACTCAAGGTTTAAATAGGTTTTTCCTCAATATATTTATTCAGTAAGAAATCATTAATATCCTACTGATCCATATCATCCTATCTCCTAAATTACTACGAATTAAACTCTCCTTTAATTAGGGTTACAACCGATAATTTCTAATCTCTTATAAACACATCTTCTTTCACCTAGGATCAAGGTTCTAAAAGGCGCGAGGCATGGTCGAGGCGTAGAGGTCAAACCTCAAGCCTTAGGAGCCTAGGGGCGCCTAGGCGAAGCCTGGGCGTAAAAAGGCGTTTTTCCTTTTTTATTATTTTAATTATTCCAAGGCTAGTTATATAATAAAATAGTACATACCTTGAATTTTGAAAATATATCCATATGTTTGGTATCCATCTTTCTCATAGTTATGCTCCATAACTAATATTTGTCCACTAATCCTTTGTTTTTTAAAACAAAAGTGCGCCTTAAGACTTTTACCAAGAATAAGGCGTAGGCGATGCGTTTCTCTCAAGCCTCAAGCCTAGGCGAGCCTTTATAACAGAGCCTAGGATTGAACCCTCTTGTAAACCTAAGGATGCCCAGGTGATTTATTAAACTTCCCCTACTGGACCTATCCTTAATCCTCATGCATACAAATTAGAATCCAACACATTAATCTAGCAACCGAAATTTCTTCAATTTAATTATCATAATTCTAATCAATTAAATCCCAATCACATTAATTCAATTCTTATCTAGGGCTTACTGATCTTCCCTAAGTCCCATTATATCCAATTAATAATCACCAAAGATTTACAAAAGGTTTGGTATAAGAACAAGCATTAAAAATAAACAACATCATGAATTCTGGGGAGGTCGATCGATCGAAGTTAGGGGGTCGATCGATCGATCGCCCAGATATCAGCCCAGTTTTCTGCAATTCCCTTACTACGGGTTTCATAACTTTTGATCAATCAAACCTTCATATTAACAACCCAAATTCCTTATAATCCTTACTACATGATATAGCAACATATGTGAATGATTTCTAATGGTCTAAACATCCTAGAATCATCAAGAGTTTGGATTAAAAACATATTATTATCCTCCGTTTTCCAGAAAATTTTATACATGATATCTTCAAGAACACACCAATGATTCTCAAAATTTCTTCAACAACTTAATGATTATTTCGTGGATTACTATCTACCTACAACATGAGTTTTCTTCCTATATATTTCCATTTTCCAAAAATCAAATAACAACTCTATCTTTATCTTCCAAACATGTAAAATCTCATTTTTTTATAACTATCCTAACATGGACAATATACAAACTTAGATTGTAATCATCAAATACTTGCCTCTAATGAAGATCTGATCCTTTGGGGTTGTATAACCTCCCCTTCTCCAGTCCACTCCGGTGGTGGTTGGTGGTGGTGACCCTTGGGTCCTTGGTTCTCCTCTTTTCCAAGCAAGCTTCTCTTCTCCCAGACAACCTTTCACTCTCTCTTACAAGGTGACCTTTCAATTTTGTGTAGAAGAGATGAATGAACCCACGTACATCTAATCTCCAAATACTTATAATAAGACGAAATCCGAAATCACTATTTACCCCCCTTGCAAAAATGACCAAAATGCCCTTTTTGGTTGTCTTTTCATTTCCAAATGACCCGAGACCCAAAACCAACATCCAAATAGACTTTTCTAACTATTTCAGCCCTTCCGGATGCAACGACGCACTCGAAATGACTATAAGGTTGATGTAAAAATAAGTTTCCTTTTTTAATTTAACAAATTTGTCCCGACACGTCCCATACCGCGTCCGACTAAGAATTCAAATTACTGAATTAATATCACACAGCCATATCAATAACATCACATTCATATATTACCTAAATATGTTTAAGTAATATACGGAATCATTCCAATTAATCCATTAATTTAAAATATAACACATTTTAAAAGTCATTAAAATCACGGGGTATTACAACAGATTTGCATTTATGTCGCTGATTAGGCGATCATATCTAGCATTGGTTTCAGTATGGCTATTGATAAATTGATTCATAGTATCCTCAAGAGTTCTCCGCGGTGGAGGGATATATGCTCCTTGAGGTGGTGGTGCTTGCACATGTCCTTGCATGTGTGGAGCTTGTTGAAAGTGTTATGGCGGGGGAGGGGCAACATGTGAAGTAGGGTTCATCGCAGCATCTTGTTGCCCATAGCTAAAACCAGGATTGTTTTTCCATGAAGGGTTGTAAGAATTCTCGTGCGGTGCACCGAAATTACCCTTAAATCCTCCTATACCACTAACTTGCTCTTGAAGCATCACTTTGTAGGCGGGTATAGTCGGGAATTCCTCATTTGAATGACCCACCTCATAAATTTCACACACCTTCTCGACGGGGTTTGGTATGGATCCAGTTGGTCCTCTTTCATATACCTCGCATAGGTCTCGAAATTCTTTCTCAAGTGTATCTAATCGACTGCCCGTCCTAGAATTCGTATATATGTGAAATAGTTCGGACGCCGATGGAGTGGTGGTCACTTGACGATTTTGATTTTGAGCATTAGGATCAGAGGTATCCCAAAATTGGGTAGTCTCAGCAACATACCTCAGGTGAAGCTCAGCATCGTGGGCGTTTAGTTCGACAAACGGACCACTACCCATGGTTTCAACGAGTTTCTTGGAATTAAGGTTCAGCCCATTATAGAGGAAAAAAATGATTTGCGCTGAATCAAATCCATGATGGGGGCACAAAGTAACTAACTCATTGAAACGCTCGTAACATCGATGAAATGGCTCATTTTCAGATTGTCTGAATGCTTGAATTTGAGCCTTTATGGAGATTGTTCGATGTGGTGGGAAGAATTTCTTGAGAAATCTAGATTGCAACTCATTCCAAGATGGAATCGAACTTGGAGGTAAAGACCATAGCCAGGTCTTAGCTTTATCTTTTAGCGAGAAGGGGAAGATTTTGAGGCGGATCACCTCTTGTGTGCAAGTTTGATCATTGAGAGTATCACACACATCCTCAAATTCCCTTATATGGAGATATGGCTTTTCAGAATCCATACCATGGTAATGGGGTAACATCTGGATCATTCCATTTTTAAAACGAAATTGCCCGGCATTATACGGGAGTATAATGCATCCCGGAGTGACAGTGCGCTCGGGATATAAGATTTATCTTAGCGGGCGGTATGGGGCCTCTTCCTCACCGGCGGCTACACTACCGTGCTGCGGCATCTCTCTCTCTCTCTTAACGACTTGGTGTCCTCACTTGGTGTACTCGGAGTGTGCTCTGAAGTGTGTCCTAAGAAGGAAAACGGAGTGTTATTTGAGATTGAGTGTGATGGCGTGGGAGGTGGAATCCAGAACTGTGGGGCGTTAGGAGCGTGGGGGATTTTAGGATCGTACTCAATAATCGGGTTTTCGTGAATGTGGGTTGGAGTGTTATGGGGAGTTGGAATGAGTTCAAAATTTTGCATTAATAGCTTATGAGAGATGGTAATGAATCTTTTTGTGCTTTTTTTGAAATTTTTATATGTTTTTGGATTTTTGGAGAAAGTTTTAGATTGACTCGATCTAATCCTAAGTCTATCTAGATCCCCGGCAACGGCGCCAAAAACTTGATGCGACTCAGAAAGTGTCTCTAATGTGCATTCACTCTAGGCAAAAGTGAAAGCCTGTCGCGTTAGTAATAAACCTGGTAAGTCGGGATCGTATCCTCAGGGAAATAGGATAATGGAATTGTGACGACGTTGGATAAACAAGGAAATCCTAACTCTGACTCTAAAGGAAAAAGAAAATTAATTTTGTTTGTGGAATGACTATACTAGATGCAATTATGAAATTATGAAAAGATGCAATTATACTAAATTACCTAAAATACTGATGAATACTGATTTAAAACTTTAAACTATGTGATGAAGAAAAACAGGACGGGAATACAATCCCCCAACCCTAGTGTATTGCAGGTATAATAATAATCGTAAATTTAACTGCTTAATTAGACCCATAATTTAGTTCGCCCAAGCATTACGTATATGAGGTTCAAGCCCGCACCATACTTAATCAGAGGACGAGTAAATCGGTATTTCGATAGTTACACTCGAATTGCATTCTATAGCATCCTGGTTACTCGGAAGCAAACGAGATCCAAAGATCTACAATTATCGAGTTCCTACGCAATACGGTCGTAATAAATCACTAAATTTAGAGGATTAATGTTATATACATGCAACTATCCCATCAGGTCGGGTTCATGTATCCCGACCTTAGAAAATCTAGCTTAGCATGCTGAATCTAATGAAAACAATTTTTGAATTGCAGAAAACCATGATTAAACTAAGCAAAATTTATGGATTCATGTAGAAAGGAATTAAACAGAGGAAATAACTCACTAATATTACCAAAGCATTAAAAGCAGCAATTAAGAACACTTGTAATCACAGAAATCTGAATAATCTTCAATCTTGAAATTAAAAGAATAAACTATCTCTAAATTAGGGTTTTCTGAAAAGAATGGAAAATTATATTAATTCTCCGTACTAAAAACGATAAAAACTCGAGTTTATATACCCTACGAAAATTCAAAGAGTTTTAGCTGTACTAGGACTCTCCATTAGATAAAGATAAAATTTCAAAAACTCGACAACCAGACTGGTCCGAGGCTCCAGCGGATCGATCTGCTTGGAATGCGGACCGGTTCTTTTATTTATGGGGTGGATCGATTCGGGGCGGACCGATTCTTTTTATTTTCTTCCAGCTTCAGTTTGCCTTCGGTCCAGGGTTCTCTGGAATGTGGCAATGCGTAGTGGTCCGGTCCTCCTGCGGATCGGTCTGCCTTTGACTTTTTTTTTCTCAAACTTTGACTGCTCATATCTTTCTCATCGAGGCTCCGATTGAGGTGCCGTTTCTTCCTATGTTCTCATGAACTTGATATCTTTAACTTCTCTTCAGGTGCCTCATCCGAATTCTTGGTAGAAATTATACTTTTTCCCTTTTGACTTTCTTTCTTTTCTTTCTTGATTCTTCCAGTTCCTTTCTTTCGTTATTGACATTAAATACCTGCAAAATTAATACAAAATACCAGAAACTCGGTGTACTCGTTAGGATAAGTCAGTAGCAATATTATGAGATAAAATCAAATCGATTATGTTATTCGAGGTGCTAAAAGTAACTAAATTAAAGGGATAAATTGGGAAGAATTTATGCCTAATCATTAATCCTTAGGTAATATTTCTCGCTGTGTTTTCACTTGAACACATTGTGGTCAGAAGGTTCACCTTAGGAGGTTTTGTTTTGACCTTAGAAATGGCCCTAGGAAGTCAAATGGTTGAGTCCCCACAGTCACCAAATCTCAAGAGTGTCATGTTTCACTCATGTGAATTAGGAGATCCGATTTGGAGGCTTTACATGAGTTTATGATTCTCATTTACTTGCACATGATTCCTCCCTAGCTAAATCTAAACATTGATTGTGTTAGTTTTGTTTACATACACTAGCTTGTGTGCTTCATGATATATTTTTGCTAGTTGTATATTCGTTTGTCATATTCTAGTTTATGCTTCATTATATAAATTTTGATAGAATTATGATGTGTATATCTTGTGTATTTTTTTTATTTGGCTTTATTTAAAAATTAAAAAAAGAGTTTCTTTGTCTTTTGAGTTATTTTTTTGTTTGTTTGTTTAAAATTTTTGAAAAATCAAAAAGATTTTTTTGTCTATTTTAGTTTTACACATTTTATGTGGCATATACTTATGTTTGAATCCTATTGTGACACCCCGACTAATTAAATACCGGGTAGCTACTCCTTTATTAAATTAATACAAAATGCCAAGTTAGTTCAGTTCATAGCATCACTATCGAAAACGTTTTTATTAATTACTAGCCACCTAATATTTAAAAAGTGAGTTGTCAATTTTAATTAAAACCGATTAACATGCAACAATTAAATTATGAAATGCTAACATAACCACCACAACATAATGAAAATGGAATAACCATAAAATAGTAATGAGTCTGGAGGAATACTCCTCCTAACAATCCAAATACAGGAATAACAAATACTAAGTCTGCATCACTAAATTAATTACAACCCAGAATTCTGAAATAAATGAATAAATAAAGTATCTCTAAAAGGAAATAGGGCGACATGCCCAACAGATGAGGAAAGCTGATAATAAGGAGTCAAGATCGAAAGTGGAGGCATCTACTGTCAAAGTACTGTACCTTCCACGGCAGCTACAGTCCGTCACCTGAATGGAACTCCTATGGATGGTGTCCTTATGGATGGGAACCTAAAAGGTTTTAAAAAAAATATATTTGAAAGCAAACGGGTCACAGCCCGATAGTGGAAAACAGTTTAAAATATAGCAAGTGTTTTAATGAAATTAAAACAATGAATGCAAAATACATGTTAGGACGTGATCTCACATGAAATGCTCACCTCTCGACTATCTGTGCACTCCTAACGTACCCGTACCCATTCTAGTTATTCCCATATCTAACTAGTTCAAAATAAAATCTAACATTACTATACGATTCACGATTTAATTTCGACATCTTCATTTAAACAGAGAGCTTTTCATATATTCTCGATTTCCCATATTAGTAACACTACACACTGGAAATCTTTCATCTCATCTTTACATAACGTTGCAATTACTTATATTCACATATATACATGGAAGTTCATTTCAATTAACAGTATATTATCCTCATCATAAATATACAATACTAGCACCCCGAGACTAAGCTTCGGTGCACACATACTCTGCTATCCAATCCTGGTACATCACGTACATAAGGACCACGCATTCCGAATCTCTCAGGAATCATTTTCAGATAACATCAATCACACAAAATGGAGGCGAACATAAGTCACATCACATGGGTCACGCACATGCCTACGCTCCCATGATCAGCAGACTTATTAACTTCTCAATAAGTCCTTCTCTGGCCTATGCCCTCGAGGTACCAATCTAAATCCCCCCGTAGGCACACAAAGATTATATGGCCCTAATCGAACGCAAACATCCCATGATAGCAAGTACGGTAGGTATGTTATACACATAAAACCACATATACTAAGAATTCGCACATCTTAGATATCTCGTACTATTAATATAGGTATACTTATCGTTCTTATACCGTCATTTAATGTTATACGACCATAAGTCCCCGATTTGTATATTAACATTATCAACCCTTCTCACGTCATAATTAGGTACTCGTTTCCTACTCCACAATTTACATCCAATTTTATTATAAGGTTCTATGTTCTACTCCTCAACGTACCCCAATTCTCAAAATTATACTCACTAATCAATAAGTGAAGGCTAATACTCCAATTAAATAAGTCTATGGAACGTTTGAAATGAAATCAGGCCAAAAAGGCCATTATGTCAACTCGTTAGAAGTCTCGTTCGAATGAGGTCATTCCAATGAGTTCGTTCGAATGAAAGTCTTCGAACGAAATACAAACTCGTTAGAAGGGACACTATCATCTCGTTAGAAGTTCGTTCGAACTACCTGGGCAGGTCTTCTAACGAGATGACAGTTTCAGCCCTTCTCAAGTTTTCTCTTCTCTAAACTCATCCTAAGATCATCCCAATAGTATTTCAACGTTATTAAACTACTCTAAGTCCTCCTAGGTCACTCTTTAACATATATATGGGGTCAATGCTTCCTAAATTAACATATAATCATCAAAATTTCCCAAATCTTGTCCCAAACCCTATAATCATGAACCCAGAATTTAATGACTATAATTTCTCCTTATCAATCCGTTTTCACATCATCAAAAGGTATATTTTGTATATGACATTCATCCAATAACATTCTACATGCAATCCCTATATCATATTATGAATCCTACCTCCAATTTCATGGTTTTCATCAAACTTCCAATATAAGACAATTATTCAATTCTAAGCATGGAAGAAACATTCGCTTGAAATTAATGTAATTAAATCACTTGCCTTAGATGTTCTGATTTGATGTTGAAGAATTGGATGTTTATTCTCCTCCTTCTCTCTACAAATTTCTTCCAAAGATGGTGATGGTGGCTAGGGTTTCCTTTTTGGAACTTCTTCCAACTCCTCCCTATAACTCCCGCAGCCCTCTAACTTCCCAAATGCTGATAATGGCTTAGTGGGTTCTTTTCTAATATAAAAATAACCTCTAAAATTCGTGGGTTTTAATTCCCCTATTTGTAAAATTACAAAACTACCCTTTTGGGTTGCCGGTGTGGCCTAAAAATGCCCCGGGACCCAAAATTAACCCCCGGCTAGTGTTTTCTGACTATTTCGACCCTTTTGGACACGTTGGTGCACTCAAAATGATCATTCGGTTGATAAAAATAAAATTCACTTTTTAATTCAATTAATTACGTTCCTGACGCGATTGACACGTGCGTCCCAATTAAATTTTCCAAATTGCCTTATATCTACCTTGTGACAATTTAGATATCATCAATACTCATGTATTACCATACATACTCAGAAATAATAAATTTTTAACATCATAATCAAATGCCAACTCACATCTCGTTAGTATTTATACCCGGATTAATTTCCAATTAATTCTCATTTAATTCAATTAATCCCTTAAATAAATATCAATAAAATTACGGGGTATTACATACTTCCCCCCTAATAACAGAATTTCATCCCGAAATTCGGAACTAAAAAGTACCTGGTAAAAAAAACTCTGGATAACCTTCGCGCTCCCATGTGTATTCCTCGGCATTATGATGCCGCCACTGAACATGTACTAATGGTACTATCTTTGACCTCAGTTTCCGCTCCCTTTGGTCCAAAATAGCAATCGGCCCCTCCTCGTAGGAACTATCTGGCTGAAGATCGATGTCCTCCAAAGCAATGTGGGTATGGGCAAAATCATCCCTAAGGCATCTCCTTAGCGAGGAAATATGGAACACATCATGAATCCTATGCAAGTGCTCTGGTAACCCAAGTCTATACGCAACTGGACCAATTCACTTGATGATAGGAAATGGCCCCACATACCTTGGTGCCAGTTTCCCCTTCTTCCCAAAATTCATAATCCACTTCATAGGAGATACTCTGAGTAACACCTGGTCCCCCACTTTGAATTCTCTGAAGAACCTCTTCGCATCAGCATAGCTCTTCTGCCGATCCTGAACTACCCGAATGCGACTCCTTATCAACTCAATCCTTGCCGAAGTGTCCTGAATCACTTCCGGTCCAAGGAGTTTGTTATCCCCCACCTCTAACCAACATGCTGGGGAACGACAAGGTCTACCGTACAACGCCTCAAATGGAGCCATGCCAATGGTGAACTGGGAGGAGTTATTATAAGAAAACTCCACCAGTGGAAGGTACTGCTCCCATCCACCTCCAAAGTCTGGGATGCACATACGCAACATGTCCTCCAACATCTGATTTGTCTGCTCGGTTTGCCCATCAGTCTGCAGTTGATAAGCCGTACTCAACCGCAACTCCGTACCCATGGCCTTCTGGAAACTCTCCCAAAATCATGAAATAAATATCTTGTCTCGGTTCGATACGATATTTAGAGGTAGCCGTGAAGTCTCACTATTTCCGCAATGAAAAGCTGGGCATACTGTCCCGTAGTGTAGTCGGTCCTCACGGGTAGAAAATGAGCAACTTTGGTCAACCTATCCACAATTACCCAAATGGAGTCGTGACCCCTCTATGACGTAGGTAACCCTGTGATAAAGTCCATGGATATGCTCTCCCATATCCACGTCGGAACCTCTAACGGCTGTAGAAGTCCTGCCGGTTTCTGATGGTCCACCTTTACTAGCTGACAAGTGGCACATTTGGAAACAAACACGGCGATATCTCTTTTCATCCCGCTCCACTAATACTGTCGTCTCATGTCTTGGTACATCTTATCCCCACAAGGGTGTACCGCGAACCGTGAGCCGTGCGACTCTGTCATTACCTCGTGTCGCAAGTCCTCCCCTTCCGGAATGACCAATCTCCCATTGAAGCATAATCCCCCATCTGAGCCAACGGTATAGGACACGGCTCCCTCTGCTAGTAATCGAACTATCTGCTCCTGACAGAACGAGTCATTTGTCTGGGCCTTTACCACCCTCGTAACAATCTGAGGTGTAATAGTCATCACAGACATGAACGATCGGGTCACTGCATCCTGGTGTCCCAACTCCTTCCACTTGGCTTTCCACACCCCGACCACCTCATCTACTGGCCTACGGCTTAACGCGTATGCTACTACGTTAGCCTTCCCCAGGTGATATTGGATATCGAACTGATAATCCTTCATAAACTAAAGACACCGTCATTGACGCATATTCAGTTCCTTCTGCATGAAGAGGTATTGTAAAGACTTGTTGTCCGTGAACAACCGAAATTTCTCCCCTAGGAGATAGTGTCTCCAAATCCGAAGAGCGAATACGACTTCCGCCAACTCCAAGTCGTGGGTGGGGTAATTCCTCTCGTGAGGCTTAAGCTTACGGGAAGCATAAGCTATGACCTGACTCTCCTACTGCAGTACACCTCCAAGTCCTTATAAGGACGCATCGGTGTAAACTAAATACTCAACTCTAGATCTGGGAAATGATAACACAAGTGCTGAGGTCAACTTGTCCTTCAACTCATCGAATGCCAACTAACAGGCATCGCTCCAGATAAATGGCACACCCTTGCGAGTCAGATGTGTCAAAGGACCCGCTATCTTTGAGAAACCCCGAATAAACCTCCTGTAATATCCTACCAGGCCCAAGAAACTACAGATCTCAGTCGGTGTCGTGGGCTGTCCCCACTCCCTCACCGCGGACACTTTCCCCGGATCAACAGATATCCCCCGGTCTGAAATGATATGACCCAAAAACTGAACCTCCTTTAACTAGAACCCACACTTCTCATACTTTGCATAAAGATCGTTCTGACGCAACATCTGCAAAACCTGTCTCAAATGCTCGGCGTGCTCCTCTCCTATCTGGGACTAAACCAAAATGTCATCAATAAAGATAATGACGAACTGGTCTAGGAACTCTCTGAACACCCTACTCATCAAGTCCATAAACACGGCTGGAGCGTTGGTCAAGCTAAAAGGCATAACCCGAAACTCGTAGGAACCACATCTCATTAAGAAAGCAGTCTTCGAGACGTCTTGTTCCCTGATACGCAACTGATGGTATCCCGATCGTTAATCAATCTTCAAGAAGAAGGAAGCTCCTCTCAACAGGTCAAATAAGTCATCGATTCTGGGCAACAGATACTTATTCCGTATCGTGACTTTATTCAACTCCCAGTAATCTACGCACAACCTCAACGATCCATCCCTCTTCTTTACGAACAACACAGGGGCACCCCACGGCGAAGTACTCCTCCGGATAAACCCTTGACACAACAACTATTCTATCTGATCCCATATCTCTCTCATCTCTGCTGGAGCCACACGGTAAGGTGCACGGGAAATTGGTCGAGTGTCCGGCACCAAATCGATCACAAAGTCTATCTCTCTACTCGGAGGTAGTCCAGGTATATCCTGAAATACATCAGCAAACTCCCTAACAACTGGAATCGAATCGAGTGTTAGCACCATTTCCTTAGAGGTCTCTTCCTTTACATAGTACAAATGAGTGGACGATCCTCCCTCAGGGAGAGGCATCGCCACTAAAAACATCTTCTGGCAGGAATGGCAAAGATAATACTCCTACTAAAATAATCAATCATGGCTCGGTACACAACTAGCCAATCCATCCCAATAATATCATCATACTCAGTCATCTCTAACACTAACATATCAGCGGGTAAAGTAAACCTCCCGATCTCTATACCCACATCTCTACAAATAAGCGAAATCATGGAACCCCTACTCAACAGTGAATCTACACAAGTAACCGTGCTCTCTGCGGTGTCTAACAACCCAATAGTGCGTGCAAATATCATGGCAAAGAAACCATGTGTGACCCCCGTATCAAATAAAATACGCCCTAAAGTCCCCTGAATAGAGAACATACCCTCAATAGCAAGGGATCATATGGGACTGCGGCATGCTGAAGCTGATACACTCTCCCATACTGAAGCTGTCCCTGCTGGAATGGGACCACTGGAATGGGTGGTAGTGCTGCCATCTATGGTGGTGCTGGGAGGGCGGCGGGAAACATAGGCCTCTGTGGCTCGTGTCGAGCACCCTGCTGCTGCTGTGGGGTCCGGCCCCTATCAGGACAATCCTGGCATTTGTGTCCAGTCTTGCCACAAATGAAGTACTTCCTAGGGAAGTTTCCCCCTCACTGTCCCTGCTGCCCACGGCCCTGCTGGCCGTTACCATTCCTACCGTGACCGTACTGGCCCTGCTGAAACTGCTGATGTTGACCATTCTGGCCCTGATGGTCATTCTGACCCTGATGGCCATGTCTGAAACCTCCCTGGCCATTCCTGAAACCCCCAGATCTGAATCTCTTATGATACCCCTGTTGGGAACCTTGGTTACCCTGCTTGTGCTATCCCTGAGCAGATTGTGCCCCGCTGGCACCATTTCCCCCGGTCCTGCCCTAATGGCTGGACACTCCTGATCTCTTTCTCTCAGACATGTGGAAGCGATGATCCTGGCAGTGAAGTAGTGCAGCGTTAACCACATCAGAATAAGTGGCCAACGAGATATTCCCCAACAAGTGCTGACGGATCCTCCAAGTCAATCCATCTGTGAACTTCTGATTTTTCTTCTCCTCGGTTGATATTTCATCCAGAATAATGTTCAAGAGATTGGTGAACTCAGCCTCATACTCGGCTACGGTCTTTCCCTCCTGCTTGAGGTTCATCAACTTCCTCCTCATCTCAGTGTGAACAGCTGACGGAAAATATTTGCGATCGAACCGTACCCAGAACTCCTAAATAGTGAGAGTGTCCCTCTCCTCCGTGGTGGTAATGGACTCCCACCTCTGCAATGTTGATCCTACTAGCTTAAAAGTAGATAGTATCTACTTCTGAACATCTGTTCACTCGTACATCCTTAAGTGCCTCTGAATGTCCTTCCTCCACTGACTGGACACTACAATGTCGAAGCTACCTGCAAACTCCGGAGGGTGTGCTTTCTGAAAAGCATCACGAACGCGTTCCCTAGCAGACGGGAATGCATGAGCCTGAACTGGCGTGACTACCGGCGCCTGGGGTGGTGCCTGATGTACAACTGCGAGAGCGACATTCACCGCTTGGGCTACAATGGCTGCAACCTCAGCGGCATTCATGGTGCCCGAAACTGGTGCAGGCTGTGGCTCGGGCTGTGCATCCCTAGGAACTCGCTGGGCACGTCGTGGAGGCATATGAAATGAGAGTAAAGTCTTATAAGTTCGCAGTTATTATCTAAAAATAACTGAATAACGGAACATACATAAAAGAATATAACAATCCTAAAATATAGGGCTCTACATCAAAGAAAGCTCAGCGAAAACATAACAAGTCGTACAGATACTAAGGACACTAGAACCTGATGCTCTGATACCACATGTGACACCCCGACTAATTAAATACCGGATAGCTACTCCTTTATTAAATTAATACAAAATGCCAAGTTAGTTCAGTTCATAGCATCACTGTCGAAAACGTTTTTATTAATTACTAGCCACCTAATATTTAAAAAGTGAGTTGTCAATTTTAATTAAAATCGATTAACATGCAACAATTAAATTATGAAATGCTAACATAACCACCACAACATAATGAAAATGGAATAACCATAAAATAGTAATGAGTCTGGAGGAATACTCCTCCTAACAATCCAAATACAGGAATAACAAATACTAAGTCTGCATCACTAAATTAATTACAACCCAGAATTCTGAAATAAATGAATAAATAAAGTATCTCTAAAAGGAAATAGGGCGACATGCCCAACAGATGAGGAAAGCTGATAATAAGGAGTCAAGATCAAAAGTGGAGGCATCTACTGTCAAAGTACTGTAACTTCCACGGCAGCTACAGTCCGTCACCTGAATGGAACTCCTATGGATGGTGTCCTTGTGGCTGGGCACCTAAAAGGTTTTTACAAAAATATATTTGAAAGCAAACGGGTCAGAGCCCGATAGTGGAAAACAGTTTAAAATATAGCAAGTGTTTTAATGAAATTAAAACAATGAATGCAAAATACATGTTAGGACGTGATCTCACATGAAATGCTCACCTCTCGACTATCTGTGCACTCCTAACGTACCCGTACCCATTCTAGTTATTCCCATATCTGAGTAGTTCAAAATAAAATCTAACATTACTATACGATTCACGATTTAATTCCGACATCTTCATTTAAACAGAGAGCTTTTCATATATTCTCGATTTCCCGTATTAGTAACACTATACACTGGAAATCTTTCATCTCATCTTTACATAACGTTGAAATTACTAATATTAACATATATACATGGAAGTTCATTTCAATTAACAGTATATTATCATCATCATAAATATACAATACTAGCACCCCGAGACTAAGCTGCGGTGCACACATACTCTGTTATCCAATCCCGGTACATCACGTACATAAGGACCACGCATTCCGAATCTATCAGGAATCGTTTTCAGATAACATCAATCACACAAAATGGAGGCGAACATAGTTCACATCACAGGGGTCATGCACATACCTACGCTCCTATGATCAGCAGACTTAATAACTTCTCAATAAGTCCTTCTCTGACCTATGCCCTCGAGGTACCAATCTAAATCCCCCCGTAGGCACACAAAGATTAAATGGCCCTAATCGAACGCAAACCTCCCATGATAGAAAGTAAGGTAGGTATGTTATAGACATAAAACCACATATACTAAGCATTCGCACATCTTAGATATCTCGTATTATTAATATAGGTATACTTCTCGTTCTTATACCGTCATTTAATGTTATACGACCACAAGTCCCCGATTTGTATATTAACATTATCAACCCTTCTCACGTCATAATTAGGTACTAGTTTTCTACTCCACAATTTACATCCGATCTTATTATAAGGTTCTATGTTCTACTCCTCAACGTACCCCAATTCTCACAATTATACCCACTAATCAATAACGGAAGGTTAATACTCCAATTAAATAAGTCTACGGAACGTTTGAAATGAAATCAGGCTAAAAAGGCTATTTTGTCAACTCGTTAGAAGTCTCGTTCGAACGAGGTCGTTTGAACGAGTTCGTTCGAACGAAAGTCTTCGAATGAACTACCAACTCATTAGAAGGAACACTGTCATCTCGTTAGAAGTTCTTTCAAACGAGGTCGTTCGAACGACCTGGGCAGGTCTTCTAACGAGATGGAAGTTTCAGCCCAGAAATTCTCTACTTGGTTTTTCTCAATTTTTCTCTTCTCTAAACTCATCCTAAGATCATCCCAATAGTATTTTAACGTTATTAAACTACTCTAAGTCCTCCTAGGTCACTCTTTAACATATATATGGGGTCAATGCTTCCTAAATTAACATATAATCATCAAAATTTCCCAAATCTTGTCCCAAACCCTATAATCATGAACCCAGAATTTAATGACTACAATTTCTCCTTATCAATCCATTTTCACATCATCAAAAGGTATATTTTGTATATGACATTCATCCAATAACATTCTACATGCAATCCATATATCATATTATGAATCCTACCTCCAATTTCATAGTTTTCATCAAACTTCCAATATAAGACAATTATTCAATTCTAAGCATGGAAGAAACATTCGCTTGAAATTAATGTAATTAAATCACTTGCCTTAGATGTTCTGATTTGATGTTGAAGAATTGAATGTTGATTCTCCTCCCTCTCTCTACAAATTTCTTCCAAAGATGGTGATGGTGGCTAGGGTTTCCTTTTTGGAACTTCTTCCAACTCCCCCTATAACTCCCGTAGCCCTCTAACTTCCCAAATGATGATAATGGCTTAGTGGGTTATTTTCTAATATAAAAATAACCTCTAAAATTCGTGGGTTTTAATTCCCCTATTTGTAAAATTACAAAACTACCCTTTTGGGTTGCCGGTGTGGCCTAAAAATGCCCCGGGACCCAAACTAAACCCCCAGCTAGTGTTTTCTGACTATTTCGACCCTTTCGGACACGTTGGTGCACTCAAAATGATCATTCGGTTAATAAAAATAAAATTCACTTTTTAATTCAATTAATTACGTTCCTGACGCGACTGACACGCGCGTCCCAATTAAATTTTCCAAATTGCCGTATATCTACCTCTTGACAATTTAGATATCATCAATACTCATGTATTACCATACATACTCAGAAATAATAAATTTTTAACATCATAATCAAATGCCAACTCACATCTCGTTAGTATTTATACCCGGATTAATTTTCATTTAATTCTCATTTAATTCAACTAATCCCTTAAATAAATATCAAAAAAATTTCGGGGTATTACAAATATATCATTCCCCCGCTTCCATGTGGCTAGAATTTATCATGCTTACATGGAGAAGTTTGATTTTGAGTTTCATAATGGATTCTCTTTTTATATGACTCTCAAATACATGCACGATCTCTTTGAACTTTAACTCCACATGTATATTTAAGCTATGTGATATGTTCTCCTATTACTTTTTTCATCTACATATCTTTATGACTATAAAGGATTTGGGCATGTAAGAACCTTTGCCCATGAGGAATGTATTTATATATAAAAAATGATGAGTGAACACGAAGAAGGGCTATGAAAAGAACACACGTCCTTTGCGATTTAGCCACCGCTTCAATCAGGTATAAAAAAAGTGTGGCATTGTAAAAAGTAATCAGGACCCAAAGAGTTTCAAAAGGGCCTAAAAAGTGTGGCATTATTAAAAGTAGACAAGGTCTACATAGTTTAGTTTGGTATGTTCATTCAAAAGAAAAGAAAAGAGTTATTATTTATGAGGGAGTTTGGATGAAAATATCAATAGGTTTGCACAATGACAATGTATCCTAGTTATGCTTACTTTGTCATGACTCTATTGGTTTGTAGAATCATCAAAATTTTAGACTTGTATGCATTGTGCTTGTTTGTTCTTTGAGTTCACTATATCTTGTCACGTGAGGCTAAATCTATGTTTGATAAAGTTTTTGCTATCAAATAGAACTCCTTGAACATTTTTAAGTGATCGGGTTATAATTCTTTTGTCTCTAGTTCACACCCTTCACTTCGTTTATCACATAGTAATTTTGACACATTTATGCCATATGAGTGTGAAAAACTTATTTTATGTTGTGTCTTGTGTAATATTTATACCTATATATATATTCTTATGAGTCATTGGTATTATTTGGGTATTTATATATATGGTTCATTTTTTTAGTTTTTGCCTTGCTATCTAGTCCATGTACGCCTCTTTTTTATATAGGTATCTATTTTATAGCTACTTTTCATTGATATCCCATACTTATATTGTTATATTCAAAGTGGTATCTTTTTTCTATCACATCGTAGTTGGTATCTATTAATCTTTTTGTGGGTTCGTTGCTCTTTTGTTGCCATGTTGTTTTATTGTACTTGTAATACTATACACCATTCCATGATATACTTATATTTCCATGATGTTTATCCCTTGTTTCATTTATGGGGAGAATTTATTTTAATTGCGGACAAACGATTTATTATATGCACTTTATCCTTTGTCTATTCCTGAACAGAAAGGGAGAGAAATGGTCTCCAAACCTTTTATTTTGGGAAGATCTATCTTAGGGATAAATATCCTTTCTTGGGTAGACATTGGTAGACAAAGTGAGATAATTAAATTATGCACTTTATATTGTCGTATTCCCTATGCGTTTGATGGTGTGTTTAAGCGTGCAGGTTTTCATCCTCACAGCAACATTTTAAAGTAAGAAAATTTCTCATCCCATATGTTAGTCAACCGTCTGTAATTTTTTATTTTTAGGTGGGATTGTGTCTTTTTAGATAAGCTTGATGGCCCATATAATTTTTTATTTTGATTTTGTCCCGAAATAGTCAAAGGGGGAGATTTATAAGGACAAATTTCCAATTGATTTAATTTATAAGTGTTGACTTAATTCTGGACAAAACTATTTGAGTCGTAGCGGCCAAGCATATATTGAAGATATCATCATTGTCAGTTTTTCATGCAAAGTTTAACGTCATCAACCTTTCAAGTTTTCCATGGTCTCTAAAGGTATGAATGCATACGATATATAGAGAGACTTGGAAATATATTTTGGGTATCATAATTTTTTTTTCTAAAATTAAGTTGAAAATATTTTTTTATTTTTCAAGGATTTTTTTTTTAGAAGTCATTTGAATGAAATTTGAATGTCGTTCAAACGAGATTCCTAGGTCATTCGAACGAGATATCAAATGAGTTTTTTTCTATAATCTCGTTTATAGTATCATTCAAATGACATTCGTTCTGCAAAGTCATTCGAATGAGATTTAAAAGTCGTTTGAATGACCGATAATTTTTGACAGTTTTTCGTCAGTTTTTAAACATTTTCCCACTAATGTTTTAACCACCTTTTTAAGTAGTGCATGAAGGGACTTTTCTGCAGACTTTTGAGAACCTTTTTCTGTACTTTTGAGAGAGAAATCTTTTATCCAAAAGTCTCATTTGTGTAGTTGATTTTACTGTTTTAATTTCCAACAAAACACATAATTTACACCCATAGAATTTCATGATCTAAGTTTATTCATATATTAAGCTTTGAGATCATCATCTAGCATCGGGTTTCATTCTCCACCCCAAAAGGATATTGTTTCATATTCAGTTGTGTTGATTCATGGTGTACATACTAAGGCGGACTTCATGTGTTGACGGTTATTTGCCACATTGGTGGACTCCGAGATGAAGGTGGATTCCTCAGTTGTCGACTAGGCGGAGGTGGAGGAACGAAGAAGCATAAAGGATTGAAAGGGCATCAGGTTGTTGAAGTAAGTTTTTTTGTCGCGTCCTTGTAAAACCGTACTTAGTGGACTTACGACTGGTCCGTCCGAGGTTTTTCCCGTTGTGGATTTTCCTCGTACATCGCGGCGTTGTGATTATTTTATTTTATCTTGTAAAAATCACGTAGATGAATGCTTAGGTTGAAAAAGATAAAATTGGTTTAAATCACAACATTTTTGTAAATTGGTGGAAAGTTAATTTTGGTAATTTTTGTTTAATTTAATTCAAGCTAACAAATTTAATATGGGAATATTCTTACTTCGGTTGTTTAGCATAATTCATAACCTGAATTGAATTAATTTAATTAAGAAAAAATTAAATATTTGTTTTAGTTTAATTTAATATTAATTTGGAAGAAATTAAAATTTTGGGTGAAGTTTAAAATTTGGAATATTGTGTGAACTATCTCCATTTTGAATTTAAAAATTGGAATATAATTCCCAAAAAATGGTATCAGAGCATATAAGTTAAGGAAATCACATTCTCACTTTTCAATGTTTAACCATTAACACTTATTCAACACCTTTATTAATCATTTTTCAAAGTAGACATTTCTTTACTTCTTTATTCAAGAAATCTATTTACACTAAAAGACTACTTTTATAAGAAAATACCATTTTCTTTTAACTATCACATGTAGTCTTACAACTTTATACTTATCACACTTTTAACCCCTTTGTCATACATTTTGAAGGCAAGAATTTCTACTATTCTTATTCCATGTTTAACAATAATAAATTATTTTTTATACTTGTTTATGCACTTAGTGCCAAAATACTACAAGTTTATATGAATGATAAGAAGGATTTTAAATCCTAAAATCCCATCAAATGGGTCAAACACATTTTAATTTTAGAAATTCATCATACTTGCAAAAATATTCTTTCAATGCGTAAAAGATATTTAATTTCTTCAAACTCAACAAATGTTCATTTTTCATAAAATCTTTGTTTTTGCAAGAAAATTTAAAATATTATTTCACTAACATTTAACAACATAAATCATTATCTTTAAACATTTTGTTTCATAAAAATGTTTAACATCATTCTTTTTAGAAAATACACTGTTTTCATAAAATACCAACTTTGAAATATTTATTCTTTTTTTATTTACAACAAAATAACATTTCACCAACTTTTTTATTCCATAAAAATGCTTATTATCTACTACATATGATTTTATCATTTAATAAAATGTACCCTACTTATGTAATCTAACTACAAGACTAAAAATAATGCAAAATAGAGTCTTAACTAAGAGTAAGATTTTTTCACCTCTAAAGACACCAAATAGTGGTAGAAAGGTTAGAGTAGGAGGAGAAACTCCAACCTCGAAATGTGGCCTCAAGGGGCTACCAAATTCATCCTCAAAATTGTTATATTTGTGCTCCCAAGCTTAGAACCCCTTCAAAATCTATGAAATCTCCCATCATCTTCTCTAAAAATCTCTCAACACTTCTCTAAAATTCGTAGCTCCACTTCAACAATGGTGGAAATAGGTGTTGTAGGCTTGAACATGGTGGAATAATATATAAAATGGTGGTGGAAGAATTAAAAATTGTGGAAGACTCCGTCTTCTCTCTCCCTCTTCCATCTTCTTATAACTCCAAAATTCCCCAAATAAACCAAACACGCCCTTATAAAACACCACAAACATCTTAAATTCCCGTTTTTTCAAATCTGAGTTAATTTTAGCAAGACAACTCAAAGATCCAAGGGGCCGAAATGAGACAACGCATAAGGGCAAACTGATCTAAATATTTTCGAGGCGCGTCGTTCGACTGACATGAAGGTCTACATCGTACGATATTAGTGCAACCTTCGCGCGGAATCCCCATCTCACTTTAGCATCCCCTTTGTTGGGTTTGTATACTCAAAATCATGGTTCACTAGTGAATTTTAGTATGTCTATTTAATGAGAATCTTCACAAGTAATGTTTGCATCATTTTATTTTATATATTTATGCATATGTGTCTTTTATTCTACACATTTGATGATTTGGTGTGTAGAGTTCGGCTTACACATGAAAGATCAGATCATCGGTCCTTGTAAAATATAAGTCTGGTTCACAATCTTAGATGGGGATGGACACACCATCAGTAGGATTGTGGCACACTATTTTAGTAGGTCTATCTTTATTACGGAAAACTGTATAGTTTCGACTTATTGTGCTAGTACACTTTGTGTGTATTGAATGGGACCAATTAGAGATAATTGTCTTTATACTGACTATATAAGATAATAAACATCTCATGGTTGTTATGAGTGCTTAAGCTCTTAATCCAAATATAATTGATGGGCATGTGCATCAATTGTTCGTTACTTTGACCTATTGGGTGAGATTCATTTATGGATCAATAAGCTTGGTAGATTGGGTAATGTCGATTAGTGTATGGTGAAAGTTAATTATGAATGGAATCCATGTCTCAGTAAATAGATTGATGATACCCTCTTGATGTAGCTTATAAGTTTTGATTATGTCAAATCCATTCGGTGAATTTAATTATCCGACATATCAAATAAGTTAAGCGAACGGTCTCAAGAAATTTATAAGAGGTCGATTAAATATAATTTTTAATAATTTAATTTAATCGACGGGTTATATGTAATCTTAACGTGGGAAGATTATTAAGCATTTAATAACGTGGAGCTCGAAATTATAATTTTGAGATAGTAGACTAGAGTGAAATTATTATTCTTTAGTGGAATGAATAATAATTTATAGAATTATGGAATTAATTATAGGGTTTAATTAGAATTCCTAAATTCTGTAGGAAGCTAGTCTTCTATTTCTCCTGGGGGTCCCCGTGCTAGCCTATATAAGCAACCCATTGCCTCCTAATAAGTTAGGGATCAATATAGATCATGAAAAATACCTAAAAATGAGTAGTATGGTCGTGATCATTGGTGCCCACACACCAATGACATGTATTGGCTTAAAGGAATAGTATGGAAGATCTCGAGGTCTCTTTCAAAGCTCTTATATTGTAAAATCGTTTACGAGCAATTGGAGAGTCTAAAAATTCTGAAATTAGAATCATGAGTTCCTGACATATTGAAGAAGAGGCACAAGAAATTTCAAGTCATTTGGAGATCATTTTACCCGCCTGCCTCACACATCTTTATGAAATTTCATCTATCGAGACAGATGCGTGACACGTCATGGTATCTATTTGTTAGAGCCATAACTTCACAACCGTTGATCGGATGGGGCTGAAATTTTTTCTACGGGTTCCATAGGTTGAAAGACATAAAAATTCAAAAAAGATATTTTTTTGAGGATGTTATGATTTTTGAAAAAAATCATTTCATTTTTGTGGCTGACACACTATTAAATTTGCGATACGTATCGGTGTAACATGAAAGATATCAAATCTCTACAGTTCAAGCCAGAAGGAACCGCAAATGTATGATTTCTTGAATATCCTATGTATATACACCATGTGTAATTTTTTTTTATGATTCAATCTATACGCGTTTTTAATAGACTCTTGGTCTTTCGCTCCAGCAATTGGTATCAGAGCCATGTTGATACCGCGTATAGGTTGAATTTAGCCATGTTCTTGAAATAAAAATAAAATAAAATTATCAAATATGTGCATGAATGTTGGGTAGAATTTAGATATGTGTTAACTTTTATTTTGCAGCGATCTAATCCCACTATTATGGTCACGTAATTTTATTTTTATTTTATGTGATTGGATCCCACGATGGTTTAGTCGTGGTTATTTTATTTTATTCTGGATTAATGTAATATTGATATAGAATGTGAACTCCTTAATGGAGGCATAGGACATCTGTAATTTGTTACTATTTTGATCGTGAATCTTGGGTTCATGACTCTTGGGTTGAAGGATGACTGTTGAGTTTAAGGATGACTCTTGGGTTCATGACTCTTGGGTTGAAGGATGACTGTTGAGTTCAAGGATGACTCTTGGGTTGAAGGATGATTGTTGGATTCAAGGATGACTCTTAGGTTCAAGGAAGACTGTTGAGTTCTCAACATAATTTCATGTTGACCATAATAGTCGGGAATCCTTATTTATCTTATTTTTTTATTCATGTTTATTTATGCCTATATTATTCATGTTTTAATTGTTGGGTTATTAATATGTGTTAATGACCCTTATAATTATGGACAGCATGGAATTCAGCCCGACCTTAATCATGATTTTCTTGGAAAATAAACTTTTGATGGTTCATTTAAATTCATTAAATTTAATGGGTTTTATTTCTTACTTAAATTTAGTTTAATTTCCAGAATTATTTTAATTTAAAATAATTTTATTATTTTTGGATAATTAAAATAAGGAAATTAGTTATTTTAATTTGAGTAAATAAATTAAAAAATTCCATTATTTTAATTGGATAATTTAAAATTGAACAGTCTCCATGGTTATATATTTCATTTAAATTTTTTATATTATGGGTTTTATAATGTGTAATTCGAAAATATAAATCAAATTTTCGGATTTATTTTGTGAATATAAGGGAATTTAAAATTTATATTTATTACATATGTTTTGGATGCGCAAAAATTTGAGCAATTGTAAATTTTGACATGCGTCAGTTACCTGTATTTTTAAAAATATTTAAATTAAAGTTCTCTTTTCATAACCCTCACAAAAAATTTAAATTACTAAGTGGGAGAGGGATTTGGTCACAAACAAATCACATTGTCTCCACCAACGGTTTGTAGGTTTTCAATAACGAGTAGGTCCTCCAAAGAGGAATACTAATTATTATGGTAACTAGTGCAAATTTTTTTAGGGGTAATTTTAGACTCATATTCATATAGGCGGCCCCCAAAGGTGGAGTCTATGTGATATGGGATAGTCTAAAATTAGTTGGTGGTATACACTTAGACACGAAATTAGAGTAGGTTCTCCAAAGAGGAATGCTATTATTTTGTGGGACCGAAGTGTCAATTGTTAATTTTATTTGGCATAGTCTTTGCTCAGATGGTCAAATTAAAGTAATTGGCCCGCCTAATGTGATTATGTATAGTAGGTTCTCCAAAGAGGAATGCTATTCAAACAGTAATTGGGATGCTGGAGAATTCTTTTAAAATCGTAGAGGGAACCAAATTTAAATTGAATTCAAAGTCAATTACTTGTCATAATATGTTCTTTATTATGTGATTCTCTAGTTTTAAATGGCAACTCCAATATTCACGTATTTTATACTTAGTTTTATATACCTTCTGGTAATAACTAAAAAGACTAAATTTAAATTGGACATAGTATTGACGATAAAGTAATGCATATGTGTATTTTCTTAGTGTTGTCTTGAATAGTCACTTTATAAGAATTCTATAAGGAAATATGGAATATAAGTGGAAAAGATTAATGGTATGACACAATATGACTTGTTCATTAAGTTAGATATATTGTGACATTAATATCAATCAGTATCCAGTGCCTATAATATGATGATTATCTAACATCTAATGGTTAATAATTAGGGCATATCATTAGGCAGGTTGCTATGATTGACTTTAGAGGAATATTAGTATGATTGATATAACCTTAGTAATAAGATTATGTTTTGATGGTGATTTCTCATATGAAGGAACTGGAAATCAAAAGAGGTGAAATTGAAGGGGAAACTCATGTCGATACCCTCCTCAACAAAAGGTTTTATCATGAATATAAGTATTCAAGTTACTGAAATAACTTCACTTCTTTGCCTAAAGGTTGATAGAAGCTAAAGTTAAATCAGAAACTGTTAAGTTGGAATTCAGGCAGTGGTTATGTTTCAAAGACAATTAGCGAATTGCGTAATTGCAAGTGAATTCACTAAGAGCAGTCAGAATACTAGTAGGAGTTAATAAGCTTATCTTCTTCAAAAGAACAAGGTAGATACATTTTATTTGCAAAAAAGTTGAATAATGTTTAAAGCTTTGTTCTATGGTAATCTGGATTGTGGAAACATGATCCATTAATCATTGGTTCCAGGAAACTAGTCAACTAGTGATTGGTGAATTTGTCTACTATTGGGAATTTATAATTACAGTGGGAGACATGAGTCTAAGTTTTGATAATTAAAGATTAATTTTAAATGATTGCTTATAAGTATGAAAGAATAGAAGGAACTTTAGTTCAACTTCTACTCTTTTATGAAAGGATATTTATTTTATTTTAATAACACGTGTGTGTTGTTAATGGTAATAAACAATATATTCATCGTTGGTACTAAAACGGATAATCATTATAAAATAAATCTCATATTTTATACATTGGGGTTTTTTAATAATATTCATGATTTATGACTCAATGGATAAGATTATTTTTATAAACCATAATATATCTATAGCTCAAAATACTCTGGTCATTTTATCTAAATGAATTCTAAACTGGTGGAAGGTGGATTCTTACATTCATCGGAAGTGGAGGCACTTCTAGTTAATTAGTATGGTTTAGATAAAAAATGATCAGGAGGTATTATAGCTACAGAAATATTAGAATTGGTTTATTATGATTGATGTAATTTTAGAACTACCTATTTAGGAATTTAAGAATTACAAATCATTAGTTCGAATTATATCCATGAAGATTATGTCGCAAGTTACTTTTAGTAACGGTGTGTCAAAGAAAGAAGAATTTGGTTTCTTTCACACGTGATAAAATTCATGATGGTTATTTATAAGATATAGATACGCATATGTAAAGATTGTTTTCCAAGTCAGTTTTCTTTACTGCCATTAAAAATATTGGATCATTTTCAATTCAATTCAGGTATTTTATATAATGGGTAGTGCAACACTTGTGTTGAGAAAAAACCTGACAAGTTGGAACAAGGATACATGTTTAAATCTATATTCTAGATCACATTCCCAAAAATATTGTTCGGAACAAAAAAAAAGTTTTAATAGGCTTATGAGAATTTCTTTCATACCACGAGTATAAGTGAAAACATAAAAAAGAAATGAGTATGACATTTTGCTACCTTATCGTAGTGGGAGGATTGTCAATTCTCATAATGGTAAAAACCATATAAACATATCATGATTTTTACACTCGTAAGGGGATAACTTTATCATAGTGGGAGAATTTTTCATTCTTAGGATTTCCACCCTTCATAACCCCTAGAGAAGAAGATATCAAACCCTGTAACTATAATAAGGTATTCCTTCACAAAGATGCATAACATTCTTGGAAAAGTTATGATATTTGGTACCATATATATTCATCAAGATGGGGTCATGTCCATCAGTTATATGTGAATCAAGTAAGAGAGATAATCAAATTCATGATTTTGATAAATGGTTAGATGTGTTCAGTGTGTACAAAAGGAGTGATGGAAGCGTGGTGGTGTTTTTAGCTACTATATGTATATATATATTTATCATCGCACACGATGTAAGGATATATCATACAGTTAGATCGTGGTAGTCCAATAAGTTCAATATGAAAACATTAGAATATTACATTTTTTGGATCAAATTAACATTTGATCAATAGGGAAAATGTACTTTTACTAATCTAAGTTATCATATTGATATTGTTCTTTTGAAGCTTTGTTATGCAATATTCCAAGAAATACATTCGGTCTTTCAGATTTGGAAATTTGTATTACTTGAGAATAGGACATTGGTTTTGGTAGAATAAATATTCAAGTACCTGAAAAGGATTAATGAATATATATTTGGTTGCCAAGTAAACCGATAAGTAACTTGTAGGTTACTAACTCATGAATTCAGTCAGATTTAAGATTTCAGAAAGTATACAGTACCCCTTGTATAAGAAATTATACATAAGGTAGTTTCTAGTGGTTGTGATTTCATTGGTTGAAAACAGGTAAGCCTTTTACTTTAGGTGTGAGGTTTGGTTGATAGATGCATGACTCCATGTCTTTGAGTATAAGTGGAAGATTGTTGGGGTTGTATACTAAAAGTCATGGTTCACTAGTGATTTTTAGTATGTCTGTTTAATGAGAATCTTCATAAGTAATGTTTGCATGATATTATTTTATATATTTATGTATATGTGTCTTTTATTCTACACAGTAGATGATTTGGTGTGTAGAATTTGGCTTACACACGGAAGATCAGATCATCAGTCCTTGTAGAATATAAGTCTGGTTCACAATCTTAGATGGGTATGGATACACCATCACTAGGATTATCGCACACTATTTTAGTAGGTCTATCTTGATTACAAAAAACAATATAGTTTCGACTTATTGTGCTAGTACACATTGTGTGTATTGAATGAGACCAATTAGAGATAATTGTATTTATACTGACTATAAAAGATAATGAACATCTCATGGTTCTTATGCGTGCTTAATCTCTTAATCCAAACATAATTGATGGACATGTGCATCAATTGTTCGTTACTTTGACCTATTGGGTGAGATTCATTTATGAATCAATAAGCTTGGTAGATTGGGTAATGTCGATTAGTGTATGGTGAAAGTTAATTATGAATGGAATCCACGTCTCAGTAAAGAGATTGATGATACCTTATTGATGTAGCTTATAAGTTTTGATTATGTCAAACCCGTCCGGGGGATTTAATTATCCGGCATATCAAATAAGTTAAGCGAACGGTCTCAAGGAATTTGTAAGAGGTCGATTAAATATAATTGTCAGTAATTTAATTTAATCGACGGGTATATGTAATCTTAACGTGGAGAAATTATTAAGTATTTAATAACGTGGAGTTCGAAATTATAATTTTGATAAAGTAGACTAGAGTGCAATTATTATTCTTTAGTGGAATGAATAATAATTTATAGAATTATGGAATTAATTATAGGGTTCAATTAGAACTCCTAAATTCTGTAGGAAGCTAGTCTTCTATTTCTCCTAGGGGTCCCCGTGCTAGTCTATATAAGCAACCACTTGTCTCCTAATAAGTGAGGGATCAATATAGATCATGAAAAACACCTAAAAATTAGTATTAGGGTCGTGATCATTGGTGCCCACACACCAATGACATGTATTGGCTTAAAGGAATAGCATGGAAGATCTCGAGGTCTCTTTCAAAACTCTTATATTATAAAATTGTTTACGGGAAATAGGAGAGTCCAAAAATTCTGAAATTAGAATCATGAGTTCCTGACATATAGAGGAAGAGGCACAAGAAATTTCAAGTCATTTGGAGATCGTTTGATCCGCCTGTCTCACACATCTTTATGAAATTTCATCTATCCAGACAGATGCGCGACACGTCATGGTATCTACTTATTAGAGCCATAAGTTCACAACCGTTGATCAGGTGAGGTTGAAATTTTTTCTACAGGTTCCAGAGGTCGAAAGATATAAAAACTCATGAAAGATCTTTTTTTTTAGGTTGTTATGATTTTTGAAAAAAATCATTTCATTTTTGTAGATGACACACCATTAAATTTGTGACACGGATCAGTGTAACATGAAAGAGATCAAATATCTATAGTTCAAGTCAGAAGGAACTGCAAAGGTATAATATCTTGAATATTCTATGTAGATACACCGTGTGTAATTTTTTTATGATTCAATTTATAAATTTTCAATAGATCTTGGGCTTCCCCTCCAACACCCTTGTCATTAGAACGACCCCTTTAACTTTTTCTTTTATTTTTCTTCAATTTTAATCATAATTATCCTATAATTATCATTAACCCCACTTCAGTAAAGTTAATATAAAATTTAATTGAATTATTGGGTCAGGGTATTATATTTTATATATTACTTAGACAAAGATATTTCAACTTACAATATTTGGCTTTCATATATTTTTCCCAAACAAAGGATTACCATAGTTTTATGCTTAAAATTTTGATTATATCATCATAACACCCTCCTTTTTTGTTTTGAACAACTCCATTTATTACAATTCCTATAAGTATCTCCTTCAACATTTTGTGACACCCCGCCTAATAAAATACCGGGCGATCACTCCTATATCAAATTAAAACAGGAGTCTCATGTGGTTCATTCTTAACATCACTGTCGAAAACCAATTAATTACTAATATCCTATTAGGCCGACGTCAAAATTTTAAATTAACTAATCTTTTTAACCAAACCATCCAAATAAAATAAGGACAACAGTTTATATGCAACAACTGAAATAAAATAAAGTAAAATAACCGAACACTCGGTCCAAATAATACAACCAAATCGAATTCCACACAAAAGGCGGTAAATGAATAAATGAGTACAGTTGGGCCATTAGCCCGAATATGACTACAATACCTCCTATCTAGATCTAAATGATGGAAGCGTCTACAATAAACCTGCTTGCATCCACAGCTGCTGCAGCAAACGTCTGACTCGAATGAATTATTATCCAGGCGTCCCTGTGTCTGGACACCTATATATATATATATATATATATATATATATATATATATAGCAAGAGAGGGGAAAAGTAGAGAAAATGGGTCAGAGCCCGATTGTTGAAAATATTTTAGCAAGTGCATAAAATCCATATTTTAAAATATGTTATTTCTCATATTTTAAACTGGTATCGCTCTCACATGAGATACACCTCACCCCTCTTCTAACAGTGCACAACTAGCGCATACCATTTTAGACAACCTAGTTAAGCTACCCTACCTAACTAATGTAATTACCCATCTTCTAATAAACCTCATCGATTCGGGTACTAAGGACTAAACTTCTCCCCATTCCCAACATTACGTTACGTTCGTGCGTGGGGTGTCTCGCGAAGCGAAATCCAAACAAGGAACCCCCCCGATACACTACTACATGACAATGTTGATCACCGGGATCCATTAGGCCTTCAGTACATAACATATTTATACCATCTCGTATTTATTAATAGTTCTCATTAGAACCTATTATTCACATTCATATAAATCCGTATATAAATCTACCGGAAGTAATATCACACTTTATTCATTCTTTTCACTTTATACAAGGTTAGGTTATATGATATCTCATCTCATATATATCAACAGTATACTATACGTAACAAGTATATTAATCATCCACCGAACTATAATATAAGTGGCTTAGTCATTCTCATTTACTAAGCATCCGTGAATTATCTCAAGTACACATATATGTTAATCGTAATACATATATAGATATATAGCACCCCTAGCCTCAGCTGCGGTGCACTCATACTCTGCTATCCAATCCAAGTACATCTCGTACAAAAAGGATTACCCGTTCCACATCACTCAGGAACTGTAACAATACAAATCACACGTATTGGAGGCGAACATAGTTCACGTACCTACGGGTCACGCACATACCTACGCTCCCATAAGCAGCGGACTTATCAACTCACAAATAAGCCTTTCACAGCCCTATGTTCTTGAGGTACCAAATCTAAAATCCCCCCGAAGGCAACACAGGATAAGATTGTCCTCTTCCGAACGTCAACCTTCCGTGATAGCAAGTATGGTAGGTATGTCATACACATAATAAAAAATCATATAGGTACACATTCCACCTATATACATATATCATCAATTTGGTATTCACACAACCATATTATAATTATAGGTATTTCTCTCACCTATACATAATTCCCCATAGGTAATTATTTAACCCATGTATATAATAACATTCGAGCATACGCACAACCCGTATAATAAATTTCCCACGTAGTATATTTATCTCTCTAATATCCTACGCATTAATCAATTTTAACTAATCTTCAATATATCATTTCCGATATTTTCTCACCGCACGATGACAATACCAACGACACCGATATATATTATTTATCTATTCTCAATCTTTTATGGCTATAATCTCTAAACTCTCGTAACGATAGCCAATAACCTTGAATATTCTCATTCACAATAATACAAGCCTTCACACAATTAAAACACTACCCCAATACATGTTCCCTTATTTAACATTCAAATCACACTTAAATACCCCTTTAAGTATTTTTCCCCACGAACACCTCTATTTGGGTAAATCTTGGATTTTACTTTTAACTAACCCAAGGTACACGCCTTACTAAAAAAATATTTAGAAGTCCCCACACTATTTTTAGGAACCCCAAATATTTATCTCCAAATAATTCTAGCCTTTATTTTTCCAATTTCCGAGTGCATTTCCGAGTTGGTGATTTCACCCCGGAACTGCCATCTTGAAAAAATCATAACAATTCGAAGAAAAATCAGAAAAATACGCGGTCAACGCCCACGCAACCGTATCGAAATTATCTACAACTTTCGTGTTTTGACCGAGAGCTGAATCAGTTGTCTTCCTGTCCAAAACAGCTCGGAAGTGGGCTGGTCACTATTCACCTTCTTCTCCAAAAATCCAAACCTCCATTAAAACACATCCAAGCTTTTTATCTCCTCTCTCATCATCATTCAACCTCAAATAACCATAAATACACACATTCAAAGGGTTCCAATCATCCTAGAACCCAAATCCAACAATTAATTTCAAGTTTCTCAAATTGGGTATTAATCGAGTTATATCCGTTTTAATCTTTCGAAAATCCCTTTGATCCACGAAATTTCAACCCAAAAATCTTTACTTTTATACCAACTACAGTATGAGAAATTAACACACTAAATCAATATGCAAGTTAAACACTTGCCTTGTGGAATAAATCCGACGTTCTCGAGTCGAATCCCGCGAATTTGGCCGGATTTTCCTTCTCTTCTTCTTCTTTTCTTTCTTCTTCTTCTTCTTCTCTTCCTTCTCTCTACTCTCTTCTCTCTCTTAGGGCAGAAATGAAAGGGAAAGGGGGCTGCTTAAGTCTTTAAACCCTAAATTGGGTAAATGCCCAATTGTTAAATGACTCGTGTATCCGTTTACGAGCCCCTACTAGTCCAAAAATGTCCGGAACCCAAATACTACCCCCGGGTAGTCTATTTTGACTATCTCGGCCATTCCGAACCTAATGGCGCAGTCGAATCTCCATCCGAGGTACTTAACTAAAATTCATTAATTTTGCCCCAACATGTTCAATATGCGTATTTTCCAATTTAAAATATTTTCTTTGTCGCTTTACCCAACTTGCGACATGTAATTAAAAATAATCCATGTAAATATTAATCTGGCAGTTACAAACTAATATTTACTATTTACTTTATATTCTGAATTTATTCAATTTCACTCATAAATTCAATAATTACTATTCACAGTAATTCCTCAATTTACCAAATTACGCCCACCTTTGTAATTTAAATATCTTTAAAAGTACGGGGTATTACATATTTCCCCAAAAAAATGAGGAAAAAATATATTCAATTTTCCTAATCGTTTTCATGGGGGGGTGGGGGGGGGGGGGGGTGACACCCCGCCTAATTAAATACCGGGCGATCACTCCTTTATTAAATTAAAATCAAGGTGAATAGTTGGTTCATTCTTAGCATCACTGTCGAAAATAAAAAAAAAAAAATCAATTTAACACCCTAATTAATTAAGCTAAGTGTCAAAACCATTTCCATACATACTTTCCAATTTTTATTTAAAGAAAAATCATTTATTTTATTAACAACATTTAATAAGTAAGAAATCACACCACATTTAAATTCTGCAACATAATCCAAATAAATTTAATACATTCGTCAATCGAATGTCAACATACGAAATCTAAAGTCACACATCCAAACTGAATAAATCCCATAATAACAATACTGGAAATAACTGAAATACAAATGTCCAATAACAACGGAATAATGGAAAGAGCTAAACATGCCCAACTAGATGAAAGTACTAAAAATGGATCCGAATGAACGAAGTCCTCTAATCAAGAGACCTGCAACTCCCACCTAAGCTGCAGCGCATTCCTTCCAAAAGATCCTAAGCAAGACGCCCTTGTTGCTGGACACCTGTAATACATACATATATATACAAGAGAGAGAGAGAGAGAGAAAAAGAAACGGGTCAGAGCCCGATAGTGTGTTTGATTTAAAAATACGTTTAGCAAGTATTTAAATTGATACAGGCCAATGCAACAACATATTAGTGCGACACTCTCTTGAGAAATTCTCACCTCTCTTCTAATGTGCACACCTATCGCACTAACCTTCTCAATGGTCTATCTCATCATATAACACGCTATCCTTTCCCAATGGATTAATTTATCTTATATTACTTCGAAAGATTCAAAATTTAACGATTCAATTATTTGAAGATACTACTCAATTAGTAACCAAAGTTCTCGTTTTAACTTTATAAATCAATAAAGTTTTCTAGTGTCCTATTATACTTTCTCAACACAAGTATTTATAATTTGAGTTATCAACCACGTCCTACATATTACATCACAGTTCCAGATTTCAGAATTTCATATATATATTAACTACTCATAAAATATATATATATCATAACAGCACCCCAAATAAAACTATGGTGCGGGCATACTCTACTATCCAAACCCCATATCACACACATTAAGGGGAATACAAATTCGGAATCACTCTCGAATTGTATTAACACATACTCAAACAATATTTGAGACGAAGTATAGATTCCAAGTCTCGTAGGACCGTCTGAACTATCACTGTGGTAGCCTGTACCAATGATAACTATACACAAACAAGATGAGGCGAAGAATAGATTCCAAGTCTCTAAGAGGAAAGCACATACCCGCATCTCTTAGGACCGTCTGAACTATCACATCACTAGCCTGTACCAAGGATATCTATCTTCTAGGGTACAAGTCAATATCCCCCATAAGGCAACACAGGATAAGACCGTCCCAGCGCGACAACCTCAGGGATAGCAAGTAGCGTGGGCATGGTTTTCACACATAGATAGTATATGCATACACAATCATATAACTATACTAATATTACCATATCAATAATGGGTAAATTCTCAATTCCCATACTTACAACATTTGTATTTATCTCTCATTATTTAGTTATCACGTATAACCATTCACATCTTATTTTAAATTTGAGGAACTTTTTCCACTTACTGCATAACGCTTCATGGATTCTATCCTCCCAATTACAAAATTCAGTAGGTATACATATTTGTCCCAAAGTAACTCTCTTACGTGTCTCTCTCTCTCTTTAAATTATAAATTTACCGACCCATATGTAATTATCCCAAAATACAATCTTTGCCCGACATCAAGGGTCCCAAAATCTATTCACATGTCCTACTGGTCTTCCCTATCTCCCAAAACATTTTATTAAGGATGCCCAAGAATTATCTCACAATAAATTGAATTTAACTCACTAAAAAGGGAAATAGGAGTCTGCCAAGAGGGGTCGATAGATCGAGGTCTGGGGCTCGATCGATCGAACCTTCGATCGATCGAAGCTCTGGGCTCGATCGATCGATCAAGCAGGTCTGCGAAATCTGCAGAATTGCAGTTACGGGTTTCATTTCCAAACTTACACCAAATCCATATTTTCTAATCCCAATCGTCCCAGAATTGATACTTCTAACCTTATATCATCATATCAGGTATTTTCAACGTAAAACATATCAATTTACATCACTAAACATGGATTAATCATGCCATAATTCATTAAAACTCAAGAACCCTAAAAATCTCTAACTCATGATTCTAATCTGTTTTGTCCCAGAATTTCTTTCTTATTTACACCAAATTTCGTGGGTTATCTTTCTACATCACAAGAGACTTCCAGAATAAGGTTTAAGTCTTTACTACATGCAAATTCCTATCACAATTTGGGTTTTCTTCCATATATTTCATCCCTAATCATTCCTAAACTAATATGGAAATTGCACCAACGAAAATAGCAAGATAAACACTTTCCTGGGATTTTCGACGTTCTGATTTGCAGATGTTTTTGGTGTGGTTGCGTAGCCCGTTTCGCGATCTACGCGTTGGTGGTGACGGCGGTGCAATCGGAGGTGTTCTTGGCCTAGAACTCCTTGGAGAGCTTCCCTCTTCCTCTCCAATGGCCGTCATTAGAATTAGGTTGTGTTAACCCTAAAAGATGACATTTCCCATCTGATATAACCCTATAAAATTCGTGGGTTTAATTACCCAAAATTGCGAAATGTCCAAAACGCCCTCCCGGGGTACCAATTAGGCCTAAAAACACCCCGAGACCCGAACTAAACCCCCGGGTACACTTTTCTGACTATCTCGACCCTTACGGACACGTTGGCGCACTCAAAACGACCATACGAGCAACTTATAATTTATTCACTTTTATAAATCAACATTTAGTCCCGACACGACACAGGCGCGTCCCGACTTAAATTTTCATAATTGTCATTTTATTCACACGTGACAATATTATAACAATAAATCTCATATATTACTATACTCATCCAGTAATATTCAACAATATCAAATTTCCAATAATTACTAACTCTCGTCACGCTAGTAAATATTTAAAGCAACATTCCGGATTAAAATTAAATTAATTTATCTCAATTAAATTTAATTAATCCCATAATTTAAAAGTTATAAAAATTCGGGGTATTACATACTTCCCCCCTAATAACGGAATTTCGTCCTGAAATTCGGAAAATAAGGCCTATCAGGTAGCACAATTCTGGATATCCTTTTCCGTACACAAACTAACTACACATTACGGCTCAATCACTATAGCCCATTCTTCATAGCAACATTGCTTTACATTCTCATTGAGACACTTCACATTGTGCTCCCAACCGACAAAATTCGCATAGGTCACGCCTATACGTTATAAATTTCATTATATCACTATCATTTGGAGGCCGCACCTCACTACATGACAAATACTCGGATTTATTCATATACAAAACTCCCATTCTGAGAAAATTATACGAACATTTGATCACTCTTGCTCGCCTAAAACAGTCGTGGAATTCTACCACATTATCGGATGTTCTCTCGACCGATCCAAAAATTCTGATTATCTACTCTCCTCTAAACATACGGAAGGAGAATAGTCGAGGTTCTTCCCTAACAAAACCTTAATAAGTACCTCGTACGCGACAAGCAGGTACGAGTGCTTCTACAGAGCATTGTTGAAATCATCGTACCAAGATTCCAAAATCTCCTTCACGTGGCTCCACTAATCTTTAATCACCGTGCGCCCATTCCCTGGCTAAGGGTGATACATCCTACTCGAAACGAAATCTTTTCTCCGATGGTTCCTGAAATCCCATATCAAAGGTGGGATTCACCAAATCTCATCCCGATTTAGAAATTTATACTGCGCCGGACCATGCACTGGTGCGATCCTTCCTTTTAAAGGAAGTCTGGGGCATACTAGTTAATATTGTAAGCCAGCCCAAAGGAATATCAATCACTTCCTTCTCGGCGACTTAATTCACATGTTCGGGATAAACCCTTGATCTTGTTTTGAGGATGGCAACCCATCCAAGAACTTAACCGGCTTTACCGACCTCTTCCAAGCTCAGGAATTGTCGATGAACACAAAATTCTTTGGTTGATTCTCCTCTTTCAACCAAACCTTATCTATGGGCAGTGCATGTAGAGACTACTCACTACGTCTCGCTAAACATCTATTCTTCCCTTGAAATGTCTCACATTAAGTGACACATAATACTCCCCTTCCTTCCTTGGAGTATGCCGAAAGTTCCACCCGTGCTCTTCTCTCCACGAAGCGCACTTTTGGATCTCCTATACCATACCAACATTATCACCCTTTGTAGGTGCAAGTCTCTCTCATACTTGCCTACTAACAACTCTGCTCTGAGTGTTCTTCATAATCATTTAATTCGGCTTCATTCAAGGAATACTCTTCTTAAATGACTTCCCACAGTCTTCCAATTCAAATATGGGTGTGCTATTCTAATTATACACCTATGTATGGATTATCTCCCCTCATGTGACGTTTAATCCACTCTATCACTTCCACTTCGTTTAACTAGTCCCACAAACATATTTTCCACACGTCCATTGCTACACCCCTTCATCTCGGACGAGTTTTAACATCATTTAACCAGGATGTCTACACCCTATAAACCGGGCATACTAGCGTAAGCATCACATATGCTCCATACTAATAAACAAATTCTTTGTTTTCTCTGATGCTTGCAGCGTGATTACAACACTTTAATCACCCTAAAAATCAAAATTTTAAATCTTCCTTATCATCGTTCCACCCCTCAACTCGAGGTGTAACTTTCAATGCTTTCTTACCACAAGATCCGACTTCCAATAGCTTTAAAACAAAATTCAACTTCCAACTTACATACATAATTACTGGATCCCATTTCGACCAGGGTACCGAACTCATGGAATAGTGACCAAATGTCTCCCTATTTCCAACCTTACACTAAATTTCATGCATGGGATGTCTCGCAAAGCGAAATCCAAACAAGGAACCCTCCCGATACACTACTGCCTAGTATTGTCGGTTATCGAGATCCGTTAAGTCCTCCGTCCATAGCATATACCCCTTTATTCCGTCCCTTGACAGAAAAGTTACAATTTTCCCGTAATTATGCTTAACAAAGAACGTTTCACTAATTGCACTATTGTTCAGTATAGGTTGGTGGTAATAGCATTCCATAAACCTCGAATACATACCATCGGAATTTTCGAATTTCCTTTCCCTAAAAATAGGGGTATAAACATTAGCTCCCACATCTCTAAAGGATAAATATAGCAATGCACTTCCCTTATCACTAAGTTCGGAGTGCGAAACGTAATACTGAGTCAAATCTTTTCGCTCAATGGTAAATCCCGATACATACGGAATTATACTGACAAGGTCTATACATACATTGGCTTCGAATATCTCGAGCCCACTATCTCCTCCGAAGTCTCTTGGATAGATAATATAAGTGTGAGTCCAACCTTTTTACAGGTAAAGCCTCGCCAAAACAAACATAAAACATGTTTCACCAATGCAACTACTCCGATAGCCTTGCAATAAATGCCCACTATCATACTACCCATTTCTATAACATTTTAACAAAGATAATATCATACTTGTGTATCGCATCACTACAACGAGTAACCTCAATAAGGTACAAAACTTGTTAATATACTCATCCATCCTCCGCGGATAGCACTAAAGAAAAATCCCGCTACACTAGGGGAAAATATTCACATAATGGTAACATTTATAATTATATGCATTAACTCGTCTCACATGCTAATATAGCAATGAACAAAATATGGTGACTCGCTCGTGTCACATAAACACGCCGCATCCTCTAAGGATACAACCTATACTTCCATCCTGGCAATCGTCTTGACTGCACAAATGGTTTTCGGACGTAACACGTCTGCCCAAACCAAAACAAAATTATTTTAATCATTGCCTTTTACTAGACACAATATTCTTGTCCATTTTCTCATTTTGGAACATATTATCGTGAGCGATATCACTCCGCACAAAATACCTCAGTACATAGTCCACTTACCACCTGTCCTACTAACCAGGTTAGGAATTTGTCCTCCTCTCGAACATTAGTAAATTCGATTCCTGTTAGCCATCCGGTTGCTCCCTTAGCTTTTTTAGGCCATAAAGATCATGTTACTATCTATAATAGTACTTACTGAATTTACCATCACTTGGTAAGAATTTAACTATCTGAAACATTTAAATGGTTTTCCTGATGTGTATCCACATCCTTTTGTGGTGCTATACCACTATCGTTGCATTTAGTCTCATTCTCGACTAAATTCTTCGATTCCTTTAACTTCCCCCACAAAGAAGCGTTATCATCTATTCTGACAAAATATGACAATGTCAACCTCTTGAATCGTTCGTCCACCAGAATTTCCTCCTCGAGTTTTATCAACTATTATTACGAGTTGGTCTTCCACTTGGAGTCGTTTCCCCCACTTGTATCTACATCTTTCGATACAAAATTTGCTAATGATTAGGATTCATATCCACAATTGGACTTCTGTCATGCCCTCCTGCGATGAGTTCAGAACCACGTTTGTTTCTCACCCTGAACAGTTGTGGAAGAAACATACGGTTAACACTGTACCTAAGGTTCTCCTATAGGCATAGCATTCCACTTCTAAAATTGGTGGTTGACTCCAACCATTATAATTTCGCCCCGAAAGCCAAGAAAATTTTCTCTAAATTTTCACTTTCAGTTTGCCACACTTCTTCCTATATTTAAGCCTTTGGATACTTTACCTCCTTTGGTAAACACATACAATTTTCGCGTTTCTAAAATTTTCCACTGACAGTCTCTACACATTTTTGTAATACGTTGGGTAAGTTTACCCTCGCACCTCATTTGACTATAACAGCATTTGAAAAAAATCATTGCTGCACCTTAGTCGCCTTTCTAGTCCTGGCTTCTCGCGCCACAATGGAGGTGACCTCGACTACAGTCATCATCCTCGGATATATTTCATCATCTCAACTGAGCCCTGCCTCCTGATGTACGCTTAACGGTCCTCTTCTGACATCCGTCATCGCTCGGTATACGCACACATCCGAACGAAATTAGAATACACTAATGTATACACATTATAGCAGGAGAACGAAATCTCGTCAAAGAATCGACAATCCTAAACATAGGGCTCTATAACAAACAAAGCAACGCTAAAAGCATAATAAGCCGTACAGATCCTAAGGACACTAGAACCTAATGCTCTGATACCACCTGTGACACCCCGCCTAATTAAATACCGGGCGATCACTCCTTTATTAAATTAAAATCAAGGTGAACAGTTGGTTCATTCTTAGCATCACTGTCGAAAATAATTTTTTTTCAATTTAACACCCTAATTAATTAAGCTAAGTGTCAAAACCATTTCCATACATACTTTCCAATTTTTATTTAAAGAAAAATAATTTATTTTATTAACAACATTCAATAAGTAAGAAATCACACCACATTTAAATTTTGCAATATAATCCAAATAAATTTAATACATTCGTCAATCGAATGTCAACATACGAAATCTAAAGTCACACATCCAAACTGAATAAATCCCATAATAACAATACTGGAAATAACTGAAATACAAATGTCCAATAACAACGGAATAATGGAAAGAGCTACACATGCCCAACTAGATGAAAGTACTAAGAATGGATCCGAATGAACGAAGTCGTCTAATTAAGAGACCTGCAACTCCCACCTAAGCTGCAGCGCGTTCCTTCCAAGAGATCTTAAGCAAGACGCCCCTGTGGCTGGACAACTGTAATACATACATATATATACAAGAGAGAGAGAGAGAAAAAGAAACGGGTCAGAGCCCGATAGTGTGTTTGATTTAAAAATACGTTTAGCAAGTATTTAAATTGATACAAGCCAATGCAACAACATATTAGTGCGACACTCTCTTGAGAAATTCTCACCTCTCTTCTAATGTGCACACCTATCGCACTAACCTTCTCAATGGTCTATCTCATTATATAACATGCTATCCTTTCCCAATGGATTAATTTATCTTATATTACTTCGAAAGATTCAAAATTTAACGATTCAATTGTTTGAAGATACTATTTCAATTAGTAACCAAAGTTCTCGTTTTAACTTTATAAATCAATAAAGTTTTCCAGTGTCCTATTATACTTTCTCAACACAAGTATTTATAATTTGAGTTATCAACCACTTCCTACATATTACATCACAGTTCCAGATTTCAGAATTTCATATATATATTAACAACTCATAAAATATATATATATATCATAACAGCACCCCAAAAAAAACTATTGTGCGGGAATACTCTACTATTCAAACCCCATATCACACACATTAAGGGGAATACAAATTCGGAATCACTCTCAAATTGTATTAACATATACTCAAACAATATTTGAGACGAAGTATAGATTCCAAGTCTCGTAGGACCGTCTGAACTATCACTGTGGTAGCCTGTACCAAGGATAACTATACACAAACAAGATGAGGCGAAGAATAGATTCCAAGTCTCTAAGAGGAAAGCACATACCCGCATCTCTTAGGACCGTCTGAACTATCACATCACTAGCCTGTACCAAGCATATCTATCTTCTAGGGTACAAGTCAATATCCCCCATAAGGCAACACAGGATAAGACCGTCCCAGCGCGGCAACCTCAGGGATAGCAAGTAGCGTGGGCATGGTTTTCACACATAGATAGTATATGCATACACAATCATATAACTATACTAATATTACCGTATCAATAATGGGTAACTTCTCAATTCCCATACTTATAACATTTGTATTTATCTCTCATTATTTAGTTATCAAGTATAACCATTCACATCTTATTTTAAATTTGAGGAACTTTTTCCACTTACTACATAACGCTTCATGGATTCTATCCTCCCAATTGCAAAATTCAGTAGGTATACATATTTGTCCCAAAGTAACTCTCTTACGTGTCTCTCTCTCTTTAAATTATAAATTTACCGACCCATATGTAATTATCCCAAAATACAATCTTTGCCCGACATCAAGGGTCCCAAAATCTATTCACATGTCCTACTGGTCTTCCCTATCTCCCAAAACATTTTATTAAGGATCCCAAGAATTATCTCACAATAAATTGAATTTAACTCACTAAAAAGGGAAATAGGAGTCTGCCAGGAGGGGTCGATCGATCGACGTCTGGGGCTCGATCGATCGAAGCTCTGGGCTCGATCGATCGATCAAGCAGGTCTGCGAAATCTGCAGAATTGCAGTTACGGGTTTCATCTCCAAACTTACACCAAATCCATATTTTCTAATCCCAATCGTCCCAGAATTGATACTTCTAACCTTATATCATCATATCAGGTATTATCGACGTAAAACATATCAATTTACATCACTAAACATGGATTAATCATGCCATAATTCATTTAAAACTCAAGAACCCTAAAAATCTCTAACTCATGATTCTAATCTGTTTTGTCCCAGAATTTCTTTCTTATTTACACCAAAATTTCGTGGGTTATCTTTCTACATCACAAGAGACTTCCAGAATAAGGTTTAAGTCTTTACTACATGAAAATTCCTATCACAATTTGGGTTTTCTTCCATATATTTCATCCCTAACCATTCCTAAACTAATATGGAAATTTCACCAACAAAAATAGCAAGATAAACACTTTCCTGTGATTTTCGACGTTCTGATTTGCAGATGTTTTTGGTGTGGTTGCATAGCCCGTTTCGCGATCTACGCGTTGGTGGTGACGGCGGTGCAATCGGAGGTGTTCTTGGCCTAGAACTCCTTGGAGAGCTTCCCTCTTCCTCTCCAATGGCCGTCATTAGAATTAGGTTGTGTTAACCCTAAAAGATGACATTTCCCATCCGATATAACCCTATAAAATTCGTGGGTTTAATTACCCAAAATTGCGAAATGTCCAAAACGCCCTCCCGGGGTACCAATTAGGCCTAAAAACACCCCGAGACCCGAACTTAACCCCCGGGTACACTTTTCTGACTATCTCGACCCTTCCGGACACGTTGGCGCACTCAAAACGACCATACGAGCAACTTATAATTTATTCACTTTTATAAATCAACATTTAGTCCCGACACGACACAGGCGCGTCCCGACTTAAATTTTCATAATTGTCATTTTATTCACACGTGACAATATTATAACAATAAATCTCATATATTACTATACTCATCCAGTAACATTCAACAATATCAAATTTCCAATAATTACTAACTCTCGTCACGCTAGTAAATATTTAAAGCAACATTCCGGATTAAAATTAAATTAATTTATCTCAATTAAATTTAATTAATCCCATAATTTAAAAGTTATAAAAATACGGGGTATTACACGGGGGGGTACAGAAGCTAATATGTGTAGAGGAATATATTTAAGCACACTTTCAATGAGAACCTTTTTAGCACCAGCTTAGAAAATCTTGTATTTCCGTCTTTTTGGTCGATTTCTCACCGTATTGATCAAGTCGTTAAAGAGACTAATTTTTTCCTTGAATTAAATATAAAGAAACCAAGTTAAATAAAGGCAGGGGATCTTATTACCCCAGCTAATTTTAGTAGAAAAAATAAAGTATAGTTTTATTACCATGTTTGAAACTATCATGTATACAGTCGAAACAAATCTTATGAACCCAAAATTCATGTTTTTAGCACATGTACAATACTACATGAAACAATAAGAATTGAATATGTCAGTGGGAGAGAAATCTAAATACCTTATCAGATGTTTTCATATCCTCAAGTAGGATGCCTTTGAAATTATCTTTCAACACATGTTATGAATATCATCTCTAAAATCACCAAACTTCATTTTATATTTAACCTCATTCTCTCATATGTTTATCAATAAATAATAAGAACCCACTATTGATGGGTTTATGATTACCTCTCCTGCATCCTAAAAGGAATAACATATATTTACTAACTGAAATTTTTTGTTTTTGTATGAAAGGAAGGTACTTTATAGAAGATCTTATAACTTAAATTTAAAGTATGACAAATAAGTTTTGGTGACACCTTTTTAACTTTAGGGCAGATTTTCATTAGGTTGTAAACTTTTTTTATTTTAACACGGTATTGTAGAGATTTTCATTAGTACATCAAATCTTATTTTGATACAAAATACCATTAATAGAAACAATGATGATAGCCCAATGGGTCTGGCTCATCCAACTCACAATTAGGGCATGTCCAAAGTTACCATGTCCGTGAAATGCTTTGGTGCATAATGCGTGAATCGGTGCATGATAACATTGTGATGTCTAGTACACACGATATGTTGGGCATAGGCTTGTTAGAGATACATGCCTCAAATATTTAATGGTATTATTGAAGATATTGTCTCTAATAAATGTTAATCAATATTTTATGTTATATAATATTATAATATGAGACATGTTATGATTATATATTTCATCCAATAGAACATTATATATATAATGAATCATAATAATGGATAATGATTGTAAGTTCTTCACTACTTTATTTTATAAATCACTTTCATAAAGAAACGTTAATTAGAAAAATGTATCTTCTTTAAACTATAATGTATTATGATGGTGCTACGGCAGATTACCTCAAACTACTTGTATAGAGATATTAATTCAACTGTAATGGGAGTGTGTTAGATAATATTTGCACTAAACGAGATCAATTATAAGAAAAACAAATTGAATTTGCTTATGGTCAATGAATTGTTCTAGGATATGGTGGACAAATATAATACTTAACAAATGTTATTCGTTCCCTATGTAACTTGTTCAAAATATTAGACATGATTGAAGTAATCTAATGTTCAGCAACCCACAACAAAAGTGTTCACAATGATCATTTCAAGTGAAACAAAATTTTAATTTAGGTCTTCCACGATGTCACTTATCATGGTGAGTTAAGCGAAAGATATTTTGATTGATATTACTTTGGATAATTAATTCATTGCATGATAGCTTAATTTTACTCTTAAACGGAGGCAACCCTAATGGGTCATACATAATAGAGGAGTTGCGGAAGGAAAACAGGTTCTGGGGTTGCATGATATAATTACAAAAAAAAAATCTAGGAACTTTATATATATAGGCTTGGGTTGGGTGAATGAGTTAATATTATTAAAGAACTCAGATAAAGAAAAAGTTCTCACATTACAATTCATTGCCCTAAGAGAGATAATATTTTCCTATTAATTCGTTTTAGGTACAAATATGGCAACATACGTCTATTTGACAAAATATTTTCCATTAGATTTTATCAAATTTTAACTTCAACAGTAGGTGAATAATCTAAATGCAATATACGACAAAACAATAACATAAGACCAAGTTATAAGAGGAAAAATATATTTGTGTGGTTTCCACTTAGTTTGGTTAATAGATTTAATTGCTAGCATACCAAAAAAGGTTGTGGTCTTGCCAATAAGTATATCTTATTCTTGTGATAATACCAGACAATTGTTCATTATTCAATGCTTCAATTAAGAAAACTTGTCCTTCCTTTAGAGAATACTTTGATGTGAGTGCTAAATTACGATAACTAACTCGATCACACGAAAAAGATGTAAATTGCATAAATAAAAATGAAACAAAATATTTGAAATAAAAGAAATATAAATGGATTAAAGTAAATGATTACACCATGAAAAATAAATAAATTGTAAGGGCAAAGAACTTTTAATAAACTTGAAAGAAAGTTATTACAATCTACTTCAAATGAAAGAAAATCATTAAATAAATAAAAATTATAAGGACAAATTTCCAATTGAGTTAATTTCTTTGTATTGGCTTAGTTCTTGACAAAACATTTTGGGTCATATGTTAGAACTTGAGTTAGTGACCTTATTTTCTGAAGACATAGAGGTCGAGCTAAAGAGATCACATCATCATGTCGTGTCTTGTGACATGTTTCGTCATCAACGTTCCAAGGATCTCTGAGATATGAATGCATATTTTATGTTAAGCCTTGGATATTTTATTTTTGGGTGTTAGAATTTTTTAAAATGACTTTACTTTTTTTTGAGGAAATTATTTTATTTTTCGTAGGACGTTAGAATGAATTTATTTATCTCGTTTAAATGAGTTTCCTATCTCATTCGAACGAGATATCAAACTATATTAATTTTCAAAAGATTTTGACCTCTCTGGAATCTCATCAGATAATACGTTTGAAGGTCGTTCTCACGAAATTGGTACACTCGTTCGAACAAACTTCAAATGAGGTACCTTTAAATTTTTTTTTAGACTCGTCAAATAACTCGCTCGGTCTCTGTTTCAATGAGAAAGGGTATGACTTTCGAACAAGGTCCCATATCATTCGAACGACTGGGCACATTTTTCAAAAAATGACAGTTTATTTTTCACCTACCCACTACTTTATTTTCCATCATTTTAAGTATTGTGGAGCATCAGTTTCAAAACTAACTTTTTCCATCCTTTTGGGAGAAAAAACTCTTCCAAAAAGTTCTTAATGCTTTCTTAATCACTAATGATTAATTTTTTCAAACCCAAACCCATGTGAACAACCAAGTAGTTTATGATTCAAGATTCTTCATATATATATATATATATATATATATATATATATATATATATATATATATATATTTTAGATCGAGTTTTTGGCACCTTTCTTTATTCTCTACATTTTTTTAAATTGTTTCTTACGGAGGAATTTGTGCTCGTTAGTTTTCATACGATGAACTCCGTGTGCGTGACAGTTGTTGAGCCTTATCGATGGATTTTGAAGCGTGTGCGGGATCACAGATTGTTGTAGCTTCACGGTGGACTCATGTATATCATTGAGCAGAGGTTGAAGGAATGAAGAGCGTCAAGACTTGGAAGGGCATCTAGTTTGTGTTATAAGTCTTTTGTCGTGTCCTTTTGTAATTGCATACTTCGTGAACTTTGTGTGGCTGGACTGCCCGAAATTTTTAGCATTTGAGTTTTCCTCATATAGCGGGCATTATGATTTTTTTATTTTATCTTGTAATACTCACATGGATGCATTCTTAGGTTTAAAATAAAATAGGTTTAATCACAACTCATTTTAATTTGTGCAACATTTAACTATGGGTTAATTTTTTTAGTTTAATATTCGTTTCGTTTTTAATTGATTTCAATTAATTTTGTTTAAGAAAAAGTTAATTTGAAAAATTATTTTTAAACCTCAGTTTGTGTAATTTTTTAAAACATCCCTGTAATACCCCGTAATTTTATTGATTTTATTTAATGGGATTAATTAAATTAAATGAGATAATTAATTAGAAATTAATCCGAATTTAAATACTAGCGAGACGTAAGTTGGTATTTGATTATGATGATAATGTTGAATATTACTGGGTGACTATGGTAATATATGATTATTGAATTTATTAAAATTATCGCGAGTCATAAATATGACAATTCGGGAAATTTAGTTGGGACGCGCGCGTCAGTCGCGTCAGAAATCATTTTAAATAAATTTAAAAGTGAATTATAATTTTATCATCCATATGGTCATTTTGAGTGCACCAGCGTGTCCGTAAGGATCGAAATAGTCAGAAAACACTAACCGGGGATTTAGTTTGGGTCTCGGGGCATTTTTAGGCCAAATCGGCAACCCGAGAGGGTATTTTAGTCATTTTAATTTTTAAGGAATATTGACCTACGAAATTTAAGCTTTATTTATCAGCCAATATTAGGTCCATTAGGGCCATTATCTGTCAAAAATCAAGGAGTGGGCAACGTGAGAAAGAGGAGAAGTTACAAGGAAGCTTTCAAGGCCATAACCACCACACACCACCACTATTCGTCGGATTTGTGACCGGAGAGATGAAGAGAACCATCCTTATCGTCATCAAAGGATCAGAACATCAAATTTCCAAGCAAATGATTTGATTCATTAAGTTTGAGCGAATAATTTATCCATGATAGTTTAGGATTTGATGATATCCATGATAATATTCAAAACTAATGAAACTTGGAGATGAAACCTTAATTTTGGGTAGGAATTGTATGTAGTTTGATTCTAGAAGTACTCTATTAACGAAATTAGAAATCATACTTAGCTAAAAACGAATTTATGTAGATGTATATAATGATTCTTAAAGAAAATATAAAAATAGGATTTTTATGATAATAGGATGATTTGATCCAAGAAAAGTCTAAGTGATGATGATTTCAGAGTTTTTGAACATTAAGAATCATGTAATTAGGTTTTATAATGACCCAATATGCTTACTTTAGGATTTAACATCTCATAATGAAGATTTAGGACAAACGGGGACTGAAAATGAAGGAAACTCGTAGCCTGCACCTGCTCGATCGATCGATCGACATTCATAGGTCGATCGATCGACTGGGCTCGATCGATCGACAACCATAGGTCGATCGATCGATCTCCCCATAAACTGTGACTTTTTCCCCTTTTTTAATTGAAGTGATTTCGGTCATCGAACGTTGTAGGTGGGGATTATGCGAATATATTAGGACTTTAGGGAGACCAGTAGGGATATAGTTGAAGCCCTGAACATATTAGAAATTGGTTAGAATGTAGTGTTGAATTTATGAGTTTTCGACGAGTAATTTCCTATTATTATGATGCGAGAACATGATTTAAATTCTTAAGAGTGATAAGTTAGGATTTCGGACATGAACAAGGACTTCGGAGTACTGAATTAATATGTGGGACAAATAGGAGACTTAGTAACCTCTTCGGTTAGGTATAAAGTACTCGAACTATGACATGAGACTTATCGACGAAATATCTTATATATAATAATAATAATCGTGTACGAATTAGACTCATGGTATAGGGCTGAGAATATACCTTTAATAATATAACAGTTATATAAGTTGTGTGAATGCTTAGTATTTGGACTATTATGTGTACGACATACCTACTAGACTTGCTATCACGGGAGGTCGTCTTTCGAAATAGGACCGTCTGATATTTGCGTGCCTACGGGGGGATTTAGATTAGTACCTTAAGGATATAGGGCTGTGAATGGCTTATTTGTGAGTTAATAAGTCAGCTGACCATGGGAGCATTGGTATGTGCGTGACCCATGGGTATGTGAACTATGTTCGCCTCCAATATTTGTGATTTTATTTATTGAAACGGTTCCTGAGAGATTCGGAACACGTATTCCTTATGTACGTGATGTACCTAGATTCGATAGCAGAGTATGTGTGCACCGCAGCTTAGCCTAGGGGTGCCCTATTTGTATATTTATGCTGAGAATAATATACTTGTGATTATAACGGACTCTTTGCTATAGTGTGAATATGAATAATTGAGACATTTTGAATGGGATTAAAAATGAGAATTTCCTATCGTAATTGTTATAAATAAATCTGATCAATGAGAAGGTGAGTTACACGCAGGATATATTAGAATGGTATGAATAGACCCATATATTATAATGTGAGGATAGGAAGCAGTACAGACTACTTAGTTAACGCCATAACTAGGACGGGTTAAGGATATACGTTAGGCATGCACATTATTTGAGGGGTGAGGAACTCATGTGAGAGCACGTAACTAACATGTATATAATATTTACTGTTTAATACAATTAAACACTTGCTATATTTTAAACTAGTTTCACCTCGGGCTCTGAACCGTTTGATTTCAAATCTATTTTCTTGTAAAACCTTTTAGGTGTCCAGCCACAGGGACGCCAAGCATAGGAGTTCCATTACATTGGCGTGCTGTAGCTGTTGTGGAAGTTATTTGATCTCGGTATTAGACGCCTCCACATTCTGCATTTGATTCTATTCAGGGTCATTCATCAGTTAGGGCATGTCGCCCATTTCCATTTAGGGATAGCATTCTCAGACTTTTAGATTCATTTCAGTTTTGGATTTATTTATTTATTCAGATTTTTGTATTAGGATTTATTCAGTATTTGGATTATTCAGGGGAGTGTTACTCCAGAATCATTTTATTTATTCCATTATTATTCTATTGTGATTGTGATGTGGATGTGGGACATTTAGCTTATAATTTAATTGGTTGCATCTTAATTTAATTTAATAAAATTTGGCACCTCACTTTTTAAATATTAGGTGGCTAGTAATTGTTTAATAAATGCTTTCGACGGTGATGTTATGAACTGAACCAACTTGACATTTTGTATTAATTTGAATAAAGGATTAGGTACCCGGTATTTAATTAGTCGGGGTGTCACAGGTGGTTTTAGAGTATCAGGTTCTAGATTCCTTAGGATATGTACGGCTTGTTATGTTTCTGCGTAGCATCCTTTGATATAGAGCCCTATATTTTAGGATTATTGTACTCTTTTGTGTATCTTATGTTCTTCATCTATTTTGAGATAATAACTGTGTACTTATAAAACTTCTCCCTCATTTCAGATGCTCCTCGGCGTGCACAGGGAGTTCCCAGGGGTGCCCAGCCTGAGCCTCAGCCTGCACCAGTTCAAGGTTCTATGAACGCTGCGGAAGTTGCCACCATTGTAGCCCAGGTGGTAAATGTTGCGTCAGCAGTTGTGCAGCAGGAGCCACCTCAGGCACCGGTGGTAGCCCTAGTCCAGGCTCATGCATTCATGTCTGCTTGGGAACGTGTTCGTGATGCCTTTTAGAAGGCTCACCCTCCGGAGTTTGCAGGGAGCTCTGACATTGTTGTGTCGAGCCAGTGGAAGAAGGACATCTAAAGATACTTGAGGATGTACGAGTGTACAGATGTGCAGAGGAAGATACTGGCTACATTTAAGCTGGTAGGATCATCATTGCAGTGGTGGGAGTCCATTACCACCACAGAGGAGAGAAATGTTCTTTCTATACAGGAGTTCTGGGTGCGGTTCGACCGCAAATATTTTCCCTCAGTAATTCACACCGAGATGAGGTGAAAATTGATGAACCTTAAGCAGGAAGGGAGGACAGTGGCAGAGTATGAGGTCTAATTCACTAACCTTCTTAACATCATTCCCGATGAGATTCCTACTGAAGAGAAGAAAATCCATAAGTTCATGGATGGGTTGACGTGGAGGATTCATCAGCACTTGCTCGGTAATCTCTCGTTGGCCACCTATTCTAATGTGGTTAACGTAGCATTACTTCACTGCCAGGACCACCGCTTTCATTTGTCAAAGGGTAAGTGAGCAGGAGAGTCCATCCATCAGGGCAGGACAAGGGGTAATGATGGTCAACACAGGCAAGCTGATCAGATTTCCCAGCATGGGGATTCTAAGAGATTTAGATCAGGAGGTTTCAGGCATGGTCAGGGAGGTTTTTGGCATGGCCAGTAGGGTCAGCACGGCCATCAGGGCTAGTAGCAGTTTTAGCAGGGCCAATATGGCCAGGGTAGGGGTGGTAACGACCATCAGGGTCGTGGGAAGCAAGGTCAGAGAGGGGGGAACTTCACAGGAAAATGTTTCATATGTGGTAAGATTGGCCATAAATGCCAGGAGTGTCCTGAAAGGGGCAGGGCCCCGCAGCAACAGTAGCAGGGTACTCGACATGAGCCCCAGAGACCGATGCTTCCCATCGCCCTCCTAGCACCACCGCAGATGCCAACATTGCCATCTATCCCAGCAGTCCCAGTTCAGCATGGACAGATTCAGTACGGTCGAGTTTACCAGCTCTAGTAGGTCGTAGTCCCACAGGATCCACCCACAGTTAAGGGTATGTTTTCTATTCAGGGGACTATGGGGCATAATTTATTTTACACGGGAGCCATACACTATTTTATTTCCAAGATATTTTCACGCACTATGGGGTTATTAGATACGGCAGAAAGCACTGTTACTTGTGTAGACTCACCGTTGAGTAGGGATTCAATTATTTCTCTTATATATAGAGGTGTGGGCATAGATATTGGGAGGTTTACTTTACCTGTCGATATGTTAGTACTAGATATGATTGAGTACGATGCGATTATTGGTATGGATTGGTTGGTTGCATATCGAGCCATGATTGATTATTTCAGTGGGAGTATTATTCTTCCCATACCCGGACAGGAGATGTTCCTAGTGGTGATGCCTTGTCCGGAGGGAGGATCGTCCACTCACTTGTACTGTATAGAGGAGGAGACCTCTAGGGAGGTCGTGATACCACTTGATTCGATTCCAGTTGTTAGGGAGTTCGCTAACGTATTACAGGATATTTTGGGATTACCTCCTAGTAGAGAGATATACTTCGTTATAGATTTGACGTCGAGCACTCGGTCGATAGCCCGCGCACCTTACCGTATGGCACCAGCGAAGATGAGGAAGCTACGGGACCAGATAGAGCAGTTATTGGGTCAGGGGTTTATCCATAAGAGTACTTCGTCGTGGGGTGCTCATGTGTTGTTTGTTAAGAAGAGGGATGGATCTTTGAGGTTATGTGTAGATTACCGGGAGTTGAATAAAGTCACGATATGGAATAAGTATCTGTTATCCCAAATCGAGATATGGTTCCTACGAGTTTAGGTTTATGCCTTTTGGCCTAACCAACCCCAGCCATGTTTATGGACTTGATGAATAGGGTGCTCAGAGAGTTCCTAGACTAGTTCATTATTATCTTCATTGATGACATTCTAGTCTACTCCCAGATAAAGGAGGAGCATGCCGAGCACTTGAGACAGGTTTTAAAGACGCTGCGTCAGAACGAGTTGTATGCAAAATATGAGAAGTGTGCATTTTAGCTTAAGGAGGTTCAGTTTTGGGGGCATATCATTTCAGACAGGGGGATATCTGTTGATCCGGGGAAGGCATCAGCGATGAGGGAGTGGGGACAGCCCATGACATCGATAGAGATACGTAGTTTCTTGGTCCTAGCAGGATATTACAGGAGGTTTATTCGGGGGTTCTCAAAGATAGCGGGTCCTTTGACACATCTGACTCGCAAGGGTGTACCATTTATCTGGAGCGATGCCTGCCAGTTGGCTTTTGACGAGTTAATGGATAAGTTGACCTCAGCACTAGTGTTAGCATTGCCCAGGTCGAGAGTTGAGTATCTAGTCTACACTGATGCGTCTTTACTAGGACTTGGGAGTGTACTGCAGTAGGAGAGTCACGCTGTAGCTTATGCTTATCGTAAGCTTAAGCCTCACAAGAATAATTAACCCACCCACGACTTGGAGTTAGCGACAGTCGTATTTTCTCTTTGAATTTGGAGACATTATCTCCTAGGGGAGAAATTACGTTTATTCACAGACCACAAGTCCCTTCAGTACCTCTTCACCCAGAAGGAGCTTAATATGCATCAACGCCGGTGTCTTGAGTTTGTGAAGGATTATCAGTTCGATATCCAATACCACACAGGAAAGGCTAATGTGGTAGCAGACGCGTTGAGCCACAGGACAGTAGGTGAGGTGGTCGAGGTGTGGAAAGCGAAGTGGAAGGAGTTGCGATAATAGAACGCAGTGGCCCAATCATTTATTTCTGTGATGACAGTTACGCCCCAGATCATTATGAGAGTTATATTGGCCCAGGCAACAGACCCGTTCTGTCAAGAACAGATAGTACGATTACTAGCAGAGGGGGCCAAGTTTTACACCGTTAGTTCAAACGGGGGCTTACGCTTCAATGGAAGGTTAGTTGTTCTTGAGGGGGAGGACTTGCGACACGAGGTAATGACATAGTCGCACCATTCACGATTCGTTGTACATCCTAGTGGGGATAAGATGTACTAGGATATGAGGCGATAGTACTGGAGGAGAGGGATGAAGAGAGATATTGCTGAGTTCGTTTCGAAATGTGCCACTTATGAGCTAGTAAAAGTGGACCATCATAGACCGGCGGGACTTTTACAGCCATTAGATATTCCTATATGGAAATGGGAGCTCAATTCTATGTACTTCATCATGGGGTTACCTACATCGCCGAGGGGTCATGACTCCATATGGGTGATCATGGATCGGTTGACAAAGGTTGCTCACTTTCTGCCAACCCGAACAGACTACACTACGGGACAGTATGCCTGGATCTTCATAGCTGAGATAGTGAGACTCCATGGGGTGACTCTCAATATCGTGTCTGACAGAGACGAGATAATTATGTCACGGTTTTGGGAGAGTTTTGAGGAAGCCATGGGTATGGAGTTGCGGCTGAGTACAACATATCACCCGTAAAAAGATGGGCAGACCGAGCGGACAAATCAGATATTGGATGATATGTTGCATGTGTGCATCCTAGACTTTGGAGGTGGTTGGGAGCAGTATCTTCCACTGGTGTAGTTTGCATATAATAACTCCTACCAGTTCATAATTGGTATGGCTCCATTCGAGGCGTTGTATGGTCGACCTTTTCGTTCTCCAACATGTTGGCTAGAGGTGGGTGATAACAAAATCCTTGCGAGTGTTTGACGAGTAATTTCCTATTTTTATGATGCGAGAAAATGATTTAAATTCTTAGGAGTGATAAGTTAGGATTTAGGACATGAATAAGGACTTTGGAGTACTGAATTAATATGTGGGAAAAATAGGAGACTTAGTAACCTCTTCGGTTAGGTTTTAAGTACTCGAACTACAACGTGAGACTTATCGGCAAAATATATTATATATAATTAGGAATAATAATCGTGTACGAATTAGACTCGTGGTATAGGGCTGAGAATATACCTTTAATAATATAACAGCTATCTAAGGTGTGTGAATGCTTAGTATATGGACTATTATGTGCATGACATACCTATCATACCTGCTATCATGGGAGGTCAGCTTTCGGAATAGGACCGTCTGATCTTTGTGTGCTTACGGGGGGATTTAGATTGGTACCTTAAGGACATAGGGTTGTGAATGGATTATTTATGAGTTATTAAGTTAACTGACCATGGGAGCGTAGGTATGTCCGTGACCCATGGGTATGTGAACTATGTTCACCTCCAATATGTGTGATTTTGTTTATTGAAACGGTTCATGAGAGATTCGGAACACGTAGTCCTTATGTACGTGATGTACCGGGATTCGATAGTAGAGTACGCGTGCACCGCAACTTAGCCTAGGGTTGCCCTATTTGTATATTTATGCTGAGAATAATATACTTATGATTATAACGGACTCTTTGCTATAGTGTGAATATGAATAATTGAGACATTTTGAATGGGATTAAAAATGAGAATTTCCTATCGTAATTGTTATAAATAAATCTGATCAATGAAAAGGTGAGTTACATGCAGGATATATTAGAATGATATTAATAGACCCCTATATTATAATGTGAGGACAAGAAGCGGTACAGACTAGTTAGTTAATGCCATAACTAGGACGGGTTAAGGATATACGTTAGGCGTGAACATTAGTTGAGGGGTGAGGAACTCATATGAGAGCACATAACTAACATGTATATAATATTTACTGTTTAATGCAATTAAGCACTTCCTATATTTTTAAACTGTTTTCACCTCGGGCTCTGACCCGTTTTCTTTCAAATCTATTTTCTTGTAAAACCTTTTAGGTGCCCAGCCACAGGGACGCCAAGCATAGGAGTTCCATTACATTGACATGCTGTAGCTGTTGTGGAAGTTATAGGATCTCGGTATTAGACGCCTCAATATTCTGCATTTGATTCTTTTCAGGGTCATTCATCAGTTAAGGCATGTTGCCCATTTCCATTCAGAGATAGCATTATCAAATTTTCAGACTCATTTCAGTTTTGGATTTATTTATTTATTCAGACTTTTGTATTAGGATTTATTTAGTATTTTGGTTATTCAGGGGAGTGTTACTCCGGACTCATTTTATTTATTCCATTATTATATTGTGATTGTGATGTGGATGTGGGACATTGAGCTTATAATTTAATTGGTTACATGTTAATTTAGTTTACTAAAATTTGGCACCTCACTTTTTAAATATTAGGTGGCTAGTAATTGTTTAAAAAATGCTTTCGACAGTGATGCTATGAACTGAACCAACTTGACATTTTGTATTAATTTGAATAAAGGAGTAGCTAACCGGTATTAATTAGTCGGGGTGTCACAATCCCATCACGAAAATATTTTTCGCCTCAGATTGGTATCAGAGCGGATACACTAAACTATCATGTTAGATCATGTTTAGGCTTGAATATGAAAAAAAATCCGTTTTTGAGGTTTCTATTTTTTTATGGTTTTAACTATGCGTATTGGAAAGCGCGTATGAGATCAACACTTAAATCGTTAGATGAATGGGTTTGTCAAGTTGTTGTTAAAGGTTTATCCCCACCCATGTGTTTAGTAGGTGAAGTTCATGTTTCAGAATCGGTAAAAAGATGGAGTGAAGATGAGCATAGGTTAGCAAATTACAATTCACATGGTTTAATTATTTTTTTTAGTGCGGTCACGTAGGAGGAGTTTTGATATATTATGGCATGTGAAATGTCTAAAGAGTCTTAGTATACACTTTAACTTACTCATTAAGGTATAAGTGCTATTAGGGCTTTCAAACTCCAAAACCTCACCACTCAGTTTAAATCCATTAAAATGGATGGGAGTGAATCCCTCGATGAGTTTTATGCTAGATTATTTAATATTATGAACTCATCTTTTAAATTGGGAGAGAAAATACCTAAAAATTCTGTCATTAAAAATATCTTAAGGTCCTTACCTGATAGATTTTATCCTAAAGTAACAGTGTTATACTCTTTAAGCACTTTCGACTCTACGAAACTCTAGGAACTTGTTGGTGATCTTCAAACCAATGAACTCGACATAGTTGCCTCTAAAAAGACAACGAAAGATAGGGGCATTGCTTTGAAAAGCTAGAAGGAGGAAACACGAGTCTCGAATGATGATTCTGACATCGACTCTGATGATATAGTTATGTCTGCTAAGAAGTTTAGAAAATTTCTTAAGTTTAATAAAGAGATTTTAAAAATTATTGTAAGAAATTTGAGAATTCTAAGTATAATAAGGCCGATAAATGCATTGAGAATCGTATTGATAATCTTAAGTGGGATGAGTCTAATAGGTGTTATGGGTGCGAGGGGTATGATCATAGGGCAACTGAGTGTCCTACTAAACTAAGGAAGGAGGTCAAGAAACTTATTACATACAATGCCACCCTTATTGATAGTGAACCAAAAGAGTGACCTAATTTCCCCATTAATCTCAACTTCACCACGTTCATGGATGGTTATATAAGTTTTGATGAGAAATCTTCCCGTGATGATACACTTCCAAGGCCATCATTTGTGAATCCTAAGTATGTGATGGTAGAAAGAGGACAAGAGAGTGAGAATAAAGATAAAGATGAAGAGGAGAGTGAGCTCTAAGTTACCTTTCGTGAGTTGTATGCAGAATCGTTGAAATTATAAAAACCAAACTTGAAGTAAAAATCTAGGATGAAAGAACGTGCCATAGGAAATTATGAGAGTGTTTTAATTGAAGACCTTAGGGAACCTGAGAGGACTCTTCGAGAGAATCTAGAGTATGTTGAGAGCGAGAGAGATAGTCTTCGAGGTTTAATAGAGGCTATGAAGGAAGAGATTCTTAAGTTTGAGGAGTCCAGGTGTTTACTTGAGTCTAGGATAATGGATCTTGAAGAGAGATTAAGAGACTCGAGTCGTGTCAAGCTTCATTTGAAGTCTATGTTCAAAAAGTTGGATAAGATATTAGGCACTATTTAAATAAAAAATGACAAATATGGTATTGACTTCGATATTCAAAATGCTTCTGCTAATAAAGCTAAAACTATGATTTTGAGAGAATCAACCATTGCTAGGAACATTAAAAGTGATCAACCCTTAGGTACATTCCATATGTCTTTACATGCATACATTGTAATAGAAAGGGTCACCTAAGGCATTTTTGCTTTGATCTTAAAAATAGTCCTAAAAAGTCTAAATCGAGAGTCACCAAGGTTCTCATAGCCCGAGAACATCATGTTTCACATATGTCGGTTAGAAAATCTAATTTAGAGGATTTACATGATAGACTTTTGATTCTCAAATTCTTTCAGAGGATAATTTACATGCTAAATCTAGTGGTTGAATGTGTTCGCATGTTTACATACACTAGCTCTTGTAGTTCACGAGATATGTGCTTGCTATTCGTATGTGGTTTGAGTCTTTTCTTTTTTATTTTTTCATTTACTGAGTTTTATTGAAAAATACAAAATATTTCTTTTAGTTATCCTTATTTTAAAATTGGTTTTAAAAAAAATTAGAAACTCGAAAACATTTCTCTTACATATGCGTAGTTTAGTTTTACACATTTTGTGTGGCATGTCCTTGTATTTGAATCCAATATCATTCTATGTATCCATATGACTATAACCTTTGGTTATGTATTTCAATGATTAAATTGTTCTTTATAATGCTCGCATGGAGTAGTTTGTCTTTGATTTGCTTAATGGATTCTCTTTGTATGTGCCTCCTCACACATATGCACGAGTTTTTTTTAACTTTAACTTCACATGCTATATTTAAGATAAGTGAGATGTTCTCCTATAAAAATTTCATCTACATATCTTTTGATTATGGGGGATTTTTGCATGTAAGAGCCATTGCCCGTGAGTTTGTTATTTATTAAATAATATGAATGTGCAAAGGATAGGGATATGGATGGAGCAAATCTCCTTTGCGAGAAATCCACCGTTGGTATGAGCCTAAAAAATTTAAAGGCAAAAGAAAAGAATAACTTGCCAAGGCCCTATTTTAACATTAATCATCAAAATTGGAATCTTCAAAAAATTTGAGTTGAAAATGATATATATGTAGTTTTGAGGGTGTTAAAGTTAAAGATTAATGGGTTTTCACAATGAATCATAGATATATTTAATATTTCATGGCTCTATTGATTTGTAGAGTCATCGAAATTCTAGGCTTCTGTACATTGTGCTTGTTTGTTCTTTGAGTTCACTTTATCCTGTCACTTGAGTTTAAATCTAATTTTGATAAAGTTTTGCAATAAAATAGAGTTTAAATCTAATTCTAGGCTTCTGTACATTGTGCTTGTTATTAAGTGATTGGGTCATAATTCTTTAGTAATTAGTTCACACTCCCTCACTCCATTTACCACATATTTATGCCACACGAGTGTGGAAAGCTTATTATATTTAGTGTCATGTGTGGTGTTTATAGCTACATATATATTCCTATGATTCATTGATATCTTTTGCATATTTGTATATATGGTATCGTTTGTTTTTAGTCTTTGTGATTGCATCTAGTCTATATATGCCATCAGTTTAAAGCTATATTTATTTTTGGTGTGCTATTTGTTCATATTGATATCCATCTTGTTCTTTGTTTTATATTGGTATCATATGCCTCTATTAGTACATTCTAGTTAGTATATATCATTTAGTTATTGCATCAAACATGGTATCTGTTGTTCTTTGCTTAAATTAGTTATTCTTTTATTGCTAAGTTGATTTGTTGTTACTTGTATCACTGTACACCATGGATGATTTGTTTGTTTTTCCTTTATGCTTATCACTTATTTCATTTAGGGGGATAATTTCTTTATCTAAGGAGAAATTATCTATTTTATGCACCTTAATATTTGTATATTCCTGAACAAAAAGGGGGAGAATTGGTATCTAACTCTTTTCATTTGGGGGAGATCTTTTACTTAGGGGGGACGTCCTTACTTAGGAAGATATTGTAGACAAGGGGGAGGATTTTCTTATGAAAATTTATATTGTTATATTCTATTTTATTTTTGGATTTGTCTCGAAAAAGCTAAAGGGGGAGATTTGTAAGGACAAAATTTCTATTGAGTCAATTTGTATGTATTGGTGTAATTCCAGATAAAATATTTTAAGTCATAGGTTAGAACTTGAGTTGGTGACCTTTCAAGCCTATGACATATTTTTTGAAGACATGGCGGCCAAGCTAAAGAGATCACATCATCATGTCAGGTCTTTTGTCATGTTTCGTCATCAAAGTTTCAAGGATCTCTCAGGTATGAACGCATATTTTATGCTAAGTCTTGTATATTTTATTTTAAGGTGTTGGTATTTTTTAAACTGTTTTTAAAATGACTTTATATTTTTTAGAGAAAAATATGTTATTTTAATAGGTCATTAGAACTACTTTACTTATGTCATTCGAAGGAGGTTCTTATCTCGTCTGAACGAGATATCAAATGAAGTTAATTTTCAAAACATTTGGCCTCTATAGAATCTCGTTTAATAACGTGTTCGAAGGTTGTTCTAATAAGATTGGTACCCTCATTCGAACGAACTTCAAATGAGGCACTTCTGACGTCTTTATAAATTCATTTAATAACTTATTCAATTTATGTTCGAACGAAAAAGGGTATGTCGTTCGAACGAGGTCCCATGTGGTTCGAACGATCTAGCGTATTTTTCAAAAAATTACTATTTATTTTTCACCTCCCGACTACTCCCTTTTCCATCGATTTTAAGTAGTGCAGAGTAGCATCTTCAAAACTGGATTTTTTTCATCCTTTTGAGATCAAAAACTTTTCCAAAAATCATTAATGTTTTCTTAATCATTCCTGATTATTTTTTCAAAACTCAAACCCATGTTTACACTCCATTAGTTTATGATCTAAGATTCTTCATATATATGTTTTGAGATCAATTTTTTGGCACCGTTGTTTATTATCTACATTTTTTAGAATTGTTTCTTACGGAGGATTCCGTGCTCGTTGGTTTTCATACGGTAGACTCCATGTGCGTGACAGTTGTTGAGCCTTGTCGGTGGATTCTGAGGCATGTGTAAACTCATACGTTATTGTATCTTTACACGGGAACTCCTTCATGGCGCTGAGCATAGGTTGAAGGAACGAAGAGCGTCAAGGCTTGCAAAGGCATCGATTCTATGTTGTAAGTCATTTGTCGTGTCCTTTTATAATTCCGTACTTAGAAGTTTTTGTGTAGCTGGGTCATCTGAGGTTTTTCCCAATTGGGTTTTCCTTGTACATCAGGCATTGTGGTTGTTTTATTTTACTTTATAATACTCACTTAGATGCATGCTTAGGTTTAAGATAAAAATCGGTTTAATAACTCGTTTAAATTGGTGCAACGTTTAACTTTGGGTTAATTTATTTAGTTTAATATCCATTTGGTTTTTAATTAATTTGAATTAATTTTCTTTAAGGTAAAGTTAATTTGAAAATTTATTTTTAAATATCAGTTTGTGTAATTTTAGGAACCATCCCATCACGAAAATATTTCCCACCTCAAAAAATTTTTTAAAAAAGGAAAGAAAAGAAAATGAAGGATAAAATAAGTAAAATGTATTTGTCACTACAAAAAAATGGATATACGTTGACATTTTTTTTGCGGCGCTTAACTAAAAGGTCGACATAATAATATGTACCGACGTTTGTATAGAAACTCCAGTAAATGCTCAGGCATTTTATACAATCGTCATAAAATATCGACCTTTGTTAATTAAACGCCAAAAAATCCTAACATTTATGTATTAAACACCAAAAAATCCCAAAGTTTATGTATTAAATGTCGGTTACCCAATTGTTTTTAATTAATTAATCCTTCCACCATTTTTTAGGTTTTGCTCCAACTTAGTTCCCTCTAACACGGAACAATCCACCTCCCACTCCTTTTGTCCTAGTGTTCTATGAAGAGAATTTTGTTTGCCCTAGCTTCTCATGGAACCATCCGCCTCCCTATGTCTCTACCTCTCCAAATATTGTAAAGCCTTTGACATTCTCAAGATGCCATTAAGAATCATAAAGAAGAGAATATCAAAGTGATCGAGAGGAAGAGAATTTGAAGTGATCGGATGAAGAGAATTTCGAAGAGAACATGTATTATTTGATTTTTTGTTGTAATATTGTTAGTTTGTGAATGTCGTTAGTTTCCTTTTACCTACATGTATTATGAATACATATGCACCGGTGCTTGAGATTTGATTTTGACTTTTTGATTTTCTCTTCTGACGGTTTTATTGATTATGGTCAATTTAAGGGTCTTTTACCTACATGTATTGTGAATACATATGCACTATATTTTTGTATTTTAGTCTCTATTAAGTGGTTCTTAAATTGCAGACGGATAGAATTTGTGGGTTTTTAGTAAATTATGTGAATTGGGAGTTAATTTGGAATATCGTTTCAAATTATACAGATTACAGATTTGTAGTATTGGTTTTATATATGTGAGATGGGTAATAAAATTTGGGTTTCTCTAATCAAGATTGTGATGTGGTCATCTCTATATATAAATATAACTCTTACATTCTTTTATGATTCTTGAGTTTCGACTGATATGTTTTGTGAGTTTATGATAAATAATGTTTATTGGGAGTTAATTTCACTTATCATAACAAATCGTGCAGTTCATATTTGGTTTTATAATTCTTTGAATAAGAATGCGATGTGGCTCTTAGAACAATAATATAGATAGAAAATCGAGTGAAGATTCTTGATGCCTAGTGAACCAATTATATATATTACTATTCAACATAGGAAATTGTAATCCCATATCGAAACTATTTGACATGGAAACTGACACTGTTATTGTTATTGCATTATGTATTATGTGATGGAATAATGCAATTGAACAACTTATTTGTTATTATTTGACTAATTTTATTGATAAATTTTTCTAAATTTTAATGATTTTGATTCAATTTTAGTATTACTTTGCGAGGTTAGTAATACTCGAATTTTGAGTTGCTTTTAATTTTATATCAAATTTAGGTACATTTTGTCTAGTACACAGTACTAGAATTTTGGTTTAAATTGTTTAGTACTTAATTTTGTGTCATTTTCAAGTGTATTGTGTCATGTTGTTCCCTATTTTATATATATTAAGTACAAGTAATTTTTCTATGGGTTATCTATATAATGTCTTCTATTGATTATGGCACCTAGCATTAAAAAGGAACTGTTATCTAAATCTGGGAACTACCATGCATCTATAATACTCTATGTTCTTAATTTAAATTATGTTTGTTATGTAACTAGTGAGTTGTGATATGATTAAATATGAGTAATGGTATATATACTGTAATACCCCGCCCTATAAATAAGTATTTAATGTTACTTAAAGTGTTTTTACCAAAGAAAAATTCGACGAATAATTAATCCAAGTGTAACACGTCAAGTAATACATAAGGTGACGTATTACGTATATAGTTTAAACAAGAAAAATCCCACGATGCATACGTCGCATGAATGCGTATTTAATCTCTAATAGTATTGTTGTGACAACCCGCTCCAAATAATAATGGGTGGCCAGCCCTATACTACATAAATCAAGTATCTCAGATGGTACAGTCTCAACATCAACAACTAAACACTATAATATAAGGCTAACTACCCGAAATCATAAAGTGCGAATTGCCAAAAATTTAAAACTTTTATTTTTAACAACAATAACAAAACCAATAATGAACACAACCAACAATATACATCTAACTATGATGTGAAATGTGCATGCTCCAATAATAAAAGAGTACAATACATTGTACAACAAAATCTCAGCAATGAAATACCCGAATATGCTGTCGGGCAACAGACAATACAATAATCTGATAAATAAAATATGAAAGTGTTAATCTACAACACTTGGATACTAACTCAATACAACTGAATCCTAATCTAGATGTACAATGGATAGGAATCGACTAAAGCAAAGTGCCGCAACAGTCCGCTACTGCCACATCTCCACAAATCCTGAATGGAGGAATATCAAAGGCGTCCTTGCGGAGGAACACCTGAAGTAATACAATATATACATGGAGGAGGAAAATATAAACGGGTCAGAGCCCGAGTTTTGAAAAGCAGTTTATAGCAAGTGTATTAAAATGCATAATAATTATAAATGCATTATTACATGATTTAGTTCGAATCGAACACTCCATAAAAATCCAACTCACCTCTCATCTAAAGCGCGCACTAAGCGTATGCACGTGTCTCCAAAAGGATGTCCGATTATAATTAGGTAAGAGGATTTTAACTTAAACCCAAATAAAGTATTTAAGTGAAACCATCTAACCTATCTCCCAATTCTACATTTATCTCTATACTTTAAGTTATATACATTTTCTTTAATGCAATAGTTATAGTTATCTTTATAATGTTCATTTGTTGAACATATAAAGTTACATGATCCAATCATGTCCACGTCATCACAACACATCAACAATCTCATTTACTAGAATTTATATTCTAGTGATGCCCATATAAGGCATGAAACCCTATATATAATTATTATAGATGAGTTATTAGCATCAAGAGTTAAGGACTAAACTCCTCCCAATTCTCAACACGGTACTGCGTTTCGTGCGTGGGACGTCTCGCCGAAGAGAAATCCAAACAAGGAACCCCTCGTTACACTACTCCTGACCGTATCGATCCTTGGGGCTCATTATGCTCGATGCATGTAACCCAAATGATTATCCAATTTATTAATTAATATTCCCAATTCTCAATAGTACACGGCGTTTCATGCGTGGGACGTCTCGCCGAAGCGAAATCCAAACAAGGAACCCCACCGTTACACTACTCCTGGCACAGTCGATTGTCGAGATAGGTGATATATTTATATATATAATTATGAGCATTAAGGACTAAACTTATCCCCGAGTTCCAACATTACACTGCGGTTCGTGCATGGGACGTCTCGCCGAGGCGAAATCCAAACAAGGAACCCCCCCGATACACTAATCCTGGCAATGTAGGTCATTGAGGTCCATTATGCCCTTGACACCCAAGTACAAACACAAGCAAATAATAACCATCCAACCGAGCTATAACTCGAAGGACGCAGGCTCACATGCTATCATCTTCCAGCAGCCCATATACGTAGCAAACTGGGGCCACCTGGTGGGGTTCAATGACACCCACCTCGTGATCTACTCACGCACACAACGTCCCGGGAAGCGGTCATAGTTCCTAACCGGCAAGTGAGAGCGACACATACCCACGACCTCTCACCCCCAAAATAAATAAATGTATATATATATGTCATTTGCTGACCACAAAGGACGACTATGACCTGGGGAATATCCACATCCTTCTTTTCTAGTCAGAATGCTCACCCTCTACGCACGAAACATCCCAATGATAGCAAGGAGGGGGTATGCTTAACATGTATATACACCATCATATAAGGTATACATACATCCCACATAATAAAGATATACCATTTTATATAAGGTATACCTGCAACATCATATTTATTATCATATTCATTATACGCTCTTAGGCGTAATTTGATTAACATCATTTGTTTAGTATATCTCACTCATGATACACTAACCGTCAATACTCACACATTTTCCCCACTTAGTATATTCTATACTAATTCTCGCTTGAAGCTCTCATGTCGCTTCTAGTATGAATTGTCTTTCAATTCTATTTAAGTTAAGGATATTTTATATCTTATTGAACCTCAATTAACATTTCTCATTGTGTGAGATATCTCCCAAATCAATCATCAATAAGGATATTTCTATATCCATATGCCCATCAAATAGCATTTATTATTTTCCATTCATAATAAGGTTCAATTCATTTTATGAACCTTTTTAAAGTTATCCCATTTGGGATTGGATCCTAAGATCCAGCATCTCTAAGTTATTATCGTTCTCCGATCATGAAATTTATTTATTATCACCAAATAAAATCCCAAATAAAAGTGGGCTTCCCCACTTAGAAAAATACCAAAATCTACAATCGGTGTTCCTCAAATACTAACCTCGATACTTCGAGGATTGTTCCCAAATTGATATACTCTTTGGATTCTCACTTCTCAACATCAATCACTAAAAATCTCCGACATTTACATTTAGTCTTTCAATTATCAATTAGCCTCATATATCGTCTTTTGACTCTAAGGTCTATAATCCCCTTTATATAATCACTTAATCCTTTATGATACTCTGATTATGGAAGTCCATTTATACAAACCTAAAGAAGAAGGGGATAACTTAAATTCTCAAACTTGAACCCAAAATAGGGGACCGGTCGACCGGTGCCCAAACCGCGGTCGACCGCGTTTCTAAATTTTGCCTAATATCAAAGACAGAATGCCCAACTTTGGAGGCGCGGTCGACCGGTCCTCTGTACGCGGTCGACCAGCCCTAACAGGTATTACGGCCAACTCCATTTTTACACATCTCCAACTTCTCAAAAACTCCCAAATAATTCCATTCAACCACAAATCTTCAACCCAACCATATTCATAACATTAATATTCATTCTAGAATACTTATAAACTAATTTAAATCCTTAAATCCATTTATATACTACAAATCTAAGGTTTTTCCCCAAAAGTTAGGTTTTAACAATTTAAACCTAAAACCCAAAATTTTATCCACAAATCATGCAATAATCGGTACACAACAATTATTTAGCAAGTTTAATCACTTGCCTCGGGTTCGTAGGGTCTGAATCCGCCTTGAGATAGCGTGGAAACCGGAAATCTCCACTTTCTCTCCCTTTTCTCCTTCTTTCTCTTCTTCTTTCTTCTTCTCTCTTTCTTTCTAGGGTTTTCCTCTTTCTTTCTTGGGAGAAATACCTCCCGTAAGCTTTTTAAGCCTTGTCTCCCAATGTACACACTTTAAATGACCCGGTAACTTTAATTTGAGTCAAACGGTCCTAAATTATTTCTGAACCTAAATAGACCGCAAGTACAGTCATTTTGACTTTCTCAACCCTTCCGGACACAATGGTACCCTCAGAATTTCCATTCGAGAAACTTTCTAACGACTTTTAATTTTGACCTCAATTGCCAATTTAATTATTTCTCCAATAAAATATTATTTATTTCTCCCAAAATAAATAAATTGCCGACTCCAAAACCTCGGGTTGTTACAATTGTCTAGGATGTCCATTAAGTTTGAGAAAAAATATCAAGAAACGGATGTGACACGGACAAGGCTAATACGACGCGACATTTAAATGGTATGAAAAGTAAAGTATTGCAATATTGATTAAACGAGAAAGTTTTATGTTGAACGGTTCGCACGAGTTTTATTTTAAGTTTATATAATTATTTTAAGTACTTTGGTTAAGTTTCGTGCGATTCGGACAAGTAATGAATGTTACGCAAGTATGTGTACTAATTGTCTTACGATGCGCGACACAACGAAAGTCCAGTCTTGCGCAAATTGTATAAGACAATCGGTAAGTCAAAAAAAATATTCTGACCATATATTTAGACTCATAAAAATATAAGGAATATTACCATGCGAAGAAAAATAAAAATATATATTTTGCGCGGAGTTCCTATTTCTTGCACGTATTGTTTAGAACGTCTCGGAAGGTCAAAAAAAATATTATGAATATGTTTTTTGACTCACAAAAATATAAGGAATATTATAATGAAGAGAAAAATCGAAAAAAAATACTTTTGTATGGAGGTTCTGACTCTTTCACGCCTTGTACATGACAATCCAGGAGGCCAAATGACAATTGTAAATATGATTTTTTTAGCCAAAAAATGCAAGGAATATGAATCTCAAGTTAAAAATTGCTTAAAAAATATTTTTAGAAAGAGAAAGTAACGTAAATCATATTTTTGTTGGTATTTTTGGGCATTTTTCAAATGGGTTTTTGGATTCACATGTTGGTGCATTGTGTTGTCACTTTACTACATTGGTTTGGAGATCTTGGTAAGTGTTTTACACATATTTGAACACGCCTACACTTACTATTTGGGTCATAAGGTGTACACTTCTCAAAATAGCTTATAAGAGAGAGAAATGTGGGTGCATATGCTCTATCAATCAATTCTCATCAGATTTATCATCACTTTCTCTCCCCTTGAACTCCCTTAAACCATTAGACTCCCCCAAATTCGTAGCTACCCTCGCGCCACCCCAAAAATATCATGAAACCATCATTTTATGACATAGAAATACCTTATTTCACCATGTGTAACCATAGGAAGGATATTGGATTGTTAGAGATGTTATTCTTGGAGGATTGTTGAGGTTTACAGAAACTTGAATATGGATTTTTGGACGAGAAGAGGGTAAGCTTGGAGGTAGCTTCCATGGAGGGATTTCTTGTACCACCTTGAGGCCTCCTTTAGAGGTAGGGGTTACCCCTCCTACACCAATATTTTCACCACCAATTGGAGACATTTTAAGGTGGTAAATACTTATCTCTTACAAAGTTAAGTTGATGATGATATTAGTATGAGTGTTTTGCATCTTGTTGATATTAGGCGTGTAGTAATAGTTACCCATGATTAAAGATTAAATACTACATGATTTCAAGATATAGTTTAGAAGAAAATGGGATTTTCTATCCCTGAAATGGGTCTTGTAGTAAATCTATATTTAGCTTGAGTTTTCTACATAATTTGAGATTAAGATATGTTGATTAAGGTTAAAAATGCACTAATAGACTTATTAGTATTAGTCTTACTATTTTCTATGAAAATGGGCACTTAAAATGAAGGATTGAATGGGTTTAAAAAATGAATAATTTTCAGTCCACTATTCACAAACATTTTATCAAATAAAATATTTCTAAACTCATGTTTTAAGGTGAATAAATTATTTATTTGATGTGAAGAACACTTGGTATGTATATGCCCTTTTATGAGATTAATATAGTAATTTTAATACTGATGAATTATTATGAACCAAGCAAATAGAGTTTTATTTACAAAGTGTACTATTTAGTTTGTTAAACTAAGTTTTGGGGTTAAAAGTGTAAATATGTGACAGTGTAGTCTTCTTGCAAACTTTGGGTGAAAATGTAAATAATAAATGTCTAGAAGACTTAGTGTGAATAAAATTACTAAGTATGGGTCTTTATACAAAAAGTCAAAATTAGTGTGTAACACTAAGTTTGAAAGCGAAAATATGTCAAATGTTTGAATATTGACGAAATGGGTTTTAAGTTGTGAAAAGACATAATTAAAGTGAGTAGGCTTAAATATGAGAAATAAGACTTTAATATGTAAAGAACGTGATTTTATATATTAAAAAGGGTTAAAATGCAAAATGTGTAATTTTGGCAAAGTGAGATGTTGAACAAGTTTGTTAATGACTAAAATGTCTAAGTGTTGAGCTTAGAACTTGAAAGGGATATATTTATAAATAACACTTGAAAAAGGATAAGGTTGCAAGTTTTGGTAAAAAAAATATTAAATTGATAATTTATTTAAAGTGTGACATTTTAATGAAATAAAATACTAAAGAGTGTTTTGGCACTAATATGGAAAGAATAATTTAAGTCCTTAAAGAGAAAATGATTTTTGGGATAAAAATCAATGCGTGCGTGAGAAAAATGACTTTAATGGAATATAATGATTTTTCCTAAATGAATAATGAAAAGTGGACGGTTAAGTCCAAGGCTTTAACCTCGGCTCGAAAAAGTCAAATTAATGTGAACATTATGAAAATGTTAAACACATTGGCAAGATAATTAGATTGGATAATGTCGGGATAAATAATTAAGCATGGATTTGCTGTCCCTAGTGATGAAAGATCCCAAACCAATTGTAGTAGTATATGGCGGCGGAGACCGGTGGTGTGAGGCCACGAAGTCCGTGAGTGTTTGTTTGCGGAATCCTTAAAGATAATGCTAAGTAATGAATTGAATATTCATGAAATAGGCATAAGTGGATGGTATTAATCCATTAATTTACTAATACAAGAATAACGCATTAAATGTTTAAGGTTCACATGGTCACATGGTATGGATAAATAAGGTAACTTAATGACACTTAAGCTACCTAATGAGGCTAAAATAATAATAAACACAAGAGTGTATTATATGAGGCTTTCAATAGAAAAAAAGAGTAGTTTTCTAACATGATGTGTGCGTGTGTTGATGAAAGTCTTATGATATGATTAAATAACTCGGGCGTGAGTTAATTGAATATAGAGAACTAAACGGTCTTAATGAAAATGAAAGGTTTCCTAAACAAAGGATATTTGTCAATTATGCATGAGTTAATGGGAATAAGTGCTAGTTTTTGAAGCATGATAATACAAAATGACTATTTTGTAAGGCCAGGAAGGCCAAATGGAGTTAAATAACGTTTTTTTAATAAAAAGGATTAAATACATTGGCACATGTATTTTTTGAAGGTATATATGTATATATATACGTATTTTCACATGCATGTAGTGTAGCATGTGATTATTACTTTCTGCCGTTCGTTTTTATATTGCATTTGTATATGTTCCCATTGAGCATCACTACACCAAATCTGCCCATTTGTCAAGGTCATTGACCTTGACCAATCCACCTTGTCAAGGTCAATGACCGTGACATTTCGAGGCGGGACAACTTTTTTTGTCACGGTCGTGTCAAGGTCAATGACCGTGACACGTTTGTCACGGTTATAAACCGTGACTAAGCCGTGACCCTTTTTAAAAAAATTGTCACGGTCAATGACCGTGACAATTCTGGGCAGAATTTAAAAAAAAATATGTTGGGCAGTATGGCCACCGCCACTGCCCAGCAGTATATTTGTACCTGTTATAGCAACGTTGTACCTGTTCCAAACATCATGTATCCAACACAAACTAAAGATAATGCAAATATATATTCATGACGATATAATCCAAATATTCAAAGTAAAAATAATATACATGACGATATAATCCAAATATAATTAAAATGGACATACTTAAAAATAATGTTACTACATGTCTTGGATAAAACTGAGGAGGTGAGTAGGACACACGACATACGAATTGACGCACCCACTAATATACGTCGTGCCGCATTGTTCGCGCAACCACAATAGGGAGTTCTCCTTCCCGGGTATGACATGCGTGACGAGCACCCTGGACTCCATCTCTTGAACCACATGTCCATGGACTATTCCACCCTCGACGATATTCGGGTCCCTCAACCCCCGCCCTATCCGCTGGCCATAAAATACGTCCAATATGAACACGCTCGGCCAACCAATTGTCCACAATGGTCTGTTGGAGGGCGTCAAATAGGGAAGTGGATCGTCGAAGTACGAACGTGTCGGTGATGAAGCAGCAAGGTCCACATCCTCATCATCCTGCGCCTCGTCCTCCCGCACCTCCTCCTCCACCGCCTTCTCCTTCTCCTTCCCTTTCCCTTTCCCTTTACGGTCTCCACCCAACGTACGCTTCATGAATGCGTACATATCTTGGACCGTCGCCTCCAAACGGGACAGCTTCGCGTCGTGTGAATCCACCATTCGAGCCAACCCGGTGTCGCTCGTCTCCAATCCGATGATCCTAGATTTGGCGGCCCATGAGCTCACTCCCCTTGTCCTCCCCTTGCGATCAGAGCCAAGCACTTGGCTGAGTGCGTCTGTGGACAAAGATGCCTTGTCGGCATCAGACTGCGACTCATGCACTTCCTTAAGCTTTGCCTGAAACGACAAAAAGCACATGATTAGTAAAATAAGTAAACAAAAAATTATTACGTAATTAACAATAATTAAACTGTCAGATTACTTACAATCGTGGCCGCGACGCTCGGGGACACCTCCTTGTCCTTCCCCTTCTTCGTCCGAAGAGCCACATAAGTATCGAGCCTATGTGGCTTACCCCCTGGCCCACTCCCTACCCCCTGAAATAAAATAAAGTAAAGTAAAATTAGTATCGGTCGCGCAAAGTAAAATAATATCCAATAATATATTTGTGTAGTTATAGATAAATTAAATCTTACCTGCATCCTATGCTCCACCTCAGCGTAAGAGGTCCGGCCGGAGTAGTGCACATCCGTCTTTTTAGCCCGATTTTCCCTCCCCGATTGGCGAGATGCCAATTGTTGATCCTCGATCTCATTGTCAATGAACTTTTTCCATTGTGCCAATGAGATCGGCTCCTTGGGCGGGACGGATCCGCGCCATTGTAAAATGGACTCTCGTGTTTTTCCAAAGTACCGTGTCCGCATATTTTTCTTCCACGTCTTGTGTTGCTCCCTCAACTGCTCCAAGACGGAATCGCGTAGCTTTGGATCCAAGTTGAATTGTTCCTGTCCAACAAATACAATGTTAGTTGCGAATAAATATAAATATAAATATAAATATAAATTGAAATTGAAATTGAAATTGAAATTGAAATTGAAATTGAAATTGAAATTGAAATTGAAATTGAAATATTACCTGTAGTGCCGCCCAAACAGCTAACTTGAGCTCATATGGCACCTCCTTCCAACTCATAAACCCCGGACCGATGACCGTCTTTAGCAGCTCGAGGGATCTCGCTAATAGCTCCGACTTGTTTTCGACGGTAATTCCAAATTTTCCATATTTGGGGAGCCTAGGGGCGGAGGAGCCCTCGTCGCCTCCGCTACCACTGAACCCAGACGACATCATCATAAACAGCATCATCATCTTCGCCTTAACATCTGAAGGAGACATTTTTGCTGTAAAAAAAATGTTATTAGTACAGATAAAAAAAAAATGTTAATAGTACACATTTCGTTTTACCTAATTGAATTAATTGAATTAATAGTACAGATAAAAAAAATGTTCCGTCTATATTATAACGTATGTGTAAGTTCTGTCAATACCATTTCGTTTCAATTTTGTAATATTATATTTTTTTCAAATATTTTAAAAGTTATTAAATGGGTGCCCCACCCCCACCCCCTGCCCCCTCCCCCCGCCACACACACACGCACACCTACGCACACATACACACACACACACACACCACCCCTACCCACCCCCTCCCCCCACCACGACCGTGACAACTACATATATTGTTTATCAATAAAATTATGACATGAGATAATTATAATTGTAGCATAAATTTCATTATCATAAAGGGATAAATCCAACCAAGTACAGAGATTCTACAAATTAAAGTGAGAATTAAATTTAAGACTTTCTAACAACATGGATGTATATGGATTCTAACTAATGATATTCCTAAAAACATACAATTGGCAACATTTTGTGAATTTACTAAACTTTATATAATATTATCAAATTCTGTTAAAAAATTATCTAGGGTTTTACCTAATTGAATTAATTTCATGAATAAAATTATTATCAATTTAAATGAAAATATCAATTATTATCCAATATTTTTGAATGAAATATTTATTTTGAATGAAAATATCAATTATTATCCAATTATTATCCAACTATTATCAATTATTTATTTTGAATGTATATAATATCCAAAAAAATAAATGTAAATAATATTCAAAACCCCACCCACCCCCACCCCCACCCCCTCCCGATGTTTATTATCCAATTATTATCCAACTATTATCAATTATTTATAAAATTGATGTCTACTCTTAGTGTTGTGTAATATTATGTTTTTTCCAAATATTTAAAGAGTTATTAAATGGGTACCCCACCCCCACCCCCAGCCCCTTCCCCCCTCCCCCCGCCACACCCACCCCCTCCCGATGTTTATTATCCAATTATTATCCAACTATTATCAATTATTTATAAAATTGATGTCTACACACACGCACACCTACGCACCTACGCGCAGAGACGAAGCTATATTGTGGCCAAAGGGGGCCATGGCCCCCCTTTAGAATTTCAAACCCTTGATAGGTTTGATGGCTCCTAATAGTTAACAAGTTACATTTTATAACTTAAAATATTATGGCAAGTTGAATGATGGTGTGCTAACCCTCAAAAAAGTTTGATTATATATATATATATATATATATGAGGTGTTTTAAGCAATTTTAATTTTACTTTTTATGTTTTATGAATTTATATACCACGGGTAAATTATTTCAATAACTTATTATTTTGTTGTAAATTTATTATAAATCTTTACTCTAATTAAATTTAGAGGTGGTAATTTAAGTGTGTTATACAAGAACTTATACAAAACCATATATAATTATGAAAATATATTTGTCACTTTTTCTACACGGTAAGCAATTAAATATGATTATTTGTGTCATATATAAGTAAAATCGGAGTTTATTATTTGTGTTTTTTGATCATGTCAATTTTTTTTGGTTCGTAAAAAAGGATCAACCTTAATTCACTAACTTCGTATTGCATGCAAGTCGTCTTAATATATTCGTCAAAAATAATTTTCACTAATTAAATTCAATTCATCATATATTACTGAAATCGAGATAAAACCCTAAGCCAAAATTAGTCAACAATAAAACCGATCAAAACAAAATCGACTAAAATTGGTTTGGTCAACCAACCATAATGTGTCTATTTGTCCGCCCGGCCCCCTCTAAGTGTAATTCCTGGCTTCGTCCCTGCCTACGCGCGCACGCACACACACACACACCACCCCACCCCACCCCCTGCCCCCCTCCACCACCCCCTCCCCCACCACACACCACCACACACCCACACCCCACCCCACCCTCTGCCCCCCTCCACCACCCCCTCCCACACCACACACCGCCACACACACCACCCCACCCCCTGCCCCCTCCACCACCGCCCTGCCCCCACACCGCCCCACCCCCTACACCCACCCTGCCCCGCCCCCCACACACGCACACACATATATATACACATACACACATAAATATACACACAAATATATATATAAATGGAAGAGAGAGAGAGAGAGAGAGAAAATCGACCTGAAAGTAGAGAGAGAGAGAGAGAGAGAGAGGGAGGGAACGACGCGGGAGGGAAAAAAGAAGGGGGAAAGGGGTTTTGCTGTTAACATTGTCACGGTCGTGTCAAGGTCATTGACCGTGACAATTATTTAAAGAATTGTCACGGTCAATGACCGTGACAAGTCCGTGAGAAGTAAATTTGTCACGGTCTTGTCACGGTCAATGACCGTGACAATTAGTTGTCACGGTCGTGTCAAGGTCAATGACCGTGACATAAAACGCGTGTTTTTTATCACGGTCAATGACCTTGACAAGGCTGGTCGGCTGAAAGGTGACAATTTTCCCATTTTGGTGTAGTGCATTCGGCTCACATCCCTCCTTTGTTACGGCAGGTTGCATGTCATTCCGTATTTTGAGAGCGTTGTACAAGTAAGTAGTACTTGCTTTATGATTAGTACCTCTGTTTACTTGACCTTGGGGCCACTCCCCTTGGGTCACATCACATTGTAATTATAAATTTGACTTGCATGCTAATAAGTGTAACGTTAAATACTATTAAAATTGTATTAGAAACATTATATCGGGTGCTTCATTGCACTTCACAACTAACGTGCGAACCACATCAGGTTAGTCCTTTAATAACCTTTAAATTCGGGTTGGGTGTTACAACTTGGTATCAGAGCTTTAGGTTCAATGTTCCTTTCAGGTGTGACATGGTGAGGTCGACAGTGGATCTTTCAGTGTCGTTGTTAGTTAGATCCAGTCACGCTTTCCTGATGACGGTTTTGATTTATACCTTGATGGTAAAGTTGAGGTCTTGAGCACGTTGTGTCCTGCTCTTTGAGCTGGTGATCGGCTAAGTTAGTAACCATTCTTATTCCGCTATATTTGTTCTAGTAGTATTAGCTGGCAACTATCATATTTTGGTATAGGTCATTAGGTGGTGGCACCCTACGCTTGTGTAAGATGTATCATGTGTAAGTTTGATGATTAGAAGGTCTTAATGATTTTAGTTGCATCTTAGCTGGTGTGCTTGTAGTTTCATCTACAGGATTAGGTGACTAAGTAGTATGACTTGTGAATAAATAGTTCTATGAAAATCAGAATGCCTAAGTAAGTTGATTATGTTTTGGGTTTAGACAACCTTAATGATTTCAAGTGATTTAAGAACAAACCTATACAGTCCTTGGGACTTAGTGTTTTAAGTGGTGGTGTTGAATTATGATTTTAGAAAAATAAGGTGGTATTGGGGAATAAGATCTCTTGTGTCATCAAAGGTATTGGCCTAAAATTTTTATAGGTAGTATTGAATGCTCCGTATCCTACCAAAAGTTTTATAGTGGTGATAACTTGTGATCTAGTAAATAGGTTTTTTGGCTATGTAATGAGGCACGTTAGTTGTCGTGACTGAATAATCACTGAGCTTAAATGATAGGCTATGATGAGTTTGATCCTGGGTTAGCATTATGGATAAGCTAGTGAACTCATGATTGCTCCTTGGATATATAACTAAAGTTTATCTAATGAAGTGTCAGTGCAGGTGATAGTCTTTCCCTAGTAATGGTGAAATTAAGGTTGTACCACGCAGTACGTTATGTCGACTTCTCTCGTTGATATTATGGCATCCCTTATGACTTCAGGAATATAGAGTTATGATTGGTATAACACGTAGTGATTGGGATTAGTATTTAGCCTTTGAGAAAATAATTTTCCTGAAATGCTCGAGTGTTATACTTGAAAGGATTTTTGCCATGATAACTCTTAGGCTAGGATATGTATGTTCAATTGGAGTCGAATGACATGGTGACTCTTCCATAAAATATTGGGAAAAGTTATCGTATTGAGGAATACATAGGCTATCGGTGATTGTAATACAATTTAGTCATGACATTTATGGAGGTACCTTAGAGTTAGTGCCATGATTTTATTTATAATCTTGCATTATGGTATGACTTAGGGAGAATATCAAGAATAGGTTGATACGTGATAGGTTTTACACTTGGGAGACTTAGGACGCGATGATGTTCATCATGGTTTTAGAAATAGCACTCGAAATTCAGTGTTAGGCTTAATTCTACCCGTGTGGCTTAGTATGACTCTAGAGAGGAAAATCATTGGGTATTAGGCATGAGTAATGCTTGAAAAATCGAGGTGATATTGTAACTAGTCTGATAGTTATGATTTGGTAATACGTAAGATGTTGCCAAGAATTATAGCGATGATCCCTAAGGAAGAATTTATATAATTATTGTGTTTCACTAAACAAGAAGGATCTTGAGGTTTGAAAGTTAGCACTCTCATGTTGAAATTATGGAGACTTGAGTATGTTAGGTCAGTAACTAACGTTAAGAAATGAAAAATATAACTCCTCTTTGGTATGAAGGATAAAAAGTAACCATATTATTAATTAGGGAAGCCTAGCGTTTTAGCTTCCCAAGCGAATCGGTTCCCAAGTCGTTGTCTTTAAAAATGGGTAGTCGTGATTAATGATTCAAGCTAGGGCACGTGGCTAGGATAATACTTTAGCGTACGTATGGGTCAGTGAAAATTTTAGACTTTAAGTGTACGTTGTGGTTCGTACTTCGCGTAGCATGGTTTGTTCCCCGAATTCAATTTTTTCATCCTGGCGCGGCAGCCGCCTGATCCATTGCATCTTACTGTGCCTTCTTTGATCCTGGTGATGGGATGTTGTTATTTTAGAAATGGGTATGTATTCAGGTGTAGTGTTGCATAAGCTCGGTAATGATGTGAGATAGGTTGGGTTGAGGCTGACGCGTCACGATATATGAGTACGATCTTATTCGGAAGGACCTTTGTTTTACATGAGTTAGCATGTACGCATGTTCTCATAGATTGTTTCATATAGTTTGCATGTGTACATGATAGCTTTAGGTTGACACACTCGTTAATTAATCGATATAGCTAGTTACAACGTATATTGTGGATTTGAAGTCACGACTCTAAGATATGAATATTATGGAACATTAAATGCTAGTGTTGGACTCTATATGGAATTTACAGATTGAGAATGTAGCCTCTCATGTGTATTTGAAATGTAATACCTCGGATGACTCTAGCTTAACGCATAGTTTAATAAGAAGTATCAGTTGGATGGACTATTGGGATTAAATGGTTGTCTCTATATCATTAATGTGAATAGTTATTGATGTTGAGGATGTATCTTCCTAGACTAGGAAATATCCAAATTGTTTGATGAAACGTAGGCTTGTAAATCCCGATGTTTGGAATATTTCGAGACAAAGAGTTCTTTGGGGTGTTAGTATGATATTTGCCAACTATCAGTTACTTTGAGGTTTTGGATAGACTTGTTAGGTAAGCTTGGGTGTTAGCAATAATACCTTAGGTTCCACTGTGGTTGTACAAAATTAATGGTATGAAATCTTTGGTTAGACTGTAATGTTAAAGACATCTAGGATTGCAAATAAATTGTTGGATAAATGATTTGTGAACATGATGATAATAAATTTCGAGGATGAAATTTCATATGGAGGGAAGAATGTAATACCCCACTGATTGGACATAAATATTGTATATTTATTCCCCTAATTTCCGTGCATTTGTGAACCCGAGTAATGTTACCTATATGGATTTGATGCACATTCATGCTACAAATCTTCTTTGGCAAGTATTTCGTGTTTCGTGTTTCTCTTATTGGTTTTACAGGTTAATTATGCAAGCAGCGCAAAAGAGAAAGCGAGACAATGAAAGAAAAGATAAGAAGGCAAGTTCAAGGGCATTTTGGTAATTTTTCATCCAGATCCAGAAGGAGGAGTCTACTGGAAAGTTGAAGAGCTCGGAACAACGAGAACACTGGAAGAAACGGCACCCAAATCCGAGCTACGGTTGATGAGTTATGACCAGTTGAAGTTGGAGAAAAATCCAAGGAAGAAAGGAAAGAAAGCTAAAAAAATTCTAAGTGTTGAATAAGCACCCCAAACCAGCAAGCATTCGCAAACCCAAGGGCGAACCGGTTTGGGGGGCGAACCGGTTCGGGGTACAGGCGAACCGGTTCGGGGTACCTGACGCGCAAAATTTCTCCTCCATTCTGATTGGCTCCCAAGAATCCTATTTGGTTAAAAACTCTAAAAATAGAGTAAGGAAGGTAGGTAACAGGGGAGGAACAGCCATTAGGGATAGTTTTAGTTAGTTTTTGGTAGAGAAAAAAGGAGAAGAACATCTAGGAACATAAGGGGAATTAATTGCTTCAAGATTTAATCATTACGGGTTTGTTTTTCAGTTTTAATTCAAGGTTCAGAATTCTTGTCATTGTTCTTGCATGCTTATTTTCCTTATTCGATTCAATCGATTGCTGCGTTCATAATACGTATTTACATGCTTCAATCTAGCTTTATCATGAATTCTTTCACATGCAACATTATTATTTCATGCAATAGTCAATTTAACATGTCCGGCTAGGTTTAAAAGGTTGGGATGCATGAACCCAACCTGAGGTGTTAGTGCATGTCTATAACGTTACTCCGATGAATTTAACGATTGATTTTGATCGTATTGCGTAATTGCATAATAATTGTGGATCTTTATATCTCGTTTACCTTTGGGTACTCGTGATGATTTAGAGTTCAATTTGAGTGCAATTATCGCGATACCGATTTACTCATCCTCAGATTAGGTATGACGCGGGCTTGAACCTCGTATACATAATGCTTGGGAGTCCTAAATTTCGGGTCTGATTAATCGGATAAATTTATGATTGACGTTATCGTTGCACTACACTAGGGTTGGTGGATTGTATTCCCGTCCTGTTTTCTCATCATTTAGTTTAAAATAGTTTCAATTCAATTTTTCACTCATAATTCAGGTAATTTAGTTAGTTGCATATTTCATCATAATTTCATAATTGCATTTAGTCAAATCATTCCCAAAACCAAATCTTTTCCTTTTTTTTTAGAGTCAACGTTAGGATTCCTCCGTCTTATCCCGTCGTCACAACTCCGTTGTCCTTTTTCCCTGAGGATCGATACCCAACTTGTCGGATTATTACTTGAGCGACAGGCTTGCACTTGAGCCTAGAGAGCACGCACTTTAGAGACACATTCTGAGTCGCGTTAAGTTTTTGGCGTCGTTGCCGGGGAATTAGGTACACTTAGGATTAGAGTGAGTCAATCCAAAGCTTTGACCAAAAATTTTTAAAAAAAAATCCAAAAACATAAAAAATTTAAAAAAAAAAAAAAAGATTCACCATCTTCTCTCCTAAGCGTTAATGCAAAATTCTGAAACCACTCCCACACCCCATAATACTCCAACCAGTATTCACGAAAATCCACTTGTTGAATATAATCCTAATAGTCCCCACACTCCAAACGCCCCACAGTTCTGGATCCCACCTCCCACACCGTCGCACTCAATCTCCGATAACACTCCCTTCCCTTTCTTAGGACACACTTTGAGCACGCCCAGTGAGAACACCGAGTCAATAAGTGAAGGAGAGATGTCACAACACGGCAGTGCACCCGCCGGTGAGGAAGAGCCTCCGTATCGCCCGTTGAGAGAATTCTTATATCCCGAGCGCACTGTCACTCCGGGATGCATTATACTCCCGTATAATACCGGCCAGTTCTGTTTCAAAAATGGAATGATCCAGATGCTACCGCATTACCACGGTATGGATTCTGAAAAGCCATACCTCCATATTAGGGAATTTGAGGACGTGTGTGATACTCTAAATGATCAAACCTGCACACAAGAGGTAATCCATCTCAAACTCTTCCCTTTCTCGCTCAAAGATAAAGCTAAGGCCTGGCTATGGTCTTTACCTCCAAGCTCGATTCCATCCTGGAATGAGCTACAGTCGAAATTTCTCAAGAAATTCTTCCCACCACATCGAACAATCTCTATAAAGGCTCAAATTCAAGCATTCAGGCAACATGAAAATGAGCCATTCCATCGATGTTATGAACGTTTCAACGAGTTAGTTGCTTCATGCCCCCATCATGGATTTGGTCCATCGCAAATCATCTCCTTCATCTATAATGGGTTGAATATTAACTCCAAACAACTTGTTGAAACCATGGGAAGCGGGTTGTTTATCGATCTAGATGCCCATGATGCTGATCTTTACATGAGGTATGTCGCTGAGACTACCCAATCCTGGGATACCTCCGACCCAAACGCTCAAAATCGAAATCGACAAGCGACCACTACTCCATCAGCATCCGGTTTATTCCATGTAGATAAGAATTCTATGACGGATAGCCGATTGGAGACTCTTGAGATAGGATTTTGAGACCTATGCGAGATATATGGAAAAGGACCAGTTGGACCCATTCCGAACCCTGTCGTGAAGGTGTGTGCAATTTGTGAGGCGGGATATTCAACTGAGGAATGCCCTACGATACCCGCCTACAAAGTAATGTTGCAGGAGCAAGTTAGTGGTATAGGAGGCTTTAAGGGTAATTTCGGTGCCCCGCACGGGAATTTATACAACCCTTCGTGGAAAAATCATCCCGGTTTTAGCTACGGGCAACAACATGCCGCAATGAACCCTCCTTCGCATGTTGTCCCTCCTCCACCACAACAATTTCACTAAGCTCCACACATGCAAGGACATGTGCAAGCACCACCACCTCACGGAAATTATATCCCGCCACAACAGAGAACTCTCAAGGATACCATGAATCAATTCATCGCAAGCCAGACCGCAACCAATGCCAAATATGATCGTCTGATTGGCGACATAAATGCGAATCTGTCAAAAATACAATCCTCGTTGAGTGTTCAAGAGAAAGGTAAATTTCCTGCCCAAGGTCAAACTAGTGTTAGCTCCACCTCCACTGAACATCAGGAGCAATGTCAAGTCGTGACCACTCTTCGTAGTGGGAGAGTCGTTGATTTATCACCTCCTCCACACGATACAACAAAAGACAAGGAGATTTCGCCCGGCACGAAAGAGGCCAAAGATGTCCCCTTGAACGAGAGTGACAAGGAAGACGCTAGTGAGCCAGAGGTGGTAGTGAAATCACCCTCCGCAGAACCATTTCCTCGAAGATTGATTCCCGCTCAAAAGGGGAATCCACGTGATGAAGTGCTAGAAGTACTTAAGCAAGTAAAGCTGAATTTACCCTTTCTTGATGCCATCAAACAAATTACAGCTTATGGAAAAGTTATCAAAGATTTGTTGACGGTAAAAAGGAAGATGAAGGTAAAAAAGAATATCATTCTAGCCTAGAACGTGAGCTCCATTCTACTAAATGATCTCCCGCCTAAATTCAAAGATCCCGGTGCACCCACTATATCCTGCATCATTGGAGAAAATAGAATTGAGAAAGCCTTACTTGACTTGGGGGCAAGTGTAAACATACTCCCTTACTCCATTTATAGGCAACTTGATTTGGGCGACCTCAAGCCCATAAAGGTCACTCTCCAATTAGCGGACCGATCAGTGAATATTCCACGAGGCATAGTCGAGGACGTGATCGTCCAAGTTGACACTTTCTACTTCCCGATAGATTTTGTCATTTGGGACACGGAGCCCTCCTTCAACTCGAGCAATCATGTTCCCATCATCCTTAGGCGCCCTTTCTTGGCTACGGCTAATGCAATCATCAATACAAGGAATGGGCGAATGCAACTCACTTTTGGGAACATGACCTTGGATACAAACATCTTCCACATAGCCCAAAATGCAGGGGAGGAAGATGATCTTCATGCGGTGAGCCTCATCGACGAGGTAGTAGAGGAGTACTTTGAGGAAAATTTCTGTGGCGACGCTTTAGAGTCATGTTTAGCGACGAGATATGAGTGTGAGGGGACGTACACCGCCTTCGAGAGGGAGGTTGAAGAATTGAGAGAATTGCTCGATGAGAGTACGTCGGACGAGGACGTGAGAGAGGTTAATTGGGTTTCTAGATTCAAAGAATTACCTCCGAGGGATACACATATGGCGCCCTCCAGTGAAAAATTTCCAATCCTCGAATTAAAGAAACTCCCCTCCCATATTAAATATACATATCTAGGAGAGGATGAGACATTTCCTGTTGTTATCTCCTCTGGCCTAGATGAAGGGCAGGAGGTCAAATTATTGAAAATTTTGAGGAAGCACCAAGGTGCCTTTGGTTGGTGCATCGTTGATTTGAAGGGGATAAGTCCTTTGATTTGCACTCACAAGATCCATCTCGAAGAGGATGTCAAGCCCTCTAGAGAAATGCAAAGAAGACTGAACCCCAACATGAAAGAAGTTGTGAGAACCGAGATCATCAAATTATTAGATGCCAGGATTATCTACCCAATCTCGGATAGCAAATGGGTGAGTCCTATTCAAGTCGTCCCGAAGAAGTCGGGTATGACTGTGATTGATAATGCTAAGGGAGAGCTTGTTCCCCAACGCACCACCACCGGATGGCGCGTTTGCATTGACTACCGGAAACTCAATGCGGGAACTAGGAAAGACCATTTCCCCTTGCCATTCATTGATCAAATGCTTGAGAGAGTTGCGGTCCACCCTTATTATTGCTTCCTTGATGTTTATTCCGGATATAACCAAATTGAGGTAGATGTACTTGATCAAGAAAATACGACTTTCACTTGCCCTTTCGGTACGTTTGCCTACAAACATATGCCATTTGGCTTGTGTAATGCACCCGCGGATTTTCAAAGGTGCATGTTGAGCTTATTTAGCGACATGGTCGAGAGAGGACTCGAAGTGTTCATGGACGATTTCAGCATTTTTAGCACCTCTTTCGATCATTGTTTAGACAAACTGGAAAAAGTACTCACCCGATGCTTGGAAAAGAACTTAGTGTTGAATTGGGAAAAGTGCCATTTCATGGTCACCGAGGGAATAGTTCTTGGCCACATTGTTTCATCCAACGGAATAGAGGTTGATAGGGCTAAGATAGATGTCATAGCTGATCTTCCCCCACCGAAATTGCTGAAAGACGTGCGCTCCTTCTTGGGCCACGCGGGGTTTTATCGAAGGTTCATTAAGGACTTTAGCGCCATCGCTAGGCCCTTACGCAACCTACTCATGAAGGACAACCCGTTTGAGTGGACAGAGGCATGCCAAAGCTCCTTTGAAAAGTTGAAGAACATGCTCGTGTCCACTCCCATCATGCAAATTCCTAATTGGTCCTTACCATTCGAACTTATGTGTGACGTAAGCGATTACGCGATCGGGGCTGTTTTGGGCCAACGTAAAGATAAGAAAGCTCATGTCATCTACTATGCTAGTCGGACTCTTACCGGACCTCAACTCAACTACTCTACCACGGAGAAGGAGTTGCTAGCGGTAATCTTTGCCCTCGATAAGTTCTGTTCCTATCTCATTGGTTCTCCTATTACTGTTTTCACCGACCACGTGGCTTTAAAGTATCTACTTGCGAAGAAAGACGCCAAGCCGCGCCTTATAAGGTGGATCCTACTCCTACAAGAGTTCAATCTCTCTATCAAAGATAAGAAAGGAGTAGAAAATGTCGTTGCCGACCATTTATCTCGACTTTCGTCTGATGTACCTAGTGATCCCATACGCATAGACGAGCACTTTCCGGATGAGCAACTGTTTGCTACCTCTTCGTATCCCTGGTTTGCGGACATAGTGAACTATCTTGTCACGGGAGCCATCCCTCCCGATTGGACACCGCAAGATAAGAAGAGGTTTCTTAATCGGTCGCGCATGTTCTTTTATGATGATCCCTTCCTCTTTAAATATTGCGCCGACCAAATCATCCGACGATGTGTACCGGATGAAGAGATCCCGAAAGTCATCCAGTTTTGTCATTCGGAAGCGTGCGGGGGCCACTTCTCGATGAAAAAGACGACCGCTAAGATTCTGTAATGCGGCCTCTATTGGCCCACAATCTTCCGGGATGCGAATGACGCTTGCAAGTCATGCAACAGGTGTTAACGGATGGGAGCCATCACTCGACGAGACATGATGCCTCTTACCCCTATACTCATCATTGAGATATTCGACTGTTGGGGTATTGACTTCATGGGTCCTTTTTCCCCGTCCTTTGGTTTCCTATACATCCTAGTCGCGGTAGACTACGTTTCTAAATGGGTGGAAGCTATAGCTACCAAGACCAATGACAACAAAGTGGTGATAAAGTTCCTGCAGGAACACATACTTTCCCGCTTCGGTGCACCGAAAGCGATAATTAGCGATAATGGCACGTACTTTTGCAATAGGCCATTCGAGAAGCTCATGAGAAAGTATGGTGTCGTCCACAAGGTTGGGACGACATATCACCCACAAACGAATGGGCAGGCCGAGCTAGCAAATCGGGAGATCAAGAACATTCTTGAATAGACCGTCAATCCTACCCGGAAAGATTGGTCCCTTAGATTGACCGATGCACTATGGGCCTATCGTACCGCATTTAAGAACCAACTTGGCATGTCCCCTTTCCGTTTTGTGTATGGAAAACCTTTCCATCTTCCTATGGAGCTCGAACACAAAGCGTATTGGGCGATTAAGCAATTGAACTATGCCTTGGGCAAGGCCGGTGAAGCCCGCAAGCTTCAATTGAATGAGTTAGAAGAACTACGCAATGACGCGTATGAGAATGCCAAAATTTCAAAAGAGAGGATGAAACTCGCTCATGATAGCATCATTCAACGAAAAGAGTTTCTTCCCGGGCAAAAAGTTCTTCTCTACAACTCTCGGCTTCACCTCTTTCCGGGCAAATTGCGGTCACGATGGTCTGGCCCGTTCGTCGTGAAGAACGTTTTCCCCCATGGAACTGTTGAAATAGATGATTTAAAAGGGGAAAACACGTTCAAAGTAAATGGACAACGCCTAAAGCCATATCTAGAGGCGTGTGCAGAAGAGGTCGAGACAATTTGGTTGTCGGATCCCGTTTACGGGGTTAATTGAGCTGAGAAATTGAGGTCGTCGCACCCCCAATGCGTATGGGGTGAGTTTGTGTGTATAATAGTCGTGTGTGAATAGGTTAGTTAGGAGTCAGGAGCATGAGTCACGAAAGAGATCGGTTAGCACGCACTTCGAGGGAGCTATCATACAATCCGAGGTTAAGTTCGAAGAATTTTTAGGGAGCCCGAGGGTCTAAAACGTTTTTAGGGGCCTTATGCACAAGTCAGAGGATGAAAGAACGCCTTGAATCGGAGATAAGAGAGAATTCTAGCATCCGGACCAGCCTGCTACCCCGAACCCCATCCATAACCGGTTCGGGGGGCGAACTGGTTCGCGGTACCTCCGAACCGGTTCGGGGTGCCCGGCGGGTTCATCCCCCCCAATTCCAAATTCTTTCCCGTTCCCTCCATTGTTCCCCCCCATTCTCCCCATTCGTTTTTACTCCCTCCAACCTCTTCCCCCCTTCCCATTTTCATCCTAATTTATTCCCTCCCTTCTTTCCCTCCCACCCATTCCCATTTCCCACCAAAATCCCACCCCTTCACACCTATAAATACCCACCCATCCTTCCTCCATTTCTCACACCAACAATTTCCCTCACTCTCTTTTCCCCCATATCCTTTCCCCTCTCTCTCTCTCTCTTTCCTTCAACATGCCGCATCCTCGCCGCACCAATCTCCGCCCCAAGAAATATGATGATACCACCGTCCTTGATGACGAGGGTAAGGGGGTTTTTCGAAGCGTTCAAGAACGTCATTGGGCCGAGCAATATTTCTCAGCTACGCGCCCCATCCACATAGAACGCTTCGTTAATTGGGACCAACTTCCGGGCGATGTCACCGCCCTATTTGATCACCGCGGGTGGTGCTCTTTCCTCGCCCCAACGAGCACTAACGTGTTTGATGCCGCCATTCGCCAGTTTTATGCGACCTTGGTTCGCAAATCCTCTACGCTTCACGAGGCATTCCTTGACGGTATCACCATTCCCTTTTCGGCGGCCATCATAGTACGCAAAATGCGTGCCAAAGGGGTGATCCTCCCCGTGCCCTTCCAATATCCCAACAATGGTACTCCCCACACCAAAGAGGAATGCATTGCATGCATGGCACCCGGGGTGGAATGGGTGCGCGAATCTTTTCCCATTGGTGGCTTGGCCGCTACGGTGCGCTTCACGCACCTCATTGCTTGTGGCGCCATCCACCAATGACTCGGTGGTCCGGTTACGTCACACTAATTTCCTCTACTACTTCTTGGACCCCGAGAGCACCATCAATCTGGCCCAACTTTTCTATGCGGATATCCTCCATGCCGCCTACGATGAATGGGGAAAAACTGCACTACCTTACGCCTGTTTCATCACGGAGCTCTTAATGGAAGCCGGCATCGATGACCCGGGGGAACAAATTCTACTTTCCCGCCCCATTGGAGGCACGTCCACCATTCGGAGCGAACGCCAAATGCGCGTAGCTCACCCCGACCGTCCCATACTTGATGAGGATGTGGACGATGAAGCTCATGATGCCCCGATGATGGACGTTGACGAGGACGAGTTTGAGGATGACGAGGAGGATTCCGATTTTGAGCCCCCGGGGGCAAACTTCGAGAGTCGCCTTTCGGCGGTTGAGTCCCGCCTCGACGGGTTCCTCAACCAATATAATCAAGATCAAGCGGCTTACCGAAGGGACACCCGGATGATGTACCAACTCCAAGTCCACCTTCACCAGCTCAACTTCGGCGGACCTCCACCCCCTTTCTTCTATGACCCGTATGATCCAAATGCACCCGGTCTCTCACACCCACCTCCACCATGACCTATGATCGTTTTTATATTTTGGTGTGGATGTTAGTTGTTGTAGGGATTTAACATTGCTTACAGTTTCTTTCCCATTTCTTATGTAACACAGGCTCCCCATGGTTATTATACAATCTTGCATTTTTTCATATTTGTTTGTTTTATTTTTCCGCACTTATTATTCGCTTTGAGTTAGATTTTCGTCCTTTTTTTCTTGAGGACAATGCAAAAGTCTAAGTTAGGGGGGATCACAAGTGCGTATTTCTAAAACTTCACAAATTTTCAAAAATGCCCAAAAATTTCCAAAAAAATCATAAAATATTGAAAAATCCAAAAATATTTTTGTTCAAAATATGTAAAAATTGGAATTCAAATTTTTCAAAAATATCATCAAAAGTCGAAGTGGCATCTCAAATTGTAACATCCAACATACACAAAGCCGAAATTGACCAAAGATGGAAATTGAGCGAAAATTGACGACTTAACGAACGAATGTGGAGATTAACAACCCCGGTGAGATTCGAGCCTATCACGTTTTGCGAGTTTTTAAATCAATCCGAGTTAATTGTTAACTCAAAGTTATTTTTAGCACTTAATAAGTTGTCAAGGATCTCAATCCTTTCATTTTGATCGGTTTTAAAAAAATAAAAATGTGTGTAATATTGCCTTGAAAAACGTGCCAAATTAGCCTATAAGCTGAAATTCACCTCGAAACGCATATGGTAATGCAATTGGTATTTTGGACAATGAAGTAGGCCCTCGTTTGTCACCCAAAATTTTGGCCAGAAAAAAATTAGCTAAAAATCACCCTTTGCAACCCAAATTGAGCCGAATAATTTTCCCTTTCATTTGACAACCGGAAAAACCCAAAATAGCCGGAATTGTGAAAAATGAAAATTTCAGATTTTAAGTCCAAAAAGTGCATATAAAGGGGCAAGAAACAAAATAGTATGCTCAACAAAAACAACAAGAAAAGAAATAAAAAAAAATAGAAAAAATAGAAAAAGAAGAAAAAATGGGCAATAGCCCGAAAAAAGCACAATTGGACATCATTAATGACTTTTCCAATTCCAACCTTCCATACCTCCTTCATTTTACCCAATGCAACCTTCAACCCGAAAAAGTCCTAACCGAGTCCAAATTGCGAAAATTGATTACTGCGTGGAGAGTTAAGACACCAAAAGATAATATAAGAGGTTAAGTGCACAAAATAGAGGCAATGTTCCCGTTTTTAAAATCGTAATCCGTTGATGAGATCCTTTCACCGTAAAGTTTCCGTCTTTCTAATTGCAGGCGTGAATTTGCTTCCATTACATTTACTCTTTATATCACGCATGCCGAGAGAATAGCCATAATCCGAGAGATTCGTTTGTGAGAGCGTACCGTGAGAAATTGAAATCAAAACGAATTTTTGAATAAGTAACGTAATGATCAATCAGTGGAATTTGGCGGTTATATTTTCGGCTTTGCACACACGCACAATGATTTGAGACTTGTACATATGACTTGATGATGACTATTTTCTGGAAAAGTTTGAATTGCTCAATTTTTGCATGTTTTGAATTTTCTTTGTGTCAATAACGAATTTTGTGGGTATATTCACTGCAAACCCTCACGAGACACAACTCGTCCTACTAGGGTGACCTAGGGGTTTAAAGGCTTGTTTCATACGCTAAATGCAATCGCTTGCCCGCGAAAAAGTCATTCTATCCCAATAAAATGTGATTTTCAAGAGTTAAGCCTTACTAAGATTCTTTTACATTGCTCGGGACGCGCAAAGTTCTAAGTTAGGGGGGTTTGATTGGACATAAATATTGTATATTTATTCCCCTAATTTTCGTGCATTTGTGAACCCGAGTAATGTTACCTATATGGATTTGACGCACATTCATGCTAATAATCTTCTTTGGTAAGTATTTCGTGTTTCGTGTTTCTCTTATTGGTTTTACAGGTTAATTATGCAAGTAGCGCAAACGAGAAAGCGAGACAATGAAAGAAAAGCTAAGAAGGCAAGTTCAAGGGAATTTTGGTAATTTTTCATCCTGATCCAGAAGGAGGAGTCAAATGGAAAGTTGAAGAGCTCGGAACAACGAGAACACTGGAAGAAACGGCACCCAAATCCGAGCTACGGTTGATGAGTTATGACCAGTTGAAGTTGAAGAAAAATCCAAGGAAGAAAGGAAAGAAAGCTAAAAAAATTCTAAGTGTTGAATAAGAACCCCAAACCAGCAAGCATTCGCGAACCCAAGGGCGAACCAGTTTGGGGGGAGAACCGGTTCGGGGTACAGGCGAACCGGTTCGGGGTACCTGACGCGCGAAATTTCTCCTCCATTCTGATTGGCTCCCAAGAATCCTATTAGGTTAAAAACTCTAAAAATAGAGTAGGGAAGGTAGGTAACAGGGGAGGAACAACCATTAGGGATAGTTTTAGTTATTTTTTGGTAGAGAAAAAAGGAGAAGAACATCTAGGAACATAAGGGGAATTAATTGCTTCAAGATTTAATCATTACGGGTTTGTTTTTCAGTTTTAATTCAAGGTTCAGAATTGTTGTCATTGTTCTTGCATGCTTATTTTCCTTATTCGATTCAATTGATTGTTGCGTTCATAATATGTATTTACATGCTTCAATCTAGCTTTATCATGAATTCTTTCACATGCAACATTATTATTTCATGCATTAGTCAATTTAACATGTCCGGCTACGTTTAAAAGGTTGGGATGCATGAACCCAACCTGAGGTGTTAGTGCATGTGTATAACGTTACTCCGATGAATTTAACGATTGATTTTGATCGTATTGCGTAATTGCATAATAATTGTGGATCTTTATATCCCGTTTACCTTTGGGTACTCGTGATGATTTAGAGTTCAATTTGAGTGCAATTATCGCGATACCGATTTACTCATCCTCATATTAGGTACGACGCGGGCTTGAACCTCGTATACATAATGCTTGGGAGTCCTAAATTACGGGTCTGATTAATTAGATAAATTTATGATTGACGTTATCACTGCACTACACTAGGGTTGGGGGATTGTATTCCCGTCCTGTTTTCTCACCATTTAGTTTAAAAGAGTTTCAATTCAATTTTTCACTCATAATTCAGGTAATTTAGTTAGTTGCATATTTCATCACAATTTCATAATTGCATTTAGTCTAATCATTCCCAAAACCAAATCTTTTCCTTTTTTTTTAGAGTCAACGTTAGGATTCCTCCGTCTTATCCCGTCGTCACAACTCCGTTGTCCTTTTTCCCTGAGGATCGATACCCGACTTGTCGGATTATTACTTGAGCGATGGGCTTGCACTTGAGCCTAGAGAGCACGCACTTTAGAGACACATTCTGAGTCGCGTCACCCACCCTAGAAAATAGGTATTTAATGTTACTTGAAGTGTTTTGACCAAAGGAAAATTCAAGGAATAAATAATACAAGTGTAACACGTCAAGTAATACATAAGGTGGCGTATTACGTAAATAGTTTAAACGAGAAAAATCTCACGATGCATGTGTCGCATGAATGCGTATTTAATCTCTAATAGTATTGTCTAGGATGTTCATTAAATTTGAGAAAAAATATCAAGGAACGGATGTGACACGGACAAGGCTAATACGACGCGACATTTAAATGGTACGAAAAGTAAAGTATCACAATATGGATTAAACAAGAAAGTTTTACGTTGAACGGTTCGCACGAGTTTTATTTTAAGTTTATATAATTATTTTAAGTACTTTGGTTAAGTTTCGTGCGATTCGGACAAGCAACGAATGCTACGCAAGCATGTGTACTAATTGTCTTAAGACGCGCGATACAGCGAAAGTCCAGTCTTGCTCATATTGTTTAGGACAATCGGTAAGTCAAAAAACTATTCCGACCATATATTTTGACTCATAAAAATATAAGAAATATTACCATGCGAAGAAAAATAAAAATAAAATGTTTTGAGCGGAGTTCTTGTTTCTTACACGTATTGTTTAGGACGTCTCGGAAGGTCAAAAAAGTATTGTGAATATGTTTTTTGACTCACAAAAATATAAGGAATATTATTATGAAGAGAAAAATAAAAATAAAAATACTTTTGTATGGAGGTCTCGATTCTTGCGCGCCTTGTACAAGACAATTCGGGAGGCCAAACGATAATTGTAAATATGATTTTTTAGCCAAAAAATTCAAGGAATATGAATCTCAAGTTAAAATTTTCTAAACAAAAAAATATTTTTAGAGAGAGAAAGTGATGCAAATCAGATTTTTGTTGGTATTTTTGTGCATTTTTCAAATGGGTTTTGGGGTTCACATTATGGTGCATTGTGTTGTCACTTTTCTACATTGGTTTTCAGATCTTGGTAAATGTTTTACACATATTTGAACACTCCAACACTTGCTATTTGGGTCATAAGTTGTAGATGTGACACCCCGCCTAATTAATTACTGGGTGATCAGTCCTTAATTAATTAATTTCATAATATCAAGTTGGTTCAAATAATGCATCACTGTCGAAAACTCAAATTTTAATTTAATAAAAGCTAACCACCTAATATTTAAGAAGGTTGATGTCAAAATTTTATCTTGATATTAATCATCATATATAAAGGAAAATATTTAATCATCACCATACATCACAATAGCATAAGGTAAGAACTAACTGAATTTAAATAAAGAACTGGAATAAATACATCCAGTCAAAATCCCATACAATAATCCAATAACATGAAATCAAAGTCTAATGATAGAATAAAACAACTCTAAATCTCTGAATGTAAAATAGGAGGGACGACATGTCCAACTGAAATAAATGACTGATAGATAAGGGGAAATATACTCAGAAGCGTCCACTAACAATATCCCGTAGCTTCCATAGCAGCTACAGCTCGGCAAATGAATGAAATCTCTTAAGTCTAGTGTCCCTGTAGCTGAGCACCTAAAAATAAGAAAATAAGAAAAAGAGGTTTGCAGAAAAACGGGTCAAAGCCCGAGTAGAAAATAGTTTAAATATAGCAAGTGCTTAAATTGATTCAATTAGCACATATATTATCCATTTTAACTTAGCGTACTCACTTGAGATGCTCACCTCTCATATAATGTGCACACCTAGCGAGTCCAACAACCCATACTAGTCTCGATACTCTACCTGACTATATGTAGGATAACCACTATGTCGGATACAATATCTAAATAACCCGAAATCAATATATTACTATTATTTAGGAATAGGTTTTAGGATGTTATAACTCATTCTCCTAGCATTCTTAATTCTCAACCGTGACCCATTAAGTATATACTTTAATAAAGTAGTCAACATGAACCACAGAATAGGAACTCAGTATACATATATAAAATCTCACTATGTATATATACGAATATATCAATACTGCACCCATGGTTAAGAAACCCTTGGTGCTAGGCATACTCGGCTACCTTGTCCTATTGCAACGCTCACACATAAAGGACAGCAGGTTCAATTTATCAAGAACCAATAAAATATATATACATATTGGAGGCGGACATAGTCCCAAAAGACGTTGGGCTACGCACATACCTATGCACCCATACGACCGTCATCACTATCATTCTCATAGATAGTCCATACCTAGGTTCCATGCTCTAGTGGTACGACTCAAAATCCCTCGAAGGCACACAAGATATGGTCGTTCACAACGCGTTAACCCCCGTTCTATAGCTAGTAGCTAGGTATGTCATACACATGATATTCCAAGTAATAAGCATGCACACAACTTATATACATTAATAGGTATTCAGGTAACCCAAATATTATAATCCGTAAGTAATATTAACGCCATTACTCTCCACGATATCCATGTGTAGCATCTCTAGGACTTGCATTCTCTCCTAGGTTTTCACACAAATTCAATACCCCGAGGACCATTACACCCTTAATTCCCTAAAACATTGGAATTTAATCCACCCGTCACTTACGTAGGTTAATACACTCGCTTGGATAACCCTAGGATGGTTTTTAACTCGAATGGACCCTAAAAACCCATTCTAGAATCTCGTTAGAAGTTCTCGGATTCTCGTTCGAACGAGATCGTTCGAACGAGTTCGTTCGAACGAAGTTCCCACTTCGAATGAACTCAGAAACTCGTTAGAAAGGTCTTTGGAAATATCGTTAGAAGGTTCGTTCAGACGAGGTCGTTTGAACGACCTGGGCAGGTCTTCAAATAAGAATTCCGGACAGACCCAGTTCTTCCAAATTTCAATTTTCCTGAACATTTCAAACCTCAAACTCAATCTGAATTTCGTCCAACATCAGTTTAAATGTTTCTAAACTAACCCTAATCATTATGGGGCAATTTCTAACACAAATTAGTATTCAAATCTTTATGTTTTCAAAAGGGAAAACAATAATTTCTAAAATCTCTAAGAATCCTCATATAATGAACCCAACACTTTAGTTATTTCAAATACTTAAATTCAATTCGTGATTCGTACATGAAATCTCCAGATTAAATAGTCTACAAATGGGGTAAATCCTCTGCATGCAACCAAACACCAAAATCTAATGTTCTTCTACGATTAAACCTAATGAAACCCAAATTTCCATCATATGATGTCTAAATCATTAACATAGTTTAACAAGAACAACATATGCTAAATATCCTAGCAAGATAAACACTTGCCTCGGAATCAACTTCTGATTCTTGGACTGAAATCGGTATGTGGTTTATCCTCCCGTCACGATCTACACTTTGGCGTAACTTTTGTTTGGAATCTCTTGAGTTTGCCCCTTCCCCTCCTATGGTTCTCCTTCCTCTTTGGTTCTCCCTCTCTTTCTCTCTCTTTCTCGTGTAAGTTGAAACTGACAGACCACTACCCCTCAATGCTTTTAATCCAACCCAATTTTTGTCCATTTAATTATCCAAAAATCCCAAAAGACCAAAATACCCCTTCCAGGGTGTCGTTTTGGGCTAAAATACTTCGGATTCCAAATAAAATACCCGAGTAGTGCTTTTTTGACTATTTTGACCCTTTCGGACACTATGGCGCACTCAAAATAGTCATTTGAGTTATATAAAAATAATTTTCTTTTTTAACCCCCAAATACATACCAGTGACGCGACTCATATGCGTGTCCCAAATAATTATATCATGACTGTCGTGTATCTCATCCCGGCCATAATATTATTTTCGACAACCACTAACTCTCATCACGCTAGTAATTATTACCATTAAATCGGATTAATTACAAATTAAATTTTCTCCCTTTAAATTAATTAATCCCTGTTTTTCATAATTTTATTGTGGGTACCCAAAATTTAGAACCATGGGCCCGGACGAGTAGCCCAGTCCTGACGGCCCAAAGTCCGGGCCCCTCATCTCTTATTGATCCGGTCTCCCCCACGTTCCCACAATCGAAAGTTACACGGGAGATGGAAAATGTGGAGAAACCCATCACCTCCACTTACCTGCATGTACATGTATATATTAAACCCTAGGTCCGGGGCAAAAGGACAAGTTGTATTCTCTGTAATCACTCTCCGGAGTATATAGAAATAATATCGACTGCACCACCGTGGACGTAGGCACATCTTTGTTGAACCACGTACATCCTTTGTTATGTGATTGGCATCTTGTATTCCTTGTTCTTTTCTTGATAATTATTTCTCTCATATTTATTTGTGTTGCATAATAATTGCATCCATAATTGGCGCCGTCTGTGGGAACCGTTCATCTTTCCCTGAGAATAGCCCACGTCAAGAAAGGAGTTTAAGATGTCTGGCCACAGCAGCAATGCTCCCCAAGCAGGAGATATTCAAGAGCCACCTGCTCCTCGCATGATCAGGTCTGAAGTCCGACGTTCAGGACAGAGAGCTCGCCTGGAAAGACCAGCCTCAAAAGAAAGTCAGGGACCAGCGAGGTCCACGCAGATATCCAGGTTGATTGATGCGTACGAGGCAAGGCTCCACGAGCAAAGGGAGTCTTCTCGCAGATATGAGGCTGAGAATGCTCGCTTGAAAAGAAGACTAGAAAGACTGAGAGAGAGCTTCGTCCTGATAACAGGAGACGCCCATATCGCACTCCTAGCCCTCAGGCGAGCAAATCTCGCAGCCGAGGAAGGACCCCTAGGCGATAATCTCAAAGGGACGAAGGAGGCGAGTCAGGCGACGACCTCTGTGAATAGTTGCGAAGAGCTCGCCGCTATCAGAGCCCTGCTCGCAGCGACGAAAACATACGAAACATGGTCCGTAGGGAGATGGACCAGCATCCCGCTCACCGCGGAACAAGATCAACCAGAGAACTCACGAGGCGAGCTCTCAAAACCCAGATGAAGTCACCTTTCACAAGAGAAATCGAAGAGGAGGAAGCTCCCAAGAAATTTACCATTCCAAGGTTCAAGATTTACGACGAGAAAACTGATCCCATCGATCACGTCAAGCAATACCGATAGGCCATGACCCTCTGGAGTCACCGAGATGCCCTGATGTGCCGCATTTTTCCCTCGAGCCTTCATGATGTAGCACAGAAGTGGTTCGAAAGGCTCCCCCACCGATCGATCAAGAATTTCAAATCCCTAGCCGAACTTTTTACGGCCCGATTCATTACTAGTAGCTCCCATCCCAAAAGGATGGATGCTCTACTGACAATAAAGAAAACGCCTCAAGAGACCCTCCGAGAATACGCGAAGAGGTACTGGGAGTTATTCAATGAGATCGAGTACTGCGCAGAGGAAGTGGCAGTGGCCTCCTTCAAAATTGGGCTCCCTAGTTCTTCCCTCCTCTACCAGTCCCTGACGAAGAATGAAGCTATGACTATTGACGACATAATGGCCAGAATCGAGAAATATGCAAAGTTGGAAGATGTCACCCGCCCTAATACAGGAGAAAACGGTCGAGCTAAGCTCACTACCAAGGTAGGTGAGAAAACTGAGAACCAGAGGAAAGGAGGAAAGAACGGAGGCAAAAATGGCTCCAAGAACGGAGGGAACCATGACGCGTCGAAAGCATTCCAGGCGGTCAACACCGTCTTCAAAGAACCAATTTATAAGGTTCTCGCGAAGATCAAGGATGAGCCATTCATCAAGTGGCCTAGGAAGATGGGAGGAGATCCCTCGAAGAGGAATAATGCGTTGAGATGCGCTTTTCACAAAGAGGGAGGACACAAGACCGAGCACTACAAAGCTCTTAAGTCTCACCTCAAAGAATTGGCCCTGTTCGGGCATTTGAACGACTTTGTGGAGAAAAGGGCAGAGATTGTGACTGCCAACAGAGAGGCGAGACCCGACAACGTGCTAGAGGATGATGCTGAACACGAGTTCACAGTAATCCACGGAGTATCTGACGTCAAGAAGATACAAGGGAACTCAGCTCGAATGGAAATAAAAAAACTTACAGCGGTAATGCAGTCTTTTCAAATCAATCCAGCAAAGTCACAGTCAGGAAACCATCGACGAGCAGAGGACGTCAACTATAACAAGCATATTGTTTTCACGGATGAAGACTTGATGGGAGTAAGGACCCCACATCATGATGCCCTGGCCATTACACTCATGATAGCCAACTTTGACATCGACAAGATGCTCGTCGATCAAGGAAGCTCATCCGAAGTAATGTACCTCGACCTATTCAGGAAATTGAAGTTAAGCGTCGCCGACCTAAAGAAAGCTATTGTTCCTTTGGTCGGCTTCGCTGGAAAAATGACCATGCCCCTAGGCAAGATAGTGCTGCCAGTTCGTGCTGGGAACGTCTCCAAGATGATTGAGTTTTTGGTAGTTAACATCGAATCACCGTACCAGGCCATCCTCGGCAGAGGATGGCTTCATGCAATGAAGGTGGTCTCCTCGACCTACCATCAGAAGCTCAAGTATGTAACTGAGCGAGGAGTAATGGAGATCCACGATGACCAAGCAATGGCGAGGAAGTGCTTCATAGCAGCCATCCGACCAAAGCCAGAGAAGAAGGCCGGTCAACCCAGCGAGAAAGTTGAAGAGGGTGTGATACCTTCTAAATAGCAATTAAAGTATGGAAGACTTGGAGTAGAGGAGACTAGGCTCCTCCCCTCCGAGCGTGTTATCGAGGACCTAGTAGAAGTTATAGCTAAAGTTGGTGACAGTAGCAGAGTCTTCTTGATAGGAGCATCTCTCACCGACCAAGAATAGAAGGAGTTGACGACCTTACCGAGACACAACGTAGATGTTTTCGCATGGGAACCATACGAGCTGCCTGGCATTGATCCTAATATGGTCTGTCATCAGCTGCACGTCGACCCCACATTCAATCCAATCACGCAGAAGGCACGGAGAACTGCACCCGAGAAGGCTAAAGCGGTCGAAAAGAAAGTCAAAAAACTGCTAGATGCAGGATCCATATGGGAAGTGCAATTCCCCAAGTGGTTATCCAACCCAGTAGTAGTTCCGAAGAATAATGGGAAGTGGATAGTTTGCATCGATTTCACTGACCTCAACAAAGCATGCCCTAAGGATAGTTTCCCCCTCCCAAAGATAGACCAACTAGTAGATGCCACTGCAGCTCACGAGGGAATGAGTTTCCTTGACGCATACTCAGGATATCACCAGATCCCCTTGTATGCCCCAGACCAGGATAAAACAACATTCATAACTACAATTGGGTTATATTGTTACAAGGTCATGCCATTTAGGCTCAAGAATGCGGGGGCAACCTATCAGCGGCTGGTCACAAATATGTTCAAGGATCAAATGGGAGACACAATGGAGGTCTACATCGATGACATGCTCGTTAAGAGCAAGAAGAAGGAAAATCACCTCTCAGACCTGTCAAAGACCTTCGAAATCCTCAGGAAGTACCGAATGAAGCTTAATGCGAGCAAGTGTTCCTTCGGTGTCCAGTCAGGAAAATTTCTTGGATACTTGGTCAGTAAGAGAGGCATAGAAGCTAATCCAGACCAGATCGATCCAATCAACAGGGTACAACCCCCTCGAACAATCCGGGACGTGCAGAAGCTCATTGGAATGCTCGCTGCCTTAAATCGCTTCATTTCCAAATCCTCTGAGAAGTGCAAGCCTTTTTTCCAGCTTCTAAAAGGGAGTAAACCGTTAAAATGGAGCCCAGATTGCTCGCGAGCATTGGACGAGCTCAAATCCTACCTAATCACTCCACCATTGCTGGTCATACCACAGCAAACGGATTCTTTGTACCCGTACCTCTCTGTATCCAATCACACTGTCATCTCCACACTAATATGCGAGGTTGCAGGGATCCAACACCCCGTTTATTACGCGAGCAAGACCTTATTAGAAGCTGAGCAAAGGTACCTTCCATTGGAGAAGCTCGCCTTTGCCCTAGTAATATCCTCGAGGAAGCTGAAGCATTATTTCGAAGCTCATACTATCATCGTCCTTACATCGCACCCCCTTAAGGCGGTCCTAAGGAAAGTGGATTTGTCGGGCAGATTGTCTAAGTGGTCAGTCGAGCTCGACCGGTTTGACATCCAATTTCAACCAAGGACAGCTATCAAGGGTCAGATCCTTGCTGATTTCATAGCCGAATTCACAAGCGAAGAACTCCCCGACCAACCTCAACCAACAAAGCAAAAGGAGAACCAAGCAACAGTAAAAACTATTCTTTAATGGAGCCTCCAATTCAAACGGGGAAGGCGTAGGCATTATTCTCATCACCCCAGAAAACACCATCCTTGAGCAAGGAATCAGGCTTGGATTTGAAGCCTCCAACAACGAAGCAGAGTACGAAGCCCTAATAGCCGGTCTCCAAAAGGCGCAAACTCTGGGAGCAAAATGTTTACAGGTGTTCGGCGATTCTCAACTAGTCTCCAATCAGATAAGTGGAGATTACAACGCGAAGGATGAAAGAATGGAAGCCTGCCTCGCCCTGGTGAGAAAACTAATGACGAGCTTTGAGGAGATCAACATCCAGCAGTTTCCCAGAGGGCAAAATAGTCATGCCGACGCCTTAGCAGCCCTAAGTTCGGCAGTTGATTCTAGCCTTAAAAGGGTTATTCCCATTGATTTTCTCATTTTTCCGAGCATTAACCACAACAGCAAGTTGCCAAACGTGGAACAAATACTCCAGGTGGGATCAGCCCCCAGCTGGATGGACCCCTTAAAGGACTATTTAAAGGAGGGCATGCTCCCAGAGGACAAGAAAACTGCCCACCAGATAAGAGTCAAAGATGCTCGCTTTCACTTATCCACAGGAGGCGACTTGTATAAGAAGTCCTTCTCCGGTCCCTACCTTAGATGCGTCCACCCAGGCGAAGTCGAGCAAGTGCTGTGCGAGCTTCACGAAGGAATCTATGGAAGTCATATCGGAGTAAGGTCTCTAGCCTTTCGAGCAATGAAGGAAGGCTATTGGTGTCCATATATGCAAAAGGACTCCGCAGTATATGTCCGCAAATGCCTGAAATGCCAACTTCATGCTCCTATGGTCCACCAACCCGCCAGCGACCTAAAATCCCTGACCAGCCCATGGCCCTTCGCCCAATGGGGAATGGACATCGTGGGACCACTGCCCACCGCTGCCGGCAATCGCAAATACCTGTTGGTTGTAACTGACTACTTCACCAAATGGATCGAGGCAGAACCATTGGCAAACATCCGAGACGTTGATATGATAAGGTTCATATGGAGGAATATAATCACTCGATTCGGAATCCCCAGAACCATCATCACTGATAATGGGACACAATTTGAGAGTGGCCCGTTTCAGGACTTCTGTAACGAACACGGGATCAGGCACAACTTTAGTTCGGTGGCCTACCCTCAGAGCAATGGGCAAGCAGAAGCTTCCAATAAAAATGTGATCGATGGATTGAAGAAGCGATTAGAGTGAGCCAAAGGCGCATGGGCAATCGAGCTACCCCATATCCTATGGGCATACCGAACAACTCCTCGACGAGCAACAGGAGAAACCCCATTTTCGCTAACATATGGCATGGAAGCAGTTATCCCACTAGAAGCGGGTTTGCCAACAATAAGATCCGACATTGTCAACCAAGGCCAGAATGATGAGGCATTGCTCGCTGAACTCGACCTCGCCGACGAGCTTAGAGAACTTGCCCTAGTGAAGCTTGCAATCTATTAGCAACAGCTCGCAAAGCACTACCACAAAAGGGTTAATCCGAGAAGATTCCAAGTTGAAGTCCTGGGCAACGCGGTGAAGTCATCAGATGGCAAGCTAGGCCCAAACTGGGAAGGACCCTTTAAAATAACTAAAGACGACCTGCAAGGTGCCTATCATTTGGAAACGATGGAGGGCAGAGAGACACCACGAGCATGGAATGCATCTAATCTCAAGAAATTCTATTTTTAGATTCTCAAGGAATTCTATTGTTGAATCTTTTTCTCGTATTTGTTATGTGAAAGGCAGTTCATTTCCCTTATTACTAATGAAATCAGTAACAGTTGCATTTCATCACACATCTTTTCCAAATCACAGGCACGATGGTCGATATAGCAGGGGAATACCCCTCCTCAGGTCATCGTCATGAAACACGAGAGACCTATTAGCATTGCCCCTGGAAATATATAAAGCCCTACAGAGGATTCTTAGGCAATGCGACCAGAATTTATACTGGCCATCAAACCTACTTTGGTTGAGCAAAATCCTAATCGGATGAAGACATCCAATACCAGGTGTGTCCTCGCCAATTGCCCTACTTAAGCCTAAGGGAGTGTGACGACACAACCTAAAAGGTAAAGTGGGGCATAATGGTATTTTGGTATTATACTGGACTGGGGGGACACTTGCATGACAAAACAAAAAGGATTATGAAGCAGCAAGAATATAAAAAGATTGGATGAACACGTTTAGTCGATAAAATTGCCCAAAACACGAGCTTTTCATTAATCCCTTATATTTACAACAATGATAATACATGTTTAGTCGGCGAAGCTCGCCCAAAGCATTTACATTATCAAACTTTTCATTAATCCCTTATATTTACAACAATGATAATACATGTTTAGTCGGCAAGCTCGCCCAAAGCATTTACATTATCAAAGGTTTCATTAATCCCTCATATTTACATCAATGATAATACATGTTTAGTCGGCAAAGCTCGCCCAAAGAATTTACATTATCAAAGGTTTCATTAATCCCTTATATTTACAGCAATGATAATACATGTTTAGTCGGCGAAGCTCGCCCAAAGCATTTACATTATCAAAAAGATAAAAGAATAAAAACTTGCAGAATCTCAAAGAGGTGGAAGCCTCCGAACAAGATAATCTGCCACTCTAGCTCTTCATCCGTCATCAGGAGCGGGGACTAGCTCTTCCACAACCTCATTTGCGTCCAACTCCAATAGTTATCGAGGAATAGCTTCAATGGGGATCCATCGATCATCCCTCCTGAATGGGTTGGGCATCAGAGTGGAGGAGGACATCTCGTGGCGATACCATAACACCGAGTTCCTCGGGACCTGAAGCTCTTTCAAGGCACTTAACCACCCTCTGATGAAAGAAAGTTCCTCAAACTCAGATAGTCTTGTTGGAGAATCTAGCCAGCCTTGATCATAACCGTCAGCCCACGCTTGCCGAGGACCTTTCTTGAATAAGTGCCGCAATCGGGTAACGTCCCTTTGAAGCCCAGCAGTAATTACATATGCTCGCCGGACATCTTCGTGGAGCTCTTCCATATCCTTATCACGCCGTTCTTCTGCTTCCCTGTTCCTACCCCTGGTGCTCCTACTAGCTCGCGGGAGGGGAGGACGAGTGGAACCTCGCGGCATAGGAGGAGTATATCCAGCTCGCGATGACGAGGAGCCTTGCAGAACCGCTGAAACAATGCTCGGTGCATTCTCTCTAAGTTATAAGACCTCCCTCCTTAGGTTTTCATTCTCCTACTGCAGGAACTCCCCAACTTGGTTAACCTCGGTGGCCTCTAGGAGTCTTGTTCTCAACACATTGACTTCTTCTTGCACTGAAGCACCAATGTCCTCCATCTCCTGGAGCCTCTCCTTCAGCTTGACCACGAGCTCAGACTGCTCCTTATACTTTTGATTCCTTGACCGAAGAGATTTGCAAAGCCTAACAAAGGCCTGACGAACCTGAGGACTGGCATTGGGACCAAGAGTCCTGCCCAACTAGGATGTGGCAGGAATATACTCTTCTACATCAGTCAACTACAAGACATAAAAGGGAAATGGAAAGACAAATCAATCAATGCACTGGAAAAAGAAGCCTTTTCATTTCATTGATAAAAGTCAAGTACATCGAGCAGAAATTGGAAAAATTACAAGCAAAAATACAAGAATAGTCCTAAAAATAGATCAACTAGCAACCTCAGGCTTCCCAGAGGTGGCTGGCTTCTTCCCCTTGTCAGCAGCAGCAGAGGCATCCCCCTCTACAGGGATGCCCTCAGTCAACTGGGCAGGGCAAGCACCGGCAGGAATTGTCTGAGAGGCAAGATCAACACCCTCGAGGGCTGGGGTAGGGGCTTCTTCGTCCACAGTTGGCCTCGGACCCGGGTCATGCTCGTCGAACAGAGGAGATTCAGCATCAACCCCAGCAGCTAAGAGGGCCTTGTTCCAGCCCTTCTTGAAGTTCAAATGGCTGATGTAGCCTATCTGAACCTCACCGTCTTAGTAAGCAGCAGTCCACCTGAAGTTATATGAATCCTCCTTAATGGTGGCTACCTGGGACTCTTTCTCCTTTAACTGCTCGGTCAGAACCTTGTTCTCCTCCACGACACCCAGCTTGCTCGAGCAGACTAGGTTATAGGCCTACCTCAGCTCGCTCAGCTCCTTAACTGCCGCATCCCTCTCTCGATTAGAATTAATGAGGGTCAGATCAGAAGAAGCTCGGGCGACGTCAGCAGTCTTTAAATCAGCCTCCAGTTGAGAACCCCTGACTTCCAGAGTGGACTTCTGCTGCTCCAGCTCGCCATTCCTTCTCACCAGCTCGTCGCGAGAACGATAGAGCACGGCGAAGTCAGTCACAAACTGCCAAAAATAAAGAAGAGATCAAGAAGGAGAAACAACTAAAACTTGTTAAAGAATTGAAAAATGGAGAGGATCTTACCAAGGCTAGCCTCTGGCTAGCTTGTAGGGCCAATTGATCAGACCCCAATGCCCTTTGGCGATCTGCAGGGAGAACTGCCCTCTCGAACAGCGCAGGTGCCAGCTTAGGAGAAATGGCAACTGAGGCCCCCTCGGGCAAAGCAGACACCGGGACCAAGGCTTGCCCAGCCTTCGTCCTTGACTCCATCTTTCTCCTCTCTTCCTCTTTCTCCTTCTCCATTCTCTTCCTCTCCTCCATCCTCTTCTTTTACTCCACCTTCTTTCTTTCCTCCTCCCTTTTTCTCTCCCTCTCTCTCACCTGCTCTCCCTCTTTCCTCTTCCTCTCTTGCTCCTGAGTAGAAGACCGAGAACCAGTAGCCACGGTCCCAGAAGTAGACTTTTGTTTCTTTGACCTCTGTACAAGAAGCACGTGGTCCTCATCATCATCATCTCTAATCAAGTTCTTCCTTGGAGGCATCTCTTCACCTGAACTGCTAGAAGTGCTCGATGATCCTCGAGCTTCAGAATCCTCCTCACAATCAAAAAAACTACTACTGTCAGAGCTCCCTTCACCCAAATTACTCGCAGCTCCTGCAGGCTCACTCTCAGAGCTGCTCTCCTCTACGTCCAACTGGATCGGCTCAGCAGTAGTCTCTCTGAAATAATCAAACTCTGGTACACTATCCACAGGCCGTGCTATGAAGTTGGAGCCTACATTCTTATACTCGAGCAAAAAGGCAGCAGACCTGGGATGCTCGCTGTCACCCAGAGGCTCCCTGATATTCCAATCTTTCACCAACTCCGAGATACGAACCTTGCTGAGAGCAGGCTCCAAATTCTTTGACCTCACTGTGGAAGAAAAAGCAAAGAGGGGTTAGAAAAGTCATAAATCAGTAAAGGTTGAAACAACAGTACAATGTCTACCTATATATTCTTCCCCGTAAAAAGGAATAGTGAACCTCTCAGACCTCGACCCTTCAAACTGGGGAGGGAACTGCCAATTCCTAACGAGGAAACCCTCTTGCCAGTAGTCCTTGTGGGAATCAGGTAGGTTTACTACCAATACCCTATCAGGGCTCCTAGCTTTGAGGTATAAGACACCTAAACTAGTTCGCGAAAAGGAATAGCAGAAACAAATCTCGGCAAGTCCTAACCTAGTACCATATAGCTGATTTATTCTATAGATGCCATTTACTATTTTCCACACATTGGGCGAGCATTGTGCAGGAACAATATTGAAATAGCCAAAAAAATGCAGAAACAAATCATTGAGAGGGAAAGTAAGTCCCCCTTGGGAAAGTAACAAAACATGGATCCAGTGGGCATCCTCTATATCCCTAACGTTCCTAGGAGGGGAGGCACAACACTCAATATCCACCCACTCAGGAATGTTGTAGAACTTCCTAAGTTCAGAGATTGACCTATTTCCAATCTTCGCCATTGAAAAACTCAATAAAATCTACAAACCAAAGAGAAAGTGCAAATAAAAGGCACAAGAAACTTACAAAACAGAAGATCGGTTCCAGTGATGAAGAAGCACGAGCTCAAGATGACTAAGAAGCAATGGGAATAGGGATTGAGAGAAGAAGGTACGAGGCGCTAGATTTCTCAGAAGAAAGAAGAGTACTGGAAGGGCTGAAGCGACGGAAGAAAAAGTGGCTATCCCAACAAGCCTTCAATTCTAATCATAGCGCACAATAAGAGAAGCGGGTGCCGCCAAATCAACTTCACAGTTTTCGAAGAATCGCAAATCAGTCATAATGGCTGATCATTTAAATCCATTTAACCCATAAACATGGCCCAACAAATTTAGGGGCAATTATGGGTACCCGAAATTTAGAACCATGGTCCCGGACGAGTAGCCCAGTCCTGACGGTCCAAAGTCCGGTCCCCTCATCTCTTATTGATCCGGTCTCCCCCACGTTCCCATAATTGGAAGTTACACGGGAGATGGAAAACGTGGAGAAACCCATCACCTCCACTTACCTGCATGTACATGTATATATTAAACCCTAGGCCCGGGGTGAAAGGACAAGTTGTATTCTCTGTAATCACTCTCCGGAGTATATAGAAATAATATCGACTGCACCACCGTGGACGTAGGCACATCTTTGCTGAACCACGTACATCCTTTGTTGTGTGATTGGCATCTTGTATTCCTTGTTCTTTTCTTGACAATTGTTTCTCTCATATTTATTTGTGTTGCATAATAATTTCATCCACATTTATAATAAAATAAATATGCGTAAAAATACGAGGTATTATAGTATATTTCTTAAAATAGCTTATAAGAGAGAAGGGAGAGTGAGAGAGAGAGAGAGAGAGAGAGAGAGAGAGAGAGAGAGAGAGAGGTGGGTGCATATGCTCTATCAATCGATTCCCATCAGATTTATCATCATTCTCTCTTCCTTTATTAAAACAAAACTAACATTTAGCTACGATTTTTTTACCTACAAAAAAAATTTCCTGACAGAAAATCAATATCGGCTACGAAATTTATTTCGTGGTGAAAAACATAAGATTTAGCAACGAAAATTAAAATTTCGTTGACAATAGGTCCCCAAAAGACCGGCGCCAAAGTCTTCCCATGCTTTTTTGTAAGTGAAAAATATTTAGCAACGAAAGTAGTATCATTAGAAACGAAATAATTCGTAGTAATTAATATACTGTATTTGCAACGAAATTTTGTTCGTGGCCTAATATAGAAGTTATTGGGACACGATTTCTTTTGTGGTCAAAAGTAAATTTTTTAATACCCATTTAGAGTCCCACACGATCTCTATCATACCTTTCACAAATCCCTCCAAAACTGGAAGAACAACGTTTGAGAAGAAAACCCACAAACCCATAAATCTCAGTCGCCGCCGTGCTCTCTCTGTCAGGTACTCTCTCTCTCTCTCTCTGCATTCACCGAAACTTCGAATTCTTTAATAGGACGATCATCTCTATTCATAAACCCGATCATCTGTATTCATCAAAACTTGAAATGCATTTTACATCAAGAAAGTTTTGCGTCTTGGCGAACAGGGATGTACAACGAAAGTTTTGCATTTTCTCTTTATTTATATTTCTTTCCCAATTTTAAACAATCAAGAGAGTTAAAAGAGAGTTAGCAAATAATGAAAAGTTAAATCGCTATGCCATCAAATTTCTATATATTTTAGTCTTGGAATATATTTATTCATAACCACATCTTCACTATTCTTTGTATTTATCAAATTTATATATATTTCAGTCTTGGAATCTTTGTTCACCAATAGGGGTGCCCTTCCATGTCTTGCATTTTACATCAAGAAAGCTTTAATATGATGGATAAATACGTTTAAAAGAAACCGTGTTTGTGGATCTATTTAGGGTGATAGTTAATTAGATTCCTATCAGATTACTAAGAAAACATAATTTGTATCTCCAGTATATTAATTAGTGAAGAGTTATCTGTTGAAGTCTTAATCAAATATAAAGATATAATGCGGTTCTTATTTTTTTAAAGTTGTAACTGGTGAAAATTAAGTGTTGGATTAACACTCATCAGAGTGGAATCATTAATTTTTTTTTTCTAGTCGTAAACCATTGGTAGGACCTATTTTCTAACAGTAATTTGTAATTTATTTGTTCTAATAACTTGTACCATTCGAATTGTGGATTATAAATTCAAGGTATTTACTACGACTTTGTTTAGTATATTACTAGATCCCACTTGTTTTAACTAATTTTTTTCTACTTCTTAACTTACTACGCCCCCCATATGTAGCGCGTCGATATATTTAGGAAAAATTTAGTAACATTGACGAAAACCCCCGTTTAATTGTTAATGTTGTGTGTTTATTTTTCATTGATTAGGGGGACATAGGTCTATGTAGTGGAAACCTAATTAGAAATGTTGTGTTTTGACTTGAAGGCTTCCTTATATCCTTTAGTTTTATGGATATTGATTAATGGTTATGAATAAACATATTATGTCTTATGCTCTGGAATCTTAGACAATAAAAACATTATATGAAATAATAAACTAACATTTTAATGTATTTTATTTTTCTTGTGAACTAGATGGATAAGAGTTGGATGCAACAAATAAATAGATTTTGTGAAAAGTATGTCTTGGGTGTTAGATCATTCATTCGCTTTGTGATGGATCACATGGGACCCGACAGTTACATTAGGTTCCCATGTTGCAATTGTCTTAACATCGATCTCAAAAATATTGATGAAGTAGAAGATCATCTTTTCTTAAAAGGTATTTGTACCACCTACACACAATGTACATATCATGGGGAATGTTCTAATGATATAGTTCATGATGATGTCAATGATGATGTCGATGATTGGATTGATAATGAAAATGAAGAAGAGGACGAGATGCAAGAAGTGATGGAAGACATGCAAAAAGGGTTTTTCTTTGATGCTGGTCTAGCTGAAGCGTTTGAAACTGGTAATACTCCTAGACAAGTTGGTGTCGGGGATGAGATAAATTTTATCAAATTATTAAAAGACACAAAGCGTGAATTATATCCTGGTTGCATAAAATTTTCTCCACTGTCTTTTCTCGTGAAGTTGCTCAACTTGAAAGTGATCAATCACTGGAGTAATAAATCCCTCAATATGTTGCTTAAACTATTGAAAGAAGATTTCCCTAATGGTGAGATGCTTCCAAAGTCAGATTATGAGGCAAGTAGCATGTTGTGTGGCATGGGATTAGGATACGTATCGATTCATGCATGCAAAAATGATTGTTGTTTGTTTAGGAAGGAGCTTGAAAATAATCATGAGTGTCTAATATGTGGAGAGTCTAGATGGAAGGTTAATGATGACAGGGTTAAATGTATTCCTCACAAAATACTTTGTTACTTTCCATTAAAGCCAAGACTCCAAAGACTACTTATGTCGAGAAAAACGGCTAATGATATGAAGTGGCATCAAGAAAAATGTGTCAAAGATAATGTGTTGAGACATCCTGCAGATTCTAATGCATGGAAAGATTTTGATGCGAAGCACGAGTGCTTTTCTCAAGACCCTCATAATGTAAGGCCTGGCTTAGCAAGTGATGGTTTTAACCCATTTGGTAACATGCACAACTAATATAGCATGTGGCTAGTCATACTTATGCCATATAACTTACCGCCTTGGTTATGTATGAAAGAGTCATTTTTTATGATGGCGTTACTTATTCCAGAGCCTCTGGAACCAGGTAAGGATATGGATATGTATTTACAATCATTAATTGATGAGTTGAATGAGTTATAGGAAGTTTGTGTAGAAACATATGATGCATCCACTAAAATGAATTTTCAAATACATACGGCAGTTTTGTGCACTATAAATGACTTTTCGGTATATGGTAATTTGTCTTGTTGGAGCATTAAGGGTTATATTGATTATCCTACGTGTAATAAATATACTTCTTCAAAAAGAATCAGAAGTAAGATATGTTATATGGACCATCATCGATATCTATATCCCAACCATATATGGAGGAAGAATATAAAATTTGATGGTAAGAAAGAGTTTCGGTTAAATCCCATCGACTTAAATGGGGATGATTTGTTGCGACAATTGAATCATGTTAATGATTATATACCGGGGAAACATTCGGGTAATAAAAAGAGGAAACGTACACCTGAAGAGCTAAACTGGACAAGAAAAAGTACTTTTTTGAATTACCATATTGGAAAACATTAAAACTTCGACATAACCTTACTGTCATGCATATTGAAAAAAATATTTGTGAGATTGTGTTGGGAACTTTGTTAAATACTGAGGGGAAAACAAAATATGCGTATAAGGTGAGGAAAGATTTGGAGGATATGAAGATAAGGAAGGAATTACAATTGAAGCAAAATGGGGATACATATATAATGTCGGTTGCATGATATACACTTAGTAAGTCAGAGAAACAAAGTTTTTGTGAGTTCTTGAAATCAGTGAAGTTTCCAGATGCATTTTCTTAGAATATCTCACGGTGTGTGCATGTTGGAGATGATAAGGTATCGGGGTTGAAAAGCCATGATTGTCATGTTCTATTACAATGACTATTGCCCGTTGAGACTCATGGATATTTACGCAAGGAAGTATACAGTGAAATAGTTTAGTTGGGGAATTCTTTCAAAGATTTGTGTTGTAAAACAGTGGATGTAGAATAACTGAAGAGGTTGGAGAAAGACATTGTCGTGATTTTGTGCAAACTAGAAATGATTTATCCACCGACTTTTTTTATATAATAGTCCACTTAGATATGTATTTTCCACGAGAGGCTATGCTTGGAGGAACGGTGCAATATAAGTGGACGTATCCTATTAAAAGGTATGTCAATAAACTCATTGTCATATTTTTAAGGTTATTTCGACATAGCCCCCACTTTTAAACCAAACATGATATAAAAAAGTGGCGGTTAAGTCAAAATACTTGTTTTTTACATATAGTTTATAGATTTAACATGAGGTAATTTTTATCATTGTAAATTCCAATAATAGGTACTTGGGCACATTAAAGGGTTACGTGCGTAATAAAGCTCGGTCGGAAGGTTCTATAGCGGAATCCTACATCGTTAATGAATGTTTAACATTTTGCTAAATGTACTTTGATGGGATTGAAACTAAACTCAACTGTCGGGAAAGAAATTACTACGTGGAAGAGCAAGAGGAGGGATTGGATGTGTTCTCTCAAAAGGTACGCCCTTTTAGGGCATGTACTTATGACTTTCTCATAGTGACTGAGATGGAAATGATGCGGTGGTATACGTTGAATAATTGTGAGAAAATGGCTCCATATATAAAGTTAATAACTAGGAAGTAATCTTGATAAGTAGTAATTTTGCAACTTCTATGAAGCTTATTGTTATAATTATTACCATTGTTAGTGAGCATATTGAGGAGCGGAAGAAAGAAACCCCTTTGAATTTAGAAGAGAGAAGTCGAAAGAATTTCCCTAACTGGTTTGAAGAACGCGTAAGTTTAAGCAAAGTTATCATAATTTATAAACTTAATTATTTTTTAAGTAATATAATTGGTCTAACTTATATCGTTCAAATTTTGTCTTTAATAGATGTAAAAGTTATATGGCCAGAAGTCTCCAGAATGTACTGAGCAACTATATGCATTAACATGTGGTCCTGACATACTGGCAAACAAGTATAAAAGTTACATAGTAAACGGAGTTAGATTTCACACTAAAGACCGTGACAATCACAAGAGAAGTCAAAACGGCGGTTTAGTTGTTAAAAGGTATCATAATGATGAAGATATTAATTTTTATAGTGTATTGAACAATATTATTGAGTTAGAGTATATCAAAGGAAATTCAGTCCTCCTTTTTTAGTGTAATTGGTTTGAAGCTGATAAAAAGAAAAAATTAGGAATACAAATTGATGATCAATTTACAACATCAATGTTAATGGTAGGTGGTACAAGAGTGATCCTTATGTGCTAGCCATTCAAGAAAAACAAGTGTTTTATCTCAATGACAAAAAATTGGGAAAAAATTGGCAAGTTGTTCAGGAATTCCAACATCGACACTTGTATGATCTTGGGGTGGAAGAAATGGACACAGATGTATCAGAAACAAATTATTTTGTGTACTAGGAAAATGCTTCATCAGAGGCCTTTGAGATTCTAGAAGTTGATGTTGTCCAGTTGCAGAGAAACGATGTAGAGGTGGACACTATTGATGCTGGAATTGTAGATATAGACAAATGAGTACTATCGGAAGAAGACATTGTTTCCATTGATGACGTCGATGATGAAGATGAAACACTTGATGAATATTATGAAAATGCGAAAGAACTTGTAGTGGTCGAGGATGATGATAGTGATATAGATTGAATTTGTTAATGGAAACTACTTTCTTCAGTTTTATTATGCCGGATTGTTTTTATTTCATGCATCATATACAATTTGAAGATGTTAATGGAATTTAGTTTTCTTACTTTCTTCATTTGTGCGTTCATGTCTTTATCATCTCTCTCGGTTGAGTTATCCAAATAGTCAATTTCCTGCTGAACTGGATCTAGATAAGTTGTGGCTTAACTTTTAGTTGATTAGTTTTTAGTTGTCCAAATAGTCAATTTCCTGCTTCTAGATCAGTTGTTTTTAGATCAGACTTTAATATATTGTTTAACTTTCTTTAGCTTAGCTTTTAAAATGAACATATGAGTTATTTAAGAAGGTGAATTATTCCCAAAGTCAGAAGCCATTGGTTTGATGCACCCACCAAACATTTTACCTCACCTAGGGCTATAAAAGCGTGGGCCTTGGATTGTTTAAGTTCGTCTAAATGAACTTGATATTCCCAAGCTGGAGTCTGTTGTGCTCTTATTGGAATCCCTGTTGTTGGGTTCCCTATTTTGTTCTTTTCAGTGTTTGAAATCCTAAATTAGTAATTATATTCATTATAAAAGATAGAATGAATCCACTTGTATAAGCCTCTTTAGGCAGTCATCAGTTTGAATGAATCCAATAACTTCTTCAACAGATTCTTGGGTCCCACATATGCTTCCATTGATTCCTTCTGGTGAAAGAATAATACCACCTGAAACATGCTAAACAATATCAACTTGGTGAGGTATGAACAACGTGGATGAACGAGGTAAGAACTAACATGTTAAATTAAGAATACAAAGTTTAGCTAACTAACCAAGAATCTTCTTTAAAAAGGAAACTAGGATGCATCCATTGAATTGTATAAAGATAAAATTATAATATCACCCATATTTAACTAATGCTACCTAAAGCATGAGTAACTTGGGTGTGTGGTATGGTAGTTCGCACAGTACGTGATACGATTAGGATAATCTTGATTGGAACATTTTTTTGGATCGTAATTCATTTTAAAACTCTTATTCAGTTCGGGTGTGATATCATATGTCACATTGTGTAAATCCCATATTCTTTAAATTGTTTAAATTACATTAATGTGTGATTGATGTTATTTTTTAGCATGGCACCAGGGAGACGTATTCGGTCAAATAACATGAATGAGGCTCCCCTATCTCTCACGGTACCCCCGGATCTCGTGGCATTCCCAACTTACATGGCACCCACATCACCCACGGCTCCCATAGCACCCACGACTGAACACGTAATGGATGTAAAATCTATAAATATATCAACATCAACACAACATACTATTCTCATAACCTCCACGAGCCATGCATGTACAAAATATAATGTTCAAATGTTTCTTAGTATTGTTAATTTGCTGGTAATATTATTTATTTGCTTTTAAAGTTTCGAATATAGATTCTACAATAACGAAAAAAGTCTGTGGACCTACACGTGGCAAGGGGATTCAGAAGATGATCAAAGCTGTTGGAAAAAATATGCATATTGAGATATCGAAGGAGAAAAATAGGTCACTTGACAAAGATCAGTCCGCTAACTTATCAAATGAGCTCGGGATTATCATTCGTAACCTAATTCTAGTCCCAACCAAATGGAAAGACCTCACTGAAACTGATAAGACAAAAGCGTTCGACAAACTCAATGTAAGTAATTTCTTATTAAAAATGCAAATGTTTTTACTTAATGCAAATCCCCTACCAACCATATATTGCTTTAGCAATTTCTGGTCATTCCTAGTGAATATTAGTGGGTTGAAAATTATGTGTTTTGTTGTGTGCATGACTGTTCAATTGATTTGTTTTTATACTCTTTATGTTTGGTTTGATTTGGACAAGTGAACTTTGGTTTCATCCTTTAAAATTGCAACTGATTAATTGCAATTGGTTTTGTTTTGTGTTTTATTATATGTATGAATGTTCAATTGAATTTGGTTTTGTTATTGTGTTTTGTTGTATGTATGACTTTTGGTTTGATTTGGACAAGTGAATTTTGGTTTCATTTAACAAACCAACTATGATGGTCATTTAACAAACCAACTGGTTCTGTTTTTCATTTAACAAACCAACTGTGTTAAGTTGTTCTATTTTCATAAAATAGACATGTCATCATGGACCTGCCTGAATTGAACCTGCATAAAATCAAACTGCAAAGTGATAGAAGTTCGTTGACTCTATCGAATAATAGGCTCAGCAAGACACTTGTTCCAACCATGGAGTGGAAGGAAATTTTAGGAATAAGGTTGTTTTGGTGTTCATGATGATCTTGTGTTTGGGGGTTGTTTGAGTGCATATACTCAATCATATATAGTTGCGGTCTTTGGCAATGTTGATTCGGTATGCATTTCTCATCACAAAAAATGAGTAAGGGCCAGGGATGGATCGTCGAATTTCATAGGACCTAATCAACATAGTAACGCCTTGTTGAATAGATAGTGACTCACTTGTTGGTCACTATCTACTAATTATTTCCTGAACCACCCTTGTTATATTATTATTATAACATGCATACGTTATTTTATGGTACAAATTAAAACACACACTCATCTTTGTTTCTTTCATTTATTTCTTCTTCATTCGATGCTATTGTAAGTTACCCAATTAGAGCTTCTTTAATTCATTTGTGAACTGTTATTTACGAGTTTATTTATTTATTTGTTATCCTTCTGTTAATGTATATTCATGCATGTGGTGATACCAACTTTTCTTGATCTGGTCTATGTGATTGTTCTTGGTTTTTAATTTTCATTCATTGGTGTTGCATGTGCAAGGTGTGTTGGATAAATTCCAATATTTATTGATATTTTATTTTTTAGTTGTTAATATTTTATTATATTATTGGTGTTTTATTTTAAACATAGTTTGGGTTTTAATTTAGAAGGTAGAAACATGAGCAAATGGGTGTGAAAAATATGGGAGTGCTCAAAATCCCATATTGTCCCACATTAGAAGAATACTACAAAAAGTAGTGGTATATCAACTAAAGGACAACTAAGATTCTTAGTTGATAAGTCAAATAAGAGGCTATGATCCTACGCATCGCGGTGGTGCTTAAGCACCACCAATCGCGACACTCGAAAGGGAGATTGGGCGACTTAGGGAGCATTGCGCGCTTTGACGCGCACTTCGCACTTCGCACGTGCGCATCGTCGCTTAGAGTGTGGGAGCCTAAAGTTTTGACGAGGTAAAACAGATCAACAGTTGTGATTAAACGATCCGATCAAAGGGTTTAAAATCCGAAACGACTTGATCTAAACCGTTAGATGAACTCGTAGAGTTTCGTGTTGGGGATGTCCATTCGCTTACGATGGGACGCCTAATCTGAACCGTTAGATCGCAGTTGTTCCAAACAAGCATGATCCAACGGTTGCTGAGTCACTCCATGAAGAGCTGTGACTGTTGAAGAACAGTCATAGAAATGGCTATAAAAAGAGTTCCAGGCCTCTATTTTGGACACCGAAAATTGCTAGTTTCTCCTCTCTCTGTCCTCTATACTTTGGCATTATCAAGTTACAAATTCAGAGTGTTCTCAGTTTGATCAAACAGTACATAGTTTGAATCAAACAACTGTTCATACACTGCATTGTATCCTGAAGGCAGATTCTATAAAACCCATAGTGTACTCGCGGTTCTGGTTCTGTTTCAACCGGATTGGGAGAAATTTTTCCTAAAAGAAAGCGTTCCAAGAACGTGCCTTGCAAAAATTAATTAATATATTTCGTTCTTTCCATAATAAAACTCCAACAGTTTAGGCAAAAATTATTCTTATTACTCCAGTTAAATGGAAGGAACTGTGGCACAATCTATCCAAGTCATGACTCAAGACTTAATCCGACTCGATCGTTTTGATGGCGGAAATTTCACCCGTTGGCAAGAGAAAGTTATGTTCTTCCTTACATCACTAAAACTTGCATACATTCTAGATGATAACCTTGAATAAATTCTCGAGCCCACACCCAAAGACACCGAAGAAATAAAGCAAAAACGTGTGAAGAGGAAAGAAGACGAGTTTATGTGTCGAGGACACATCCTCAATGCTTTGTCTCAAACTGTTTATAGCGCTCATCGAATGACTCCGGCGACAAATGAATTATGGAAGGCTTTGGAGACAAAGTATCAAAATGAGGAAGCGAGCAACCGTAAGTTTCTAATTTCAAACTATATGAATTTTAGAATGAGTAATGATAAATCTGTCGTTGCACAAGCCCATGAACTCCAACAAATTGTTGGTGACCTTAAAGCCGCTGGTATTAATCTTCAAGATGAATTTCAAGTAGGGGTGATTGTTTCAAAACTTTCATCCACTTGGAATGGCTTTAAGAAGAAAATTAATCATGATGAAAAGACTTATACTGTAGAATCCCTTCTTCGTCACCTTCGTATTGAAGATGATACTCGTATTCGAGAAAAGAAGGATGAAAAAGGTGAGGGTCATTCAAAAGCTAATATGGTTGAGGATCAAAAATCCAAGATTACCAAAGACTCAAAATTTAAAGCAAAGAATGATTCAAAATTCAAGAACCAAGGTGCAAATAAGAAAAAGAAGGGAAAACGATTCTTCTGTGACAAACCGGGCCATTATTCTCGAGAATGTTGTCTTAAAAAGAAGGCATTTAAGGAAAAATAAGGGTCGAAGGAAACCAACAATGTTGAAGAACTTATTGCTACTGTTTGTGAAGCAAATTCAATTGATAATGAAAGTGGATGGTGGCTGGATACTGGCGCAACGGTACACATATGCAAAGACCACTCTTCATTCAAAACATATCAAGAAATTGATGGAAAAGAAGTGAAGATGGCAAATAATCTTTGCACCAATGTAGTTGGAAAAGGCACAGTGGAATTGAAGCTAACTTCTGGAAAGACACTTACTCTAATTGATGTACTTCATATACCTGATATGTGTAAAAATCTTGTGTCTGGGGACCTTCTCAATAAGAGAGGTTTCAAACTAGTATATGAGTCTGATAAGTTTGTTTTGTCTAAGAATGGCCAATTTATTGGCAAAGGGTACTCTTGTAACGGCATGATCAAAATTAATGTAATCAATGATATTAGTTCTGCTTATATGGTTGAGTCTATTTCTTTATGGCATAGTAGATTAGGTCATGTGAATTATAGAAGTATAAAAAATATGATTAATCTCGGCTTAATCTCGGATTGTAAATTTGATAACCTTTCTAACTGTGATATTTGTGCTCAATCGAAGATAACTAGAAAGTCGTTCAAATCTGTTGAGAGGAAATCCGAAATGCTTGATCTTATTCATAGTGATGTATGTGATATGAAGAGTAATATGACTCGTGGTGGAAATAAATATTTCTTTAACTTTCATTGATGATTACTCTAAGTATGCATATACATATTTACTTAAAAGTAAAGATGAAGTTTTCGAGAAATTCCTAATTTTTAAAGCAGAAGTTGAAACTCAACAAAATCAAAAAATTAAAGTCCCACGATCCGATAGGGGTGGTGAATATTACCCGAGTGAGTTTATACAATTTTGTAATACTCATGGGATAATCCATCAAGTTACGGCGCCATATACGTCACAACAAAATGGAACGGCGGAAAGGAAAAATAGGACTTTAGTTGAAATGATAAATTCAATGTTAATCAGTTCTGGTTTACCTTTGTCGATGTGGGGAGAAGCTGTTTTATCCGCATGTTATATTTTAAATAGAGTTCCATTGAAAAACAAGGATATTACACCATATGAATTATGATTTAATCGTAAGCCTAATCTTAGACGTCTTAAAGTTTGGGGATTTCTTGCTTATGTAAGAAAACCCGAACCTAAAAGACCTAAACTAGGAAATAGGACTTACAAATGTGTTTTTATTGGATACTCTAGTAACAGTACGACTTATAGATTTTTAAACCTTGAAACTCAAGAAATCATTGAGTCGGTAGATGTGCAATTCTTTGAACATCTAACAAAGTTTAGTACTTTGAATCAAGGTTTAGAAAATAATAATCTGACTGTTGACTCCTCAAATTTAGAAGAAAATTCACAACCTATATCTTCTTCGGAAACAACGAATGACGTTGAACAACGAAGGAGTAAAAGACAAAGAACTGAAAAAACATTTGGGCCTGACTTTGTTATTTATTTAGTTGAAGGGGATTTAAATGAGACTAAGAACAAAAGTAAATTTGTTCTTAATGTAGAAGATGAACCGACCACATTTCATGAAGCGGTAACATCTAGGGATGCTGTCTTTTGGAAAGAAGCAATAAATGATGAAATGAACTCAATTTTGTCAAATCAAACTTGGGTTATTTCCGATCTTCCCCCCGGGGCTAAACCTATTGGGTGCAAATGGATATTTAAAAGAAAATTAAATCTAGATGGTTCTATAAATAAATTTAAGGCAAGACTAGTTGCTAAAGGCTATAAGCAAAAATATGGAATTGATTACTTTGATACATATGCTCCTGTTACTCGAATCACTTCCATTAGGATATTAATATCTCTTGCTTCTATTCACAATTTAGTTATTCATCAAATGGATGTTACAACTGCATTTTTAAATGGTGATTTAGAAGAAGAGATTTACATGGAACAACCCGAAGGGTTTGTTTTGCCTGGCCAAGAAAAGAAAGTGTGTAAATTGGTTAAATCTCTTTATGGCCTTAAACAAGCTCCTATGCAATGGCATGAGAAGTTTAATAATATTTTTATATCCCATGGATATAAAGTTAATGATGCCGACAAATGTATATATAGTAAATTTGAAAATGGTGTTAGTGTTATTATTTGCTTATATGTGGATGACACGTTAATATTTGGGTCTAATCTCAAATATGTTGAAGAAACCAAAAGGTTTCTTTCATCAAAATTTGATATGAAAGATCTTGGAGAAGCTGATGTGATTTTAGGAATCAAAATTGTGAGAAAGGATAATTCTTTAGCGTTATCTCAATCTCGTTATATAGAAAAAGTTCTAAAAAGATATAATCATTTTGAACTTAAGCCAGCTACTACACCGGTGGATCCTAGCATCAAATTAATGAAAAATACTGGGCGTGCTATGGACCAACTTAAATATGCTAGTATTATTGGGAGTCTAATGTATGCCATGCATTGCACTAGACCAGACATTGCTTATGCAGTGAGTGTATTGTGTAGATTTACAAGTAATCCAGGACAAGAGCACTGGAATGCAATTTCTAGGGTGCTTAGATACTTGAAGAGGACTTTGGATTATGGCTTATATCATGTAGGATGTCCATCTGTTTTAGAAGGATATAGTGATTCAAGTTGGAATAATCTTGAATCAAAATCCAAGTCAACTACTGGTTGGATTTTTACGCTAGGAGGAACAGCTATCTCTTGGGGATCCAAGAAACAAACATGTGTATCAGATTCAACAATGCAATCTTAATTTATAGCCCTAGCAGATGCATGTAAAGAAGCAGAATGGCTTAGAAATGTGTTGTATGATATTCCTTTATGGAAAAAGCCATCAGCTTCTATTATGATAAGTTGTGATAACCAAGCCACAATTTATAAAGTTTCGAACAAAACTTACAACGAAAAATCTAGACACATTAGTCTAAGGCATCAAATTATAAGAAAATTACTCAAGGAAGGAGTAATTACAGTCGACTATATTAAAACGAACAAGAATTTAGCAGATCCTCTGACTAAAGGTCTTGTTAGGGAGATAATATATACCACCTCAAAAGGAATGGGACTAAGGTCTATTAAATAACACAACTATATTTAATGGGAACCCAACTCATACCTTGAAAATATAGATAGAGTTCAATGTGGTACAAACAAGTTAAATTATAGTTATGGAACACTAGGAATTTTATACAAAAAGTTCAATTCCTATGTGCCTAGTGTTGGTTTTCTGCATGTTAGAGGATGAAGGTTGCTTCTTAATAAATCATATAAGTGTAACTCGCAGAATCACTGAAGTTGATTTACCTATACGAGTGTCGAAAGTGTGGCCGCTTGCTATGAAATCAAGACCGATCCTAAAGTGCTCGTGAAATCAGGATTAGCACAAGGCCATAAAAGTGCATGCTAGAAGAACACTTATAAACTCATAAATCGGTATGTGTGATAGTTTCGGCTAGTCTCAAAAGGTCCTTGGTTCAAGATACGTTCACCACATCACCTTGATGAAGCTTTGAATTATTTTCACTATATGGAAGTTCAAGTCCGAAAGACACTTCTCATTTATGTACTAGATTTTAGCGATAATGCCAAAAGTTATTTATTGTCTTTTTGCTTTGCTCTCTTGTGTATATTGAAATTGGTGGGGGAATGTTGGATAAATTCCAATATTTATTGATATTTTATTTTTTAGTTGTTAATATTTTATTATATTATTGGTGTTTTATTTTAAACATAGTTTGGGTTTTAATTTAGAAGGTAGAAACATGAGCAAATGGGTGTGAAAAATATGGGAGTGCTCAAAATCCCATATTGTCCCACATTGGAAGAATACTACAAAAAGTAGTGGTATATCAACTAAAGGACAACTAAGATTCTTAGTTGTCAAGTCAAATAACAGGTTATGATCCTACGCATCGCGGTGGTGCTTAAGCACCACCAATCGCGACACGCGAAAGGGAGATTGGGCGACTTAGGGCGCATTGCGCGCTTTGACGCGCACTTGGCACTTCGCATATGCGCATCATCACTTAGAGTGTGGGAGCTAAACCGTTAAATGAACTCGTAGCGTTTCGTGTAGGGGATGTCCATTCGCTTACGATGGGACGCCTAATCTGAACCGTTAGATCGCAGTTGTTCCAAACAAACACGATCCAACGGTTCCTGAGTCACTCCATAAAGAGCTGTGACTGTTGAAGAACAGTCACAGAAATGGCTATAAAAAGAGTTCCAGGCCTATGTTTTGGACACCGAAAATTGCTAGTTTCTCCTCTCTCCGTCCTCTATACTTTGGCATTATCAAGTTACAAATTCAGAGTGTTCTCGATTTGATCAAACAGTACATAGTTTGAATCAAACAACTGTTCATACACTGCATTGTATCCTGAAGACTGATTCTATAAAACACATAGTGTACTCGCGGTTCTGGTTCTGTCTCAACCGGATTGGGAGAAATTTTGCCTAAAAGAAAGCGTTCCAAGAACGTGCCTTGCAGAAATTAATTAATATATTTCGTTCTTTCCATAACAAAACTCCAAGAAGGTGAATGGTGAGTCAATGAATCATATTTTGTTGCACTGTTCAGTTTCTTATAGTCTTTGGACTTTGTTGCTCTCATTTTTTCGCATCTCTTGGGTGATGATGGCTACGATGGCAGTCTTCTAAGTTATTGGGGAGGTCTTTCTGTTATGAAGGATAAGCACAAGGGATGTAATTTGACTCTAATTAGTTTAATTTGGTCGGTTTGGCTACAGCAGAACAGGAGTTGTTTTAAAAATTCTTAACTGTCCATAGAGAGGTTGAAGTCGTTTGCGCTATATTTATTATATTTATGGTTGAGAGAGAGTGTTCCTGTTTTGACCCTCCATTTTTTAAAAACTTTGGAGTCTCTTAGATTGGGGGGATGATACATATATTTTTCATTTTTGTTAGTGCGTGGAAGGTGTAATTTTTAGAGTCTCCATTGTTTGTGCTGCACACTTGCCCTATTACAACTGAGCTGTGTTGAAGCAGTAGCCAAAACTCTAGATCTGCGGTGTTCGGACCATTAATATCTGTCTGAATCTTGGGCAGCTGTGAAAGGAAATAAGATAAAGAGTAACTCAAAATGCCTGATACGTCAAGACTTACATATATGTTTGATTCATAATTTAGTCAAATTAAAACTCAGCCAATATCTAGAAAGGAATAGGTCCTCTATTAAGTTTGATTTGATGGACTTGTGCAGACCTAGTTCGATTATAGATGTCTATGCATGTATTAGATCAGTCACATACTCTATTAAAAGAGATGATTGAATTTGCGAGATATAGATGTAGCAGATTGAAAGAAGCTGCTTTGTATGGGGAATTGGGGGAGGTGAAATATGATCCACACATGTCAAAGCAACTGTTACGAGTCTCAACTACGAAAATTTGTTCACTTAATGTAGAAAATATAGTTTCCTTTGTTTTGATACGTAAAGTATCATTGCACTGCGGAGATGTAATGTTTAACCCATCGCATGTGACTCGCGTAGAAGAGGACACAAAAGTATATGGGATCATCCTTCCCAAAGTGGCCCTTTAAAAGTCAACAAAAGAACTCTTGGTCCATGAAACACCTCATATATCTTATATATTAAGGGAGAGGAGTAGATGATAATTATTTTTTGGTCTGCCTCTAGAAAGTTCATTATACCTTATAATATTGAAGTTATTACTTGTAAATAATTAAAATGAATTAATAATACCACAAAAGTATCTTAATATTATAGTTCAATATGAAAACAAAATTTAACAAGAAATATACTCAACTCAACAAAATCGTTTTCCAATTATTTAGGATCGGCTATAACAAGAAATATACTGCATCATAATATTAAATTATTTTTTTAAAGAAATTAGTATATTTATTTAAGTAATATTATATTTATAAAATTGCATACGAATCGTGTGTACCACAGTTACTAGTTATATTAAAGATCTCAATATTGTTAACTTCTATTTGTTAAGCAGGATCTCAACTCCTTAAATGATCTTCTGTTTTAATCCCTTCATACAGTCTGCATAAGACATAGCATATAGGACTTGTTAGTGAGTCATGATTTGTTATGGTTGCTAGCATGTAGGAGCTATTATGTATGGTATGGTTAATCTGATTTTCAACATTAGTGTTTAGTGTGTTAATGTGCATGTATGTCTTTATGCACATATCTTTTGTCTTTATCAACAATCCGCTCGCAAACTGAATAACATGCAGATTGTTGACTTTTAAATCATCATTGAATCACTCTATTCTTCATAAATAAAAACTTGAAGAATGTCTACTCTCTCTCTGTGGATGTGACTCAAAATGGTAACATAAGAGACATTGAAACCCGATGAAATTCGATATCATGAAGATTGCATGGGCTAACCCCATGAGATATATATAAAAGATCTGATATCTTAGCTGATATGTTATATATATAACATATATATGAGAGTTCTGATATCTTAGCTAATATGTTATACAACCTACTGATCTTTCATAGCTTGTTTGAGGACATGACTTCCCAGCTTTACTCTTAATGAATATCTAGTTTTTACATTTTATTTTTATCAATAAATTCTTCTATTTAGAAAAATTTTCGATGAACTCTTTCGAGGAAATTATAGGAACCTCTCCTGCCATTTTTTACAGGATTGACTATTTCCTGACATTTTCTTTTCCTAATCCTCTTGATATGTACTCACACTACACCAAATCTGTCCATTTGTCAAGGTCATTGACCTTGACAAATTCACCTTGTCAAGGTCAATGACCGTGACATTTCGAGGCGAGACAATTTTTTTTGTCACGGTCGTGTCACGGTCAATGACCTTGACATAAAACTCGCGTTTTGTGTCACGGTCGTGTCAAGGTCAATGACCGTGACACGTTTGTCACGGTCATTGACCGTGACAAAGACGTGACCCTCTGTAAAAAAATTGTCACGGTCAATGACCGTGACAATTCTGGGCAGAATTAAAAAAAAACTGCTGGGCAGTATGGCCACTGCCACTGCCACTGCCACTGCCCAGCAGTATATTTGTATCTGTTATAGCAACGTTGTACCTGTTCCACACATCATATATCCGAACAAACTAAAGATAATGCAAATATATATTCAAATAAGAAACTATTTAAAAAGAAACAACATCACCATCATTTTATCTCAAATCTACAAACTATTTGCATGGAAAAGAGATTTTGTACCGCGACGCTCGGGAACACCTCCTTATCCTTCCCTTCTCGTCCGAGTAGCCACATAAGTAGAGCATATGTGGCCTACCCTTAGGGCCACTCCCTGTCCCCTGAATTGAAATAAAGTAAAATTAGTATCCGCCCCTCAAATATAGATAAATATAAATTGTAATTGAAATCGAAATCGAAATTGACATATAAATATAAATACATTACCTGTAGTGTCACTCAAACAGCTAACTTGAGCTCATATGGCACCTCCTTCCAACTAATGTACCCCGGGCAATCGTGTCAATTATAATTCTCTTCATATCTAAACACTAAGAGATACCATAATCATATGGAGGTATGCGTTGCAAATTCCTTCCAACCGTTGTGTAGCCAAAAATCAGCAGTTGAAGTTGTCAACTCCACCTTTGAATGGGGTATGGAAAGTGGTGGGGTATGGAAAGTGGTGGGGTATGGAAAGTGGAATTGACAACTTCAACCGGTGATGTTTGGCTACGTAACGGTTGGGAGGAATTTGCAGAGCATCGCTCCATAGGATTATGGTATTTCTTAGTGTTCGGATAGACGAAGAGATTCAGTCTCCTCTCCACAAATAGGACACCCCAAATAACTATGTACTAATCACCTATTAAAGGTAAGAAGCGTATATTCATGGATTAGTATAAACAAAACTTAGATGTAGTTGGAATATTTATGTATTAATCTCCTCTCCACACACGCAAACTACAGAAGAGTGAAAATGATAAAGTGCAGATCAAGTAAAAGCATTAAAAATGGATGTTTCGGTACAAATTGAAATAATTATTACAAATTGAAAAATTGTTTCAAATTCGGGTTATCATCAAAAATGGATTGATATTCGGTAGGAGCAGCCAAGTCATCCACACTACTATTTAGACGCCTTGGCACGTGTTGGACAATTGACCACGGCTCGTTGTTGATATACTCCGAGTAAAACACTTGCTTAACCTTTTGAAATGCACAAACAAACGGCTCATCGCTCACGTGGTCGTTGCTCTTCAACTTGGACAAGTCAACCATGATCAAATTGGTGACAGGATCAACTTTAGAAGCATTTTTATCCTCAACTCTTACCCATTCACAGTAAAATACAACCTCTTTGAAGCTTATATAATCCAATTCAAATATATTTTGAATTACACCATAGTAAGTCATTTCAGCTTCAACGAGGTTTTTATCTTTTGCGCTTGCTCGAAAGAAAGTAAGAGCCTTGTATGAAATACCCGAGTTCTGTACATTTGTACTTTCCTCGTACACTTTAGCGCCGAAAATGTAACCGTTCAATCGATATTTTTTGTACTCTTGTGCCACGAACAAGGGTCCAGTGGCTAGACGAGCAAGCCTTGATGTCGCATCACCCATCTTTAGGAGCTGAGAATATAGATAAATTAATTATATTAGTGGTAAAATATGAGTGTAATGTAACGTTATATAACGACTGTTTTCATTGTAATTACCTCTTGTGTCAACCATAGCCTAAATTCGCTGTCTGATTGTACCACTGTTTTTCGTCTTTTATTGTTCTCACAGGCTTCATATTTACTGTTTTTCGTCTTTGGTAGTCATCGTCAAGTTTTATCGTGTTATCTTCACGAGCACTTGAATCTTCTACATCATCAGTAACCTCATTCTCCTCAGCTTCATAAACTCCGTACGCATCATCAACTAAATCCTCTAACATATTATGATCTACGTCGTCCCCTTCTTCATCTATTCTACTTGTTGAAGGATGTTGTGAAGGTTGGTCAGGGACAAAAGGAACTTTCAATTCACCGTGAAAACTCCAAAATCGATAACTATCTTGCATACCCGATCTTAACAAATGTAGTTCAACTGTTTTCCACTCAAACACCTTACCATTCTTACACCTAGCACACGGACACGGAAACTCTTCATCATTACGACATCTCTTTGCATATTTCACAAATTCGTTAGCACCTCTGCGAAACACATCCCCCATTCTATTAGTCTCACCCATCCACTCTTTGTATTTCGGATATCCCATCACAGCTACCACAACTAAACACCTATTAAAGGTAAACAAAATTTAGATTTATAGTATGTTTTTTTTAATTATTCCATCATTTAATTATCCTATTAAAGGGTATGTGGTCCTATCCCATTCAAGAATGCATTTTTCTGTAATATACTTAACAGCTCATGCACATTGTTACGATTTGGAAAAAATTCGACAGCATATCCCCTTAGTTCTCCAAGTACACGACGTAGATTGACCAGTGTGAGTGTTATTTCAATTGGTCAATTAAAATAGCAGTCACACTTGTCAATCTAGTATGTACCCAGAGAACATTAAGATACGACTGCAGAACTTCCTCCAAAAGTAACAACTTTAAGCCAATAAGAATATTATACAAAAATTATACAGTCTCAAACTGTCCAAACTGGACAATTCGAGAGATCTCATTACAGGGGTTATGACTCTCGAACGGGTCTAAGGGTTATTGAATGCGTACGCATAAGAACTAGAATGCTAGTATCTATGCGCACTATATTTAATTTCAAGTATGTTTCATAAAATGGGTTAATTCAAATACACAAATAAATTCATGGGATAATTCAAATACAAAAATAAATTCATGGGATAATTCAAATACAAAAAGAAATTCATGTATTGACCACATACACACACACACACACACACACACTATCTAAGCTGTTCTATAGGTATAAAAACAATTATTATCCAATTATTATCCAGCTATTATCAATTATTTATTTTGAATGTAAATAATATTCAAAACCCCACCCACCCCCGCCCCCACCCCCTCAGATTAATTCAAGACATAAGACCCTAAAGGGAATCCAAATTATTTCTTGGACGTGAATTCCTCCAAATTATGATCTCATACCTATTCACACAATGATGGGGGAGGGGGTGGTGGAGGGGGGGCAGGGGGTGGGGTGGGGTGGGGTGTGTGTGTGTCCGTAGGTGCGTAGGTGTGCGTGTGTGTGTGGCGTAGGTGTGCGTGTGTGCGTAGGGGCGTAGGTGTGCGTGTGTGTGTGGCGTAGGTGTGCGTGTGTGCGTAGGTGTGCCCACCCCACCCCACCCCCTCCCCCCCTCCACTACCCCCTCCCCCACCCTGCCCCATCCCGCCCCACCCCCACCACACACACACACACCCACCCCACCCCACCCCACCCCCTCCCCCTGCCCCCCTCCACCACCCCCCTCCCCCACCACACACCACCACATACACACACACACACACACACACCACTCTACCCCACCCCCTCCCCCCCTCCCCCAAAACACACCCACCCCACCCCCTCCCCCTACCCCCCTCCACCACCCCCTCCCCCACCACACACCACCACACACACACACACACACCACTCTACCCCACCCCCTCCCCCCCTCCACCACCCCCTGCCCCCCTCCCCCAAAACACACCACCACACACACACACACACACTGCACCCCACCCCACCCCCTGCCCCCTCCACCGCCCCCTCCCCCACCCTGCCCCACCCCGCCCCACCCCCTGCCCCCCTCCACCACCCCCTCCCCCACCCTGCCCCATCCCGCCCCCACCCCCCACACACGCACACACATACACACACACATATATATATACACATACACACATAAATATACAAACAAATATATATATAAATGGAAGAGAGAGAGAGAGAGAGAGAGAGAGAGAGAGAGAGAGAGAGCAGCGTCGAGTCGAGAGAGAGAGAGAGAGAGGGAGGGAACGGTGGGAGGGAAAAAAGAAGGGGGAAAGTGATTTTGCTGGAAAAGTTGTCACGGTCGTGTCAAGGTCATTGACCGTGACAACGAATTGTCACGGTCATTGACCGTGACAAGCCCGTGACAATCTCCCCCACCCTGCCCCATCCCGCCCCACCCCCCCACACACGCACACACATACACACACACATATATATATACACATACACACATAAATATACAAACAAATATATATATAAATGGAAGAGAGAGAGAGAGAGAGAAATTGGACCTGAGAGAGAGAGAGAGAGAGAGAGAGAGAGAGAGAGAGAGAGAGAGAGAGAGAGCAGCGTCGAGTCGAGAGAGAGAGAGAGAGAGGGAGGGAACGGTGGGAGGGAAAAAAGAAGGGGGAAAGTGATTTTGCTGGAAAAGTTATCACGGTCGTGTCAAGGTCATTGACCGTGACACGAATTGTCACGGTCATTGACCGTGAAAAGACCGTGACAATTAAATTTGTCACGGGCTTGTCACGGTCAATGACCGTGACAATTCGTTGTCACGGTCGTGTCAAGGTCAATGACCGTGACATAAAACGCGTGTTTTTTTGTCACTGTCAATGACCTTGACAAGGCTGGCCGGCTGAAAGGTGACAATTTGCCCATTTTGGTGTAGTGTCAATATTAGTTCTCAAGTGATAATTCCAATAAGCATGTACTTTGAATGAAATAGTGTTTTTGGTCCTCACAGATGAGTGATCTGGTAAAAACCATTTTAACAGATTAATTACACTTAAATTTTTTTTTTCGTTTATATAGTTGAGGAAATAAAAAGGTGCTGGCATGTATATATCTTGGTCAATGCCAATATCTCCTTGTGTGTTTATTAAGTGTTGGATTTCCATTCACTGGAATTGTAATAATTAGGGTGTGTTTGATTGGCATTCCTTTTTTTCCCTTTGTGGTTGTATGATTGTGCTGTGCTAATGTTTCAAAGCAGCAAGGGATGTTTAGTTGATCTTCTTCCATTGTGCAAAATTAGAAAAATGTAAGAGAAATGAAATACATCTAATAAAAAGCATAATAATGTTTCAGATGCAATAAGATATCTCAATTATTGATTGAGTATAAAATTTCAGAAGAGATTCGACATTGATTTGGATGATCATGTAAAGGAGTGTTTGGAAGAGCTAATGAAAGGGAGAAGTAGGAGTCAACGTAGCCAGATTCGTGAAGTGTATAAAAAATATGGATCAGCAGAGGAGGCTCGAGAAAATGTCCCTACTTGTGTGACCAAGGATAATTGGCTTTGCCTATGCGATCTTTATGGAAGTCCAAGATATCAGGCTTGAACTATTGTTGATCTTGTAAATATGCATACTTATGATGTTTGAAAAATTATTGCAGATACAATGCATTGTAAATCAAAATATCAAGTCTAAACAAATTGTAAAATATAATCAATGGTCAAAAGCATTTGTGGTGGTTCGTCATGAACTGGTAATATATCTATTTATTTTGGTGTGTCAATTGAGAATTTTATTTTGCAATTATAATTATTAATTATTTGTTGTTTAATAGCGGAGTAAAGAGGTGAACAGTCAAGAGCCGAATAGGATCAAGTTTTATAAAGAAACGCATTGTAAAGATGAAAAGTTGACATCTTCGAAGTTGAAACGCTCTATGTAAGTCTTATCCATTTTATTTTGAATTTACCCTGTTGTTGTTGAATTACAAACCAACAAACATTGTTGGTTTGTAATTCCCTTGGTACTATTATCTTCGGTATAAAAATTACACATACTGCATTATGCTTTACTATTTTAAAATTATTTTATCTTTAAGTGGCTTAAAAATTGGAGACATCTTGACAGTTTGGCCAAACCTGTAATCCTTTTTTCTTCTATTGTCTTTGCAGAATGAGATGAAATGCCTAGAATCTGAATCAATATTTGAGGATGTTACCATGATGAGCTTAGACGAGATAGTAGATCAAGTTCTTGGCACAAGACTGGGATATATTAACGGTCTTGGGTATGGTCCCAAAAGAAATGATTCTAGAATTAATATAATGTGATTGAGGAATGCCGAATTGGAAGAGGCACTTAAGCAGTCTATGAAAGCTGAAGAAGATTTGATGGGTCGTCTACACGCTCGTGAGGTAGAGGCAGCAATTCAACGAGAAGAGTCAGTGGCACAAAAGATCGATATGGAGACTCAACAAGTAATGCTAGATGTTATTCTAGCTCGATAAACGGAGTCCGATAAGTTGATTCATTCGTTGATCACATCACGTTCCTCATCTTCAGAACGATGGTAATCTAGACATCCTTTAGTTTCAGTACTCGTATGCTTTAAAATGTTCACATTCGTAATCGATTATGATCTTTTTAATTATCAACTTTCGATCACCGTTACAAATTTTTCATGATAAAGACGAATCAAATCCCACTTTATCTTAGTTAATGATATTGTATTCTCTTAATTGCATATTTGATGTGACGAGAAGTTATTTTTGGGGAGCTATGAACTTTTAACATTTGACGTTTGTAAATGGAATCTGAGACTTCTAAGTCCTTTAACTGGTTTAAGTTATTTTTTGCACCATGGATATTTTTCGTTTGTAAGGGGTGAAATGTGGGACTTCTATAACCTTAAACTAGTGTTTAGATGACTTGACAATATATGTGTACGTGACTTCATGTGAATTTTGCTTATGATAATTTAGTTATTTTGTGGATTTTAAAAAATGTATTTTTTTAGATGGTAATTTGCTTAAATTTGGGGGTAAACATTACTTTTTCAAAATAAAAAATATATATTTTGAAACACTCTGTTACTAAAATAAATGTTTTAGTAGTTAAATATGCAAATGATAAATAAAAGTGCGATTTAAGATTTGATAGTTTATTATTGAAAAATTAATGATCAAGAATTATTTTTTAACAATTAAATTCCGTAGCCAATAGATCTTAGGGAATGTACAAATTTCATAGCTAAAAGCTTCTAACACACTAGTTTACTGATAGAATTGGCAAGGAAATGATAATATTTCGCAACGAAATGTTGAATAACTAGCTATAAAACAAATTAGAAAATATGTAGCTGAAAGCTTCTAACACTAGTTATTATTAGAATTGGCAACGAAATGAAGACAAATAGCAACGAAATATTGAACAATTAGATACAAAATAAATTGTAGCCTGAATATGCTAATTGTCCACGAAAACAATCTCGTGGCAAATAACATGAACATTTGGCAACGAAAACTAATTTTGTGTCCATATACACTCAGCAATGGGCCTTTGGCCACAAACTCGCTACGAAATAATTTTCGTTGCCAAAAACTATCAGCAACGAAATATAAACTTTTGGCTACGAAAACTTTCGCAGTTAAATGTAAGAATTGTTGTAGTGCCTTGAACTCTCTTAAACCATTAAACAACCCCAAAACCACCATTTTATGACATGGAAACATCTTATTTCACCATGTGTAACCATAGGAATGATGTTGGGTTGTTAGAGATGTTATTCTTGGAGGTTTGTTGAGGTTTATAGAAGCTTGAAGATGGATTTTTGGAGGAGAACATGGTAATCTTGGAGGTAGCTTCTATGAAGGGATTTCTTGTAACCCCTTGAGGCCACCTTTGGAGGTGGGGGTTACTCCTCCTACACCAACATTTTCACCACCATTTGGAGACATTTTACGGTGGAAAATACTTATCTCTTACAAAGTTAAGTTGATGATGATATTAGTATGAGTATTTTGCATCGTGTTGACATTAGGTGTGTAGAAATAGTCACCCATGATTAAAGATTAAATACTACATGATTTCAAGATATAGTTTGGAAGAAAATGAGATTTTCTATCCTTGAAATGGATCTTGTAGTAAATCTATATTTAGATTGATTTTTCTACATATTTAGAACTTAAAATATGTTGATTAAGGTTATAAATTCACTAATAGACTTATTAGTATTATTCTTACTATTTTCTATGAAAATGGGAACTTAAAATGAAGGATTGAATGGGTTTAAAATGGATCATTTTCAACCCACTATTCACAAATTGGTCGGATGACAATTGATATGCGATATGGGACATGCCATTTGGCCTCAAGCTTGTTATTATTTTGAATAACTTTCTTAAGAACATAATCACCCCCATTCAGGTTAGTAGGCTTGACCCCTTTATTATAAAATGAGCAGTTTTGTGTTAGTAGGCCACACTTCTCAGAGCTGCCTCTTATCGTACCTCCTCATATATGTCGAGATCTAATCATCTTATCAAGTCACTAACTGGGGAATTAAAATTCAGTACCCTGCGAGTAGGTAGGCCTATCTCTGTTGGTACCATTGATTCCAAGCGCAAGCATGTATGGTGTATCTCATGTTGTTGTTCTTAGCGTTGTTCTGTAGACCCAAAGAACAGAGTGTAGCTCATTAATCCAGTTCCCCTTGGCAGCATCAAGTCTCTTTTTTACTCCATTTAGCAATCACATTTATTTGGCGATTACTTTAAGGATGGCCTGGTGCAGAATGCAGCTTCTAGATTTTGGAGTGGGCACAATATGCTTTAAACTCCTCATTGTCGAACTGGGTGCTATGATCTGTGATGAAAGCATATGGTAAACCATATCGACAGATGATATTCTTCCAGATGAACTAATACACTTTCTCATAAGGCATATCAAGTAATAGCTCTGCCTCCACCCATTTGGTGAAGTAATACACAATAGTAACTAAGTATTTGAACCCCCTTTTGGTGGTCAACAGTGGGCCGACCAAGTTAATCCCCCATATAGCAAGTGACCGTGGTGACGTTATTGGTGTTAGGGCAGCATTAGGTGTTCTATAAACAGTAGAGAATCTCCGGCATTTATCACACTTTCTCGCAAAGGCTGTACAATTGTCCCTTATGGTCGGTCAGTAACATTCATGAGAGTTGATGCATTGGAGCAATGATCTTCCAGCTGAATGAGCTCCACAGGATCCTTCATGCACTTCTTTGATCAAATCTTTCACCTCCATTGGATGAACACAACACTGCAAGGAAATCGTCAATCTTCTTTTATATAAAACTCCTTTGTCTAACACATATCTCGTTGCTTTATATCGTGGATTCTTGGCCTCTTTAGGATAGGGTGGTAGGGTTCTATCTTCAATATAAGCTTTGATAGGATCCATCCAGGAAGGTCCCAGATCTATAACAATGAAACTAACCATTAAGTCTTTGTCAATACTTTGATTGGCCAGGAGCTCGATTAGGATTGTTCTTCTGAGCTCAATTCTTATTGTTGATGCCAGTTGAGCAAGTGCATCAGCTCGGGCATTCTCTATCCTTGGGATCCTTTTCACATTGATGGATGGAAATTTGGTGATGTTTTTTATGGCCTTAGCGAGATACCTAGTTATCAATTCTCCTTTGGCTCCATACAAATTCACCACTTGGTTAACAAGCAGTTGTGAATCAATATGCGCCACTACTTTCTCAGCGCCTAATGAATGAGCTAAATTTAGCCCAACTATCAAGGCTTCATATTCTACCTCGTTATTTGATGCTTTAAACTGAAACCTGAGAGCATACTCAATATTAATACCATCGGGAGTATTAAGTATTATACCTGCTCCACTTCCGGTAGCACGTGAAGATTCATCCATGTAGAAATTACATAACAGAACATCATCATTGAAGCTTTCTGCTATTAATGATCCATGCTGGAATATCTTCTTACTCTCTTCTGCATATTTCTAGGCCATTTTCTGAATTCTGGATGACTCAGGTCGATCAGAAGTTACTTCGGTTTGCTTTTGAGGTGAGTTCTCTTCTTTTGAAGTTTACTGGGTAAGAAAGTTTTGCTGGTCAGGAACTTCCAGATAAGTAAATTCAATAATGAAATCATCCAAAGCTTGGCCTTTTAATGAAGACCTTGGTTCATAAACAATGTCATACTCTCCCAATTCTACTACCCAATACATCAATCTTCATGACTTCTAAGGTTTGTATAGAGCTTGTCAAAGAGGCAGATCAGTATACACAACTATGGTGTGTGCTGGGAAATAATGTTTCATACGTCTTGAAGCCTCAATAAGTATTAGGGCTAATTTTTCCAAACGGTGGTACCTGGTTTCAGCTCCTTTGAAGGCTTTGATGGTATAGTAGACTGGTTTTTGGATTCCAATGTCCTGTCTAACCAATGTCGAGCATACTGATGACTTAGAAACAACTGGATATAAGTACAGTTTCTCCCCCAATACTGGTCGAGAGAGCAATAGTGGCGACCCCATATACTTCTTTAACTTTTAGAATGCTTCCTGACATTCTGCATTCCACTCATAAGTTTTTCTCAGCACCTGTCTGTTGCTCGAGAAACAAATCTGTTCAAGGCTGACACTCTTCCAATGAGCCTCTGCACATCTTTCTCGCAAGTTGGCGACTGCATTTCTATTAAAGATTTTATCTTTACTGGATTAGCCTCAATTCCCTTTTGATTAACTATGTAGTCGAGGAATATCCCTTCGTGTACTCCAAGCATGTACTTGGTCGGATTCAACTTCATCTGATGCTTTTCCAAATGATCAAAAGTCTGACTGAGGTTGACGATATGATCTGAAGCTTTTTTAGTCTTTATCAATATATCATCTACATAAACCTCGATGTTTTTGCCTATCTGTTCTTCGAAGACCTTATTCACCAACCTTTGATATGTTGCACCTGTATTTTTAAAACCGAACGACATTACATTATAGTAATAAGTTCCTCGGGGGGTGATGAAGGTTGTACTTTCCCTATCTCCAGGTTTCATTTTTATCTGGTTATAACCAGAATAGGCATCCATTCCATAAAGCTTAAAAGCTCATTTCCTCATGTAGCAGCCACCAACTTATCAATTCTAGGCAAAGAAAAATAATCTTTTGGGTAAGATTTATTTAAATTAGTGAAATCTACGCACATCCTCCATTTATCATTCTTCTTTTTTACCATTACAATTTTAGCCAACCAATTGGGATACTTCACATCTTCAATAAATCGATCTTTTTGAAGCATTTCTACTTCCTCTTGAATAGCTTGTTCTTTTCAGGACTGAAAACTCGATGTCTCTATTTGATCGGCTTGGCATCCTTGCTGACGTTGAGCTCATGACAGAGGAAATTGGGATCAATCCCAACATATCCTCATGGATCTAAGAAAATACATTTCCCCGTTACCTCAGTAACATAATTAACTCATGTTTAAGGACGGGATCAAGTGTTGAGCCGATCTGCATAGTCCTTTCAGGTTTGTCATCGTCTAGAATGATGCTTTCAGTTGCTTCCATAATTTGTACCTTGACCAACTTTGTTTCATCTCGTGGATCTAAGGTTTCAACCTCAGATTCACTATTAGGCTCAGTAGTATCCACCTAGTAAGTTGTAGTCTTCTTCTTCTTCTTCAATTTAATCAGATCCTCTTTCTCGATTGATGAATAGTAACACTCTCTAGCCACCTTTTAGCCACCTTTCATAACACCTACCCCAAAATGAGTTGGAAACTTCAAGCATTGATGGTTTGTTGATGGTACGGATTCAAACTTCTTTAATCCTACCTTATCGAGGATCACATTATAGGCAGATTGAGCGTTCTTATCCATCACGAAGAAATATATTTTCTATATGCGACTTACTGACCAAGTGCCGATCAACACTTCTAACTTGATTGTTCCCAACGAGTAAACTTTTTCACTAGAAAAGCCTATTAATGGCTTACGATAGGGTTCCAGTTGGCTGAGATTCAAGTCTAAACTCTGAAAGCAAGGATAAAACATAATATCGGTTGAACTCCTATTGTCAATCAAAACTCTAGTGATGATAATATCTTGAATTCTGAATTTGACAGCCAATGGGTCATCATGGGGACAAAGTACCCTAAAGAGATAATTTTTTGAAAATCCAATCACTAATTTGTCTTTTTTGACCTTCCTTGGCCGATCATCTCCATTCAAATTAACTCTTTGGATATAGGGCAAGCCTGGTCTTCATTTAAGTAAGCTTTCCTTTTAACAGTGTGATCACCTCCTCCTGCATCACCATCTATAATCATATGAAAATCAAATGGACCAAAACTGATCACAACTACTTTATGTTCTAGTTGTTTGGGCTTCTTCGAAAGGTCTGGATCATCTTCATAATCATCTTCATGATTTCTCTTCATGTCATCCCTAAACTTGCATGGAGAATTTGACCTTCTTATAGGTTCTTTGCCATCATGTCAATTAACAAATTTATTGAGTTTTCCTTGGCGGATGAGGGATTCTATATCATTTTTTAAAGTAATGCAATTATCCGTTGTATGACTACGATCCTTATGGAATTCACAATATTTGGATCTATCCCTCTTGTTAGGAGGGGCTCTTAATTTCTCAGACCATCACAAATCCTTATTGTGCTTGATTTTTTCCAGGATATGGTGAATGATAACACTCAATGGAGTATAGGTTAAATACTTTTCGAGCTTGTCTTCTTTTTTTTGGCTTCAACTCCTTTTTCTCAGGCTTCGTGTCAAGCTTCGTGGCTGGACTTTATTTTACGGCCATAACTTCCCCGCCATTCATTATTTTTACTGCCTTTGCCATGAGTTCAACCATAGTTTTGGGAGGATTTTTAGCCAAAGTATAATATAGTTTCTCGGTAAGCAAGCCACTCATAAGAGCAGTGATGGTTATTTTCTCCTCATAATCAATCACCTCCAACTTTTCATTATTAAAACTCTTAATGTATTCCCTGGTACTTTTACCCACTTGTTGCCTTACACTTAGAAGATGAGATACTCTTTTCACTGGATTAGCTCCAAAACAAAGTTGCTGATGAATAACTCGTCAAGCTGATTGAAGGTGATAATTTGTCCTTGGGGTAATTTATTATACCATATTTGGGTTGAACCCGTAATGGTACTTGAAAATGCTTTGCACCTCATTCCACCAGGGACTGAATAAATATCAGCTACAACTTGATAATTCTTTATATGGAGAACGGGATCAGTCTTACCGTCATATTAGGAATGACCATAAGAGCTTTAAATTTTGATATAGTAGAAAAATCCACAATTTTCAGAACAAAAGGGGATCCTTTAACAAAACTTCGTTGCAAAGGATTCTTTGCTTTTGCCATTTTAACCTCTGGATTGACAATTTCCATGATGGATTGCGGCCTCAGATCTATGCGAAGTAGCTCGAATATTTTGACCATATGTCTGCGCTGAACTATCCTCTTGAGAGGTCTGCTCGGCGCGTATAGATCGTCAGACACTTCATCTTGATCTATCTAAGGCCCCATATTGGTCGACAGGATGTTGAGTGTTCCTGGATAACGCCATAAGAGGATTTCTATTTTCGTGAGGCACCAAACAATCAAAGGGAGAAGCTCTTCTTAGCCTTTCCAAGACACTTGGCCTTTCAGGAAAGGAAGAATGGATATCATAGGGTTCTGTGGACCTGAGCGATGAACTTACTCCTGGACGATAAGAGGTGTCTCGCGAAGACCTCGAATAGCTATGTCTAATGGATCTTGGAGGTGTAGGCGACATTTCTCTTCTGGATGAGGTAGGCACTTGTAGTGATTGATTCAATTGCCTCACCATTTCATGTATGGCTTCTTGTCCTCTAGCAATACTAGCCAGAATTCCAGTTAGGTCTGTTGTTATAGACGGAGTAGGCGGAACAGGCAGATTGCCTTTATTTATGATACTGGAATCAGGGTCAGTCATCGTGGCTTCGAATAAGGGTATATAAGAGTGAGAACGACAATTGGAAACTCATTCCCACATACGGTGCCAATCTGTTGATTTAAAAAGCTAGACTTGATCTAATTTTTATGATCACAGATAAAATGTTTAAGCATAATTATAAATTGTAAATAAAAGCAAGGAAGTAAGAGAGTTTTTAAAGTGGTTCAGATATGTCAAAAAGCCTACGTCCATTGTTCTTGTATTAATTACAGAAAACTAGGTATCTTTCCCTAGAATCCATTCTGCCTCGCCCTTGATGAAAGGGATACAATGTACTTATAGTGACCCGAAGGTCAAGGGTTGGAATATTAAGGGATGGAATGCGTTTATACAATTAAGCATTTACATCCTTACATAGTGAATATGACGATTGGTTGTATAAACCACGTGTAGTATGACTCTTGATATGATGATGCTTCGTTGTCTTATTGGTCGGCCTTCTTTGTGTTGGTCGGCCTTCCTTGTGTCGGTCGGCATTCCATACATTGGTCGACAAATTTACTTTCTACTAACTAGAATTTTGGCCACATAGGAGGACACATGTTTACTTCTGATTAGTCCATGTAGGTGGATAATTTTTGGTTTCAACGATCAGGTAGTCACTTATGCATCCCGTCAGCTGAAGGTGCATAAGAGGAACTACCCCACCCATGATTTGGAGTTGGCTGCTGTGGTATTTGCAGTTAAGAGATGGAGTTAATATGTGTACGGGCAGCGGTTTGAAGTGTTTTCTGATCACAAGAGCCTCTAGTACATTTTCACATAGTGTGATCACAATTTTTAGAGATGATGTATGGAATTGATGGAGGACTATGACTTCTCATTAGAGTATCATCCTGATAAGGCCAATATAGTGTCTAATGCTCTTAGTCAAAAGTATAGCCTCACCTTGGAAGGGATGAAATGTCACTGGATAAATATGTTCGACGAGTTGCAGAAGTTAGATCTACATGTCCAATGGGGTTAGGATATGGCATACCTTTGGGGTGTGCTGGCTAGGCCACTCATTCTGTAAAAAGTTCTAGACACCCAGTAATCTGATTTTGAGTTTGCACAATACTGTGACCGTATTCATAATGGATAATTATTCGACACTCTTACCGTGGAAAAGGATGGTGGAGTGCAACACAATGGTAGGTTGATTGTTTCGTTGATTTCAGAGCTTCAGGACGAGTGGATGAAAAAGGCGCATCACTCACGCTTCAGCATACATCCTGGTGCTATAAAGATGTATAAGGACCCGTACAGAGACTTTTGGTGGTCCGGTATGAAGAGGAATGTGGCAACGTATGTGGCCAAGTGCTACACTTGTTAGCATGTGAAGGACAAGCATAAAAAGCCAGTAGGGCTATTGCAACCACTACCATTGGCGGAGTGAAAGTGTGAGCATATCATGATGGATTTTATCACAACCTTACCACTGTTTGAGAGTGGTCATGATGCAGTGTGGGTTATAGTGGATCGACTCAAGAAATCCTCACACTTTTTGTCGATTAAGGTCACAGATAACATGGTTAAGTTGATAAGACTGTATGCATGGGAAATAGTCAGACTTCACGGTGTTTCTCTCTTGATTGTCTCGAATAGGGATCCTCGATTTGTATCTCAGTTCTAAAAGAAGTTTCAAGAAGAGTTGGGTACCTAGTTGAATATGAGTATGGCATATCACCCTGAGATCGGTGGGCAGTCAGAACGAACCATTTAGAACTTAGAGGACATGTTGAGAGCATGACCACTCAATTTTTAGGGTAGTTAGGTGGAGAATATTCATCTAATAGACTTTTACTATAATAAAAGTTACCAAGAAAGCATCGAAATGGCTCCCTATAAGTCTTTTTTATGGAAGTCCATGCCGATCTCGGGTTTATTGGGCAAAGGTGGGTGATAAGCATCTCATCAATTAGGATTTGATTAGAGAAATGAGTGGTAAGGTCGGGTAATTTGATTGAGGATCATGACGGCACAGAGACAATAAAAGAATTACGTCGATAATCATCAGACACCTCTAGAGTTTGGAATTGATGACCACGTAATGTTGAAAGTTAGAGCAAGAATCGACAGTCAGCGATTCGGGCCAAAGGGTAAGTTGGACCCATGTTATATCAGTCCCTTCGAGATCCTAGAACAGATTGGGGATGTATCCTACCATTTAGCTCTACCTCCACAGTTGTCCCAAGTTCATAATGTGTTCCACGACTCCATGTTGAAGAAGTATCTTCATGATCCCCGACACATCATCAATTGGAACCACATCAAGTTGAAGGAAGATGTTACATTTCCAACGTGACCCATGTCCATTTTGGAGCTCGAGGACATGGTGCTATATAGAAAGGTCATCCCATTGGTAAAGGTTCTTTGGGAGTTTAAGGATATCGAAGTCACGACTTGGGAATGTGAGTCGAAGATGTGGGAGAAGAATTCGAAACTCTTTACCTAGTTGTTTGTTCTAATTTCGGGGATAAAATCTCCTAAGGTGGAGAGAATGTAACACCCGTGCTTGAGAGTGTATCTCTTCCCATGTAAATTTATATTTATCGAAGAATATTAAAATTGAACCATCATCATGGCATTCGTGCATGTCTAATTGGATTTTTTTGTCTTAAAGTTTATATGGTGGAATTTTGATGTCATTTTAACGAGGAGTATTTGTCATTCAAATGAACTTCTAACGACTGAGAAATAGTCGTTTTCCCTCGCTCCCTAGAATATCGTTGGAAAGCCACGATCAAATGAAGTACTCAGTCGTTCAAACAAAGGGTATTTCTCATTCGAACGAGGTACTTCTCGCGTCCCATTTAACCCTAGGTTTTGGCCTCATTAGACACTCATTCGAACGATGAGGGATCTCATTCGAACAAAATCTAAAGCCGTTCGAACGACCGGAGCTGAAAATGAAAATTTTGCATATTTTTAATGTGCTGTCAACATAAGGGCCATTGGATCTGTGAAATGTCAACCTCTGGTGCATCAAATTAATAAAATCATGTTTTGCTTTGTAGAACCCTTGAGTAAAAGCATTTTTCGGGTTTTGTGCATTATTTAAGAGAGAGAAGGTTTGGGTTCATCCCACCCGTTTTGTACTAGCCATAGCCCCTCTCTTTCTCCCTAGCTTCAAGGCTTCTTCTTCTTCCCAAAACCATATTCCACCATTGTTACACCATCTCTACGCCTTGTTCCACCATTTTTACCCCAATTCTATGCTCCATTTCTCCATTACAAGCTTTGTCAGGGGTGGAAGGAGGTTGAGTGAGCAAGTAGAAGCATTCAAGAGGACTTTGAAGAATATTTGGAGTACTTAGAGCTTCTCTTCATCTTCATCATTGTTCTCCTCTTCAAACCATAAGGAAGGGTTTTTCTCTCTCTAAGCTTTCAAGGTTTCAAGCTATGAAAATATGTAAGATGCATGCAAGATATGATTTAATGTTAAAAATGAAGATATTTTCTACTATGTTCAAGTCTTGTAACAATGTAATTTAAAAAAAAATAAAACCTAAATGGATTTTGGAAGAATAAATAACATTTTAACCTCGAAATATGAAGAGTACGCATACAAAATGTAAACCCTTGTTCACATATTGTTTAGATTCATATTTGAGTATTTCTAGGCTTGAAATCCTCCCTTAACATGAGTAAAAACATATAGTTTGTTGGTAGAAGACATCTAGACTTGATAAATGATATTTAAAATCGATTTCAGGAGAAATAATAAAGTTTAGAAAAATAGCCCTAAATATATTATAAATGTTGTTAAGAATGAAGAAAAATAATATTTGAGACTACATGTGATAATAGGTCAAAGTGGTATACATTTTGTTAAAATAATCTTCAAGTGATTTAATATATTTTATGTGGTAAAACATAAATTGATGAAGCATGATTTTTGAACCTAAAATCATAAAAGATTTTGAATAGAAATATTGATTTTTAGTGCCATAATGAACTAAGTACATTTTTTATAAGGTTATTATGAATAAATGGTAAAATGGTAATTTTGATAAAATTAAGGGTCCTAGTGGTCGAACTTCCTCGTTAGACCTTATCGGTCATTTTTTGGGGTAAAATGGATAAAGTAGACGAAATGGCATGTTGATAAAATGAAATGGTGATATGAACCATAGAAATGATAAAAACGGTAAAATGACAGAATAATATAGACATTAGCAAAAATGTTAAATCACTTTAATATGGACTCGGATAATACCGAGAATAATTAAGAAAGGCCCAAAGTCTAAGGGTGAAAGATCCAGAATCACTGGCTAGAGCATATGGTAGCATATCCGGCGGTGTGGAACTCGTTAAAGTATGCAGATATTTGAAAGATTCCGAGAAAAGATAATAGAAAGGAAATGAATACGGTTGTGCTCGATACGTGAATAACATAACCTAATGAAATGTGATAAAAAGTGAACTGATGAATAAAATATGATTTATTATCTCTAGACCCAGTAAAGGTGGTATGAAACAGTTATGTGTGAGTATGAGCTCATCGCTCGGTTGCATTGCATGGTAGTTTCATTAATACTAGCTAAATTTTTAAACGTTTTTATAATTGTCAAAATTCATGTTATATGTATAACATTTTCATATAAAACATATAGATAAATATTACCCACCCTGTTGAGCGTTCCCTCACACTTGCTTTTTATGTGAAAATTCCCACCCCCAACCTTGGTACATCGAGAAGGGACGTTGAGAAGGACACATGTAAGGCTCCGAAGGGAAGTCAAAGTCGTTCGAGGCTCTATAACTTTCTTAAAATTGTCTTTTAAAAATATTATAATTTGATATATTTAAGCATTTTATTTGGGCCTTTGGCCATGTGATATAATAATACAGGGACAACTATGATTTACTTCTCATTAAATTAGTATTGTTGGATTAAACAAATTTTCATAGATAAATCTTGTAAATTAACTCAATTACTTAAATGGTCATTTTTGTTTTTTCAAATTAAAATCGTTAATTTAGTCCTTAACAAATGGTACAATTATGGGTTTTCTTAAATAACAAAAACTTGACTTTTTCCCTCCCCCTTTAACTCATTGATTCGCTTGACCCAATGGTGATCCAAACCCAGGTCGGACCACATTATCATGTCCAACGAGGTGTTGCACGTGGGATTATAAATCGGTAACACTAGTAGGACTATAGTACACAAACTCAAGGTAACTGGGAACTCGCATGCATAACACATGTCATATTTTGGACGTGGTGTAAAAAGTGGAGGAAAATTATCTACGCGGGGGCATTAGTGCACCTAGACGGGAAACAATTGGATGTGTAATGACCTAGCAGTTATAGGCAGTTACGTTGCATGAAAAAAATACATAAATAAGCAACGATCAGATAAAGGAAAAAAGGACTCCCTCACCACACTACAAGAAAAATAGGATTCGACGACGTTTAAAAAATGTCAGCAAAATAAAAAAACTTCGGCAAAAAAATCTCCCGAAATTTTTACAAAAATCGGCGTTGCCATAGTCGAGAATGAACGACATTTATTATAAATGTCGAAATATGTTATGCCGAAATTTGTATGAACGCTTTAAAAACGTTGGTTCCCAGCTTATATTTATCCCCAATATACAACATTTAATTAAAAACATCAGGATTTTCAATTTTCCAATAGTTTTAAAAACGTTGGGATTCCATTTTTGCTAATTCTTTAACAAACTTATGCCAATATTTAATAGAAAATTTTCGCAGATTATAATTTATCCATTTAAAAATAGTAAGCATGCTATAATGTCGTCAAATTATCACACAACAAAATTTAATGTATTAACTAGTCACCAATTATATACCATTAATAAAAAAAATCAACATCTATATGATCAAAATAGTAACTTTCTCCACTAATAACCTATCAATACTAAACATAAGTCCCAAATATTAAATCATCTTAATCCTAAATAAATTATTCTCACATTTTACCCCTAACCTAATACTAAATATATGTCTAAAAGCCATTAAAACACCTTCTCCATGAGCATGATAAATGATAGAGAAACTTGCAAAAACGAAGAAAAATAAAGTGTCAAAGTTGAATAAATCAAAGTTTTAAAAGTATTAGGACTTACATTGCAAGTTTATCTTCTAGACTACTTATATTTATTCGCCTTTTTCGTTGCCACGCGATGCTAAAATAATAGAGAAAAAAATAAAAACTTAATTAGTAAATCTATTTTCAGTTTTTTATATTCTATAGCGGCATAGAATTACAACTAAAACTATACAGAAAACATATACTAACTAGACATCATGTTAACAAAAGTTACATGGACATGATTTAATTTACACTAACAATTCAACTATAAAAATTAAACTAATAAGAATGATTCACAACATTGACATAAAAAAAGCTCACGAGTTGTTGCGTGCATAATATACAATCAATTTTAAGTGTCATCAAAATTCATGCTTATACATACTTGAAGAGTAATAATAAAAAATTAGTACCAATAAATAAATAAATTGGAATATTAAATAATATGATCTATTTGATTGGTCAATCGGTTAGTACGTTCTACTTCCAAGTACGGGGTCTTACGATTACCTAATTCATCATTTTTTAACTAATCTCCAAAGAGTTGAGATCTGAACCCTTAATTCATCAAAACATGACACAGATGTTGTACTCATGTACTAATTTTAACATTACTTTCTATAATAGAGGGAATCCAAGTTAACGTAACATAATGTCCATGCATCAGTCGGCATTGATAAATAGTATATAGATAAAATGGAAGCAAGTGAAAGGGTTAGCTTTCACAGGAAGAAATGAGAGCATTTTTGAGATGTTTACGTGATTTGGCCAAAAGGTTTCACCTACGTGCAGGGATATAGTGGAGGGTATCACTATTATAGAGAATCAAGTGTTAAAAGCATACAATTTCTCTACCTCTATCATATATGTGTCTCTCTCACTGATTTTAAGAGACTGTTGATACGATGAGGATCCCTAGATAATTAAAGGTTAGATCAAATGAGATGCTTGATGAATAATCAAGTCACCAAGCACTGAGTCGATGAGTTGAAGAGAGAGAAATACGCCAGAACTAATTTGTAAGAGTCATTTCCCACTTTCAAAAATCAGTTAGATCAAACAATGTCCAACCAGAGTTATATCAAAAAGCAGTGCCTATTGATTTTACTTATCAATTATCTCAGATCCAAGCTATAAAATATACATAAATAATCAGTTTGCGAGTAGGTCACACTAATTATTGCATAGGGGTGTTAATGTTATGGGTTGAGAAATAAATATATAATGAGCATAAAGTGGCTACATGTGGTAAGTCCAATAAAGATATGGAGTGGGGGTGAAATTATACAACTATACATCGATTACAACTAGGGAATGATTTTGAACCTTTTGTTTTTATTTTCTTACTTTTATGTATCTAATGATTACCATTGTCCTAACATCCAAGTAGAATTGCATAGTTTTTGTAATGTCAAAAATCGCGTGCATTAAGTTTAGATAAATATATATATATATATATATATATATATATATATATATATATATATATATATAATGCTCTTGTGCGGACCGGATATGTGTCACCTAATGGTGCGCCTATAAATTATCACCTAAATTATAGGGACACTCTCTTTCTTTTCTGGGCTCACCGCCAGGTGACACATGTCCTGTCCGCATTCTTAATATGCGGACTAGTTCGCACAAGAGCAGGACTGTATATATATATATATATATATATTGTATATTGTATTATAAAAATGAAGCATCACACAGTTAGGCTGCCACGTGTTTGCAACTTGTCACCATTGCATTTAGGCCTTTCCCAACATTCATTTTCATCTTACAGTTTTCATATCTTAGAAATAGACTCTATATAAAATTTCCATGCCTACACTCTAATAGCTTTTTTTTTAATTCGGCCTTTGAGTGTCGATAATAGCACTCCAATTGTTTAATATCACTATAGCTTGCAGGTTTTTATTTGGTGGTACTAATTTTTTATTGTTACTCTTGAAGTATGTATAAGCATGTGTGTTGTAGTATCTATTTTCTTACCTTTTGTACATAAGACTTTGTCCTACAATCTCGTTTCTTACCTTTTGTGCTTAGTAGGTACTATAACTGGTACACGTAGGCAACCACATACTTTAATTGTATTTATTATTCTTGCCGAATGAATTTGCCATAAGAAATTTGCATGAAAGAAGAAAATATATTTTGGTTAGGCCCAACCCCAAGTATTTTACATTAATCAATATATTTTGGCCCATGTTTGTCAAAACTATGGCTAAGAGTGATTGAATAAAATAGTTTAACATGATAACAGTTTTGAAGTTGGTATCGTGATATGATTTGTGGCACTGTCTTCCTTAGTGGTTGCAACTGTCGTTGCGATTAAACCTCTGATTGGAATTCCGTCGAAGGTTGCAATGATGCTAAAAGATCAATATTGGCTCTGTTAGGAAGCTGTAGGAATACAAAAAAAGATTAGGTGTAATGCATGAAAATTAGTCAATTGTACTCCTTTAAATCAAGACCTAACCCCAAACGATCATCAGAACGCTAAAGGAGAAACAAATCAATCCATAACTGAACTGGATGGCTCTACCTACTAGAATCTTTCTTATGATGGTGAATTCTCATCTAAATCTGCCACTCTATAAGGTCAATTCATTCATCTTCTTTTTTATACAAATCCATTCGTAACAAATCTTTTCCTCCTAAAATATCCATATTTCTATGAAAATGGCTCCATAATATAGTTCCTATGGATTCACATATCCAAGAAATGAGCATTAAGTTGGCCTCAATTTGTAGATGATGTAATCTAGCTATTGAAGATCTGAATCATCTTTTCATTAATGGTCCTATAGCTACAAAAGTTTAGCAATTCTTTACAAATCTTCTAGGAGTGACAATTTCATTCTCCTTTATCAATTATATGTTCATGTCATGGTGGTTGAGAAATCCTAAGACTTTATTAAACACTTACTCGGTATCATTCCTGGTGTAATCCTATGGGAAATTTGGCTTGGTAGAAATTATAAAGTTTTTTAGGATTCCAATATGGATAGTAATCCTATTATACATTAAGTCAACCATCTTTTGGCCTCTATTTGCTCCAATCAATCCTTTAAATCAGACCACTCTTATCATGATAACATATTTCGAAGATTCTCACTTAAATTTTCCAAAGAGAATCCCAAATTGATTCAAGCAGTTCATTGGTCAAGACCTCCTCAAGGCTTCTTTAAATTTAATGATGATGGGGCATCTAAAGGAAATCCAGGATGAGCAGGCTCGGGAGGTATTATCAAGGATCATAAAGGAAATTTCATTCAATCTTTTTCAGCCTTTAAGGGTTCAGGAAAAAAAAAATAACAAGGCTGAGTGTATGGCCATTTTGAGGGGATTGAATTTGTGTGCTGCTCTTAATCTTTCTAATATCATTATTGAATCTAATTCAAAACTCATCATTGATATTATTCAAGGTCAATACAAGAAACTCCCTAGACCCTAATCAATATTCTCAAGACCATTAATGAGTTAGGATCAAACATTAAACCACTTTGATTCATTACTTAAGGGAATACAACTTTGTAGCAGATTGCCTAGCTAATAAAAGTGCTTAAGATGAAGAATATTCAACTTATAACTTTGTATTGGAGCTCCCTACTTCTCCTAGAGGTCAATTTAAGATGGATCTTTAAGGTTTTCCCACAATTAAAAATAGGCAGTTTGTTTATGACAAGTCATCCATGCATTTTTCTTTGTTTAGTTTTGTAAAGGTGTCTATTTGTAAACATATTCCTTTGATTCTGTCTAAGACTCCATGGTAGGGCTCTTCTAACATTATTTAAATAATATGAGGGTCCTCTTCCCACCTCCCCCTCCCCCCCCCCCCCCCCCCCCTCGCGCAATTAAAAAAAAATTGTTTTGGAGCAAAAAGTGTATTGTTGGAAATGCCCAGAAGGTGTATCGGATTGACCTTTATCATGGAGTTGTCCAATATACCTTGGCAATTTGTACTTTTATGTTTAAAATGATTAAGTATGTAACTTAATGTTGTATTGCCCCCTACCCACCAATGTCAATTGTTTATGCTTCAATCCTGCTTAATCAAAATTATCTTCTTCAATAATCATCTTGGCTTAAAGGTTCTTTGTTAAACTCCTTCTACACAAGTCGACTTCTCTCTTTATATTTGCTTTGTCCGATATAACAAAAATCTTAGCAAAAAAAGCAGAATAGAGACGTGAAGATGTGCATGAATTGCTTGGATGTGGTGAGTTAAGCACCTTGTGGGAAATGAACAATAATTTTTCATATCAGATGACTGTTAGGCAGGACATTAGGTGGGGGAATCAGTTAGCCTTTGGTTGTCTAGCATAATAAGAATGGTTGTAGCATGTGCAGTGCATTGACACTGTTCAAAATCCCTTGCATGCATAGTTCTATATGCAACGAAAAGTGTGGTATTTTTGAGAACTTTGTAGGGCTTAATGTCTATTGCTTTACTACTATAGGTTTTCACTTGGTATGGCATGTACGGACACAGGCTTTGAGAACTTTGTAGGGCTTAATGTCTATTTCTTTACTACTCTAATTTTTCACTTGGTATGACATGTACAGACACAAGCTTAGTTTTTGAAATTTGGTAGACCAAGCACAACTTGCTAAATTCATAGCCTAAGCATAACCAAAAATAAAAGGTAGTTGTTTTGTGTGTGTGTGTTTATGTTGGTGGTTGGATTGAATGGCTTTGTGTGTGTATGTGGGTACTTTTGGATGTTGGTAATATTCAACAATAATAGCATGGAAGCATGGAAGATAGTTGTCACTGTTGGTGCTGAGTCATTGTGGAATCACTTGATGATATGTATCCAGGGACGGATCTAGGAATTGCGCCTTAAGGGGGAGAAAGCATGCGCGTTCATAGTAACCAATTTGTTTTAGTTAACAGTTAATTTTTTTAATACGAAAATAAAAATTATTGATTAAATGTTGAAAGGATAATCTTTGTACATATATACATTTAAAAATTGTAATTTTTTCAATAAATAACAACTAAATATTGACATTTAATTATAAATTTACATAAATATGCCATGTAATTGTTTATTTTCAATGGGCTGGCGACTCTTAATATTTTTTTAAAAATTTTGAGGGGGGAAAATCCTATAATTTAAGAAAAACCTTAAGAAAATAGTTTGTTAATTTATAAAATACCGCAAGTGCACGGGCTATTATACAATAGCGAGTGTAAGTATGGGTCGAACCCACATAAATTTATCAATTTTTTCATTCAAAATAATTGTGGTTGTCCAACTAAACTAAATGGGATAGAGAATGATTATGAACTACGATAAATGAGGGTAACACAATATATTTGTAAACAATTAGGAAATAATTAGGATTCAGGGTCCTTTTATCATGTAACTAATATTGCACACTAATTTAATGGTGTCATTCGCTCTTAATAACTCAAATTAAATCGACTCTCGTCGCATTTATTTCAGAAAATATGACAGTTATGATCAAAATATTTTTAACGTCTCTAATAGATGGCTAAAATCTCTATTCCCTTAGAAAATACAAGTTTTAAAGTTCGCAAATGTATTTAAGCATGGACTATCAAAACAATCAAAGTGCAAGCATAATCCATAAAAAATTACTACTTTTAAATCTCAAAACAATTTTGAAGGTTTTAAAACACACTCTCGTGTCGTTTTAAAATGAATACCGAATATTTGATAATAATTAAAACACGTAGGAAATAAACAACAATCAAATTAGCGTGACAATATTAGCTAACTATGATAAATTGCACCCTAATCCTAATAGAATAATCAAGCTATCATAATGAAAGCGAAATTACAAGAATCAATAGAGATTTTCATTAATAAATCAAACTTACATATAGTTCTCTCAAAACAATTTTCAATCCTCTAAAAGATGATAAAGACTTGGCCCTCAAATTGAATATAATCTCTCGAAAATTACTCTCTCTAAAATTTCCCCTACAAAATAATGAACCAATGGGTCTTATTTATAGGGTTAGGAATGAGGTGTTTGAGTTGGAGTGAAACTCTCTTTAATTGGTTGTATTTGAGTTGGTAATTATCTCATGGAGTCTTGGGAAGAGTTGGAGATAATTGAGAAGTGTTTTTTTTAAATAATTATCCCCAATTTCGTCACTATTCATGTCACTATTCACAGCACCAGCTTTAATCGCATAATTTACCCCCAAAACTTCAAAATCTCATTTTTGTCCAACTTTCAAAGTTGTGAGTCTTGTCAAGAACTTTTCGAAAAGGTATGGCACGGCCTCAACGAACACTCGAGCGATTTTATAAAAAATATTTAGTACAGCTGTGTCAATCGTGTCATGTCGTGTCGTATCGCGACGTATCATAACAATTTTTGCACATCGACTGCTTTGTTGTCAAAATTTTTGGGGTACCTGTAAAAATACAAAATAAAAATAATTATTTCAAATTTAGGAACATTAATATTTTAAAATTATAAAATTACCCCTCTTTGTATTTTAACCCCTGAAATTCATAAATTGCTCGTTTTAATCCAGAATTCAACCAAATTTCATAGAGAACTTTATTTTGCCTAGATAAGCATCTAAAAATTATTTTCAGGCCCATAAAGTTTTTAAAATTACGATTTCACCCCTGAAGTTACTAAAATTTTATTTTTAACTCAATTTTTATTCAAACTTGCATTTTTCTTTTGTTTTACGAAAATGATTCTAAAAGCCTAATAAGGTCTAGATTTGGGCATAATATATACAAAATAATGCACTCATAAAAAATGCAAGTATACTAATGAAAATTTCAAAAAAATTGGTGGGCATTGCCCATTTATTGTATGTATTAGAGAGACTGGCATATAGCTGATGTAGGATACATATTGGGTCTAAGACATAATTTGTGGTGTTTGTTATTGCTGAAAATTGCCTTAATAGTAAAGATTTCGTTTGACTCGGCTCGCTTCCATTAATTGCTAGGGATTTTATTCTGAATATTTCTTGTGTTCATCCATGCTACGGCCTTTCTTTTTCATAGAGGCATCCTTAGGCCGTGTTTAGTTATTTTAAAACTTTTTACAATTATAAAGGTTTGGAATGGAGTTCTTGTGAATTAGTGCTTGTGTTTGCATACTATTGTTTGTATATCTGCATCATTATTTTTTGTTTAGGGTTGATATAGTTTGATTCCATAGAAGGGAAGCTCGGTGAATTAGTAAACCTCTGAGGGAATAAATTTGCTAATTTTAGACGGAAGCTTGTTTCCGTCATAGTGCTATGTTTGTAAGAAAAAAATTCCCCCTTGATACTTCATGCCATATAATTAGTCTGTGATGTTTCTCATAAATAAAGTGCTGGTCTATCTATAATTAATAATTTGTTCACACGTCCAGTGCTTAAAGACATCTCCTGGAGATTGCGTAAAACTACCCTTAGCATGCATACGAGCCTCTATAGCTTCCATCCTAGATTCCATAGTAGATAATTTTTCTTGGATTTGAGCTTCCATCTGCTCTTTCATTTCGTTTTTCTTCCTATTGTATTTCGCCTCCATCTCATGCCGAACTCGCTCATTTTAGGCTCCATCTCACATCGCACCCTTTCTAACTCTTGTTAATGTTGCGTCTCAATATCCCTCCTCTGAGATTTGAACATCGCGTAAGATCGGACGAATACTATACTCGGAATGACAACATGCCCAAAGGTCCGCACACGATCATGCCTTTCTAGTCCCATAACTCGCTCAAATATGTCATCTCGTGTAACAACGATTTCCACAATCTCTGGATGTTGCGATTCTAATTCATCCAACTCTTGCTTTAAAAAGCAAATCAAGCTATTATAATGAAAATCGTTCTAACTAATATAATTTGAAATTTTGCACATAATAAATACGAAAACATATATTGTTGCAAATTATTACGAAAGTGGAATGTTGTTTCAAAGTCTTATCCTTCATTTTTTACCAATGTAAATGGAGTTTCAATGTTTTTGAAACCCAAAGGTACAATAAAGTTTCAAACATTAAAACAGAAAATTAGCAAGTCATGGAACCCACAAATATCCAAATTCCTGTAAAATGATAACGAATTGAGGAAGTTCACAAACAAATGCAACTTGTATAAGCACGCATTGACTTAATTATTTTTTTTCTCTTAACCACTATTTTTCTAAGTCGATAATTGAGTCAAGTGTATTGATAGTTGACTGGCACCCAAATCCATTTTCAAATGGAAAGTAATGTTTTCTCAAAAGATAATAGACACGTAAACAAACATTGATAAATGATCCTAGTTTCTCATGCATGTGCAATCAAGTTGTTTGAATTGATGTTAAAATAAAAAAATTGACATAAAATTAATCAAGAAGCTTCCTCAGGGTCATATGTATCTCCTTGTACATTATCTTATGAGTTGGTTGATGTCCAATTCTTTTAGCAATCTACGAGCACAAGATTTCAAGTGTCAAGATATCATATCTTTTCACTTAATTTCTCCGCAATGAAAAAAATATAGTAATTATTAAAAGTATCAAACTTTTACCTTGTTTTTAACTTGAACATGACTAGTTCTATCAGATGTGTGTGGCGTTGTCAAACGTGCACGAATGGATTTATTCTTCGCACTTTTTACCTAATACATGGAAAACACATTTGATAATGCCATATAATAACTCCTGAATAAAATGAGAATACATTCGCAGAATAGTTGATAGTTGATGAAAAATAGAGTTGATTAATGTGTACTCTTCATATGTTTTAATTATGTGTAGATACAACTAATTAAGATCAAAAGAACATTGCCTCGGTATGGTTGGATAAAACAAAAGCTCAAATCAAAAGGGGAATGAATTAGTCATTGTGGCATATTCATTTTACAGTATATTACCAAAAATTCAATATCGTTACCACAAATAAAACCACAATTTACATTATTAGTAATTAAAGTTCTATTCAATTTCATTCTGAGATAACTCAATTTCATGCACATATTTGATAGCCTAATGTTTTTTGGGGTACTTCTAAAGTACGCATATTCTTACAAGGAAACAACCCACTGTGATGTGTATAGCTTCAGAGTAGTACTAATGGAACTACTAACTGGAAGCCTGTGGAAGCAGAGTTTATAGAGAATAAGAATATTATATATTGGTTTTCGACCAAAGTGGAAAGGAGAGGAGTTATGTTTTAGACATATGATTAATGGCCTCATTCAGGGATGAGATGATTAAGGTGCTCCGGTTTGCCGTACATTGTACATGTGGAACCGTGGCCCTTCATCCATCTATGAATGAGGTCATTCGCTTGTTGACTGAGGCGACCCTCGTAAATCTTCAGATAGGGACAAAGAAGTAGAAAATGCCACTAAGATAAACAAACCGTATGTATTATAATAGCAGTAATACTTTGGCGAAGCCCATCTAAGTGGTCCCAATCCATGAATACATATTGTTCTTTGAAAATAGTAGTTGTGCTGCTATCTCGGATTATCATTTACTCAATATAAGTAGATATGTCACTATAAGATAGTACAGGTGAAAATCCTCAATTGGCCAGACCAGATAACCTATTATTCTACGTGAGATGTTTTTTTGACATGTTATGCACCTAATAGGTCCAACGATGATTAGTGGTATAGAACTTGCCAAGTGGAAATATTCAATTCAGCTTTCACTATATCTCAAACCAATGACAATATAGTTAAAAATTTACCCAGATAAGTATCCCTGTCATATTTGTACTAGTTGTACAAACCATGAAAGTCAAGACTACAAGCACATTGCAATTACTATTTTAACAACTGTTTTTCATATTTCTGCAATGGCCACTTTTTAACGATGGCCATTTTTTCTCCATTTTTTGCAGGGAAGGTAGTGAAAGTTAGATGCTTCTGTATCAAAGCTCTTTAGTAATGGAAGGATTTCCATGAGAAAAATTGTTGACAAACCTGTCTCATCTGGCAGCCCATGGTATGACCCATATCACGTCAAGTACTTAGGCCTATCTTCGAAGAAGCCCCGTCATACTTGACTGGTGACTATGGGTGGGACACTACCCGGCTTTTGACTGATCTAGAACCATTTGCCAACTGTGAGCTCAAGCTGATACACTGTAGATGGGTATATTCCTGAAACTTTTGGCCTGGAATGGTGTAAACTTTAATGAGGCCCTGTAATTCGAAGCCAGAGCCCAAATCTTCAGTAAGGGTGGACTTGACTACTTAGGAAACCCAAGCTTGGTCCATCCTCGAAGCATTTTTGCAATTTGGGCTACACAAATTATCTTAATGGGAGTTGTTGTATCAGCAGCAAACAATTAAATGCAGAATTAAAAATTAGAAACGAAATTACCCAATTTTGGAGCAAATAAATCTGGGACAGAAAAATATAAGAAATCCCGGACGCAGGTACAGTCTAGAACACGGCTGAGTCGCGGACAATGTCGCTCTCTTTAAGGTGTTTCGCGGCTCTGCCCAAAGTGTGCTGACAGTCAGAAATGCCTCGCCACCCCAGGATAAAACAGCCTCCAATAAATAAAATACGGATTGATAAAGCACAAGAATCAATCCGGTCCATGTACATCCATTCGTAATAATTGCTCGAGTCTAATAATAAATCTGGGGCGGATTTATTATTGCAGTGTAAAAAAAAAATTTAGAACCAGTTTTGTGTGTTGAGAAGTTGCAGAACAGGTATATTAAAAACGGAGGTGGAATACCTCTTTTATGGGGAAACAAAAGAGACGTTGGACAAAAACGTGGAGAGAAAAATCTGGTAAGTAGTGGGCAACTGGGTTGAAAATTTCAACTCAGATATAATAACGTTTTAATTTTCAGAATTAAAAAATCGGTTAAAATTTTTTTTTTAAAGCCCAAAAAACAGTTCTGGATTTGTCCAAAAAATTATTTCTTAATGAGCCCAAGCCCAAGACCCAAGACCCGGACACCGGCCGGACGGACGGCGGCGACGCGCGCGCGCGTGTGTGACTTGTCCCAATAAGTCCCTCACCCATACACACAAAACATCTAATGCCCAAAGGGCTTGCCCATTGGTTCCAAATAAATTGTAAATATACCCAACACAATCCACTCATCCCACCGATGTGGGACTATGCCTAAAGGCATTTTTTAAAGCTTTGCACTTTAACAGCAGCTGTTAACAGCTGTGTTCCAACAATCCCCCACTTGCAAAATTTGAAAGTATTTTATCGAGCAATAATCGATAGAATTGTGGATAAGCAAAGGTGTCTTTCGACTTGAACCTTTACGTAGTAAAGATGATTCAGAATATACTAGAGTAACCGTAGTTTTGAACTCTATCTCTGACAACATCCCACACATAACCCTACTTGGATGTAATTCTAATAGCTAGCACGTTGCGGCCATGTGCTTCTATCCCAGTATAATGAACGCTTTAGGAATTTGCCCAAAATATCCATAGGAAGTAGCCACACTTCCACATTCACATAGGTGAGTCTATCAAGAATACTCCTGTAGCTAAGTACCCCACTCAAAATAGAGCTATAGATCTCATTAAGAGTTATCATAACTCATCCTTAACTCGCTTCAGGATATCATGCTCCATAGGGATGGACTCGGAGTAAAACCCCATTCTATTTTAATTACTAATATCATGATTCAACCCATATCACTTGTGACTTGTTATTACCCTTTGAACATATTTCTTGGGATCTCCAGTCTATATGTTGGGTTACCATCACAAATGACTCATTTATCCAAGGGCTTTAGTCCCATCCCTTTCGTGGTGTTCCACACCTTTTCCCTAGCTAGTCCTTTCGTCAAAGGATCAGCTAAGTTCTGTTCAGACCGTATATGATCCACCCTCACAGCACCCGTAGAGATGAATTCTCTAACAGTACTATGCTTACGACGTATTTGTCGTTTCTTACCGTTATAATAACGGTTCTCAACTTTTACAATAGCCGCGGTACTATCACAATGAATCAAAACGGCCGGTATCGGTCTTTCCCATAAGGGGATATCTGACAGGAGGTTTCTTAACCAACCTGCCTCTTCACTAGAAGTAGCTAGTGCTATCATCTCAGACTCCATAGTGGATTGAGCCAAAATAGTTTGTTTCTTAGATTTCCAAGAAAATGCACCACCAGCGATGCTAAATATATATCCACTAGTAGCCTTAGAATTATCAGATAGGGTGTTCCAATCAGCATCACTATATCCTTCAAGGACAGCGGGATGCTTATTATAGTGTAATCCGAGGTTCATCGTCCTTTTAAGGTACCGCATGACCCTCTCAATAGCATGCCAATGCTCCATACTAGGTCTACTGGTAAATCTACATAGTACTCCCATAGCATAAGCTATGTCAGGTCTAGTGCAATCTATAGCATAGCGTAAGCTACCTATAATGCTTGCATAAGCATTTTGATTTACACTGTCGCCAGTGTTCTTAAATAACTTTACACTAGGGTCAAATGGAGTACTAGCAGGTTTACAGTCAACGTAATTATATTTCTTTAGAACTTTCTCAATGTAATGAGATTGATCCAAAGAAAGTCCCTTTTCTGACCTAGTAATATTAATTCTCAATATTACACTAGCTTCACCCAAATCCTTCATATCAAAATTGGCACATAATAATGATTTAACATTTTCTATGGCATGAATATTAGAACCAAATATAAGCAAGTCATCAACATAAAGACATATGATAGTGAAAATGTTCTCTACTTATTTATAATAAATGCATTTGTTACTTTCATTAATTTTAAACCCATTAGAGATGACTAGGCTATCAAATTTATCATGCCATTGTTTAGGTGCCTGTTTGAGTCCATAAAGAGATTTATCTAATTTACATACTTTATTTTCTTGACCGTGTACAATAAAACCTTCAGTTTGATCCATATAAATCTCTTCTTCTAATTCTCCATTTAAAAATGCAGTTTTAACATCCATTTGGTGTACAATTAAATCATTTAAGGCAGTTATAGAAAATAGTACACGTATAGACGTTATTCTAGTCACGGGTGAAAATGTATCAAAAAAGTCTACATTTTCTCTTTGTCTAAAACCTTTAACAACAAGACGTGCCTTATATTTTTCAACAGTGTCATCAGGTTTTAATTTCCTTTTAAGAATCCATTTATCAATAATTACAGCGACCTGAAATTGCTCATCTAAAACCATGCCCTCGGAAATAATTTCATGGGCAATTATTTGCAAATCATGGGTTTGAGCAACAACAGATTTGTCATCCGTTATTTGAAATTTCAAATAACGGCTGACGGCATATTTTTTAGCACCCGCCTCCTCCGTGTCATATTTTTTAAAGAGTGCAACCCAAACATCTTTCGCAGTTTTATAATTGGCATAATAGTCATGAAGTTCGTCACTTAGAGCATTCAGAATATAGTTATTTCACAAAAAATCATTTTCCTCCCAAGTTCTAATTGTTTTGCTTTCCTCAACAGTAGGTGGATTATTTACTACGGGTTTGTTAAATTGAACACATGATGCGACTTTTTTCGTAGTTAAATAAAATAGCAATTTTTTGCTCCAACGTTTAAAATGGGTGCCTTCATATTTGAAAGGCTTATTAAGGTTACTTGAGTTAATTTCGTCCATGGCAGAATTTCAGAACACCTTAAAATTGTTGTATCAGCAGCAAACAATTAAATGCAGAATTAAAAATTAGGAACGAAATTACCCAATTTTGGAGCAAATAAATCTGGGACATAAAAATATAAGAAATCCCGGACGCAGGTACAGTCTTAACACGGCTGAGTCGCGAACAATGTCGCTCTCTTTAAGGTGTTTCGCGACTCTGCCCAAAGTGTGCTGACAGTCAGAAATGCCTCGCCACCCCCAGGATAAAACAGCCTCCAATAAATAAAATACGGATTGATAAAGCACAAGAATCAATCCGGTCCATGTAAATCCATTCGTAATAATTGCTCGAGTCTAATAATAAATCTGGGGCGGATTTATTATTGCAGTGTAAAAAAAAATTTAGAACCAGTTTTGTGTGTTGAGAAGTTGCAGAACAGGTATATTAAAAACGGAGATGGAGTACCTCTTTTATGGAGAAACAAAAGAGACGTTGGACAAAAACGTGGAGAGAAAAATCTGGGAAGTAGTGGGCAACTGGGTTGAAAATTTCAACTCAGATATAATAACGTTTTAATTTTCGGAATTAAAAAATCGGTTAAAAATTTTTTTTTTAAAGCCCAAAAAACAGTTCTGGATTTGTCCAAAAAATTATTTCTTAATGAGCCCAAGCCCAAGACCCGGACCCGGACACGGGCACGGGCCGGACGGACGGCGGCGACGCGCGCGCGCGTGTGTGACTTGGTCCAATAAGTCCCCCGCCCATACACACAAAACATCTAATGTCCAAAGGACTTGCCCATTGGTTCCAAATAAATTATAAATATACCCAACACAATCCACTCATCCCACCGATGTGGGATTATGCCTAAAGGCATTTTTCAAAGCTTTGCACTTTTAACAGCAGCTGTTAACAGTTGTGTTCCAACAGGAGTTGTTGAGGGCTACTGTATAGATGATCCAAAGGCTTTTGCTGAGCTTATAGTGAAGAAGGTCACGAATCGTAGATTGGCCATGTTCTCTATGTTTGGCTTTTTTAGTCCGGCTATTGTGGCAAAAAAAGGCCCATTTGAGAACCTTGAAGACCACCTTGTTGATCCAGTAAACAAAAATGAGTGACAAAACTTTTGAGGTGATTCTAATTATTCAACATTTGTGTGAATTTTAGAAAGTGTCTGTATGTAAATTTTATTGAAGTAGTGGAAAACATGTTAATTTTGTGCACTGATGAGTCAATGTACCTAATTTACTATACAACATTTATAATATTTGTAATCTATTTCCATTTATAAGACAGTAATTGTAATATATTGTGAGAGGGACATTCCATTTAACAATAATGCTTGAGCTTATGCTACTAACTATATATATATATATAGAGAGAGAGAGAGAGAGAGGCAGGCTCATGTGCACACTAAGTTTGCACAGTGCTAGCGCACACCAATTTTTTTAAAGCATTAAAAAAATATTTTTTAGTTTATTTTTTTTATGTGATATTTAAATATTTCAACGGACCCATGTAAAAAAATCAGCTCAAAAAAACTTTTTTTACTATTTTTAAAAAATCGGTCAAACTTTCACAGCTTTTAAAGTGCTTAAAAGTAGCAAAAGTTTGACCGATTTTTTAAAAATAGTAAAAAAAAAATTGAGTTGATTTTTTTTACATGGATCCGTTGAAATGTTTAAATATCGCACAAAAAAATCAATTCAAAAATATATTTTTTACTATTTTAAAAAAATGATGTGCAAACTTAGTGTACACATGAGCCTGGCTCTCTCTCTCTCTCTCTCTCTCTCTCTCTCTCTATATATATATATATATATATATATATATATATATAATTTGTGTGTGGATTTGATTATGTAATCTTTTAAAACATATATGTGCCTATTAGATTGTATCTCCTATTAATTAAATTTTTACTGATTTTCTTTTATTATTTTTCTTCATTTTTAATTTTAAGCGAGTTGTTGTTGATGAATTGAACGTAAGCAGAATCTCATGTAATATTCTTTTGAAAAATATCTTATTAAAATCTAAATTAAAGAATAATTTTACAAGATATTAGAGTGAAATATCAGAGTTTGAAACAAAATGCTATGCATGGACTACAAACTAGTCCAAACTGTAGCACAAGCATGTAGTGTGCAATGAAAACATAAAATGGTAGTTAAAACAAACCTATTATGAGGTTTTTATATATTTCGATTTTATATTTCAAAGTTGAACCAATTAAGGAGGTTGATCGAGGCAATTTGGAAAATTCTTTTAGGTCCCTTCATATCTAGTATTTATTATTAGTATTAAGATTACTTTGCAGATTTAACCAACATAATTTAGTTGCAGCCAAAATGGAATAGTCACCTTACTGAAAAAGTCTCCTAAGGGACTTAGAATAAATGACACCTTAGCTATATATGCCAATGTGACACACCGCCTATTCTAATCCTAAGTGATCAGTCCATTATTAAATTAAACAAATATCATTAATGGTTTTATTCTTAGCATCACCGTCGCAACATGTTTATTTTACTAACACTTTAATGGCCTAGCGTCAAAATTTTAATCTTATTAATAACCTGCAATTTATTAAAACGAATAATTCACATTCATCACTACAATAAACATAGTAATAAATGATAAAATAACGAGATGAATAAATAAGCCTGGAATAACACTCCAGATGAAAATCTCAATACAACCATCCATAATATAAATTCAAAGCCGGGGAAAAAAAATAAAAGTACAATGTCTTTTAAGATAACCACTAGCTAGAGATGGGAAACATGCCCAATGGAGATAAAGAAATAATAAATAGGAGTTGATAAATGTGGAGGCGTCTACTACCAAGGTCTTATAACGTCCACAACAGCTGCAACACGTCGAATATGAAGGAACTCCTAAGCCTGGCGTCCCTGTGACTGGGCACCTAAAATATTTTTACAAAAATGAATTTGTAAGGGGTCAGGGCCCAAGTAAAACAGTTTGAAAATATTTAGCAAGTATTTAAAATGCATTAAGAGTAGATATTATATATATTATATACATGTTACCTTCACGTTCTCTCACTTGAGATCCTCACCTCACAACTATTGTGCACGCCTATCGTATACTTTTAAACCAACCTAGTTATGCTACCCCACTAAACTAGTCTTAAATAAGTCTCATCCCGTCTAATAATTCATGATGCCCACCCATATTGATTGTACAATACGTTACTAAATTTTCAAGCCCTTTTATCCATTAGAAGTTACCAATTAATTATTAAGTTCTCACATACTTAGATTACTTTAGATATCACTATTCATCTTATCTACTAGTACACACGTATAGAATAAATCACACGTATATAAATATATAAAAACACCACACTTGTAATATATACGAATACAACATCCCTAGGGTAGACCTGTGATGCGGGCATATTCTGCTATCAAGTCCTGGTACATCACGTACTATGTAAAGGACATCGGGTTCGGAATCACTCTCGAACCATACAATTTATCAATTCACAAAATTTGGAGGCGAACATAGTCCTAAGCCTTTGGGCTACGCACACACCTAACGCACCCATATGACCGGTCACACTCCCATTCACACAAGTAGTGCTTAATCCCTAAGTTCTAAGTTCTGAGGTACAAGTCAAAATCCCCCCATTGGGTTAATCAGGATAAGACTGTCCACAACGCGGAACCTCCCATGATAGCAAGTAGCCTAGGTATGTTCACACATGTAAATTCATACAGCCTATATATATGTATATATATATATATATATATATATATATATATATATATATAACATCAGTTCAGGCATACACTCAACCTATAATATATGTTCGATACGTAGTATATAGAACTCTCGAATATCCTACGTATTATTAAATTACGATTTTTCTTCTCATCGTATATTCCCGCGTATCCCCACTACTTAAAGGTTTTCAATACCCCTTAATTTATTTCAGTAGTTAACACAATTATACTCTGGTCTAAGTCATAGGTTCTCTCGAAATCCCGTGACTTGATCTCATTCTCCCGAATTCGTGACATTATAAATTATGTCCATTTAGCTTTTGCCCTTAAATTCTCCTTATATGACTAAGTCCTAATCTTATCATGGCCTACTGTATCCCATTATATCCCTAATTATGTTTTAAAGGTGTCCTATTTGTTCCTCCGATAACAATTCACAAGTTTTGGGCTTAAATAAGGAAAAATGTTAAAATTCTCAAAAACCGAATTGATTCTCCCAAAGGCCGAATCGATTCGCCTTACCGAATCGATACGCCATTGGGTTGAATCGATTCAAAATGTAGCAATTAGTCTCCTTCGTTTAGTTTTTGCATTTTTCACAATTTTTAACACACCAAACCTCCATTACACAATCTCAAACTCCCAACCAAACCTACTAGACCTTATATTAACATGTATAAGCAAATTCTAAGGTAATCAAAATATTAAATCATCAAGGAGGGTCATGTAAATCGAATTAATTCTTCATTTAAATTTCAAAACCCTAGGTTTTTCTTTTTCTTCAAGAAATCAACAACATCTCAGATTTCTTCCTAGTTTTAATGTTCTAATCCTTAATTTCATTTCACATAAATGAATTAAACATATCCATCAAAATTTCTATCCAAGAACATGAATTGAGTATTCTAAATCAATGCCAACATTTATATATTCATGAGATTATTCATCCTATACTAATATACGTGGTATATGTGCTCAAAATTATCAAGATAAATACTTGCCTTAAATATTAGGTTTGAATTTCTACAAAATAATGGTGGGATTTCTTTCCTCTCCTCACAATCTACACAACGGTGGTGGTGGTGGTGCAAGAATGGTATGGGATGCCTTAGAACTTCTCTCCTTCTTCCTCTGGTGACCTCTCTCAGATTTTTGTAACTTCTAACCCTGACCTCCTCAACATAACTGATGATATATCCTCTAAAATTCATATGTTTCTTTTCCTCAAAAATCAAAAAGACCAAAATACCCCTCCGGGGTGCCGATTTGGCCTAAAAATGCTCTGAGACCCAATCCAAACCCCCGAGTACACTTTTCTGATTATTTAGAATCTTCTGGACACATTGACACTCTCGAAATGACCATTTGGATTATCCATAATTAAATTACATTTTATCCCACAAATTTAAGTCCCGACACGATTGACACGCGTGTTCGGACTACATTTATCGTAGCTGTCATATTTCTCACTCACGACAATCATAATACTTTATTATCAATTTATTACTCATTTCTTAAGTAATATTAAATATAAATAAATATTAACCATTATCTTTCCATTTTAATTTAATTAATTCAATATAAAAATCATTAAAATTACGGGGTGTTACAACCAAATGATTTATAGATTTCTTAAGCACTACTAATTGATTAGAAAATCATTATATTCTGCTTCTTGATCTAATTTACTATGTATTTCTTGATTGAGTAAATTTTCTTTCTCTTTGTGTTATCTATTACGAGCAAACCATGACACACGTATTGCATTTACGATGCATAACTTAATATTTTTTAAGGTATAGATGCCCACTCAAATATCAACACATCCACATTAGAGAGTAGTAAAAATAATTTTAAATAGATTTATTTCGTTTGTGGAAAATGAATGCCACAATTCTCATTATATAGTGTGTGTATGTGTGTGTATACATTATATATATACACATAAAGTTTTGTTTATGAATTAACACTTTTTTTCATTAAATTTCTAGTAACAACTTATGAAATGTAGGATTAACTCCTATCAATACCTAAGTGTTAGTGCATACAACTCTTTAGCCGACAATTGAGAGATACTATCTCTCAAAGAAAATGGAGGGAAATTATCATCACGAATATTCCTAACATGGACATTAAATGCTAAGGAATAAAATTATAGTAATGGAAGATAAAAATATACCTTGGTATTAGCTGAGTTCCAATGATAGACGAGTCTTTTTCATTGATCTTCCTCTACCCTTAAGGGACAAAGCACAAAGTGTTCATAATTATTCATATGTTTACTATAACCCTCATTCTTTGTTGTACACTTCCACTCCTTCGACTTTTTTTCGACGGACTCCATCATGAATTTTCTCATCTCATTCGTGGTATTTGTATTGTCCTCTATCAAACAACATGTTAGATAACTATACCACAAATTATAAACCAAAAGAATCATTCCATGTTGTTTTAGATTGAACAAATGAAAATAAAATTTCTACGAAAATTATAGTTACATAATGTCTATGCAAATTATGGTTACATAAAAGGAAGATTCATTTATAATTGTAGTTTTTTATAAAACTACCTCCTCAAATATGTAAAAGTTTACCCCTAAATTTATCTTAAAGTTTAGTGATAAGTGAGGGTATTATAAGAAAATGAAATTTTAACAACCCTAGCTTTATATAATATTATATGATACCGTGATATGAGTCCACATTCCATTCTTCCCTTCTTTTAGATCATTTATCCAATCGACGAATGTCAATGGTGCTGACTATCCATTGAATACTGGAACCCCCAAATTTGAAGCAAATATAGATGTGGTTTTCTCAATGGGTTGTCCATGGTCATTCACCTCAATGTTTAAAATTCCACCATCTTCACCCCATCCACTATGCATTAATGTGGGCTCTCTAACTCTTCTTTGCTCCTCCTCTGCCTGATCGGAACTAGGATCTAAATATCAAATAGACAAAGATAAAAATTAGTAATCTAGTAATATATAGACATGTAGTGAAGGTCTCAAACTCCTTTATTACCTTATTCCGAATTTTCCACACAACGAGACCACCCACCATGACATTTGATTAAATTCACTAGGTATCAAGGTCAAATTCTTACTCATTGATGCCTGATGACTGTATATAGGTATCGTTCAGTATTTACTGTCTTCTTGTCTAATGTGTATTGATAATTTGAAGTTTGAAGATGAATTTACTCACAAAAGATTACAAAATGACAAAATAATAAATAAAGTTGTCATACTGATTACATATGACTACGTCCAGGTTGTTTAATCTTTTATGTTCAAAGTGCACTCATATCATGGACTCTCCCTAAAATTAAAAGTCTTCTTCTTGAGTTAACATACATGTGACACCTCGCCTAATTAAATACTGGGTGATCAGTCCTTTATTAAATTAAAATCAAGTTAAACGGTTGGTTCATTCTTAGCATCACTGTCGCAAAATAATTATTTCCAATTTAAACACCCTAAATAATTAAGCTAAGTGTCAAAATAATTTAAAGTCTAAATTTTATTTTATTAAATTCCAATATGAAAACATTTTTAATAACCAACAGTTTAAGAATCACATAACTGCTAAGGATGGCAATTAACACACAAGAATTTAAATCATCTAGATAAACCAAACTAATTTTAAGAACCATAAATGAAATCAACCTTACAATAGTCAACTCACAAAGAGTATTGAATACTGGAAATATAAATAAACATAAATCTCTGACAAATCCAAACGGAATAGGAAATCGGGCGACACATGCCCTAACTATGAAGAACTAAAAGAGGAACTGAGTCAATGAAGAGGTCGTCTAAAACAAGGGCCTGCAACTTCCACATAAGCTGCAGCGCGTCCAATCCAAATAACTTATACATGATGCCGCTGTGACTGGGCACCTGTAATACATACATATATATACAAGAGAGAGAAATGACAGAAAATGGGTCAAAGCCCGAGTATAAAACAGTTTTAAAATAGTTTAGCAAGTATTTCAAATGTTTACTGGCTAATGTGACAACCATATTAGTAACACTCTCTTGAGAATTCTCACCTCTCATCTAGTGTGCACGCTTACCGTACTACGGATCTCATAAGTCTATCTAACTTATTTTCCATAAAGTTTTATCCCGAGAAGTACTAAGGCTATGGTATGTAGTTTTAGAAAATTAATCTCTTCCATTTTCTTACGTTACTTAGAACCACTTAGTACTGTTACAAAATTCACCAACACTTGTTATAAAGCTGGAGCATTTATTCATTACTTAACTACTTATACACACGGTAGAAAATTTCCATATATATAAGTATATATATTTTAGTCACTCATATAATATATATACTATCGGCACCCCATATAAAGTCTATAGTGCTGGCATGCTTTGCTATCAAGTCCCCGTATCACTCGTACTAAAGGATATACTAGTTCGGAATAACTCTCGAACTGTATTAACACAATACACACAAAATGGAAGCGAAGCATAATTCCAAGTCACTAAAAGGTCAGCACATACCCCTAACGTCTCTTAGGACCGTCTAACTATCATTCTCAGATATCCTGTACCAAGGAATCCTATATTCTAGGGTATAAGTCAATATCCCCCATAAAGGTCCCATCGAGATAAGACTGTCCCGGCGCGAAAACCTCCATGATAGAAAGTAGAGCGAGTATGATTATTCACAAATATAATAACTAATTTATGTACACAGTCAAACGGTCATATATATGGATATTCACATTTACCAAATTAGGTTCGCTCACGACCCATAATTATTATTATCCGTACTTAGCACAAATTTACTCAGCTATCTAGCATAACGGATTCATCTCTTTTATTCTCATTTATAATTTATTTCATATTTACTTCTCATCTCTCGAAGTATTCCTTATTACTAAAATATAATTACAGTAGGTATTCCCTCTCTAACCTTTTGGTCCATGTCTTTCACGAATCTCAATTCTTTAGTGAACGTACACACAATTTTTAATGTCTGACAAAACCCCCCGTTAACCCATAATTTCATCTCATAACAAATTTCATTCAACGGAGTCTACTACACCATATTGGTCCTCTTCATGTCCCATTATACTATTTAAAGGATATTCAAGGGTTCCCATGTATTTATTCAGATTAAACAAAAAGGGAAAAAACATGCGGTTTTTCAGGAGGGATCGATTGATCGAGGAATGGGGCCAATCGATCGATCGTTGATCGATCGATGCTCTTAGTCGATCGATCGATCAAGCAGTTCTTTCCCAGAAACTGCAAACTCGACCTACGGGTTTCATCCAATAATTTTCTCCAAAATGCCATTAATGATCTCAAAACTCCCAAACAAGATTACAAGTGGTTATATATACCTAGATGCATGATTTCCTACATGAAACATGTACAAATTCATCAAATGGATTGAATTAATGGGGTAAATTAACATAATTATCAAGAACCCTATTTTTTCATGAAACTTCCATTTGTCTAATTCTTTGCTAGATTTCTTGCTTTTAAATCCATAAAATTTCATGGGTAATCCTCTACATATGATTGAGATGTCCAGAATATATCAACTTCCTTTAAAACATGTGATTTAAACTCTTTAAGTTATCAATTTCTCCCATGAAACATGTTTTTAACAATCATAATCTAGCATGGGTGAAACATTAACTAAAAACAAAGCAAGATAGATACTTGCTTGGGATTCAAGGGTCTGATTTGTTGATGATTAAGATATGGTTGCGTTCCTCGTCGTGCGATCTACGTTTTGGTGGTGGTGGTGGTGCAATCGAGTGAGTTCTTGACCTTGGATTGCTTGGAAAGCTTCCTACCTTCCTCTCTAATGGTCGTTCTTATGTTCTATGATTGATAACCCTAAAAGGAAACTCCTAATGGCTGATATATCTTAGGGAAATTCGTGGGTTTAATTACCCAAAAATACAAAATGTCTATAATACCATCCCGGGATGTCAATTACGCCCAAAAACGCCCCAAGACCCAAACTAAATCCTCGGGTACACTTTTCTGACTATCTCGACCCTTCCGGATACTTTGGCACACTCGAAACGACCATACGGGTGACTTATAATTTATTCACTTTTATAATAATAATTTAATTCCGACACGACACAGGCGCGTCCCGACTTAAATTTTCATAATTGTCATTTCATTCACTCGTGATAATTTTAATAAAATCAATCTTATATATTACTTTACTCATCTAGTAATATTCAATAAATTTCCACTAATTACTAACTCTCGTCACGCTAGTAAATATTAAAAATTAATTTTTCGAATTAATATTAAATTAATATCTCAAATTAAATTCAATAAATCCTCAAATTTAAAAGACATAAAAATATGGGGTATTACATACTTCCCCCTTGTTGATACCAAATTTAGACTGCTGACATGGATCAATTGACTGAAGACACGTGGCAATCTGCGTGGCAACAACAAACACTTACGAACAACACCTTGACTCCGAGGAACCATACTGCAACGAGGAACTCTGCTTCCCCGATCAACTCAGACGCTCCGACCAACAAGAACTTTACGAGGAACTTTTGAGTACCGAGGAACTTTTGAGTATCGAGGAACTTAGGCGGTCCGAGCAGCTTAGGCGGTCCGAGCTGCACCTCGAACAAAGCATGAATAGCAGGATAACCAACAGATTGACTGCGCATTAAATGTTTATTATTATCATACAGATGTATACGCTGAAGGGGCATTGAATGTATTACCCTTTCACATTATAGCCTTAGGGCTATAAATACATTGTATTATCCTCATTGTAAGGGGACGGGAATTTCTTGAGAAAAATTGTAATCGAGAATTCCTAAACAGTCAGCAATAACAGAAACAGTGAACGTAGGCCATTCTTATAAGGCTGAACCACTTTAAAATTTCTTTGTCTCATTTTATTTGATCTGTGATTAAATAATTAGATATAATCTAATTTTTTACATCAACAGATTGGCGACGTCTGTGGGAAGCGACTGGTAATATTGTTTTTCATCAAAAACAATTCATCACAAATGGCTGATATTCCAGAACCCAGCAATCGAAATGCTGAAAGCCCTCCAAATCCATCTGATCCGCCCAATATTCCAGATCTGGCTGGAATAATGACAAATCTGGCCCAGGGCCAGACAGTCATGCAAGAAACTATGCGACAAATCATACAAACCCTCCATGGCGGTGCACCAATCCATTCAGGACCGCGAAGTATTCAACGACACACCCGTTTACCTTCTTCGCGTACTAGGCGTACCGATTCATATCGTACTGAGGAGTCTGAAGATTTTTCTTATCAACCTGGACGAACTTCGTCGGTACGAGCCACAGATACTGAACAACGTATCACTCTCTCTCCAGAAAGGACTAGTGCGCTAGAAAGATTAAGCACAGTATCTCCTTTTGATCGATTAGGTCCTAGGAGGAGAAAAAGTCCTCCTATAACCGCATCGAGGAGTTTTCGACGACCATCAGACTTAAGGGAAGGATCTGTCCAATCGCGACCAGCTGCTCGTCAAGATAGATCCCAGGAAGCCACATCAACGCGATCGGTTCCTCGAACCAATAGGCCCGAGGAAAGAAACGATGCGTGGAAAGGCTCTATTCAGAGGCTGGAGGATAGATTAGGGGAAATGGCTAAAGCCAAGAACCCTCTATAACGAACTTTTATTCAAGGAACATGTCCAGGCCATTGTAGATTTTCCAACACCATCAAAGTTCAAAGCACCTGTTGTGACCCCCAAATATGATGGAAAGACTGACCATGTCCTTCATATAGAATAATACCAAGCTGCAGCTGACAACTATGCTGTTCCAGATGAGATGAGATGCAGAGCATTCTCGGGAACTCTTACGAGATCTGCTCAAATATGGTATAATAATCTTCCTCGGGGTAAGATCTCAACTTTTTTTCAACTGGCCGAGTTATTCATTGGGAATTTCTGTTTTGGGGCAAAGCCAGTTAAACGAGTAGCGCATTTGTTAAGTGTTAGACAAAAAGCTGGTGAAAGTACCAGAGATTATATAACTCGTTTTAATAATGAGAAACTCGAAGTCATTGATTATGAGGAAAAGACAGCGATTACCGCCTTGATGAGTGGACTACTTCCCAACAAGTTGTACTACACTTTGGCCAAAGATCCACCTAGAACCATGTCAGATCTGATGGGAAAAGCGGCCAAGATTATGAATGCCGAGGAGGCTATGGCTGCGAAGAAGAATATGGATGCCAAAGAAACCAAGGTGGAAGGTGATAAAGCTAAGAAGAAAGAGCATAAGAATAATGGTAGTGACAAACACTCAAAAATAAGGTCGTCATGGGAAGTATTGAAGAAATTTGATAATTATACTCCTTTGAAGAAAGACATCAACCATGTTCTAGAAGAAATCAAGAACAACGAGAAATTAAACTGGCCAAAGAAAATGAAGGCAGACCCTGACAGGAGGAATAAGGAAAAATATTGCGAGTTTCACAAAGATCATGGCCACATGACCAAAAATTTCATAGCTTTTCAGAATGAGATTGAAACACTCATCAGACGAGGAAAACTGGCAAAGTATGTTGATCGGAGGAATGAAACAATAAACAACGACCGAATAAGAGAGAGGTCTAGATCTTCTCGTCGAGTAGAGGAGAACAAGAAAAGAGACCATCAAGTTGATCCAGAAGACGACCCCGATCTTCCCAAGAGACCAAGGCAGCCAAAACGTGAGGTATTTTCACTACGCTTTGGGTCATTTGACTGTAATGTTATTAGAGGTGGAGATGCAGGAGGAGGAGACCTTACTGCAGAGAGAAAAGCTTACCTCTGTGAGGCTCAAGCTTGCTCATACATTCAATGAATAAATCTAGCTGAGGAGGATCGCCCTAGAAAAGTAAACAAAGAGAAATTGGTCATTGGTTTCTCAAAGAACGACCTCGCATGTGTTCTATATCCTCGTGATGACCCATTGGTGATCAAAATGAGGATTGAGGAAGTAATGATTTCAAGAGTACTGGTAGATAATGGTAGCTCAGCAGACATCATGTTCTACTCGTGCTTCGACAGTTTAAATCTAAAACTATCTCAACTGGAGCCTTATCACAGACCCCTCCTGGGTTTTTCTGGTGAGAAAGTTTTTCCACTTGGGACGATCAAGTTGGATATATTCATTGGTACATGGCCTGCTTATCGAACAGAAAGAATACGCTTCCTCGTGATGGATAAGAATGTTCAATCAGCATACAATATCATCATGGGAAGAGTAGGATTGAAGAAGTTCGAGGCTGTACCATCTACGGTACATCAATGCCTAAAATTTCCAATAAATATTGGAGTAAGAGTTGTGAAAGGTGATCAGAAAGTAGCTCGGTAATGTTATTATTCATCCGTCGAGCAAGAGGAACTGAAGGAATCAAGGAAAAAGACTACTACCTATCAAGTGGATGAGGGTGCAAAAATTGAAACATTGGATCCTAGAGATGAGTCGCAACTCGTGAAGGGTCAAGTGGTAGAAGCTACTGAAAACATCAAGCTGGACGACGAGCACCCTGAACGAACTACTCAAGTAGGTTCGTCGTTGGAAGCCTCACTAAAGAAGAAATTGATAACTTTCTTAAGAAGAAGAAAGCAAACTTTTGCATGGAGTCATGAGGATATGCCCGGGATAGACCCAAATTTCTTATGTCATGAGCTCAATGTGAATAAGGAGATCAAGCCTGTGAAGCAGAGAAGAAGAGTATTCAGTCCCGAGAAGAATCAAGCTATACAGGAGGAAGTCGAGAAGCTCCAGAAAGCTTGCTTTATTGAAGATGTTAAATATCCAGACTGGGTAGCAAATGTGGTGATGGTGAAAAAGAAGAACAACAAATGGAGGATGTGTGTAGACTTCACCGACCTCAACAAAGCATGCCCAAAGGATCACTTTCCGCTTCCCCGAATTGATCAACTAGTGGATGCTACCTCGGGACATGAGCTGCTAAGCTGAATGGATGCTTATTTTGGTTACAATCAGATTAAAATGAAACCTGAAGAGAGGGAGAGTACTTGTTTCATTACCCCTAAGGGAACTTATTGTTATAATGTTATGCCTTTTAGTTTGAAAAATGTAGGTGCAACATATCAGCGGCTGATAAACAAAGTGTTTGCAGAACAAATCAGTTGCAATATGGAAGTCTATGTTGACGATATGCTGACAAAGAGCAAGAAAGTTGCTGATCATCTAGTTGACTTAGGCCAGACCTTTGATCAACTAGATAAATTTCAAATGAAGTTGAACCCGACGAAGTGCATATTTGGAGTACGAGAAGGCATGTTTCTCGGATACATTGTCAATCAGCGAGGCATTGAAGCTAACCCTGAAAAGATCAAAGCTCTGTTAGGGCTGCGATCCCCAATGACGAAGAAAGAGGTGCAAAGTCTTACAGGACGAGTAGCAGCACTCAACAGATTTGTATCGCGAGCAACTGATCGATGTCTCCCATTCTTCAAGACGCTCCGAAAGACTTTTGAGTGGAATGATGAATGTGAGAAGGCTTTACAAGACTTGAAGAAATATTTGGGATCACCTCCACTGTTATCCAGGCCAGTGATGGGAGAAAAATTGTACTTGTATCTGGCAATGTCAGAGAATGCAGTTAGCTCGGCATTAATAAGAGTGGAGAATGGAGTGCAAAAACCAATATACTACACAAGTAAGTCCTTCCGAGGAGCATAGATCAGATATCCAAGGCTGGAAAAATTGGCACTAGCATTGATCGAGGAAAGTAGAAGAATGAAGCCATACTTCCAGGTTCATACTATAGTAGTATATACTGATATGCCATTGAGGCAAGCCCTTCATAAACCAGAAAAATCAGGAAGATTGATGTCCTGGGCAATAGAACTTGGTGAATATGATATAGTTTATGAACCCAGATCATCGCTAAAAGGACAAGCGGTAGTAGATTTTATAGCAGAGTTCACCTATCCTGATACCCCCGAGGAGCAAAAGTTGCTCACTGACCGACCTGTGGATGTTACAGGATCATCAAATACAAGCCCAGACCAACTTAGCTTGGTAAAAGGGCAATTAGATGTTAGAGAATCATCAAATTCAAGCCTAGACCAGCTTAGGTTGGTAAAAGGGCAAGAAAAGATGATCGGCGAACAGCAAGAAATATCAGGAGATGGTGAAAGGAAGCAACAAATTTTCCACCGAGGAACTCTGTTAGATCAGAAATTTGAAGACGAGTTACCTATATGGAGTCTGTATGTGGATGGTTCATCCTGCACTATAGGATGTGGCGCAGGGATAATTTTGAACAGTCCGGATGAGGTCGACATGAAATACGCCCTACGTTTCCAATTCAAAGCTTCAAATAATGAGGCTGAATATGAATCCATGATTGCAGGTCTTAGTTTGGCAAAAATCATGGGGGCAGAATAAGTTATTGTTTTCAGTGACTCGCAATTGGTCATAAATCAAATGATGGGAGTATATGAAGCCAAAGGAGAATTAATGATCAGATATCATGCAAAGGCAAAGGAATTGGTGTCGGAATTTGCTGCTATTCAGCTGGTCAGAATACCAAGAATGAAGAATGCAAGAGCAGACGCCTTAGCTCGATTAGCATCAGCTACTCGTACCGAGCTACGAAGAACAATTCCAATTGAAGTTTTGGCTGGTCGGAGTATAGATGAAGATCTGACGATAAACTTTAATACCCTCGATTTAGGGTCATCATGGATGGATCCCATCAGGGCATATATTGAGAAAGGGGAATTACCAACTGACAAACTTGCAGCCAAGAAACTGAAGTTTAAGGCTGCTCGTTATGTACTGACTAATGGTATTCTATACAGACGAGGAATTATAGCAGGTTTGCAAAGATGTGTGCATCCCACCGAGGTGAAAGATTTGATTGAAGAGGTCCATGAAGGGTCCTGTGGAGCCCATGTAGCAGGTCGGACACTTTTACAAAGAATAATGACTCAAGGATACTACTGGCCGACGATGAGAGTTGATTGTATAGCCTATGCTAAAAAATGTGACAAGTGTCATCGCTTCTCCTCCATCCGAAGAACTCCCCAAGCATTATTGACACCCATTACTTCCCCTTGGCCATTTGCCATATGGGGAATAGATTTGGTCGGGCCACTACCGACGACAAGGGGAAGATTTAAGTATCTCGTGGTCGCTGTGGATTATTTTACTAAATGGGTTGAGGCTGAGCCTCTCATTGATATGACGTACGACAAGGTGTACCAATTTATTTGAAAGAACATCATTTGTCGATATGGTCTTCCTCATGCCTTCATCACAGACCATGGAACACAATTTGACAACAAGGAGTTCGCTGCCTATTGTCATCGATCAAATATCTTGAATATCCACTCGGCACCAGGCCATCCTCAAAGCAATAGACAAACTGAAGTGACAAATAGAACGCTGCTGAATGGTTTGAAAAAAAGATTGAATGACGCGAAAGTAAACTGGATCAACGAGCTACAATCAGTGCTATGGGCTTATCGAACTACTCCCTGAGCAGCAACAGGGGAATCTCCATATATGCTAGTATTTGGAAGTGAAGCTGTTATACCCGCCGAATTGGGTCTCCCAACACATAGAATACTGAATTTCAATTCCCCTGTCAGCGATTTAATGAGAAGGTTAGACTTGGACATGCTCGAGGAGGTTAGGGAAGAAGCAGCCATTAGAAATGTTGCGTACCAGCAACGAGCTGCTTTGTTCTACAACAAGAGAGTGAAGAAGTGAAACTTGAAAGAAGGAGACTATGTGCTAAAGAAAGTGATTCAAAAGCACAACAAACTGGAAGCAAAGTGGCATGGACCCTACCGAGTTAAGGAAGTTGTTCGACCAGGGACATACAAAATAGAAACTTTAGAGGGAGAGGAGTTTAAGAATGCATGGAATGCAGAACACCTGCATAAATATTATCAGTAATGTAAACTCTCATGTAATGCAGTTTCATCAGTATGAATAAAGTGACAATGTTCTGCCCAGTTCTTTCCTTATATTGGAATTTTTTTGCGAAATACTAGTGCTACACACTACTCAGCAAAACTCGAACTACTCAAATCTATTCCTAAAAATGCCAACTAAGGTTGGTTAGGAAGTAAATCTATTCCTGAAAACCCCAACTAAGGTTGGTCGGGAAGTAAATCTATTCCTAAAAATGCCAACTTGGTTGGTTAGGAAGTAAATCTATTCCTAAAAATGCCAACTTGGTTGCTTAGGAAGTAAATCTATTCCCGAAAACGCCAACTAAGGTTGGTCGGAAAGTAAATCTATTCCTAAAAATGCCAACTTGGTTGGTTAGGAAGTAAATCTATTCCCGAAAACGCCAACTAAGGTTGGTCGGGAAGTAAATCTATTCCTAAAAATGCCAACTTGGTTGGTTAGGAAGTAAATCTATTCCCGAAAATGCCAACTAAGGTTGGTCGGGAAGTAAATCTATTCCTAAAAATGCCAACTAAGGTTGGTTAGGAAGTAAATCTTTACCTAAAAATGCCAACTAAGGTTGGTTAGGAAGAAAAACTATTCCAAAAAGTGCCAAAGATTGGTCGGTAAGAAAAATCCACTAACTATGGTTGATCGGGTATAAAAACCCACTAACTGTAGTTGGTCGAGAAGAAAAATTTACCGACCTTGGTTGGTTGGAAACATTTTATGAGTACGAGAAAGTGATCGAGCAAAATTTTTTATACTCGTGACTTTTTAAATTATTACCAAGTTGGTCGAGAAACAAAGTATCATCAATTTTGGTTAGTCATCAAATGATTACCACAAATTCAAGATAGTCGACAATAAGTTTTAACAAACTCCAGTTGATCAACAAATAACACAATGTTATTATCTTTTTAACAGATATACATGCACAGATGTAAAGTGTTTTATGATTACAAGACAGTGGCAGTCAAGATTTGTAAATAAAATTATTTCATTAAATGTAGAACAAAATACATCAAGAATGAAATACAAATTTATTACATCAAGATTCCTATTCTATTGGTTTCTTCCCCTCTGCTTTTGAAACAGGTTCCTCGCCAGCAGGTGGATCATTTAAAGCATGAGGGGAATTTATGAAGTTAAGATATTTAAGCATCCTGATATTCATCACAGATGGTCGATCTAGTAAGTGCTCGGGATGAGATATCTCAACATTGGAATGGAGATTATAATCGCCAAGGTATTTGGAAATCAGACACCGAGGGATGGCCCGAGCAGGGATCCAACTCATATCAAGCTTGAATGGTGGCATTGGTAGGTCGAGCAGCCCAGGATTATGGTAATCCCACAGGTAATGGCCCTGTTCCAGTTGCAGCACACCTAAGGCATTCAACCATCCCTGTTTGTAACCCTCATTATTTGCATTTTGGATATGATCATCCAAATGGTAGAGAGCCTCGTTATAGCCAGCCATCCAGAATTCTCTGGGCTGCTTGTGGAATTGATATGTCAATCTTTCCAGTTGCTCGTGGAGATTTTTTATAAAAGTTCTTTATTCTCCAAGACAGATTTCTGTGCAGAAAGCTGCTCTTCCAGACCCCTGATCTTCTTAGACATCTAAGCCAATGCCTAGTTCTTTGCCATCAGTTGGAAGGTCTGGTTCTCTAGAGCAGATTGAGTTCTCTGTTCCTCGACAGAAATCCGAGTAGCTCTTGCTCATCCCCGAGGAGCTCTTGCTCATCCCCAAGTAGATGTAGAAGGTCCAGCTCTCCTCAAGGTTTCTAATTCATCCCTCAGGTTGACGTTTTTGACCTCCAAGAAAGAGAATCCCTCGTCGGTCACAGGGACCAAAGCGTTGGAAGTGGAAGCTACATACTTCAACTGAGACACCTCTCTTTGCAGGTTATTATTTTCTTGCTCTAACAACTCAGCTATCTGCCTATGCTCTTCAACCTCAGCCTTCAAAGTTCTCTCCCTCACATCGTAAGAAGCAAATCGTTTATCATATCCCTTATCAGCACTGATTTGCTGATACTTCTTCTCGTACCCCTCGTGCAAAAGGGTAGTAGATTCCTTATATTGTTACTGAAGTTCTTCAAGAGTGCCTTGGAGATCCTCAATCATATCATAGTATGCTACGTTGTTAGCCACTGCACGGTCGAGTAGGCACTTCAAATACTGATAGGCTTCAATTGCTTGCTCTGAAGCACCTTGACCGAGGATGTCATTGATTTGAGCTGCACTCATGTCTGTATGACCGGCTTTGAAATACTCATTGCATTGCCTTAACAGTTTTGTATCATGAGCAGATAATAATTCCATCCTAGCCAGAAACTAGTAAAGGAAGAAAAAGCAATAATCAATAAGAGTACAAACAGAGTGTTGATGTAAAAAATTAGATTATATCTAATTTTTTAATCACAGATAAAATAAATGAGACAAATAAGTTTTAAAGTGGTTTAGCCTTATAAGAATGGCCTACGTCCACTGTTTCTCTTATTGATGACTATTTGGGAATTCTCGATTACAAGTTCAATCAAGAAATTCCGGTCCCCCCACAATGAGGGTAATATAATGTATTTATAGCCCTGAGGTTGTAATGTGAAAGGGTAATACATTAAATGTTGTACATGTGAAAGGGTAATACATTCAATGCCCCTTAAGTGTATACATCTGAATGATAAGCATTTAATGAACAGTCAAACTACTGGTTATCCTACTATTAATGCTTTGTTCGAGGTGCAGCTCGGACCGCCTAAGGTCCTCGGTAATCAAAAGTTCCTCGGTACTCAAAAGTTCCTCGGAGAGTTCTTGTAAGTCGGAGCGTCTGAGTTCCTCGGGGATGCAGTGTTCCTCGTTGTAGTATGGTTCCTCGGAGCGTCTGAGTTCCTCAGACGTGTTTGTTGTTACCACGCAGATTGCCACGTGTCTTCACTCGATTGAGCCATGTCAGCAAACTAAATTTGGTATCAACGGAAGCCCCCAATGTTTCATAGTTCGAAATTTGAGGAGTGTAGAACATTCTTTCTAGGAATATGGTAGCTTTAAATGGTCCTCCTGATTTTTAGGAGTGTTTCCCTTGTATTTATTTTTCCTTCCAAATTCATAGAATCAGGTTTTTTTGAATTTTTATACTCGCTTCGATTGCCGCGCCCTTTTTGTCTTTTTAGCCGCCGATAGCGTAACCGTCTCTTTTCGTACTCATTACTTTTTCCTTTTCCCAAGGCAAGGTATTTAAGCGTCACAGAAAATCCCATCTTCTTCTAGTTTTTCAAATTTGTATCTTCGAGTTTTCCATTGTCTTACTCTCTTGTGCGTTCATCCTTTTCATCGTTCATTGTCAACAGATCCACTCTGTTTCTGTAAGATCTTCTTCCTTCTTCTTCATTTCCTTTATTCATCATGGTTTACCTTGTTGAATCTCTTGATAAATTTCATTCTGATTTCTCTATTCCCTCTTGGGTTATTTTGGAAGAGCTTTCTGAGCCTTCAGACTATTTCCGTTTGGCTGAGGGACATTGGTTCCCCAGTCTCTTTATTGCTGAATGTGGCTTTTCTTTTCCGCCTAATCCTTTATGTCTGGAATTCTGTCAATGTTTTGACGTTGTTCCTGTAAGAATAGCCCCCAATACATGGAGAATAGTTAATGGGGTTCATAGACTAAATCAAATTCATGGAACTCGCATAGGAATTCCAGAGATCATGTTTTGTTATAGATGGGTTGTAGGCGATAATACTTTTTATTTAAAAATTAGATTTTTAAATAGGGCTTTACTGGTCAATCTCCCGGATGCCAATAGGGACTATTTTGAGCACGGGGTTGTTATAAAAAAATTGGCAACATGCTCCTTTATCTGGAGATGAAGTGTATCAGGGTCCCAGATGCCCTCCCTATGGCAATGGGATAGGTTATTTTTATTTCATTTTATTTATTTTGAAATTATGCTTCCTCTATGTTTGATGAAATGTGCCACTGATATTTTAATGTTTATTTATTTGCAGTTGACAACAAAAGAAAGTGTCCAAAAGAGGCAGACGTTAATATAAGGCACTTAAAACTTATCTGGAGTTTGCATCAGACTGTTGCCGACGAGCATATTAGGTCAGCTTCATATCTGCTTCAGTACAAGAGTTACACAACTTCTTTTACTGCTCGTCCGGTGATAAGCGACGCAGAGCCAGTACCAGCTTCTACCAGTTCTTCGCCTGATTCACACGTTCCTTTAAGTGAAAGGATGAAGAAAAGAAGACCTCCAACCCTTTTCAAGAAAACTGCCTCTGGTGCTGGAGAGGCAAAAAGAAGTAAACATGATGTCCCATAAGGGACAAAGAAAATTGATGCAGCCCTTCCAGCTGCTCCTGCCAAGGTTGCCGAGAAGCCTTCATTGGCCCCGAGCAAGGCTGCTGCTCCAGGCGAGGTGATTGTCATATCACTGACCAAGAGTTCTTCCTTGGTCGAAACTATTCCTGTTCCTCCGAGGAGGCTGAAGAAGAGCTCCTCGATCAATTTGGCTGACACTGTCTCTCAGCCCTCGACTAGTGGAGTTCCCACTTTTGTTCCTCCGAGCTCTGCTATGAGCTCGGTGAAGACTTGGATCATTCCCGAGATCCAAGGTATTGAAGAAAACCTTTCTGGGGACACAGTTACCACATTGGCAGCTCGCCACATTGCTTTTGTAAGTCCTATTGTTTTGAACTTTTCATTTTTCCCTTGTTATATCTGTCTCTGACTTGCTTTTATTTTCTTTTCACGATTGGTGAGCTGCTTTAATACAATTTTGAAGAAGGATGAAGCTATTAAAGCTTCAAGCTCCTCGTCTGGTGTGGAGGAAGCTCTGATGGGTCTGGCACGATCTTTGGAAGATTCTCGTCAGAAGCACGATGCTGACAAGGCTGCTTGGGAGAAGAAAATTACCTCAACTGAGCAGGAGAAGGCTCAAGTTGTTGAAGTCTCAAAGGAGTTGGAGAAAAAATTAAAGAGTCTGGAGGAGAAGAATAAAGAGCTTGAAAGGAAGCTCAAGAATGCTGAGGAGTTTGAAGATAAACTCAAGGTTGCTGAGGAAAAGTTGGGTCAGCTTCAGGAAGTAAGTCGGCAGAAGGAAGAAGATGAGAATAAACTGAAGGCTGATGAAAATCTTTTGTCCGAGAAGCTTTCCTCGGAGAAGCTAAAGAGGAAATCGGCTGTGAAGAAATCTTTCAGCGCTGGCTGGGATAAGGGGTGGAAAAAAGGCTTGGCTGCCATGATGTCGCAAGTCAAATATGGAAGCCTAAAATACTTTAGAGATGGGTGGGTCGCAGCTCTTCAGGAGATGAAGGTTGATGAAACTTCTGAACTCTTCCAGCGACACATCCCTAGTCCCCCTCCAACACCTAAAGACGAAGAAGAGGATGAAGCTACCTCTGAAGAGTCTTCCATGGTGATGGGAGATCAAGTTTCTCATCCCCATGCCATCCAGCCTACTAACGAGGAACTTCAGCAAATCGTTACTTCCTCCGAGCAACTGGCAGCGCTCCCCGAGCAACTTTTTGTTCCCTCCGAGCTACCTACCTCCTCGTCCCAGCCTCCCGAGAAAGTTTTGGGAGACAAGGAAAGGTGTAGAGTTATTCGGGTTTCTTTTTATTTTATTTCTCTTTGTCAAATGTAACCCTGAACATGTAACTCTGAACTTTATGATATAATAAAATTTGAACTTTTGTTTATGCTTACTATCGTTTCTGCTCTTCATACCCTGTTGGTACTCTTATTGATTATTGCTTTTTCTTCCTCTACTAGTTTCTGGCCAGGATGGAATTATTATCTGCTCACGATACAAAGCTGTTGAGGCAATGCAATGAATACTTTAAGACTGGTCACACAGATCTGAGTGCAGCACAAATCGTCGACATCCTCGGCCAAGATGATTCGGAACAGGCAGTTGAAGCTTACCAATATTTGAAGTGTCTTCTTGATCGTGCGGTGGCCAATAATGTAGCTTATTATGATATGATTGAGGATCTCCAAGGCACTCTTGAAGACCTTCAGCAACAGTATAAGGAATCCACTTCCCTCTTGCACGAGGGGTACGAGAATAAGTATCAGCAAATCATTGCCGAGAAGGGATACGAGAAACGTTTTGCTGCTTACGACGTGCGGGAGAGAACGTTGAAATCCGAAGTCGAGGAGCACAGGCAAATAGCCGAGTTGTTGGAGCAAGAAAATAACAACTTGCAAAGAGAAGTATCTCAATTAAAATCTGTGGCCTCCACCTCAAATGCTTTGATCCCAGTGACTGACGAGGGATTCTCGTTCTTGGAAGTAGAGAACGCCAACCTGAGGGTCGAGTTGGAAACCTTGAAAAGAGCTGGCCCCTCTACATCTTCTCGTGGACGAGCAAGAGCTCCTCGGGGACGAGCAAGAGCTCCTCAGATTCCTGTCGAGGAACAAAGGACTCAATCTGCTCTAGAGAACCAGGCCTTCCAGCTGATGGCGAAGAACCAGGCATTGGCTGAGATGTCTAAGAAAATCAGGGACCTGTAAGAGCATCTTTCTGCGCAAAAATCTACCTTGGAGAATAAAGAACTCTTCATCAAAAACCTCCACGAGCAGCTGGAAAGATTGACCTATCAATTTCACAAGTAGCCCAGGGAGTTCTGGATGGCTGGCTACAACGAGGCTCTCTACCACTTGGACGACCATATCCAGAATGCAAATAATGAAGGCTACAAATAAGGATGGCTGAATGCCTTAGGTGTGCTGCAACTCGAACAGGGTCATTACCTGTGGGACTACCATGATCCTGGGCTGCTTGACCTACCCGTGCCACCATTCAAACTTGATATGAGTTGGATCCCTGCTCGAGCCATTCCTCGATGCTTAATTTCCAAATATCTCGGCGACTATAATCTCCATTCAAATATTGAGATATCTCGTCCCGAGCATCTCCTAGATCGACCATCCGTGATGAATATCAGGATGTTAAAAGATCTTAACTTCATAAATTCTCCTCTTGCTTTAAATGATCCGCCTGCTGGCGAGGAACCTGTTTCAAAAGCAGAGGGGAAAAAACCAATAGAATAGGAATATTGATGTAATAAATTTGTATTTCATTCCTGATGTATTTCATTCTACATTTAATGAAATAATTTTATTTACAAATCTTGACTGCTATTTTTTTGTAACACTTTACATTTGTGCTTGTGTATCTGTTAAAAAGATAACAATATTGTGTTATTTGTCGACCAACTTATTGTCGAGTAGTTTGAATTTGTGGTAGTCATTTGGCAAAAATAATGTTTTGTTTCTCGACCAACTTAGTAATAATTTAAAAAGTTACGAGTATCAAAAATGTTGCTCGATCACTTTCTCGTATTCATAAAATGTTTCCGACCAACCAAGGTCGATAAATTTTCCTTCTCGACCAACTACGGTTAGTGGGTTTTTATCCCCGACCAGCCATAGTTAGTGGATTTTTCCTCTACGAGGAGCTTTGGCATTTTCTGGAATAATTTTACCTCCCGACCAACTTTAGTTGGCGTTTTCGAGAATATATTTACTTCCTAACCAACATAAGTTGGCATTTTTAAGAATAGTTTTACTTCCCGAGGAACACATAGTTTTACTTCCCGTAGGAATACATTTACTTCCTAACCAACATAAGTTGGCATTTTTAGGAATACAAGTTTTACTTCCCGGAGGAATACAAGTTTTACTTCCCGGAGGAATACATGTTTTACTTCCCGTAGGAATACATTTATTTCTCGACCAACCTTAGTTGGCATTTTCGAGAATAAATTTGAGTAGTCTGAGTTCCGAGTTTTTCCGAGTAGTGTGTAGCACTAGTATTCCCCAAAAAACTTTCAATAAAAGGAGAGAATTTGACAGAATATCTTCATTTTATTCATACTGACGGAACTGCGTTACATGAGAATATACATCACTGATAATACTTGCACAGGTACTCTGCGTTCCATGCATTCTTAAACTCCTCTCCTTCTAAAGTTGCTATTCAGTAAGTTCCTGGTCGAACAACTTCTGTAACTCGGTATGGTCCATGCCAGTTTGCTTCCAATTTGTTGTGCTTTTGAATCACTTTCTTTAGCACATAGTCTCCTTCTTTAAGGTCTCACTTCTTCACCCTCTTATTGTAGAACAAAGTTGTTCGTTGTTGATATGCAGCATTCCTGATGGCTGCTTCTTCTCTAACTTCCTCGAGCATGTCTAAATCCAATCTTCTCATTAAGTCACTGATAGGGGAATTGAAATTCAGTACCCTGTGTGTTGGGAGGCCCAACTCAGTAGGTATAACAGCTTCACTTCCAAACGCCAGCATATATGGTGATTCTCCAGTTGCCGCTCGGGGAGTAGTACGATAAGCCCACAGTACTGACTGTAACTCGTTGATACAGTTTGCGTTTGCATCATCCAGTCTTTTCTTCAATCCATTCAGCAACGTTCTGTTTGTCACTTCAGTCTGTCCGTTGCTTTGGGGATGTCCTAGTGCTGAGTGGATCTTCAAAACATTTTACTGATGACAATAGGCAGCGAACTCTTCGTTGTCAAATTGTGTTCCATAGTCTGTGATGAAGGCATGAGGAAGACCATATCGACAAATGATGTTCTTTCAAATAAATTGGTACACCTTATCTCAGCTTCAACCCATTTAGTAAAATAATCCACTACGACGACGAGGTATTTAAACCTTCCTCTAGTCGTCGGCAGTGGCCTGACCAAATCTATTCCCCACATGGCAAATGGCCAAGGAGAAGTGATGGGTGTCAACAATGCTTGTGGAGTTCTTCGGATGGAGGAAAAGCGCTGGCACTTGTCACATTTCTTGGCATAGTCTATACAATCAGCCCTCATCGTCGGCCAGTAGTATCCCTGCGTCATCACCCTTTGCAAAAGTGTCCGACCTGCTATATGGGCTCCACAGGACCCTTCATGGACCTCTTTAATTAAATCTTTCACCTCGGTGGGATGAACACATCTCTGCAAACCTGCTATAACTCCTCGTCTGTATAGAATATCGTTGGTCAGTACATAACGAGCAGCTTTATACTTCAATTTCTTGGCTGCGAGCTTGTCAATTGGTAATTCTCCCTCCTCAATATATGCCCTGATTGGATCCATCCAAGATGGTCCTAAATCAAGGGTAATGAAATTCGTCATCAGATCTTCGTCTATGCTTCAACTAGCCAACACTTCAATTGGGATTGTTCTTCGTAGCTCAGTATGAGTAGCTGATGCTAATCGAGCTAGGGCGTCTGCTCTTGCATTCTCCATTCTTGGTATTCTGATCAGCTGAATAGCAGTAAATTCTGATACCAGTTCCTTTGCCTTTGCATGATATCTGATCATTAATTCTCCTTTGGCTGCATATATTCCCAACATTTGATTTACGATCAATTGAGAATCACTGAAGACGATAACCTGCTGCGCCTCCATAATTTTTACCAAATTAAGACCTGCAATCATGGCCTCATACTCAGCCTCATTATTGGAAGCTTTGAATTGGAAACGTAGGGCGTATTCCATGTCGACCTCGTCCAGACTGCTCAAAACTATCCCTGCGCCACATCCTGTAATGCAAGATGAACCATCCACATACAGACTCTATATAGGTAGCCCGCCTTCAAATTTCTGATTGGACAGAGTTCCTCGGTAAAATATTTGTTGCTTCCTTTCATCCTCCCCTGATATTTCTTGCTCTTCGTCGATCATCTTTTCTTGCCCTTTTACCAACCTAAGTTGGTTTGGGCTCGAATTTGATGATCCTGTAACATCCACTTTCCCTTTTACCAACCTGAGTTGGTCTGAGCTTGTGTTTGATGATCATGTAACATCCACAGGTTGATCAGCGAGCAACTTTTGCTCCTCTGGGGTATCAGGATAGGTGAACTCTGCTATAAAATCTGCTACCGCTTGCCCTTTTAGCGATGACCTGGGTTCATAAACTATATCATATTCACCGAGTTCTATTGCCCAGCACATTAATCTTCCCGACTTTTCTGGTTTATGAAGGGATTGCCTCAATGGCATATCAGTATATACTACTATGGTATGAGCCTGGAAGTATGGCTTCATTCTTCTACTTGCCTCGATTAATGCTAGTGCCAATTTTTCCAGCTTTAATGATTTAAACCAATGATTCTTTAAACAACCAACTTAATCGAATGATATCATACCAAAATATTTTCGGCCAAACATACAAATAGTTTTAATGTAAAATATATAAAGACATATTATACCAATACCATATGTAATACAAATTTTGTATTTTTAGCACAATAAATCATGATTCTGAAAAAGTGATTTCATTATTCTAATTTAGGTACAAGAATTCAGTAAGTCATTTTTTTTGTAAATCAAACCAAAACCAACCACAAAACTAGTTATGTAATATTAGTTTGCCCTACGTGTAACATGCCCTTATTGATCACTATTGCCTGACAACTGGGGGCTTAATGGTGTAGTAGTAGCATTAGTAGGTGGCCAATTTTATGGAGGTTGAGTCATGACAACTGGTCTTTGACTAATATGCTCTTGCAGCTCACTAGGCGATGGCATAACTCCTCTAGCATGTTCGGTTTGAGATCCACTTTTCATTGTACAGTACAAAAAAAAAATAAACATTAATGTTAGTTGTACTATGAATGAATATAACTAATAAAAATAAAGTAACAAAGATAGTGAAGTACTTTCACAAGATAAATAGAAAAAATGAACATTTATAACAATTTTTTTAAGCACTACCTATTATACAAAAATATAAGAGATTTGGAAAGAATATTTATTTGTCCCTTGTTTAGACTTCAAATCTAAAATCGGTTCCAAAATGCTGACACCGGGAATAAAATACCTAATTGATTTTGGTTTAATGTAAACTAGCAGATGGTGCACACGCTACGCGTGTGCAATGTATATCTTAATCCAAAAAATAGTTCCTTTAATTTCATCCTCATTCTCCATTGTCATTATATAAAATTATCTTCAACCAGAAAAGAAGAAAGATGGGCCATGGTTATACATATACTTCTTCACTTTAATGAAATACTCTTCTCTATTTAACATTGTTCACTATTATGTTCTTTTCGGTTGAAGATATACTAGTTCACGACCTTTACATATTAGTGGCATTGGCGAAACAACAACCTAATTCCAAAAGATTAAAGAAGGTTATCACTAAGATGCTTGTTCGTTTTTGTTAAACAACCTTTAATAGTATCCTGACATTACAATATCTATCTTTCCTATTTTTTGAAAACATGGGATTACCCAAGCCCTCTATATCATTGATGGTCAACATCAACCATGGTTGAATGGTATGAAGTTGTCGGAAGCTTCACAACAGAATAAACACATTTTATTTACTCGATATGAATGGTGATTGAGCTCAAAAATGATTTAATATTTTCTTTGGCTATTCTATCAAATTGACGCTCTTAAGATAACTAAATAGTAAATTATAATCCGGGGACTATTATAGATGTGGTTCTTCAAGGTGGATTACACGTGGGACATTTAATAAAACTAGTTGGGCCATCATCAACTGGTAAAACATAAGTAAGAATCTATGATATGTGATAAACGTTATTCTGATAATCCAAGTTATGTGATATTACATATGCTTGTGATTTACTTATTTATGTAATAAAGCTTATGAGTTCAATGGTAATTAAAATATGCATCAAATACACATTTATTGTACCCTTCCTAATATGTACGTGGTAAGAGAAATGTATCTGAAAAATCATTAAAATGACACAAAACAAACTGAGACAATGTGTGTAGTTGTTTTGCCTCAATATATGACATACATGTGCCATCATGATGCATAATGTTCATAGTTGTAGATATAAGATGACAACAACGTGTTCATAATTACAACAAAACAGAGAACAAAGTCTTGTCTCAAGTAAATGGGTTTACCACCAAAATCACACTTCACCATTCTAAATTGTGCAAGTGGAGAACATATAAATGATGGATATAAAATAATGACAAGAAACAAAACAACAATAAACAACTAAAATCTAATTTTAAAAAGAATAATGACTAGAGACAACAAGTCAACAAAACCAAGACGTGTTTGTATGTAACCTATTAATAATGTTTAATTAATATGAATGAGTAGAAAAAAACAATTCAAAATCAAGTTATTATTACAAGTTCAAATGCCTAGATAACAAAATTTTCGAATCATCTTCAATTAACTCCACCGGAGTTTCTCAATAAACTATTATTCCAGTCACAACTTATTTAACCCAACTAACATCGCCGTCATGTGTGAATGGTTTGTCGTCCAAATGTTGCTCTCTCCATACCTTTGTTTGATCTGTCATAGTCTCATGGGTTGTATATTGTTGTCCAAATACATCGAAAAAGTCTCTAGGATTTGTATTAATTATAATATTCTAGTCTTTTTCCATTGGGTCTTGTACGTATAATACTTGTTTTTCCTGAGATGCTAGTATGAAAGGTTCATCATTTATTTGTTTCCTAGGATATAAAAAATGCTTGAAATTTACAAGCGTGAATCCAAAATCATCTTTCTCAACGAGACCTCTATTTTTTTCAACCAAGTTGATGAACCGCAAACTTTATATTTAAAACACGCTGTTGGGTGTTTACACCCTATACAAAACAAATACCAAAACTTGGTACACTAAATGGAAGTGTAGCGGCAAGTAGGGATCGAATCCAAAGGGAGTGTTGTATAGATTATAATCGATTTATTATTTCATGAATAAAAGTGTAAAAAGTGATATGGTGTTATGGTGAAAAAGGAAAATGAAAAAGTTAACTCTAAACAATATTAATAAAACAAGAGTCGGAATCGCGTTCCCGCCATGGGCTAAACAATTAATAATTAGAATTTTGGTTCGAAAACATTTAACCGAGCATTTTTAGTTAAGTGTTAACATCACACATTAAGGAATTTAACCGAAAGTTGCAAGATTAAACATTTAACAAAAAATGGTCACATGCGGATTAAATTCGAATTATTGCTATAAACATTAATGTTGCTTGACAAAGAGAGTTAAACGCATAACAATCCAACTTTAATACATGAGGTTTCAGTTAAACGCAATTTTACGCGAAACCTAACTTTCGGAGCTCGATGCCTATTAATGGAGGAAACGCAACCCCAACCTGTATACTACGGACTAGACATGAATTAAACTACTTAAACAATAAATTAACTAAAGAAAATAATAAATAAATGAACAAAACAAATTAACTAGGCATGAAAATGAAATACAAAGCAAGAAAATAAGGAATTACAACTATATTAACGGTAGGGATGATAAATAGTACACTATAACCCAATAATGGGGAACACCCAAAGAGGAGGAAGAAATGAGCTCTCAACACCCCCAAATCCATAACTAAAACTAAGCTAAAATGATTGATATATATGATGGTCCTCTTCAAAATGAGAAGAAATTATATATATACACAAACCCTAATGGAATAATTTCAATTAAAAGAAAAATGAATCTTCAGGACCGAATCGATTCGAAAACAGGAAAAATGAAAAAAAAGTAGAATCTGTGGCAAAACGAATTGATTCGCACTTTAGCGAATCGATTCGCACTTTAGCGAATCGATTCGCACCTGACAGTCTGGTTGCTGCAACTTTGGCTAACTGTACGGAAAATGCCATAACTTCTTCGTTATAACTTGGAATTAGGCACGGTCAGAAAATACGCGAAGATAACTCAGAGGGATACAACTTCCAAGAAGACATTAGGCCCAAAAGCCAGATTATGAAATGACTAAAATTCCATTAAACCTTCCCTTGATAGTGCTTTTAAAGTCAAAACCACCCTAAAAATGTCATAACGCCTTCGGTACAACTCGGATTCATACACCGTTAGTGGCCACGCAAAGAGAAATCAAAGGGCTTCAAATTTTGTGAGAGGTACGAATTAAAACCCAAATGCTAAAATTATTAAAATGCCCCCGAAGCTGCAATCTTTAACGAAACTTTTCTGAAAAGCTACCGAACTTCACACTAAGCACCGAAATACCTGCAAAAGCTCAATTATACATCATATAGCATGTTAACATATAAAATGGAGGTATTCTGGTTAACGAGCATAAATATAAAAGGTACCCAAGGGGGCTAAAATGCATAAGTATAAGGGGTAAAAAATACAATATTTGTGCCGAATCACACCCCCTAACTTACACATTGCTAGTCCCTAGCAATGAAGTACAAAGCAACAAGAACAACAAGTAAAGCAGAAAAAATGAGATATGTACAAAAAGAGATAAAAATCAGTTTCACGGACGAACGATTGTATTTAGCATATGAAATAAGCCGTTAAACCCCTAGGTTACCCTAGTGGACGAGTGTCGTCCCGTGAGGGTTTTCAGGGATGAAACCCACAAACATCAAATAGTTTCCTCAAACTATGCCCAAATAACAGGCGACAAACTCAACAATACAAAGCAGATTCCATACATGTTATTAACATATCGAACATATTCAAACAAAAGTCTGTTTTTATTAACATTATAGAATGCACCTCATAGAATTGAAACCTTAAAAGTGGGAGGGAAGCGAGCACACAAAGTATGATTTGAAAAAAACTTAAATAAATTGGATAAACATAAAAGCGTGCACAAGTCAATCATCATGGGCATTACACTCAGCAAATGAAATCACTATGAAAGGGGAGGTAATACACGGGACATGCGGGAATAAAGAGTAAATGTAAATGGAGAGTATGTCGCGCAGATGTCACTAATGAAGAACGCTATATAGGAAATAAAAACATGTAATCTCAATGAAAGATACCGCTCATTAAAGGAGGCGAAATGCATTTTCACAGATTATCAAAACTATTGAAACTTTTAAATTAAATTCACCTCAAGATCACATAGGACTTTATAGGGTTGTAATCTAGGATAGGATCGGGTTATGAAATGAAGGAAATATGTACATATTCAAAGTGTTCGGGGATGAAAAACTTGGGATAATGGGAGATTGTGGACAATATCAAAATTGGAAAGCAAGTTCGAAAATCAAGCATTAGATATAACAATTGGAGAGTAACAAGGATAATTAAACTCTATATACAACATATACAAACTTTCTCTTTTCTCTTCTTTTCTTTTTTTCTCACTCTCACATGCTTAAATTACAATCGTAAGATAATAACATCATTCAATCCCGAGTAACATTCCAAACAAAGGTATGGAAGGTAATACGTATGGTTTATAACTCCAATGTGGAGTTCGTTATGGGATTTTAGGTTATGAAACAAAAGGCTATATTAAGGCTCAAAAGGGTTGACTAGGGAAATATTAAAGGTGAGGTCAAGGTCAATATGAGTGATATAACAAAGATGGTCTATTATCAATTCCTAAAGTTTACGCAATTATCGAGTCAAACCGACTTTGAAAATCATGCTCAAATAACACATTTCATAAATGAACTCAATTAATGAACGATCAATGAAATAATAGAGCGATTACCAACGAATTTAGCATTTTCAAAGAGGAAAGAATAGTGTATACACTCACAAATGAAGGTAAGTCTCTAATCTCACTCGGTGTAAGTATATACAATGCAACAAAAGATTACCGAGTTATAAAAATCTTAAACCAAATCAATAAACAAGAAAAGCGCATGCGCTCATAAGATAAAGTTTAATTCATGAAGTTATTCATAATATCAATGATTTGAGGACTAAAGTGTAATAAATTCTAAAATTGATAATATACATCGTTGAGTTGTGAATTGGATCGGGCAATTATTGAAATTTATCATCGAAAAAAAAAAGCAAAATGCCCAACAAAGGAGAAAACAGAAAGAAAATATTTTTATAATTTTTAATTTTTTCTAAGAAAGCATACTTAGTAACTAACATGTGATAAAATCCATGGACAAAACAAAGAAATGGATAAAATATCCCACACCCCCAAACTTAAATGTTGCATTTTACTCAATGCTAATCAAGAACACAACATAAAGAGAGGAAAAGAAAGATATTACCCGAAATGGAGCGATCTCCCATAAGTACGAGTCCAAGGAATCTACAAAACAAGTTAGTACCGAGCATAAAAAAGAAAGCAATAACAAAAGGTTTAACTAATTACACTAGACTAAACTAAAAGGAAAGAAAAACTAAAGAAAGAAAGAATAAAAAATAACTATTTACAACCTACTATTTGGACTTCACACTAACTATACACTAGAAGTCTAAATAATTGAGGATCCACCCAAACAATATTTTGGCTTTGGAAGTTCAACGGTAGACCCTCCATAGCAAGCATGCCTCCCAAAAAATAGGAATTCCGTTTAAAAATGGAAGGCATGTGTAAGGCATAAGAAATGAACCATCATCAATTAAAAGTTTAAGAGGGATAATGGGGGGTTTGGATTTTAAGGGAGATAAGACTACATTAATCTCAGGAAAATTAAAATTACATCCCCAAGGTTATTCAATTGGAAGGGGAGGTGGGGCTAGTGCAAGTGAATAGCCCATGAGATGAACCATCTCAAAATAACAATTTCGATTAAGAATCGAGTCAAAGACCTTAAGACTTTCAACTGGTTCTTGTGATAAATTTAACGGTTCGAGAATAGTAGGGAATAAAAGAAGTGAAGAATAATAGGCAGTGCTTGCGTCACTCTCAATTATTTCTTCCTCAAAAATGGGTGTAGGTGAAACGTAAGTTTCAACCTCCACCGAGCTTTTTGAAGAAGAAATGATCTCATCGAGTTGGAAATTTTTCTTTGTCCAAGCATCATAAATTTTAGAATCATTGTTCAATTCCTTATTCTCACAACGCAAAGTTCCATCCCAAGACAATGAGGGATTACCTATAACTTCTTGATTTTCACGTGCAAGCGCTCATACTCAAGAAATTGTAGGCATTCTTACATTATTTTGGGAGTGTAACTTTGAGAACTATTAGTATAATAATTAAATTTATCTAAAGAGTTATGGTGAGACATTTAAAAATAAGATAATTCAACAAAAGCAACAAGCGCCAAAATTTTAATTTCTCAAAATAATCTAGCACAAGTCAAAAAGAAAGGATAAAATAAAGCATGTAAATATGAATAAAAGAAATATTACGAAATAGTAAATCAACTACAATCTAAAACACACTCCTCGACAACTGCGCCATTTTTTATGAGGGGCAAACTTTATATTTAAAACACGTCGTTGGGTGTTTATGCCCTATACAAAACAAATACCATAACTTGGTACACTAAATGGAAGTGTAGCGGCAAGTAGGGATCGAATCCACAGGGAGTGTCATATAGATTATAATCGATTATTATTTCAAGAATAAAAGTGTAAAAGGTGATATGGTATTATGGTGAAAAAGGGAAAATCAAGAAGTTAACTCTGAACAATATTAATAAAATGAGAGTCGGGATCGCGTCCCCACCGTGGGCTAAATAACTAATAATTAGAATTTTGGTTCGAAAACATTTAACCGAGCATTTTTAGTTAAGCATAAACATTACACAATAAGGAATTTAACCCAAAGTTGCAAGGTTAAACATTTAATCAAAAATGGTCACGCGTGGATTAAATTCGAATTATCACTATAAACAGTAACGTTGCTTAACAAAGAAATTTAAACGCATAGCAATCCAACTTTAATACGCGAGATTTCAATTAAACGCAATTTTATGCGAAACCTAACTTTCGGAGCTCGACACCCATTAATGGCGAAAACGCAATCCCAGCCCATATACTACGGACTAGACATGAATTAAACTACTTTAAACAATAAATGAACTAAATAAAATAATAGAAAATGAACAAAGCAAATTAACTAGGCATGAAAATGAAAAACAAAGCAAGAAAATAAGGAATTACAACTATATTAATGGTAAAGATGATGAATAGTACACTTACAACCCAATAATGGGGAACACCCAAAGAGGAGGAAGAAATGAGCTCTCAACACCCCAAAACCCTAACTAAAACTAAGCTAAAATGGTTCGCACCTGAAAGTCTGGTTGTTGCAGCTTTGACCAACTTTACAAAAAATGTCGTAATTTCTTCGTTATAACTCGGAATTAGGCACAGTCAGAGGCTACAAGAAGATAACTCAAAGGGATATAACATTAAAGGGACATTAGGCCAAAAATCCAAATTATGAAATGACTAAAATTCCCTTGAATGTTCCCTTGAGTGTGCCTTTGAAGTCAAAATCATCCTAAAAATGCCATAACTCCTTCGATACAACTCGGATTCATGGATCGTCGGCGGCCACGCGAAGAGAAATCAAAGGGATTCAACTTATGTGAAGAGGTCAAGATTAAAACCCAAGTGATGAAATTACTAAAATGCCCTCGAAGCTGCAATCTTTAACGAAACTTTTTCGGAAAGCTACCGAACTTCACACTAAGCACCGAAATACCTAAAAAAGCTCAATTATACCTCATATAGCATGTTAACATATAAAACAGAGGTTGTCTGGTTAATGAGAATAATATAGAAATTAAGGTACCCAAGGGGGCTAAAATTCATAAGTATAAGGGGTGAAAAATACAATATTCGTGCCGAATCACCAGTCACACTTGAACAAAATAAACGTGTAGTCTTTATAGTAATATAATTCAATGATATCTATCAAAACTCCATAAATTAACATCCCCTAATATGAGATTTCTATCTCTGGCACTTCCATAACTTTCAATAAGTGCATTTAGCACAACTTCGTTATTTTGCGTCGTTTTTTTCCTCTCGTGAGCCTTAGTGTGATACCAAACACCATTAATAATAAACCCCGTGAGACTGTTTTATTTTCTATAGGGGGCATAGCTAACATCCGAATGACTTGTGATAGTTATATGTTCGTTATCTAGAGAAACTTTTGCACCAATTTGAGATTTACGAAAAATCTATTAAATGTCATATTTATGCAATACTATAATTAAAAGTATAATCTAGTTTCAACAATAATATTACATATATGATACTTAAACCACAAAGGAAATGTTTCATTATGAATGCGGTGATGAGAATTACTCCTAGTTGACACACGATGAGTTTCACATTAAAATGAACCCTTACACTATGTTTTACATGATTTAAAATGGGAGAAATTTATTAACTAGGACACTTACTCTTGAAATGGTGCAGTTGCTTTTGTGTTAACTACAACATATAGATGTGCTTGTACATATGTAATGTCATCAAGCATAAATCCCATTGATTTTCCTAACTTACGATCACATTTTTATCAAGAGAATTGCCTTCGTCGTTCCTTATTGGTCGGTTAGATTTTGTATCATCATATTATAAGTACCTTGAATAAAACGTCAAGCATTCTTCTACCCAATATGCTCGTGCAATTGATCCCTCTGGACGACTATAGGTCTTCACATAATTTTTCAATGTGAATCATGAGAAAATTTCCAATTTTTACTTGGAAATAAAAATGGTTAAAATGAGAAGATTAAAATAACACACAAAATTGGAATTAATACCACACCTCCTTCAATCTTCGCCTCTTCTATTAAATGAATAATCAAATGTTCCATGAAATTAAAAAATGAAGACAAAAAGATACTCTCGAGATGGAAGAGCATGAGCTCAATATGATATTGAGTATGTTCTAAATTAGTTACATTCATTACTTTTGAGAACATACTCCTGAAAAAGCTACTAAACTCAATTAATGGTCTTGGCACATTTTTAGGCAAAACATTTCTTAGGGAAACATGAAGCAGCTCTTTCATTAGATATGGTTGGCATGACTTTTGAATCCCTATATAGTACGTCATTTAAGTTTGACTCTACATGATAAGTTCAAAGCATAGCCATTTGGAGATTTCACCTCCTTTGATATTTTACAAACTATGTCTTTACCTTTATTATCTAATATGAAATAGGCCGGTGGATAATAATATTTGTTGTTTACCCCTTTTTATGATGAAGTGGCTTATGAATACCTATTTCTTATAGATCAAGATGAGAATTTAAATTAGTCTTTCCCTTTCCATCAACATTTAATAATGTCTAGAGCACATTATCGCATACATTCTTCTCAATATGCATTATATCAAGATTGTGGAGTATTAAATTACTCTTCCAATATTCTAATTCAAAAAATACATTTCATTTTCTCCAATTATATACAAGGTTCCCATCTTCATTATCACCCCTTTTCCTCTTACGTTTTGGCTTTGGATCCTTCCCAATCTTATTTTTTATGACCCTTACCTCATCAAACATCGCAGCATAAGATAGTCGAATGGGCTTTGTATCTAACTCAACTCTACCATTGAACGAGATTTTATTTATTCAAAATTTATGCCCTTCTGTAAACCATTGATGATGGCCCATATAATAATGTTTACCTCACTTCTTTAACCAATGGGAGCGAATGTACTTGTGATAAAAAGGTCATGCCAATTCACCTTTTGTGCTCCATCCCAAAAAATTTGCATATATGGGAAAATCACTTATTTTCCATAGCAATGATGCACTTATTTTAAACATCTTATTACATGATGCATCACAAGTGTCCTCCCCAACTCATAATTCCTTCAGCTCATTAATTAAAAAGCAGAAATAAATATTAATGTCATTACTAGGCTCGCGAGGACCATCAATAATTATCAGTAATTTCATATATGGTTTCTTCATACATAACTATGGGGGATAGTTATATATTATCAAAATTACGGGCCACGTGCTGCGAATAATACTCAAGCTCTTGAATAGGTTAAATCCATCACTCGATAATCCATGTTTGATATTCTTTGGGTCCGTAGCAAAATCTGGATAAATGTCATCGAATGTTTTCTAAGCAATGATTAAGTGGGATGCCTTATATTTCCATCATCAATACTTTCCTCGGCATGCCATATTATTTGTGATGTAGTCTTCGATGACATATATAACTTCTAAGGTATTAGTATAAAAGGGAAGTCTCTTACCACCTTCCCATGAATCTTTTGGTCTATAGTATCATCATCATCTACCTGAGCTTTTGATTATTTTTATCTTGGGGTTATGGCACATTTGACAGTCACTCTCATGTTATGTCTCATTCCAATACAACATGCAATCGTTAGAGCATGCATGTATCTTCTTATACTCTAGCCTTAAGTTTGCAATCATCTTGCGTGCTTCATAAAAAGACTTTGACAATGTTTCACCCTCAGGAAATGCATCTTTTGATAATTCAAGAAATATTATAAAGATTTTGTCACTCCATCCATAAAGGCACTTTATATGCAACAGTCGTACAATATATGAGAGTGTGGAATACTTCTTACAATCTGGGTACAATTCTCGCTCAACTTTTTTTATCAAATTACATAATCTCTTAGTGTCTTCATCGGGACCACCGCCCATTTGTTAAAGCTACTCATCACCTTCCATATATTTAAGCAGGTTTGAAGGAGGAATTACAAAAGCATCATATATCATCTCTCGCATTTCATCACCAATAACTTATTTGAAAGAGGTAACTGTAGATGAGGAAGATGTCCCATGAAAATTTTAACAAGTATAACTCGCTAGAAAATCACTTAACAATATATGTTCCACCACCTCATCTTTCTTCATAAATATCATATTGGGTCACTTCTTAGATGGACACAATATCCTTTTCACATTTAGTCGATTATCAGGGACGAATTTAAGGAATTCCTCCACTCTTTTCCCGTACAAAGGATGGCCCATATGTTTTATATTAATCCAACTCTTATCATTTAACCTAGCGGAAAAAAAAACACTTGAAATTAATGTGAGAAATTTTTTTCGGTAACATTGATCTTACTACTATATCTAAACAATTAAGACTCAAATAAGTATTGAAAATCCTAGTTACATATTCAACCTTTGAAATTTATACCAAAACAAACACGAATGAAGAATTTTATTTTTTATCTTGTGCACGACTAAACCAAACAACAATGTAAGGAAAATATTGTTATGAGCAAACTCACTACCAAAAGAAGATACACTAACCTCAAACATTCACACGACCTTCATGATGGTCAAAACCAACGGAATTTCCAACTATTTACAGTAACTAGAGATAATGTTAATCACTCATAAATTGATTATTCACATCAATAAAAATATAAGTACGCATATATATACATATATATATACCAATCGTACCATGTTTGATGCATGAGCTCGTGAGAAAGGGTATGAAGGTGCGGTATGTACTAGTCAGATCATGAGGAACATGGTGTGAGAACATGTTTGTGTGTATATGTAACGCCCCAACCTAGATTTAAAGGTTATTAAAGGACTAACCTGATCCGGTTCGCACGTTAATTGTGAAGTGCAATGAAGCACCCTATATAATGTTTCTAATCCAATTTTAATAGTATTTAACGTTACACTTATTAGCATGCAAGTCATTTTTATAATTACTATGTGATGTGACCAAAAGGGAGTGCCCCCAAGGTCAAGAAAATAGAGATATTAATCGTAAAGAAAGTAAATACTTACCTGTACAACGCTCTCAAAATACGGAATGACATGCAACCTTTCGTAACAAAGGAGGGATGTGAGTCGCATGCTCAGTGGGAACATATACAAATGCAGTATAGAAACGAACGGTAGAAAGGAATACTCACACGCTATACTACATGCATGTGCAAATACATAAATATATCTACATATATACCTTCAAAAAATACATGTGCCAATGTATTTAATCATTTTTATTACAAAAACGTTATTTGGCTCCATTTGGCCTTCCTGGCCTTACAAAATAGTCATTTTATATTATCATGCTTCGAAAACTAACACTTATTCCCACTAACTCACGCATAATCAACAAATATCCCTTGTTTCGAAAACCTTTCAGCTTCATTAAGACCATTTATTTCTCTACATTCAATTAACTCACGCCCGAGTTATTTAACCATATCATAAGACTTTCATCAACACACGCACACATCGTGTTAGAAAACTACTCTTTTTTCCATTTAAAGCCTCATATAACACACGCTTGTGTTCATTATGGTTTGACCCTCATTAGGTAGCTTAAGTATCATTAAGTTACTTATTTAACCATCCCATGTTCCCACGTGAACCTTAAACATTTAATGCGCTATTCTTGTATTAATAAATTAATGGATCAACACCATCCATTTATGCCTCTTTCATGAATATTCAATTCATTGCTTAGCATTATCTTTAGGGATTCCACCAACAAACAGTCACGGACTTCGTGACCTCACACCACCGATCTCCACCGCCATATACTACTACAGTTGGTTTGGGGTCTTTCACCACTAGGGACAGCAAAGCCATGCTTAATTATTTATCCTGGCATCATCCATTCTAATTATCTTGCCAATGTGTTCAACATTTTCATAATGTTCACATTAATTTGCCTTTTTCGAGTCGAGGCTAAAGCCTTGGACTTAACTGTCCATTTTTCCATTATTCATTTAGAAAAAAATCATTATATTCCATTAAAGTCTTTTTTCTCACGCACGCATTGATTTTTATCCCGAAAATCATTTTCGATTTAAGGACTTAAATTATTTTTTTCATATTAGTGCCAAAACACTCTTTAGTATTTTTTTTCATAAAAATATCACACTTTAAGTAAATTACCAATTTACCATTTTGTCTTTACCAAAACTTGCAACCTTATCATTTTTCAAGTGTTATTCTAAAAATACCCCTTTCAAGTTCTAAGTTCAACATTTAGGCATTTTAGTCATTAACACACTTGTTAAACTTCTCACTTTACCAAAATTACACATTTTGCATTTAAACCCTTTTTAATATATAAAATCACGTTTTTTTTACATATTAAAGTCTATTTCTCATATTTAAGCCTACAAAATTTAATTATGTCTTTTCACAACTTAAAACCCATTTCGTCAATATTCAAATATTTGACATGTTTACACTTTCAAACTTAGTGTAACACACTTTAATTTTGACTTTTTGCATAAAGACCCATACTTAGTCATTTTATTCACACTAAGTCTTCCAGACTTTTATTAATTACATTTTTACCCAAAGTTTGCAAGAAGACTACACTTTCACATATTTATACTTTTAATCCCATAACTTAGTTTAACAAACTAAATAGTATACTTTGTAAATGAAACTCCGTTTGCTCATTTCATAATGATTCATCAACATTAAAATTACTATATTAATCTCATAAAAAGGGCATATACATACCAAGTGTTATCACATCAAATAAATCATTTATTCACCTTAAAATATGAGTTTAAAAGCATTTTATTTCATAAAATAAGGACTTACCGGATAGATATTTTGGATGGTGAAGAATTCAAAAATCCATGGAATGTAGAGCATCTACGTAAGTATTATCATTAATTCAAAGGATTTCCATGATTGTATCTCTTTTGATTTTATTTCAGTATCAACAAAAAGATGATTTCAGTCTCTTTAATTTTTTAATTTTTTTCGGAGTATAGTGATGATATACATCTCCCAAAACAAAGATAACTTTTGATCTACAGCTCCGTGATCTTTAGCTCTAACCAAGTCATAATAGGATTACAACCCTCGTCACTTGGTCGACAATAAAGAAAAATAATAACAACCCAAATCAAAATAGGATTATAATCCTTAGCACTTGGTTGGAAATAATAATTTACTGTGATACCCCGCTTATAATATTAACGGGTGGCCAGCCCTATACTAAGATAAAACAAGGATCTCAAGTGGATCATTCTCAGCATCAACTACCGAAGAGTTTTAAAAGTAAATTAACCACCCTATATCAGAATAAATAAATGCCAAAAAAAACTTAAAGAACAAAACAAACCATCAATAACAACTACTGAATGTGATCATATTTATAGAGCATATACAACAAAAGAATATGCCAAAATAAGTTGTCGGGCAACAGACTATACAAATTAACCAATCACTAAAATATATATAATATGCACAACGCTACAACCCTGGGATATGCACACTGAAATTATAATTATGGATCCTTAACTAGATTTACAAAAAGAGATGCGACTACAACAAAAGTCCTACAACAGTCCGCACGTGTTACAGCTCCATAGACACTGGAATGGATAATCATCATTAGCGCCCTTGCAGTGGGACATCTACATAATAATAAATAAAAGCAAGAGAGATAATGTAAACGGGTCAGAGCCCGAGGTTTGAAAATGGTTTAGCAAGTGAATTAAAATGCATAATAATTATGAATGCACAATTCCATATTATAAAGTGGTGCCACACTCTCTTGAGACTCAACCTTACCCCTCAACTATAGTGCGCACCTAAACGTATGCATTTTAATCTTAAGCAAGCTACCCAACTGTGACACCCCGCCTACTAAAATACTGGGTGGCCAGCCAGTGATCAAAATAAAACGTTGGTCTCAGATGGCTCATTCTTAGCATCACTATCGAAAACATTTTAAAATTACTAACCACCTAGTAATTTAATTAGACTGGTGCCAAATTTTAACTTTCATTAATTAACAACAGGCGGAAAATAAATAATAATAAAACCATCAACACAACTAATAACTGAATCCCACATAGATGAATAATATAAATTAAGATAACCGAATCAACTATCGGTTCAACAATAAAATACAACAGTAACTGAAACAATAACCTGGATACACAAAGTCCGATAAGTAAAGTAAATACAAAATCTGAGGGCGACATGACCAAATGAGTACTGAAAAGTTCCTACACTAGGAGTAAATGAACGAAGCGTCTATAACAAAGTCCAGCAACTTCCACATGAGCTGGAGCTATGCATTCCTGGATAGAATCCTCAAACTGGGTGTCCCTATGGCTGGACACCTAAAATATTTTGGAAAAGATTTTGACACGGGTCAGAGCCCAAGTAAAAAATTTTGAAAATATTTAGTAAGAAGTTAAATTGCAATAATTAAATATGCATGCACGCTTTTCATATTTAAGCTAGTGTCTCACTCTCTTGAGACATATCTCACCACTTATCTAATGTGCACACTTAATGCCTGCCTTCTACCTTTCCTAGTTAAGCTACCCCACCTAACTAGCCATAACAAGTCTCCTTTTACAAACTAACTTATTGTACCCACCCGTATTACCCATATAGTATGTTATCGAATTTCTATGTCTTTTATCCCATTATAAATTTCTCAGTATATGTTTATTTCTCTTCATAATATAGTTATTCTTAATGTCACTATCTTTCTCTTCTAATAAACTCACACAGTATAATAAAATCCCACGTATACATATATCACTTTGTTATATATGTACCAACACTGTACCCCTCAGCTGACTTGCGGTGCGAGTATATTATGCTATAATGTCCTGGTACATCATCTACCAAACAGAACTAGTAAAATAAATCACAAGTATATACATTTATCACACTAATTATATATATACAATACAGCACCACTAGGCTGGGACCTCCGATGCGTACATACTCTACTATCAAGTCCCGGTATATCACGCACTGTATAAAGGACTACGGGTTTCGAATCACTCTGGAACAGTATCAATACAAATCACACATATTGGAGGCAAATATAGTTCACATACCCATGGGTCACGTACATACTTACGCTCCCATGGTCAGCTGACTTATTAACTCACAAATAAGTCATTTACAGTCCTATGTCCTTAAGGTACCAATCTAAATCCCCCCGAAGGCTGAATAGTGCCCTTGCATTCAAAATAAGAAATTATTTAATTAAATCTCAGTTTTTCAATTTAATCCTAAAACATGCATCTAGGTGTGATTAAAATCAATATGATCATGCCAGAATAATTAATCATACACAAAACACACAAATGAGGAAAAATTCCCCAAAGGGGCAAAACCTTTTTATTTTTACTATAATTTGTAAAAATGATTACACGGATTACAATGAAAATAAGTGTGACACGAAAATACCCATAAGTGTCGGTTCTGATGTCGTCGGCTAGAATCTCCCTCGGGAACTCCAGGTGGGCAGCAATGAAGAAGAGAGAGGCTTCTCCACAAAGTACTCCAGAAGAGTAGTAAACGATCCTCTTGAAGGTTTAACAATTCACATACATAGATAGGAGTGTTTATGTGAATAAAGAAGGCATAAAACCTTAAAAAGTGAAGTCTGTTTCTGGGCAGTTTTTCGTAGAAATCGTGTTGTGAAAAGACTTGGAAAAATGTGTAGAAGGTACACTAGTATTATACAAAAATCAAGGCGGCGACGTCGCTCGAACGAGATAGGCATCTCGCTCGAACGAAGGGCACGTGTCATTCGAACGACTTCGCGTGAGATGCTGATCTCACTTGAACGACAGTGCAACCTAATTTGAACGAGCTCGTCGACCGAGGCACTCCGCTTCTACACTTAGAAAAAATTATGTTTTTGATAAAAAAATATTCCAGACTTCAAAAATTATTTTCTAGAAAATTTCCCAAATATTTATGCAAAAAATAAACAACTCCAATAAATTATTTTACCGATAATGCATAGTGGAGTAGTGGGAAACAGTTGAGCAGCATGTCGCATGTAGCATGATGCACGTGTGAAGATGATGGATGCATGAATTCGGATAAAAGGAGTCGTGGATGATCATGATGACGTGTCGAATGTAGCGGTATCAGACATACAAACTGTGATCTAGGAAAAACAGAAAATTCCTAGATTTTACCCCCGACATTTATAAAATTATGTCCTTACAAATCTCCCCCTATGTCTATGCCGGCACATACATAAAAATTCGAATTATGAAATCTCCCTAAAATAAATGACATATAAGATAATATCCCCATTAAACCCTCAAACTGAGAATACTAAATGACATGTCTTCAATCAAACTTCAGCATTTTTAAATCTTCAGCTCTTCAGAAACTCCCAAAGCTTTTCTCATCAGGGTGTGTAATCCAATCAATATCAACTTTGAACCTACACACATGAGATAAAGCAAATAACCGTGACAAGCAACAATTTGAAATATAATGAAATATTAAAATCAAAGATCAATTGAGCTTAAGCAAATCATCGATAAATCAACCAAGTTGAAGCACCTTATACTATTGACTCACTTGAGTCTGCATTGTATAAGTGCTCATCTAGTTTGGAAATGGTGACAAAATTGAGTCCATTCCCTAGATTCCAAAAAGCCTCAGACTCTACTCTTTATTCCTCTTGATTGATTGTTTAAAGGTATATTCTCAATCACCCACACACACATTAAGATTGCATTCATATCATATATATTGCATAAAATGATGGTGTGAGATTTGTGTGTGTTTAATCCCATTTAAAATTGGTTTTAATAATTTTTGGAATTTTTAAATGATTTTTTTGAAATTAAAACTTGGTTTATAAAACTTTTGGGGTTATTGTGTAATTCCTGGTTTTATGTTTTCATTCCTGAAAGTTGGTTTGGGTAGGATCCGAAAGCTCTTGAGAATTTAGGGTGCCTGTGTAATTGTTTAAAACGCACGTGTGAGGATTGATCTTAGCCCTACACCTGTCCCAGTCATACCGGCCTGATTTATGTTTGTTTGTAGACACATAACCCTTGTCTAATCTCAGCCCTTGGATCATTGTTATCAACACTATGCATGCGTTTGATCCCAATCCCTGTGAACCTCTCTAGACCTATCAGAAGACGTTTAATCCACCGTTGTTCTTTAACCGTTGGATCAAGGTCAAAAGCCATTGACCTCATCTCAGCCCTTGGTTTTGAACAGACCTTATCGATCCTTCCTTGCTCCTTATAAAAGGAGGCTTACCCTCAGCCTTTAGAAGACTTTTGGTACTTCGTCTAAGAAGAGAGAAGAGAGAGAAGAGAGAAGATAGAGAAGAGAGAAACCGGAGAGAGAAAGAAACCCTAAATCGTCATAACCCTGTTTCAAACCCTAAACTCATGTTTTCCAAAGTCAGTTTGAATCAAAACCAAACCTGAGTGTTTGAGAGTTATTTTTGAGTTGGTTTGAAAGCTTGTTCATGGTTTACCCTCTTGAGTTTGAGATCTTGTGTCCAACTTAAACATTTAGGTTAGATATGTATTTCTTTTTTATAGAAATTATAGATCTGGTCATTTTAAGTTATATTACACTTAGATCTGCATATTTAGTTTCTCATCTTGAGAAATCACTTTGTTGATTTATTTTCTGTAAATGTTTTTCACAACTCTAGAATCAACAAAATTATTTTCTGTTTCTAGTTCTTTTGAAACAAGACTTCTGACTTAGTTGGAATCGTAATTGGTGGTTTCCAATTTAAAAATCATTTTCAAAACCCTCTGAAATTAGTTATGACCTTGGAAGTCTTACGAGAAAGGTAACCTTGGATTTCAGGATTAATTAAAAGTTCAAACAAAGTTCTTTTGTTTCCTAAGAAGAGAGAAACTGAAAATCACAGCATATAAATCTGATATGTAATTTGATAGGACTGTTTGTATAAAATAAGTGAGCATGTGTGCACGCATGTGTTAGATCACCATCACAAACACTTGTCACACTACAACACATAAGTGTTGGTTATAAGATATTGAATTAATAAGAGTCGACATAAAGACTGGAACAAAGTGGAGAAGTTATCAAATTAGGAAAGCCACAACAACATCAGACCTGCGGAGAAGCTAGAATCAAACCAGTGGGTACATTTCTAAACTTGTATAGGACTGTTTTGTGTGCATGTGTGTTAAATAGTTTGTAACTTGTATATTTTGTTTTAGTGGATTTTTGGTTTGTGACTTAGAAGTCACCGTGGATGTTTCCTCAGTTGGGTGAGTTTTTACCACGTGAAAAACGCCTTGTCCTTAGTCTTTCTACATATCCTCATCTCATTCTTATGGTTGCGCTGAGTTTAATTGATTTAAACATTTTAGTTTTGTTTTTCAAAACTAGTTAACTAATCTTGAACAAATCTCGTGGATGTTTTATTAAACACATCTTGTGATTAAACTGATTTGATTTAAAGAAAACAGTTTCTTCAAAAAACAGATCGAAGTTACTTCAATAGTTTAATCTTTCATTAAACAGCCTAAGTAATAGATTTTTCAATTGGTATCAGAGCTTTGGAAATTTCTTTTTAAAAGATCTTGTGTTTCTGAAATTGTTTTCTTAAAATCAAACAATGGACGAGAAAAATGAAAGATTTGGTAACTTAACCAGACCTCCTCTCTTTGATGGAAACAACTTTGCTTACTGGAAGGTAAGGATGGTTGCTTTCATACAAGGAACCTTGTAAGATGATGTCTGGGATATTGTTGAAAATGGATATACTTATCCTACTAAACCAGCCACTGAAGGAAGTAATGAGAGGATTAAGAAAGTGTTAAGTGAATTCACTTAAGAAGAGAAGCAAGTTTCTCGAAACAATAACAAAGGAAATAATGTCATTTTTATGTTTATAAATGAACATGAGTTCAAAAGAATCTCATCTTGTGCCACTTCTAAGGAAGCTTGGGATACACTGATTACTTCACATAAAGGTGACACTAGAGTTAAGGCTACTAAAACTCATATGCTTGTCCAGCAATATAACTCTTTAATTATGTCAGACTCTGAATCATTTGATGACTTTTACATGAAATTGACTAACATTATGACCAAATTGCATGCTAATGGGATAACTTATGATAGACATGAAATTGTCTCTAAAACTCTAAGATCATTACCACAGAAATTTGATAATAAAAGATATGTTATTGAGGAAATTAGTGATCAAAATCTCACTCCTGAATTACTCAGTAGTAAATTGAGAACTGTGGAGATGGAATTAGGATTTAAGAAACAATTGACCCAGTCCCATAGGAAACAAACTAGTTCCAATTTGATTTTTTCCTCTAAGCTAATGAAACCTGAGCTTACTATTCCCAATGATGACTCTGATGAGAATGAGATATAGATAGTTTGGATAATCAAATTGCCTTGATGTCAAAAGAGTATAAGAAAATTGTTAAATTTAGAAATAAAATGGCAAACAGACAAGGCAAGCCAAATTATCCAACTCAGTCTAACCACAAACCTCATGAGAAAGGTCAAGATAAACAACACAAGGACATTCATATGAGACCTAACAAAGACTTCAAGAACATTCAATGTTTTAGATGTGGTAAATTGGGTCATATAGCACAGGACTGTAGAGTTAAATTGAACACGACCAATAAACATACTAGGGTAGACATTTGTAAGACATGGGATGATTCAAGTGATTGTAAAAATGAGGAACCTGAGTCATCTGATGTTTTTTATCCTTGTATGTCCTTCTTTTCCAAGATAATCTATAATGATGATATGCCAGTGCCTATGTATGAGAATGATGTTAGTAGCTCTACCTCTTCTGTTATGAATCATGATGCTACTAGTTTAGATGCTTTAATTTCTGAGAACAATGTTAGTTCTACAACGGGGTGTGTGAGCCAAAGGGAAAGCGATAATGACGATGCCAATGTGTGTGTGAGTTCAAGAAATGAATCATTAGGGGTCACTTCACACACTACACTTAGTGATTCGGACACTGAAGACCTCCCTAATATTGACACACTTTATGCGAAAACTCTTAAGAAAAGATCTAGACTAGAGAATACTATGAAAGACCTCACTAAGAAACTAGAAGACCTAAGGATAATGGTTAAACTTAATGATGAAGAGTATACTACCCAATGTCTAACTCATGAGAATGAAGTCAAAAAAAATTATCAAAAATTGAAAAATTTTATTGAAACAAATGAAACTCTGGAGAAAAAATATAAAGGGACATTATTAGAATTGGAACAATCTAAATAAAAGATAGAAACTATTTTCAAAAAAATTGCAAAATTTTAAAATAATTCCAACTATTTTGATGGTTTTGTTACTGATTCGAAAACCAATTCTCATGATCGAACCGAAATAGGGTTTTGCCCCAATTTAAAGACACAAACTAAAAACTTTGAATCAATAAAGTTTGTGTCAGGAGGCAAAAGACCTATAGAAACTTGTCCAGATTTTCATTCCCTAAAAGATGATTTTGATGAAAAACAAAAAAAGTTTGATATTGGCGAATCAAGTTACTGTAAGTGTGATAGTCAACCTAAGGTTAAATACATCTGCCCTCCTATTAGGAAGAGTGCTTCTTCGTTCCAAACTGTACTCCCTAGAAATAAGGCTCAACATCAAAATTCCATGAAACCTATTGTTGATACCAAATTTAATCTGCTGACATTGCCCAATTAAATGAAGACATGTGGCGATCTACATGGCAACAACAAATACTTTCGAGGAACCCACGCGCTCCGAGGAACAAGACTACAACGAGGAAGACTATTTCCCCGAGGAACACTACTTCCCCGAGGAACTCACACGCTCCGAGGAACAAGACCTCTCTGAGGAACTCTTGAGTACCGAGAAGCTTAGGCAGTCCGACCAACTTAGGCGGTCCGAGCTGCACCTCGAACAAAGCGTTAATAGCTGGATAACCAACAGTTTTACCGTTCATTAAATGCTTATCATTCAGACGTACACGCTTAAGGGGCATTGAATGTATTACCCTTTCATATGTACATCATTTAATGTGTCACCCTTTCACATTACAGCCCCAGGGCTATAAATACATTGTACAATCCTCATTGTAAAAGGACCCCCGGACCGGAATTTCTTGAGATAACTTGTAATCAAGAATTCCCAAAACACTCAGCAATAACATAGCAGTGGACGTAGGCCATTCTTATAAGGCTGAACCACTTTAAAAAATTTTGTCTCATTTATTTATCTGTGATTGAATAATTAGAGTGATCTAATTTTTTACATCAACAGATTGGCGCCGTCTGTGGGAATCGACTGGTAATATCGTTTTTCACCAAAAACAATCCATTACGAATGGCGAACATTCCGGAATCCAGCAATCGAAATGCTGGAACCCCTCCAAATCCATCTGCTCTGCCAAATATTCCAGATCTGGCTGGAATAATGACAAATCTGGCTCAGGGCCAGACCGTCATGCAAGAAATAATGCAACAACTCATCCAAACCCTTCATGGCGGTGCACCAACCCATTCAGGACTGCGGAGTATTCAAAGAAACACTCGTGCACCATGATCATGTACTAGGTGTACCAATTCATATCGCAATGAAGAATCTGAAGATTTTTCTTATCAACCTGGACGAACTTCGTCAGTGCGAGCCACAGATACAGAACAACGTATCACTCTTTCTCCAGAAAGGACTAGTGCGTTAGAGAGGTTAAGCAGGGTATCACCTTTTGATCGATTATGACTTAGAAGGATTAGAAGTCCTCCTAAAGTCGTATCGAGGAGTTTTCGATGACCATCAGATTTAAGGGAAGGATCTGCCCAGTCGCGACCAGCTGCTCGTCAAGATAGATCTCATGAGCGACCAGCTGCTCGTCAAGATAGATATCAAGAAGCCACTTCAACGCGATCAATTGCTCGAACCAATAGGCCCAAGGAAGGGAATGATGCATGAAAAGGCTCTATTCAAAGGCTGGAGGATAGATTAGGGGAAATGGCTAAGGCCAAGAACCCTCTACAACGAACCTTTGTTCGAGGAACACCTTTTGTCCAGGCTATTGTAGATTTTCCAACACCATCAAAGTTCAAAGCACCTGTTGTGACCCTCAAATATGATCGAAAGGTTGATCCTGTCCTTCATATAGAACAATACCAAGCTGCAGCCGACATCTATGCTGTTCTAGATGAGATGAGATGCAGGGCATTCTCGGTAACTCTTACCGAATCTGCTCAAATATGGTATAATAATCTTCCTCGGGGTAAAATCTCAACTTTTCTTCAACTGGCCGAGTTATTCATTGGGAATTTCTGTTTTGGGGCAAAGCCAGTTAAACGAGTAGCACATTTGTTAAGTGTTAGACAAAAGGCTGGTGAGAGTACTAGAGATTACATAACTCATTTTAATAACGAGAAACTGGAAGTAATTGATTATGAGGAGAAGACAGATATTACTGCCTTGATGAGTGGACTACTGCCGAACAAGTTATACTACACTTTGGCCAAAGATCCACCTAGAACCATGTCAGACCTGATGGGAAAAGCGTCCAAGATTATGAATGTCGAGGAGGCTATGGCTGCGAAGAAGAATATGGATGCTAAAGAAACCAAGGTGGAAGGTGATAAAGTTAAGAAGAAAGAGCATAAGAACAATGGTAATGACAAACATTTAAAAAGTAGGTCGGTATGGGATGTAATGAAGAAATATGATAATTATACTCCTTTGAAGAAGGATATCAACCATGTTCTCGAGGAAATCAAGAACAACGAGGAACTAAACTGGCCATAGAAAATGAAGGCAGACCCTAACAAGAGGAATAAAGCGAAGTATTGCGAGTTTCATAAAGATCATGGCCATATGACCAAGAACTGCATAGCTCTTCAGAATGAGATTGAAACACTCATCCGATGAGGAAAGCTGTCAAAGTATGTTGATCATGGAAACGAAAGAAGAAACAACGACCGAGCAAGAGAAAGGTATAGATCTCCTCGTTGAGGAGAGGAGAATAAGAAAAGAAACCATGAAGTTGATCCAGAAGACGACCCCGATCTTCCCAAGAGACCAAGGCAGCCAGAACGAGAGGTATTTTTAATACGCTTTGGGTCATTTGACTGTAATGTTATAACAGATGGAGATGCAGGAGGAGGAGACCTTACTGCAGAGAGAAAAGCTTACCTCGGTGAGTCTCAAGCTTGCTCGTACATTCAGCGAATAAATCTAGCTGAGGAGGATCGCCCGAGAAAGGTGAACAAGGAGAAATTGGTCATCGGTTTCTCAAAGAATGACCTTACAGGAGTTTTTTATCCTCGTGATGACCCATTGGTGATCAAAATGAGGATGAAGGAGGTAATGATTTCAAGAGTACTGGTCGATAATGGTAGCTCGGCAAACATCATGTTCTACTCGTGCTTCGATAGTTTAAATCTAAAGCTATCTCAACTGGAGCCTTACCACAGACCCCTCATCGGTTTTGCTGGTGAGAAAGTATTTCCACTTGGGATGATCAAGTTGGATATATTCATTGGTACGTGTCCTGCTTGTCGGACAAAAAGAATACGTTTCTTCATGATGGATAAGAATGTTCAATCATCGTACAATATCATCATGGGAAGAGTAGGATTGAAGAAGTTCGAGGCTGTACCATCTACAGTGCATCAGTGCCTAAAATTTCTAATAAACTTTGGAGTAGGAGTTGTGAAAGGTGATCAGAAAGTAGCTCAGAAATGCTATTATTCATCCGCCGAGCAAGAATAACTGGAGGAATCAAGGAAAAAGACTACTACCTATCAGGTGGATGAAGATGCAGAAATTGAAACATTAGATCCTAGAGATGAGTCTCAACTTGTGAAGGGTCAAGTGGTGGAAGCTACTAAAAACATCATTCTGGACGACGAACACCCTGAGCGAACTACTCAAGTAGGTTCGTCGTTGGAAGCCTCATTAAAACAGGAATTGATAACTTTCCTTAGAAGCAGAAGACAAACTTTTGCATGGAGCCATGAAGATATGCCTGGGATAGACCCAAACTTCTTATGTCATGAGCTCAATGTGAATAAGGAGATCAAGTATGTGAAGCAGAGAAGAAGAGTGTTCAGCCCTGAGAAGAATCAAGCTATACAGGAGGAAGTAGAGAAGTTCCGGAAAGCCTGTTTCATTGAAGATGTTAAATATCCAGACTGGTTGGCCAATGTGGTGATGGTAAAGAAGAAGAACAATAAATGGAGGATGTGTGTAGACTTCACCGACCTCAACAAAGCATGCCCAAAGGATCACTTTCCACTGCCCCGAATTGATCAACTGGTGGATGCTACCTCGGGACACGAGTTGCTGAGCTTCATGGATGCTTATTCTGGCTACAATCAGATCAAAATGAAACCTGAAGATAGGGAGAGTACTTCTTTCATTACCCCTAGGTGAACTTATAGTTATAATGTTATGCCTTTTGGTTTGAAAAATGCAGGTGCGACATATCAGCGGCTGATGAACAAGGTCTTTGTTGAACAAATCAGTTGCAATATGGAAGTCTATGTTGACGACATGCTGACGAAAAGCAAGAAAGTTGTCGATCATCTAGTTGACTTAAGTCAGACTTTTAATCAACTGGATAAATATCAAATGAAACTGAACCCGATGAAGTGCATATTTGGAGTACGAGAAGGCATGTTTCTCGGGTACATTGTCAATCAACGAGGCATTAAAGCAAATCCTGAAAATATCAAAGCTCTATTAGGGCTGCGATCTCCAACGACGAAGAAGGAAGTGCAGAGTCACACAGGACGAGTAGCAGCACTCAACAGATTTGTGTCACGAGCAACTGATAGATGTCTCCTATTCTTCAAGACACTCAGAAAGACTTTTGAGTGGAATGATGAATGTGAGAAGGCTTTTCAAGACTTGAAGAAATACTTGGGAGCACCTCCACTGTTATCCAGGCCAGTGATGAGAGAAAAATTGTATTTGTACCTTGCAGTGTCCGAGAATGCATTTAGCTCGGCGTTGATCAGAGTGGAGAATGGAGTGCAAAAACCAATTTACTACACAAGTAAGGCCTTCCGAGGTGCAGAGATCAGATATCCAAGGCTGGAAAATTTAGCACTGGCGCTTATTGAGGCTAGTAGAAGAATGAGGCCATACTTTCAGGCTCATACCATAGTAGTATATACCGATATGCCATTGAGGCAAGCCCTTCATAAACCAGAAAAATCAGGGAGATTAATGTACTGGGCAATAGAGCTCGGTGATGTAAGGACATTTTTATTATGTCCGAAATGTTTCATTTAGTTATGTCGTACGCCGTTACATTTGGCACATCTCTACACGATCGCACACGAAGGCCTCAATCCGAATTTCAGGAATCAAGCATTTATGATCTCCATCATGTGTCCCTCATCTGCCTTAACGACTTCACGTTCCATGATTTTAGGGACTTTATGCAAGTGGTACGCAAGAGAAGTCAAAACAGTGCAACAAGGCTTGATAGGGAAGTTCAAGGGAAATTTGGTACTTTTTCAGCCACCTTCCAGAGAACCAGTCAACTAGAAAGTTGAAGATCTTGCTGCAACAAAGATACTGGAAGAAACGGCACCTCAATCTAAGGTACGGTGAACAAGTTATGGCCCGTTGAAAATGGAGATATTTACATTGAAAATACTGGGAATTTTTCTAAGTGTTTAGCCCCTGTTCCCAGCAAGTTTCCCCGAACCCAGTCCGAACCAGTTCGGGGGGGCGAACCGATTCGCAGGGTACCCGAACCGGTTCAAGGTACCTGTACGCTGGATAGAATTTTAGAGTTTTAAAATCGTGGGTCTCTTCATGTATTTCCCTATAAATACCAACTTCGGGGGAGATATTTCATAAGACTTTGAAAGACGAATTTGAGAGTCCATATACCTCTAAGTCTTCACCTATTGAGCCCAAGACTCTAGGTTTTTGATTCACACAAATTTCCAAACACTTGTGAATCACTTTGCAACCCAGGAACACAACTTTGGTTTGTTCAACCCTTGTGGAGAAGTCGTCTTTCTTCTTCATTGCTGCCCTCCTGGAAAGGGATATTTCCAGTCGCCGACTACAGAATCCGACACCTGAGGGTAATTCTTAGTCACTTGTATTTTCATTGTAATCCAAAATTGTACAGTTACAATATTATAATGAAAATAAATGGTTTTGCCCCTTTGGGGGATTTTTCCTCACAAGCATGTGTTTGAATGTTCTTGCTTAGTTCATTATCTTATTCAATCACATACTGTTGCATGTTTAGGGTTTGTTTGGGTTAAAAGGTGTTTAATATATAAGTTTATCATTTGAACGCGAGCACATACGTTCTCAAATTGGTATCAGAGCAGGTTACGCTAATCTATCGCGTATTCCTATTTTCCGCAAAAGTTTTTTAACATATCAATTTTCTGAAAAAATTGATTTTTGAAAAAGTGCGTGTTCAAATGGAGAAGTTATATAATAAAATGCCTGTGTTTTACGGGACAAATTATGCTTATTGGAAAGCTCGAACGAGGTCGGCTTTAAAAGCCATATATGAAAGGGTTTGGATTTTAGTTGAAAGAGGGTGGACTCCTCCCCCCGTGACTGTTGATAATGTGATCAACTTAAAACCTGACACTTCTTGGACTGAAGAAGAATTTAAATGGTCATCTTTTAATTCTAAGGGTCTAAGTGCTATTTGGGGGTCTGTCACACCTGATGAGTTCAAACGCATAATGACGTGCACCACTTCAAAAGAGGCATGGGATGTTTTACAACTCACCCATGAAGGAACTAATGCTGTGAAGGAGTCTAAGTTGTAAAATTTGACAACTCAATTTGAAACCATCACCATGCATGAATCTGAATGCTTTGATGAATTTTATGCTAGAATTTCTGACATTGTGAATACTAGCTTTAATCTTGGTGAACATATTCCTAATGCTAGAGTTGTTAAAAAGATTATGCGTTCTTTGCCTAAGCGTTTTATCCCTAAAGTCACTGTGCTAAATTCTTTGGGTAATTTAAATACGCTAAAATTGGAAGAACTTGTAGGAAATTTGCTAACATATGAAATTGATATGTTCCCTAAAACTGCTAAATCTAAAGATAAAGGAATTGCACTTAATGCCCAAGAGAGAAGGAGTGAAGGGTCTGCTAGAAAGAGGGTAGAGTCATCTAGAAAGAGAGAGACTGACATATCAGATTCTGAGTGTGATTTTGACTTAGATGATTTGGATCCTTTTGCAAAAAATTTCAAGAGGATTCTCAAATTTAAGAAAAATGGCAATTTTAAAGATAAAAAGAAATTTCAGAAAAATAAGTTTGAAAAGAAAAATGAAAAAGATTTTAAAGATCCTCCTAAGAAAGAAAGTGAGAGATGCTTTGAGTGCGATGGTAGGGGTCATAGAGCCTTTGAGTGTGCCACTCGTCTTAATAGAGATAAAGGGAAAGCTGTCCTTAATGCTACTCTTAGCGACGACAGTGAGGTCGAGACGGTGGATTCAGGAGATGAGTCACCGCATGAGTGTAACTTCACCGCATTCATGGCCAGTCAAGTGAGCACTCCTAGTTCTCTTCACGACGATGAAGATGATGCTTCACAGGGACACCTCGATAGTGAGATCGATGTGAGTGAGGGGGAGGATGACTCAAGTGAGAGCGAAAGTGATATTCAACGCGCCTATATTCTGAGTCTTTTAAAACTAAAAAACGTAACAATGCGCTAGTTCTTAAGGTCACCGGCTTAGAGGAAGATTTAAGAAAGGCGAGAGAAAGAGAGTCCTCCACCTTCACCGCCCTGAGAGAGAGAGAATCTGCCTGTGTCGAGAAAGAGAGTTCGTTTAGAGAGAGAGAGAGAGTTTTAGAGAAAGAGAGAGGGGACTTGACTAAACAAGTGGCTAGTCTTACGAGTCAGCTCCATTCCTCCGTGGAGACTCGAAAGAAACTTGAAGCCATTGTTGCCCAGCTGACTCATGATCTTGAGAAAGCACGAGAAGTCAAGGTACAAATCGAGGACAGATCTGGGAAGATGGGAAAGATGCTCCTCGTCCCCGCTTTAGGTTTTAGTGATCGGTAAGGAATTGGTTATGATGGTGCCTCCACGTCCCAAATTGCACCTGGACCAGTTCCTGAGTTTACTACGAACCCTTATGGCCATCGTCAAAATCCTCGAAGGAGAGTTCGACCAAGAAAAGAAAACCAAGGTCCGTCTTTGACTGTGTTCTTTTGTACTTATTGCAAAAGAAAAGTCCACCTTAGGGAGTCTTGCTATAGCATGGGTCGAACACGGCGTACTACTTCTCCACCACGTCATACTGATGAGTTTTCTAGTCTGAGAGAGCGAGTTGAGTTCTTAGCTACCACGACCCAGAGTTTAATGGAAGAATTCCGACGGATGTCTTTGCAGTTAGTGAATGCTTCTCACATTGCAGCTAAAACTAACAACAACAAAGGCAAACAAAAGGTCATCTCGACTTGGGTACCTAAGAAAGATAAAAAGGCTTTTGTTGTTCATGTTGCTTTCAAAGCACATAATACCTAACAGTGGTATTTTGATAGTGGGTGCTCCAGACACATGACAGGTGATGCCTCATTTTTTAAGACTTTTGAGGACTATCAGGATGGCAGAGTCACCTTTGGAGATGGGAGCAAGTCTAGCATTGTAGGACGAGGTACTGTCGAGTTACCTGGATTTCATATGCTAGAAAATGTTTTGTACGTCAAAGGTTTGAAAGCAAACCTTCTCAGCATTAGCCAGTTGTACGACACTGACTTTGCAGTAAAGTTTGACCGGGATACTTGTAAAGTATATAATCAAGCCGGTAAACTATTAGTGCAAGGGGTAAGGACAAAGGATAACTGCTATGGGACTGATCCCACGTCCTCACTTATCTGCAACAGCGCCACGATCACTCCTATGGATCTGTGGCACCAACGTCTAGGTCACGTGAACGTTAGAGATCTTAATCGCTTAGCTAAAAAGGACCTAGTACGTGGCTTACCATCTCTTGGAAAGTCAACTTCGACCGTTTGTGGACCCTGTCAGTTGGGAAAACAAATTCGTAGTCCCCATAGAAAGTTGCATTCCATTACCACTTCTCGTGTTCTTGAGTTGATTCACATGGATCTTATGGGTCCTACTCGTACTGAGAGTTTGGGTGGTAAGAGGTATATCCTCGTGATGGTAGACGATTTCTCCAGGTACTCCATTGTAGGTTTTCTGAGAGAGAAATTCGATGCTGTAGAGTTTCTAACGACCAAGTGTCGTGTCCTACAAAATCAACACGGAGTCACTATTAACATAATACGTAGTGACAACGGCACTGAATTTAAGGAAGCAAAGGTGGACCTTTACTGTGATAGCCTCGGGATTAAACATGAGTTTTCTGCTGTGAGAACTCCTCAGCAAAATGGGATTGTTGAGAGAAAGAATAGAACGATCCAAGAGATGGCTAGATCTATACTTCAAGGTCGTAAAGTTTCTAGGAGATTTTGGGCAGAGGCAGTGTCTTCTGCATGCCACACGGTGAATAGGGTTTATTTACGTCCACACACACTTCAGACTCCTTATGAGTTGTGGACTGGCAAGAAGCCCAACCTGGCATATTTTCGTGTTTTTGGGAGTAAATGCTACATTCTACGGGATAGAGAGCAATTAGGAAAGTTCGACTCCCGGAGCGACGAGGGAATATTTCTAGGATATTCATCGACTAGCAGAGCATACCGGGTTTTTAACCTGAAGAGCTCTAAGGTTATGGAATCAATAAACGTCACCATGCAAGATGACGAACCTTCGACGGTTATTGATCCTAACCTTCAGTGTGAGGATGAGGATTGTTCTGACAGTGATTTACCTGTTCCTCTTTCACACTCTGTGGACCCTACTCTTGTGGTAAGGGACACACCTGCTTGGGTTCGCAAGAGTCATGACCCTTCTTCCATTGTTGGTGATCCCACTCTAGGGGTCAAGACTCGTGCTCAGCTAGAGAACGTTGTTAGCCATCTTTGCTACACGTCCAAAGTCGAGCCCAATAACCATAAAGAAGCACTCAAGGATGAACACTGGATATCTGCTATGCACGATGAGTTGCTTCAGTTTAAAAAGAATAATGTCTGGGAACTTGTCCCCCGACCTAGTGAGACTAATGTGATTGGTACCCGGTGGATTTTTAAGAATAAAATGGATGAACATGGTACTATAATCCGAAACAAAGCTAGGTTGGTCGCTCAAGGCTACACACAGATAGAGAGTGTAGACTTTGGGGAGACATTTGCTCTTGTTGCGAGGCTTGAGTCCGTCCGCCTACTACTCGCCATCGCATGTCATCTGCGCTTCAAGTTATATCAGATGGATGTCAAGAGTGCCTTTCTAAATGGCATTCTATAGGAGGAGGTTTACGTGGAACAACCAAAAGGGTTTGAAGACCCTCAGCACCCGGAGCACGTCTACTATCTGAGGAAAGCCTTGTATGGTTTAAAGCAAGCACCCCGTGCTTGGTACGAGAGGCTTACTTCCTATCTCTTAGCCCGTGGCTTCAAGAGAGGGGGAGTTGATATGACGTTGTTCGTCAGGAGAGATGACGGTGCAATTTTGGTTGCCCAAGTCTATGTGGACGACATAGTCTTTGGATATACGTGCTCTCAACATGCTCATCACTTTGAGGAGGAAATGAAAAGTGAGTTTGAGATGAGCATGGTTGGTGAGCTTACATTCTTCCTTGGTCTCCAGGTTCGTCAGCTAGAGGATGGGATGTTCATCTCCCAATCCAAGTATGCTAGAGGCCTAGTGAAGAAATTTGGTTTAGACTCCGCTAAGCATGCACGTACACCTATGAGTACCACTACCAAGCTTAGTAAGAACACTTCATGCAAGGACGTAGAGCAAACCTTATATCGGAGTATGATAGGTAGTCTTCTCTACTTGACTGCCAGTCGTCCTGACATTGCCTTTAGTGTTGGAGTCTGTGCGCGATATCAGGCGTCCCCGAAAGAGTCACACTTACTTGCTCTAAAACGTATTATTAAATACGTGAGTGGGACTCTCTCATACGGTATTTTGTATTCCTTTGATACTGATGACCGTTTATCCGCTTATTCAGATGCTGATTGGGCCGGGGATGTAGATGGTTGTAGGAGCACTTCTGGTGGGTGTTTCTATTTTGGTTCTGCTCTTGTCTCCTGGCTGAGTAAGATGCAAAATTCCATCTTTTTGTCCACTGCGGAGACTGAATACATAGCCGCCGGGAGTTATTGCACGCAACTCCTGTGGATGAAGAAAATGCTAGAGGATTATGGGATTTCACAGGACACCATGACCATTTCCTGTGACAACACGAGCGCGATACACATATCCCGCAATCCAGTACAGCATTCGCGCACAAAGTACATCAGGATACGTGAGCACTTTATACGACAGCTAGTTGAGGAGAAAGTCGTATCCCTGATTTTCGTTCCCACCAACCGTCAGTTAGTCGACATTTTCACGAAACCTTTAGACGCCCTTCGATTTGAGAGTCTTAGGAAGTCTTTGGGAATTTGCACAGTTGACTGAGGGGTTGCTCTTTGTCTAGCATAGGATGCTTCTTCATGTTCATATCATATGCTTCCTATTGATAGTCTATTTCATATGTACCATTGCTTAGTTGTATAGCTTTTTATTTATTCTTTTTGCTTTTTATATTTCTTTTGAAAAATACAAAAAGATTTTCCTTTAAGAAAAATTTTGAGAAAAATCCAAAAAGATTTTTGTATTTTTTTCATTTCTTTTCTGGATGAACATTTAAGATAGCCAAGTCACAAATTCTTTCTATTTATCCATGTGAATGTTTGATAGAGATTTGAGACGCCACATCATTTCATCCATGTGCTTTGCTTTGATTGGAGTCCTTGAGATGTAATTAGTGATATTTTCCTACATGTTTGACTCCTATCTCCTTTATTGCACACATGCACGGCTGTATTTGATTATTGTACTTGTCTATCACATGTTGGCTTGAGTGTTTCCATCTCAATTCTGTCTATACAACTTACAATATGCGATAAAACTTGACAAGATTGGAATGCATGTAAAAACCGTTTTTGTGAGACTGAGTGTTTGTTTAAGAACGGGGAGGGGTTGCGAAAGAAAATTATCACTTCTTTGCACAAAAGCCACCGTTCAAAGGGACCTAAAAAATGGAGGAATTTTATTATCCGGGGTCCAAAGAGGTTAAAAGAGCCCGAAAAAAATTTAAAGGCAATAAAAAGCAATTCATGCCAAATATGGGCCACTTAGGTTTCACCATCAATTCTCCAAAGTTTGAGAATTTAGAAAGCCTCTATTAAAAATAAAAATCTGAGGGAGTTTGGTTGGAGAATCTTTAAACGAGTTTGCACTTCCTTGAAAGTCCTGAAAAAGCATGAAATAGTTTTGGACGTTATTGGTGTAGAAATAATTTTTAGCTTTGATTTGTTGATTTGATTGAGTCAATGTCTTATATTTCCATTTTTTTTACCAAAGGAAGACTTTGAGTTCATTCATTAGGAGTATCCAATATTCATCAGCACATATGTCATGTTTGTATGCATTGATTTTCCTATCGAATTTGATCACACCACTTCATTTACGCTATCATCGACTTGGTTGCTTTGTGTTCATTCATGGTGTGATTTTATCCTAGTGACACCCCGCAATTTCTTATTTTGCTTTATTTCTCTCATTTGTCTATTTGGGGACATCATAAAAAGGGGGAGAAAGAATTATCACATTTTGGAGGAGTTTTGTGTTTTTGAGATTTGATATAACATGCTTTCTTCATTTGATATCTCATTTCAAACTCGATACGTCACTTGGTATTTTTTCTTTATCTCATGTGTGTAGGTACTACATTGATGATCACTGAATTGCACACCCTGATGAGGAAAGATTTGAGATTCCTGAAGTTTTGAAGATCAAACGATGAAGACTTATTCAATATTATCTTTCCAGTTTTGGGTTCATGGAAGGGTAGATTTGTATAGGCAATTTGTTATTTGATAATTCGGATTTTTTATGTATGTACCGGCATAGACATAGGGGGAGATTTGTAAGGACATTTTTATTATGTCCGAAATGTTTCATTTAGTTATGTCGTACGGCGTTACATTTGGCACGTCTCTACACGATCGCACACGACGGCCTCAATTCGAATTCCTAGAATTAAGCATTTATGATCTCCATCATGTGTCCCTCATCTGCCTCAACGACTTCACGTTCCATGATTTTAGGGACTTTATGCAAGTGGTACGCAAGAGAAGTCAAAACAGTGCAACAAGGCTTGATAGGGAAGTTCAAGGGAAATTTGGTAATTTTTCAGCCACCGTCCGGAGAACTGGTCAACTGGAAAGTTGAATAGCTTGCCACAACAAAGATACTGGAAGAAACAGTACCTCAATCCGAGCTACGGTGAACAAGTTATGGCCCGTTGAAAATGGAGATATTTACATTGAAAATACTGGGAATATTTCTAAGTGTTTAGCCCCTGTTCCCAACAAGTTTCCCCGAACCCAGTCCGAACCAGTTCGGGGGGGCGAACCGATTCGCAGGGTACCCGAACCGGTTCGAGGTACCTGTACGCTGGATAGAATTTTAGAGTTTTAAAATCGTGGGTCTCTTCATGTATTTCCCTATAAATACCAACTTCGGAGGAGCTATTTCATAAGACTTTGAAAGACGAATTTGAGAGTCCATATACCTCTAAGTCTTCACCTATTGAGCCCAAGACTCTAGGTTTTTTATTCACACAAATTTCCAAACACTTGTGAATCACTTTGCAACCCAGGAACACAACTTTGGTTTGTTCAACCCTTGTGGAGAAGCCGTCTTTCTTCTTCATTGCTGCCCTCCTGGAAAGGGAAAATTTCAGCCGACAAACGTGTGGAGAAGTCGTTTCTCTTCTTCATTGTAGCCCTCCTGGAAAGGGATATTTTCATCCGCCGACTACAAAATCCAACACCTGAGGGTAATTCTTAGTCACTTGTATTTTCATTGTAATCCGAAATTGTACAGTTACAATATTATAATGAAAATAAATGGTTTTTCCCCTTTGGGGGATTTTTCCTCACAAGCATGTGTTTGAATGTTCTTGCTTAGTTCATTATCTTATTCAATCACATACTGTTGCATGTTTAGGGTTTGTTTGGGTTAAAAGGTGTTTAATATATAAGTTTATCATTTGAACGCGAGCACATACGTTCTCAGGTGAATATGATATAGTTTATGAACCCAGATCATCGCTAAAAGGGCAGGCTGTAGCAGATTTTATAGCAGAGTTCACCTATCCTGATACCCCCGAGGAGAAAAAGTTGCTTGCCGATCAACCTGTGGATGTTACAGGATCAACAAACACAAGCTCAGACCAACTCCGGTTGGTAAAAGGGCAAGTGGATGTTACAAGATCATCAAATTCGAGCTCAGACCAATTCCGATTGGTAAAAGAGCAAGAAGAGATGATCGACAAAGAGAAAGAAATATCCGGGGTGGATGAAAGGAAGCAACAAATATTTCACCGAGGATCTCTGACTGATCAGAAATTTCAAGATGAGTTACCTATATGGAGGCTGTATGTAGATGGTTCATCTTGCACTACAGGATGTGGCGCGGGGATAGTTTTGAGCACTCCGGACGAGGTCGACATGGAATACGCCCTGAGTTTTCAATTCAAAGCTTCCAATAATGAGGCTGAGTATGAGGCCATGATTGCAGGACTTAGTTTGGCAAAAATTATGGAGGCGCAGCAGGTTATGGTCTTCAGTGATTCTCAATTGATCGTAAACCAAATGATGGGGGTATATGCAGTCAAAGGAGAATTAATGATCAGATATCATGCAAAGGCGAAGAAGTTAGTATCAGAATTTGTTGTTATTCAGCTGGTCAGGATACCAAGAATGAAGAATGCAAGAGCAGACGCCTTAGCTCGACTAGCATCAGCTACTCGTACCGAGCTCTGGAGAACAATCCCAATTGAAGTTTTAGCTGGTCGGAGCATAGATGAAGATCTGACGATGAACTTTATTACCCTTGATTTAGGACCATCTTGGATGGATCCCATCAGGGCATATATTGAGGAGGGAGAATTACCAATTGACAAGCTCGCGGCTAAAAAATTGAAATTTAAAGCTGCTCGGTACGTATTAACTAATGGTATTTTATATAGACGAGGAATTATGGCAGGTTTGCAGAGATGTGTACATCCCTCCGAGGTGAAAGAACTGATTTAAGAGATCCATGAAGGGTCCTGTGGAGCATATGTAGCAGGTCGGACGCTTTTGCAAAGGGTGATGACGGAGGGATACTACTGGCCGACGATGAGAGATGATTGTATAGCCTATGCCAAGAAGTGTGACAAATGCCAGCGCTTTTCCTCCATCCGAAGAACTCCACAAGCATTGTTGACACCTATAACTTGCCCTTGGCCATTTGCCATGTGGGGAATTGATTTGGTTGGGCCACTGCCAACGACCCGAGGAAGGTTCAAATACCTCATTGTCGCAGTGGATTATTTTACTAAGTGGGTAGAAGCTGAGCCACTCATTGATATGACGTACGATAAGGTGTACCAATTTGTTTGGAAGAATATCATTTGTCGATATGGTCTTCCTCATGCTTTCATCACAGACCATGGAACACAATTTGATAATGAGGAGTTCGCTACCTATTGTCATCAATCAAATATTTTGAAGGTCCACTCAGCACCAGGCCATCCTCAAAGCAATGGACAAACTGAAGTGAGAAACAGAACGCTGCTGAATGGTTTGAAGAAAAGATTGGATGATGCGAAAGCAAACTGGATCAACGAGCTACAATCAGTACTTTGGGCTTACCGAACTACTCCCCGAGTAGCAACAGGAGAATCACCATATATGCTGGCGTTTGGAAGTGAAGCTGTCATACCTGCCGAGTTGGGCCTCCCAACACACAGGGTTCTGAATTTCAATTCCCCTGTCAGCGACTTAATGAGAAGACTGGATTTAGACATGCTCGAGGAAGTTAGAGAAGAAGCAGCCATTAGAAATGCTGCTTACCAGCAGCGAACAACTTTGTTTTACAACAAAAGGGTGAAGAAGTGCGACCTGAAAGAAGGAGATTATGTGCTGAAGAAAATCATTCAAAAGCACAATAAGCTGGAGGCAAACTGGCATGGACCATACCGAGTTACAGAAGTTGTTCGACCAGGAACTTATTGAATAGCAACTTTAGAAGGCGAGGAGTTTAAGAATGCCTGGAATGCAGAGCACCTGCGCAAATATTATCAGTGATGAATAAAATGAAGATTTCTGCCGAATTCTTTCTTTTTATTGAAAGTTTTTTGGGGAATAGTGCTACACACTACTCGGGTCAAAACTCGGCAAAGCTCAGGCTACTCAATTTTTTTCTCGAAAATGCCAACTAAGGTTGGTCGAGAAACCTATATTCCTCCGAGAAGTAAAGCTACCAATATTCCTCCGGGGAGTAAAGCTACCTATATTCCTCCGAGAAGTAAAGCTACCAATATTCCTCCGGGAAGTAAAGCTACCAATATTCCTCCGGGAAGTAAAGCTACCTATATTTCTCCGAGAAGAAAAAATTTTGTATTCCTTCGGGAAGTAAAGCTACTTGTATTCCTCCGGGAAGAAAAAATTTTGTATTCCTCCGGGAAGAAAAACTTATATTCCTACTAGAAATAAAATTGTGTTTCTCGGGAAATAAAGTATTCCTAAAAATGCCAACTTATGTCGGTTAGGAAGTAAATATATTCTCGAAAATGCCAACTTGAGTTGGTCGGGAAGTAAAATTATTTCAAAAAGACTAAATATGGTTGGTCGGGGATAAAAACCCACCAACTGTAGTTGGTCGACAAGGAAAATTTACCGACCTTGGTTGGTCGGAAACATTTAAGAGAAAAATCTACTGACTATGGCTGGTCGGGATAAAAATCCACTAACTGTAGTTGGTCGACATGGATAATTTAACGACCTTGGTTGGTTGGTAGAATTTTAAACATTTCTTGATACTCGTTACTTTATTACTAAGTTGGTCGAGAAACAAAACTTTAAATGATCGAGCAACATTTTTTATACTCGTAACTTTTTAATTATTACTAAGTTGGTCGAGAAACAAAACATCATTTTTACCAAGTGACTACTCGATAATAAGCTAGTCGAAATAAGTTGACCGGCAAACTACACAATATTGTTATCTTTTTAACAGATATGCATGCACAAATATAAAGTGTTTGATAATTACCATACAATAGCAATTAAGATTTGCAAACAGAAATGAAAGTCTTTCATTGAATTCAAAACAAATTACATTGATTATGAAATGAAAGTTACATCGATATTGAAATGTATACTAACTATTACATAAAAATTCCTACTCTACTGGTTTTTTCCCCTCTGCTTTTGACACAGGTTCCTCGCCAGCAGGCGGATCATTTAAAGCCAGAGGAGAATTTATGAAGTTGAGATCCTTTAACATCTTGATATTCATCACGGATGGTCGATCTAGAAGGTGCTCGGGATAAGATACTTCAACAGTTGAATGGAGATTGTAGTCACCAAGATATTTGGAAATCAAGCTCCAAGGAATGGCCCGAGCAGGGATCCAACTCATGTCCAGTTTGAATGGTGGCATGGGTAAATCGAGCAGCCCAGGATCATGATAGTCCCACAGGTAATGACCCTGTTCGAGTTATAGCACACCTAAGGCATTCAACCAACCTTGCTTGTAGCCCTCATTATTGGCATTCTGGATACGATCGTCCAAGTGAAAGAGAGCTTCGTTGTATCCAGCCATCCATAACTCCCTGGGCTGTTTGTGGAATTGATAAGTTAATCTATCCAGCTGCTCGTGGAGATTTTTGATGAAGATCTCTATATTCTCCAAGGTAGACTTCTGAGTAAAGAGCTGCTCTTCCAGGTCCCTGATCTTCTTTGACATTTCAGCCAACGCCTGGTTCTTCGCCATTAACTGGAAGGCTTGGTTCTCCAAGGCAGACTGAGTCCTCTGTTCCTCGACACGAATACGAGTTGCTCTTGCTCGTCCTCGAGGTGCTCTTGCTCGTCCCCGAGAAGATGTGGAAGCGCCAGACCTCTTCAAGGTTTCCAACTTGTCCCTCAAGTTGGCGTTCTCGACCTTTAAGAACGAAAATCCCTCATCGGTCACTGGGATTAAGGCTTTTGAAGAAGAGGCTGCAGATTTCAACTGTGATAGCTCTTTCTGCAGGTTGTTGTTCTCTTGCTCTAGCAATTTGGCAATTTGTCTGCACTCCTCGACCTCGCCCTTCAGAGTTCTCTCCCTCACATCATACCCAGCAAAAATCTTCTCGTAGCCCTTGTCGGCAATGATCAGCTTGTACTTCTTCTCATACCCCTCATGCAACAGGGCAGTTGATTCTTTGTATTGAAGCTGAAGGTCTTCGAGGGTGCCTTGGATATCCTCGATCATATCATAATAGGCCACATTATTGGCCACTTCTCGATCAAGAAGACACTTCAGATATTGATATGCTTCAACTGCCTGTTCTGAAGCATCTTGGCAGAGGATGTCTACAACTTGTGCTGCACTCAGGTCTGTGTGACCAGCCTTAAAATATTCATTGCATTGTCGCAGCAGCTTTGTATCATGGGCAGATAACAATTCCATCCTAGCCAGAAACTAGCAGAGAAAGAAAGAGCAATCATCAATAAGAATCAAGACAGAGTATGAAGATAGACAACAATATGCAAAAAAAATCCAAGTTTTATTAGATTATAAAATTCAGAGTTACAAGTTCTGGGTTACATTTGATAAAAGAAAAAGATAAAGAGAAACCCGAACAACTCTACACCTTTTCCTTGTCTCCCAAAACCTTCTCGGGAGGCTGGGACGAGGAAGTAGGTTGCTCGGAGGGAGTAGGAAATTGCTCGGGGAGCGCCAGCAGTTGCTCGGAAGAAGTAATGATTTGCTGAGGTTCCTCAGTAGAAGGTTGGATGGCTGGGGGATGATCTCCCATCACCATAGAAGACTCTTCTGAGGCAGCTTCGTCCTCTTCAAGATCTTCTGGGGTTGGAGGGGGACCAGGAATGTGTTGCTGGAAAAGCTCAGAAGATTCATCAACTTTCATTTCCTGGAGAGCAGCAACTCATCCATCCCAAAAGTATTTGAGGCTGCCATAGTCCACTTGCGACACCATGGCAGCCAACCCCTTGTTCCACCCCTTGTCCCAGCCAGCACTGAAGAACTTCTTCACAGCCATCTTCCTCTTCAACTTCTCCGAAGAAAGCTTCTCGGACAGCAGGTCATCAGCAGCTTTTAGCTTTCTCTCAACGTCCTCCTTCTGCCGATTTACCTCTCGAAGTTGAGACAACTCTTCTTCAGCAATTTTGAGCTTATTCTCTAGCTCTCCAGCATTCTTGAGCTTCTCGTCGAGCTCTTTATTTCTCCCCTCCAAGTCCTTTATTCTCTTCTCCAACTCCTTGGAGGCATCAACAGCTCGAGCTTTCTCTTGCTCGGTGGAGGCAAGCTTCTTCTCCCATATAGTCTTGTATGTGGCATATTTTTGGCGAGAATCGTCCAAAGACTTGATAACTTCTGCCAGAGCTCCCTCCACACTGGACGAGGAGCATGAAGCTTTAATTGCTTCATCCTTCTTCAGAATTTTATTAAAGCAGCTCGTCAACTGTGAAAGTAAAAAGAAAGCAAATCAGAAACGGAAATGACAAAGGAAATATGAAAAGTTGAAAGTAAGAAAACTTACAGAAGCAAGGTGACGAGCAGCTAACGAGGTGACCATGTCCCGAGTAAGGTTTTCTTTAGTACCTTGGACCTCGAGAATGATCCAGGACTTTACCGAGTTCATGGCAGAGCTCGAGGGAACAAAAGTTGGAACCCCAGTTCCAGTAACTGGGGGCTGAGTGATGGTGTCAGACAAATTGACCGAGGAGCTCTTCTTCAGCCTCCTCAGGGGAACAGGAACAGATTCAACCAAGGAAGAACCCTTGGTCAGTGATATTACAATCACCTCTCCAGGAACAGCAGACCTGCTCGGAGCCACTGCGGGCTTCTCGGCAACCTTCACAACAGCAGTTGAGGAAGGTGCATCATTCTTCTTTGTCCCCTCCCCTGGGACATCAACTTTACTTCTTTTTGCCTCTCCAGAACCGGAGGCAGGCTTCTCGAAGAGAGTAGGAGGTCTTCTCTTCTTCATTCTTTCACTCAAAGGGACGTGAGATTCAGGCGAGGAGCTGGTGGAAGCTGGTACTGGCTCTGATTCACTTATCACTGGACGAGCAGTGAAAGAAGTGGTGTAGCTCTTGTATTGCAGCAGATATAAAGCCGACCTGATATGCTCGTCAACAACAGATTGATGCAGACTCCAAATAAGTTTCAGAAGTCTTATATTCATGTCTGCTTCCTTTGGACACTTTCTTTTACTATCAACTGCAAATAAATAAATATTGCCATCAGTGACACATTTTATCAAACATAAAGGAAGCATAATTCCAAAATATATAAAACGAAATAAAAATAACCTATCCCATTGCCATAAGGAGGGCATCTGGGACCCTGGTAAACCTCATCTCCAGTTAATGGAGGGTGTTGCCAATTTTTTATGACAACCCCATGTTCAAAATAATCCCTATTGGCATCAGGGAGATTGACTACTAAGGCTCTATTTAAAAATCTAGTTTTTAAATAAAAAATGTTATCATTAACTGCCCATCTATAGCAGTCATGATTTCTGGAATTCCTATGCGAGTTCCATGGACTTGATTTAATTTATGAACCCCATTAACTATTCTCCATGTGTTGGGGGCTATTCTTGCAAGAACAACGTCAAAGTAATGACATAATTCCAGACACAAGGGACCTGGTGGAAAAGAAAATCCACACTCAGCAATAAAGAGGCTGGGGAACCAATGTCCCTCAGCCAAATGGAAATAATCAGAAGGCTCAGAAAGCTCTTCCAAAACAACCCAGGAGGGAATGGAAAAATCAGAGCGAAATTTATCAAGAGATTCAATAGGGTAAACCATGGTGAATAAAGGAAATGAAGAAGAAGGAAGAAAATCTTACAGGAAAAGACTGGATCCGATGACAACGAACGATGGAAGAGATGAATACACAGGGAGAAAGAGACGACGGAAAACTCGAAGATAAAAATTTGAAAAGGTAGAAGACGATGGGAGTGTCTGTGAAGTTTAAATACCTTGCCTTGGGAAATGGTAAAGTAATGATTACAAAAAGGGACGATTACGTTACCGGCGGCTAAAAAGACGAAAAGGGACGCGGGAATGAAAGCGGGCAACGGAGGCTAAAAAGACGAAAAGTGGCACGGGAATCGAAGCGAGCATAAAAATTTAAAAAGCCTGATTCAACGAATTTGGAAGGAGAAATAAATACGAAGGAAACACTCCTAAAAATTAGGAGGATCATTTAAAACTGCCGTATTCTGAGAAAAAATATTCCACACTCCTCAAATTTCGAACTATGAAACATTGGGGGATTCTGTTGATACTAAATTTAATCTGTTGACATGGCCCAATTAAATGAAGACACGTGGCGATCTACATGACAACAACAAACACTTCCGAGGAACCCACGCGCTCCGAGGAACACGACTACAACGAGGAAGACTATTTCCCCAAGGAACACTGCTTCCCCGAGGAACTCACACGCTCCGAGGAACAAGACCTCTCCGAGGAACTCTTGAGTACCGAGAAGCTTAGGCGGTCCTACCAACTCAGGCGGTCTGAGCTGCACCTCGAATAAAACGTTAATAGCTGGATAACCAACAGTTTGACCGTTCATTAAATGCTTATCATTCAGACGCACACGCTTAAGGGGCATTGAATGTATTACCCTTTCATATGTACATCATTTAATGTATCACCCTTTCATATTACAGCCCCAGGGCTATAAATACATTGTACAATCCTCATTGTAAAAGGACCCCCAGACCGGAATTTCTTGAGATAACTTGTAATCGAGAATTCCCAAAACACTTAGCAATAACATAACAGTGGACGTAGGCCATTCTTATAAGGCTGAACCACTTTAAAATTCTTTGTCTCATTTATTTATCTGTGATTGAATAATTAGAGTGGTCTAATTTTTTACATCAACACCTATGTTTAGAGACTTTCCTAAATAGATACCCTCTTAAAGAAATCTATATTGCTCATACTGTGACATATACGGTCATTATTTTGAAGGTTGTTACTCTAGACGTTTAGTTAAACCTTTCTATAATACCCCTATATACCAGAGCTTTAACTACTCTAGGAGAAGCCGTAACAATTATGTCCTGTCTAGACAACCAGATAAAAACTCTAACTATAGAAAGAGAAAGACAAAACCTAAAAGAACATTTCCAACAAGAACTACCAGGCACTTTCCTAAACCAAATGCTCATATTTTCCATAAAATACAAACTCATGAGAAAAACATTTTTCAACAAAAATATAATGCTCGAAAATTTTATCAAATAAGAGAAAATTTCCGCAAAATAAAAACAAGAGTTGTTTGGGTTAAAAAAGATGAGCTAATACCCCAGATGAAGTGTAACATTGTTATTACTGCTTTAAAAGCTGAACACACCTCTTCTGGTTGGTATTTAAACTCTGCGTGTTCAAAACACATGACTGGTGATGATACAAAACCAGTTTTGCTAGAGGAAAAGTCATTTTTAGTGATGGTGTATCATCTCAAATCATTGGTAAAGGAACACTCCAAGAAGAAGGAATGCATGTTCTTGAAAATGTCCTTCTAGTAAAAGGTCTTAAGGCTAATCTACTTAGTATCTCGAAATTTTGTGACTGAAATCATACTGTCACCTCTCTAAAGAATAATTATAAAATTTTAAATGAAAAAGGTGAGTGCATTCTTACAGGACTCGAGACTCCAGATAATTGTTATATTGTCCAGGCTAGTACTGAGGTCTGTAACATTGCCAGAATGGATGACAATGAAATATGGCATAATAGGATGGGTCACATAAATTACGATAACCTTAGTAGATTATCTACACAAGAAGTAGTTAGAGGAATTCCAAAGATCAAACCTATTTGTAACATTGTCTATGGATCCTATCAGGAAGGAAAAATTGTTAAAACACCTAATAAGAAAGTTAAAGATATCCTTACCTCTAAACCCTTGGAGCTCATCCATATGGACCTAATGGGTCCTTCTCGAACTGTTAGTCTCTGTGGGCACAGTTTGAAGCACCTTATACCTTTGACTTGCTTAATTCTATATTGTATAAATGCTCAACTAATTTGGAAATAGTGACAAAATTGGTTGTCTAACCTAGAATCCAAAGAACCTCAGATTTTATCTCTCTAATCCTCTTCAATGATCCAAGAAGTTATAAATTGAATAACACTACACACATTAGAAGTGCATACATGTGTACATATTGCTTAAAATTGATTGTGTGTTTAATTCCCCTTAAAATAGTGCTTTAATAATTTTTTGGGAATTTTTAAACATTTTTAAACATTTTTTAAATAAATTTTTTCATTAATAAAATGTGTTTATATAATGTGTGGGGTAAATTTACTATTTTAAAAACTTCATTTTTGATTGGAAAGTTTGTTTGGGTAGAATGCAAATGCACTAGAGACTTCAGGGGGCTGCTTGTAAATATTTTAGACGCGCGTTTGTTCACCTGTCACATGCCAACACTTGTCACTTGCTTGTTGCATCAGTTTGTGTTTGTTATGTGAGAGGATTGCCTGGTGCATTACTGAGCATTGGATCATTCCTAATCGATGGACTGCATGTGTTTTTAATCAATCCTGGTGGTATATCTATGAACCAATCACAATCATCTTAACCACCGCTATTTCATAACCCTTGGATCAAGTCAAAGTTAGAAAGACTTGATATCAGGCATTGATTCCCTTCGTCGTTCCAAAACCTTCCCTCACCCCTATATAAACCCTCCTCTTCTCAGCATTTCAAGACTTTTGGGCATTCGTCATTTCTGAGAGAAAAAAAATAGATAGAAGAGAGAGAAAAGAAACTGTTAGCCAAACCCTAACCCTAACCCTAAACACTTCAAACTCTGAATCAAACCTTCGTTTATATAACACCCCAAACACAACCTTGAGTGTTTGAGAGAGAGTGGTTTGTTCATATTGAAGTTGTAACCTCTTTGTCTATGATCTTGTTTACAACTTAAACATTCGTGTGAAGATCTGTGTTTCTTTTTCATAGAAACTTTTGATCTACACTCTGCATGTTACATTTTCACTAGATCTGCATATTTCTTACTTGATTTAAGAAAATCTTTACTGATTTAGTTTTGAAAATGTTTTATGGTTTCTATTCTTACGAAACTTAACCTTGACCTAGTTGGATTCACACTTGGAGATTTTCAATCTCAAAAATATTTTTAAAACCGAGATTGATTAAGATATTGACCGATTTAGAAGCGAGATATCCGTGGAATCTGGGTTATATTAAAGGTCAAAAAGGTTTTTAGTTCTGTAAGAAAGAAAGAAAACAAAATCACAGCATATAGTCTTTATATGTAATTTTTCTAAGACTATCTGTAAATCTAAGTGTGTGTGAGTTCATGCATGTTGATAGGAATCACTTCACAAACACTTAACACACTACTACACTGAAAGTGTTGTGTATAAGATCAAAGATCATTGAGTCGACATAAGGAAGCTAAAGCAAAGGAAGTTATCAAACTTGAAAAACATCATCAACAATCAGATCTATGAGAAGTTAGAAGGACACCAAGTGGGGTATATTCCTAAACTTAGAATAGGTTGATTTGTGTGCATGTATGTTGTATTGTTTGTAACTATTATTTGTTATTAGTGGATTTTTTACTTTTGTGACTTAGAAGTCACCGTGGATGTTTCCTCTGTTGGGAGAGGTTTTACCACGTTAAAAACTGTGTGTTGATTATCTTCATCTACTCATCTCATTCTATAGTGTGCTGAATTTTTGAAACTGTCTTAGTTTTAAAAACTGATTACAAAGTCTTGATTACTCTCGTACATAAGTTTTTGTAAACACATCTTGTTGTTTATAATTTTAATTTTCAAAAGAAAAGGGTTTCTTCAACAAACATCTCGGAGTTGCTTATACAGTTTAATCTTGTGTTAAACGGCATTAGCAACATTTTTCAATTGGTATCAGGGCCCTGTTAACTTTTATTTCAAAAAGATCTTGTGTTTCTGAAATCGTTTTCTGAAAAACTTAACTATGGACGAGAAGAATGAAAGGTTTGGTAATCTGTCCAGACCTCCACTCTTTGATGGAAACAACTTTGCGTACTGGAAAGTAAGAATGGTTGCCTTCATCCAAGGGACTTTAGGAGATGATGTCTGGGACATTATTGAAAATGGATACACTTATCCTACTAAACCAGCCACTGAAGGAAGTGATGAGAGGGTAAAGAAAATCTTAAGTGAGTTTACCCAAGAAGAGAAAACCATTTCTCGCAATAACAATAAAGGCAAGAATGCCATTTTTATGTCTATTAATGAGTATGAGTTCAAGAGAATATCATCTTGTGCCACTTCTAAGGAAGGTTGGGACACATTAATCACTGCCCATCAAGGAGACTCAAGAGTTAAAGCCGCTAAAACTCAAATGCTTACCCAGCAGTACAACTCTTTGATTATGTCTGACTCTGAGTCTTTTGATGACTTTTACATGAACTTAACTGATATAGTTACTAAGTTGCATGCTAATGGTATAACTTATGATAGGAATGAAATTGTCTCTAAAATTCTAAGATCATTACCACAAAAGTTTGACAGCAAGAGGTATGCTATTGAGGAAATGAGTGATCAAAACCTTACCCCTGAGTTACTCAGTAGCAAACTTAGGACTGTGGAAATGGAATTAGACTTTAAGAAACAATTAAATCATTCTCAAAGAAAACAGCCCAACTCTAACTTGAGTTTTGCCTCTAAGATATCTAAACTTGAGTCTAATTTGATCAACTCTGACTCTGATGAGGAGTGTGATATAGACAAACTAGATAATCAGATTATCTTAATGTCTAAACAATTTAAGAAAATTTTCAAATTTAGAAACAAACAGGCATCTAAACAAGGCAAGCCTAATTATCCTACTCTGTCTAATCCCAACCCTCATGAGAGAGGTCTTGACAAACATCCTAAGGACAACAACTCCAGACCCACTAGAGACCTTAAAAAGATTGAATGTTTTAGATGTGGAAAACTAGGTCACATTGCTCACGATTGCAGAGTTAATCTGAATAAAGCCAACACACACAATAGAGCCAATGTCTGTAAAACTTGGAATGATTCAAGTGACTCTGATGAAGAGGAACTTGAGTCATCAAATGTACTTGACCCTTGCATGTCCTTTTATGCTAAGATCATTTACAATGATGATATGCATGTGTGTGATAATGATGCTCCTACTCCTGCTTGTGTGAATACTGCTTTGACTGGCCTAGATGCTTTATTGTCTGAAAATGTTGCTAGTTCTAGTTCCGTGTGTGTGAGTCAAAGTGATCTCGATAACGACGATGTAAATGGGTGCGTGAGTACTAAAACTAAATCATTAGGGGTCACTACACACACTTCACTTAGCGACTCAGACACAGATGACCTCCCTGATATCCATACTTTGTATGCTAAGACTCTCAAAAAAGGCACTAGACTGGAGAAGACTGTTAGAGACCTGACTAAAAAATTAGATGATCTAAGTCTTATTGTGAAGTTGAATGTTGAAGAGTACACTAACCAGTGTCTGACTCATCAATCTGAAATTGAAATTTTTGATCAAAAATTAAAAGAGTTGACTAAAACTAATGAAACCCTGGAAATGAAATACAAGGGAACACTATTAGAACTGGAGGAAGCAAAAACAAAGACAGCAACTGTTTTCAAAAAAAATTCTAAGTTTGAAAACAATTCAAATTGTTTTACTGACTTTGTTGTTGACTCCAAGACCAATTGTGATGATAGAACCGGTATTGGATTTTGCCCTAAGAACAAATCACAAACTACAAATCTTGAACCTATTAAGTTTGTGTCTGGGTGAAAAAGACCAATTGATACATGTCCAAACTTTCATTTTATTAAAAATGAATTTGATCAAAAGCAATAACAGAAAGACATTGGAGAGTCTAGTAATTCTAAGGCTGACACTACACTTAAGACTAAATACGTCTGTCCTTTGATCAGAAAGGCTAAATCTACCTTTAAAACCATCCCTCCTAGGAATAGCACTACTAAACAGAATGTTGTTAAACCCATCTTTAGAAGTTTTCCCAAGGAAATTCATCCCTCAAGCAATCAATATTTCTCATACTGTGACATTTATGGTCATTCCTTTGAAGGTTGTTATGCTAGGCGTCTAAACACCCCTGTGTACAACACTTCTGTCTACAAGAACTTTAACTATTCTAGGAAAAATCTTAACCATTATGTCCTTCCAAGACAACCCGACAAGAACTCTAACTATAGGAATAGAAAGACCAAAACTAAGAGTTCATTTAAGAGAAAGGCTCCCAGAAACTTTCCTAAACCAAAAGCTCAAATTTTCCACAATAATGAGTTTGCTGCTCCAAATGTTTTTCGACAAAAAGTTATTTCTCGAAAATTTTATCAAATGAGGGTAAACTTGCGCAAAATTAAAACTAGAGCTATTTGGGTTAGAAAAGATGATCTTTTACCCCAAATGAAGTGTAACATTGTTATCACTGCCTTAAAAGCTGAACACACTTCATCTGGTTGGTATTTAGATTCAGGATGCTCCAAACATATGATAGGAGATGAAACCAAACTTTTAAACAAAACCAGGTTTGCTGGTGGGAAAGTAGTTTTTGGTGACGGAGTTTCATCCCAGATCATAGGTAAAGGAACACTAAAAGAAGAAGGAATGCCTGTTCTCGAAAATGTTCTATTAGTTAAAGGCCTTAAAGCCAACCTCCTAAGTATATCACAATTTTGTGACTCTGATCATACAGTCACCTTTTCAAAGAACAATTGTAAAATTCTAAATGATAAAGGTGAATGCATTATTACAGGATTTAGAACACCTGGCAATTGTTATACTGTCAAGACTAGTTCTGAAACCTGTAACATTGTCAGAATGGATGACAATGAAATCTGGCATAATCGTATGGGTCACTTGAGTTATGATATCCTTGGTAGATTGTCTAGTCAAGAGATTGTTAGAAGAATTCCTAAAATTAAACCTATTTCAAGTGTTGTCTGTGGTCATTGCCAGGAAGGAAAAATAGTTAAGACTTCGCATAAAAAGGTTAAAGACATTCTCACCTCTAGACCTCTAGATCTCATCCATATGGACCTTATTGGTCCCTCTAGAACTATTAGTCTTTGTGGACACAGTTATATCCTTGTCATGGTTGATGATTTCACACGATTCACTTGGGTTGCCTTCTTGAAACATAAATCTGACACGTTTCAGAATTTTTTAAAAATCTTACTTAGAATTGAAAATGAGAAGGATACACAAGTAAATCGTATTCGAAGCGATAGAGGGGGAGAGTTCATAGACACAGGAATAGTTTAATATTGTGACTACAACAGTTACAAACACGAATTCAGCGCCCCTAAGACTCCTCAGCAGAACGGTGTTGCCGAAAGGAAAAACCGAACTCTTCAAGAGATGGCACGAGTCATGCTCCATGCCAAATCCCTACCTAAATACTTTTGGGTAGAATCTATTAGAACTGCCTGTCATATTACTAATAGGGTATATCTAAGGAAAAACTCTAAACAAACTCCTTATGAGTTGTGGAACGAAAAGAAGCCTAATCTGAAATACCTAAGAACTTTCGGAAGTCAGTGTTATGTCTGTAAAGACAGAGAACATCTGTCTAAATTCGAGACACGTGGTGATAAAGCCATCTTCTTAGGATACTCCCAAAACAGTCGTGCGTATCGTATATACAATCTGCGTACTAAGGCCCTTATGGAATCGATAAATGTAATTGTAAGCGATACTATTGTCGAAAATAAGATTTCTGAATCACCTATTGTGGTTGAATCTGAAAATGATTTCAAAACTGATTCACCAGAAATAGATGACTCATTACCTATTGAGAGTCCAGAAGTACCTGGTTGGGTCTCTAAAGATCATCCCATTGACAACGTGGTCGGTAATCCTAATGAGCCAGTTCGTACTAGATCCCAGTTAAGAAATTATGCTAATTATGCATGTTTCGTTTCCCTAGTGGAATCGAAAAATGTTAATGAAGCATTGAATGACACACACTGGATTTCTACAATGCAGGAAGAACATTTACAATTTGTCATTCACGATGTCTGGTATCTTGTACCGCGGCCTCAAAACAAAAATGTTATTGGGACACGTTGGATTTTTAAGAACAAATCTGATGAAAATGGGGTAATCCTTAGAAACAAAGCTAGACTAGTTGCTCAAGGTTACTCACAAATAGAAGGAATAGATTTTAGCGAGACTTTTGCCCCTGTCACTCGTCTTGAATCTGTTCGACTTCTTTTCTCCATAGCGTGTCACTTAAAATTTACACTTTATCAAATGGATGTCAAGTCTGCCTTCCTCAATGGAATTCTGTCCGAAGAAACATATGTAGAACAACCCAAAGGGTTCATTGATCCTAAATACCCTGACCATGTCTTTCGTCTAAAAAAGGCTCTGTATGGCTTAAAACAAGCTCCTCGAGCTTGGTATGAACGCCTTTCCAACTTTTTGTTGGATAAGGGTTTTAAGAGAGGAGGAAATGACCAGACTCTCTTTGTCAAACATTTTGACAAAAATATTATTATAGCCCAAGTCTATGTAGACGACATCATTTTCGGGTCGACTTCAAACTCTGAAGTTAAATCTTTTCTGCTATTATGCATAAGGAGTTTCACATGTCCCTTATGGGGGAGCTACAACTTTTCTTAGGATTTCAAGTGAAACAGAATTCTGATGGTCTATTTGTCTCTCAAACCAAGTATGCCTTAGACCTTGTTAGGAAATTTGGTTTAGAGAATGCTAAAGTTGCCAAAACCCTATAAGTACTACTGTTAAATTAAGCAAAGATGAAAATGGTAAGTCAGTTGATTCCACACTCTATAGTAGTATGATTGGTAGCCTACTCTATCTAACTGCCTCACGACTAGACATAATGTATGTTGTATGTCTGTGTGCTCGTTACCAGAATAACCCTAAAGAGAGCCATTTATCGTGTGTAAAACGTATAATAAAGTACATAAAAGGCACTCTTAATATTGGACTTAGGTATACTAAGGATACTTGTAGCACCATTATAGGGTATACTGATGTTGATTGGGCCGGTTGTACTGATGACAGTAAAAGTACATTAGGTGCCTATTATTATGTCGGCAATAATTTAGTTGGTTGGAGTAGTAAAAAACAGAATTGCACATCTTTATCTACGGCTGAGTCCGAATATATAGCAGCAGGAAGTTGTTGTGCTCAATTGTTATGGATAAAACAGATGTTAAGTGATTATGGGATTAAAGAAGATCAATTACAATTGTATTGTGACAATCAAAGCGCCATTAACATATATAAAAACCCGGTTCAACACTCGCGAACTAAGCATATTAAAATAAGGCATCATTTTATACGCGAACTTGTTGAAACTAAGGAATTAGATATTCATTACCTGCCTACTGATCTGCAACTTGCAGACATGTTCACTAAACCTTTAGACTTTAACAGATTTCTGTATTTGCGTAATTCTATAGGTATGGTATGTGCTGATTAAAACTCCGAAGACCTTAATTTTTACCCTTTGTCCATTTGAGACAAAATGGGGGAGAAATTTGAGTCTTAAGGGTTCAATGTTTTGTTCACATTTCATCTAAACTTCTTGATCTTAGAGTGCATATTTGCAGGAATATCTTCTACTGATTGTCTACCATTTCTAGTGTACAAATTTTGTAAATAGTTGAGTTATGTATTTTTGACTTTCTAGGAAATGGGTAGATAGTATCTTTTGTATAGGACTAGGTTTTATTCTTTTTGGTTCCCTACGAGTTTTAAGCTAACTCAAAGGAGATTTTGTCTCATATTTCCAAAGGGGGAGATTGAAGCACCTTATACCTTTGACTTGCTTAAGTCTATATTGTATAAGTGCTCAACTAGTTTGGAAATAGTGACAAAATTGGTTGTCTAACCTAGAATCCAAAGAACCTCAGATTTTATCTCTCAAATCCTCTTCAATGATCCAAGAAGGTATAAATTGAATCACACTACACACATTAGAAGTGCATACATGTGTACATATTGCTTAAAATTGATTGTGTGTTTAATTCCCCTTAAAATAGTGCTTTAATAATTTTTTGGGAATTTTTAAACATTTTTAAACATTTTTTAAATAAATTTTTTCATTAATAAAATGTGTTTATATAATGTGTGGGGTAAATTTACTATTTTAAAAACTTCATTTTTGATTGGAAAGTTTGTTTGGGTAGAATGCAAATGCACTAGAGACTTCAGGGGGCTGCTTGTAAATATTTTAGACGCGCGTTTGTTCACCTGTCACATGCCAACACTTGTCACTTTCTTGTTGCATCAGTTTGTGTTTGTTATGTGAGAGGATTGCCTGGTGCATTACTGAGCGTTGGATCATTCCTAATCGATGGACTGCATGTGTTTTTAATCAATCCTGGTGGTATATCTATGAACCAATCACAATCATCTTAACCACCACTATTTCATAACCCTTGGATCAAGTCAAAGTTAGAAAGACTTGATCTCAGCCATTGATTCCCTTCGTCGTTCCAAAACCTTCCCTCACCCCTATATAAACCCTCCTCTTCTCAGCATTTCAAGAATTTTGGGCATTCGTCATTTCTGAGAGAAAAAAAAATAGAGAGAAGAGAGAAAATAAAAGAGAGAAGAGAGAGAAAAGAAACTGTTAGCCAAACCCTAAACACTTCAAACTCTGAATCAAACCTTCGTTTATATAACACCCCAAACACAACCTTGAGTGTTTGAGAGAGAGTGGTTTGTTCATATTGAAGCTGTAACCTCTTTGTCTATGATCTTGTTTACAACTTAAACATTCGTGTGAAGATCTGTGTTTCTTTTTCATAGAAACTTTTGATCTACACTCTGCATGTTACATTTTCACTAGATCTGCATATTTCTTACTTGATTTAAGAAAATCTTTACTGATTTAGTTTTGAAAATGTTTTATGGTTTCTATTCTTACGAAACTTAACCTTGACCTAGTTGGATTCACACTTGGAGATTTTCAATATCAAAAATATTTTTAAAACCGAGATTGATTAAGATCTTGGCCGATTTAGAAGCGAGATATCCGTGGAATCTGGGTTATATTAAAGGTCAAAAAGGTTTTTAGTTCTGTAAGAAAGAAAGAAAACAAAATCACAGCATATAGTCTTTATATGTAATTTTTCTAGGACTGTCTGTAAATCTAAGTGTGTGTGAGTTCATGCATGTTGATAGGAATCACTTCACAAACACTTAACACACTACTACACTGAAAGTGTTGTGTATAAGATCAAAGATCATTGAGTCGACATAAGGAAGCTAAAGCAAACGAATTTATCAAACTTGAAAAACATCATCAACAATCAGATCTATGAGAAGTTAGAAGGACACCAAGTGGGGTATATTCCTAAACTTAAAATAGGTTGATTTGTGTGCATGTATGTTGTATTGTTTGTAACTATTATTTGTTATTAGTGGATTTTTTACTTTTGTGACTTAGAAGTCACCGTGGATGTTTCCTCTGTTGGGAGAGGTTTTACCACGTTAAAAACTGTGTGTTGATTATCTTCATCTACTCATCTCATTCTATAGTGTGCTGAATTTTTGAAACTGTCTTAGTTTTAAAAACTGATTACAAAGTCTTGATTACTCTCGTACATAAGTTTTTGTAAACACATCTTGTTGTTTATAATTTTTATTTTCAAAAGAAAAGGGTTTCTCAACAAACATCTCGGAGTTGCTTATACAGTTTAATCTTGTATTAAACGGCATTAGCAACGTTTTTCACAGTTATATTCTAGTTATGGTTGATGACTTCACCAGATTTATGTGACACCCCGCCTAATTAAATACCGGGTGATCAGTCCTTTATTAAATTATAATCAAGGTGAACGGTTGGTTCATTCTTAGCATCACTGTCGCAAAATAATTTTTCAAATTAAACACCCTAAATAATTAAGCTAAGTGACAAAACCATTTTTTAAAAACATTAATTCCATATTTAATTTAAACGCAATAATAAAAACCCTTTCATAATACATAGTTTAAGAGTCACACAATAACTAGACTGGAAAAGATAATCCAAGCAATTTAAGCTTTCAAATAACTAATTCCAACTTTAAAACTTCGAAGGAAAACATCCTGGAAGTAACAAATTCCAAAGTAGAAATACTGAAAGTAAGTGAACCACAATCTCTGACAAGACCAACTGAATAAGGAAAAGGGGCGACACATGCCCAACTGGATAAAATAGAAATAGGAGTGGAATAAATAATGAGGTCGTCTAAGCAAAAGTCCTGCAACTCCCACCTAAGCTGCAGCATGTTTCTTCCAAAGAATCCTAAGCATGACGCCCCTGTGGCTGGGCACCTGTAATATATACATATATATACAAGAGAGAAGAGATAGCAGAAAACGGGTCAGATCCCGATTGTAAAACAGTTTAAAATTTAGTTTAGCAAGTATTTAAAATGCTTACCTGCTAATGCAACAATCATATTAGTATGCGGCACTCTCTTGAGAAATTCTCACCTCTCTTCTAATGTGCACACCTACCGCACTGTTAATCCCAACAGTTTAACTTATTTTAAATTCCTCAAAAGGTTTCATGCCGACAATTACTAGGGCTAAGATAATTAATTTCTGAAAGTAAAGTTTTCACATTAATCTTATTTTATTATAAAGTCTTTCAGTATTGCATCAAACTTTTCAAACACCTATAAATTCGGAATATTTATTCATTTCTTAACTACTTTTGATCACAGTAGAAAGTTCCCAATTTCAAGTCTATATATATATTAATCACTCACATAATATATATATATACTATCGGCACCCCACATAAAATTTATGGTGCAGGCATACTCTGCTATCAAGTCCACGTATCACTCGTACTAAGGGAAATACTAGTTCGGAATCACTCTCGAACTGTATTAACACAAAACACATACAAATTGAGGCGAAGCATAGTTCCAAGTCACTAAGAGGTCAGCACATACCCTCACGTCTCTTAGGACCGTCTGACTATCGATCAGATAGCCTGTCCCAAGGATTCCTATGTTCTAGGGTACAAGTCAATATCCCCCATAAAGGTCCCATCGGGATAAGACTGTCCCGACGCGGTAACCTCAGTGATAGCAAGTAGCACGGGCATGATTTTTACACGTATATAATAGATGCACAAACACAGTCATATATATGTATGCCACCATTCCCATTTCTAAATTAGGTACACCCACGACCCATACTTATGATATTCATTCTTAGTACACATTACTAGATTATTCGTATAACGCGTCGTCTCTTTTATTCTTATTTATGGGATTATTCCAAACTTATTTCGTATCACTCGTAGTATTCTATCTCCCTAAGTATAATTTCAGTAGGTACCTCCTTATTTTACGACGTAACTTCTTTACATGCCTCGCCCCTTTAGACACACGTTCCCATTATTCCTTAAGTGTAATTCACTCCCCGTTAACCCTAATTTCTTCTTACATTAAATTCTCCATTTTTATAAAGTCCTACTGGTCCTCTTTATGTCTAAAAATATTTTAACAATAATGTCCAAAGATTTCTATTCATTTAAATCAAAATAAGCTATCTAAAAAGGGGAATATGAGTTTTTCAGGAGGGGCTCGATCGATCAATCCATCGATCGATCGATGCTCTTGGGTCGATCGATCGATCAAACAGTTATGGAGAAACCGCAGAAATACCAGTTACGGGAATCCTATTCCAAACTCATCCAAATCATCATATTTGACTCCCATACCTCCAACAAACGATACTACAAGTGTCATATACTCAAATAGTTAACATTCTATGTAAGATATGTGAGTTTTCATCAAGTATAATGAATTAAAAGGGCAAAATCTCTATAAATCTCAAGAACCCTAATATTTTCTTTAACTTAGTTCTTCCCATTCTTTTTCCAGATTTTCTACTCCTAACTCAATGCAAATTCATGGTTCAACCTCTACATATGAAATATATTTCCACAAATACGATCTTTATCTCTACAACATGTAAATTCGAGTCTCCAATATATGCTTTCTTTCACAAAAACTAGTCTTAATCAACCCTAGACTAATATCATTGAAGCATTAACTAAAATAGACCAAGATAGATACTTGCCTGGAAATATTTGTTTCAGATTCGTGGAATAAATTGGTGTGGTTGTGATCCACATCGCGCGATCTACAATTTGGCGGTGACGACGGTGTAAACGGTGGAGTTCTTGGCCTAGAACTCCTTGGAAAGCTTCTCCTCTTTATCTCCAATGGTCGTCTTTGGTTTTTGGTTATTCTCACCCTAGAAGACAACTCCTCCTACCAGCTGATATAATCTTAGAAAATTCGTGGGTTTCCATGCCCAAAAATATAAAATGTCTAAAACGCCCTCCCGGGATGTTAATTAGGCTTAAAAATTCTCCGAGACCCAAACTAAATCCCCGGGTACATTATTTTGACTATCTCGACCCTTCCGGACACATTGACGCACTCAAAATAACTATACGGGTGACTAATAATTTATTCACTATTAATAATTCGAACTTAATCCCGACACAACACAGGCGCGTCCCGATAAATTTCCAAAATTATCAAATTAGATTCTCGTGATAATTTTACCAAATTTAATTACACATCTTACTTTATCCATAAAGTAATTTACAACAAAATTCCAATAATTAGTAACTCTCATCACGCTAGTAAATATTTAAATACTTTTCGGATTAATATTAAATTAATATCTCAAATTAAATTTAATAAATCCCAAAATTTAAAAGTCATAAAAAAATACGGGTATTACAATTTACTTGGGTGGCCTTCTTAAAATAAAAGTCTGATACTTTCCAAACTTTTTTGAAAATTCTTCTTCGGATTGAAAATGAGAAGGACACTTAAGTAAATAGAATTCGTAGTGATAGAGGTGGGGAATTCATAGACACTTGAATTATAGAGTATTGTGACTATAATGGTTACAAACATGAGTTTAGTGCTCCTAAGACTCCTCAACAAAATGGAGTTATTGAGAGAAAGAATCGTAATCTTCAAGAGATGGCACGTGTTATGATTCATGCCAAGTGTTTGCCTAAGTATTTTTGGGTAGAACTTATTCGTACTGCTTGTCACATTATCAATAGAGTCTATCTTAGGAAGAATTCTAAACAAACTCCTTAGAACTATGGTATGGGAAAAAACCCAATCTTAAATACCTTAGAACCTTTGGTAGTACATGTTACGTCTGCAAAGACAGAGAACACTTATTCAAATTCGAGACTTGTGGAGATAAACCTATCTTTATAGGATATTCTCCTGATAGTAGAGCATACCATGTCTATAATCTTCGCATAAAAACCTTAATGGAATCCATAAACATTATTGTAAGTGACACTACTGTTGGGAGTAAGACTGGAGAACCAACTAGTGTGGAAGAGTTTGAAAATATTTTAGAAAATGACTCTCCAAAAATAGATGATTCTTTACCAATTGAGACACCTGAAGTACCTAACTGGGTTTCTAAAGATCATCCCATAGATAACGTTGTTAGTAACCCAAGTGAGCCTGTACGTACAAGATCTCAATTAAAAAACTATGCTCATTATGCATGTTTTATTTCCCTTGTGGAACCAAAGAATGTAAATGAGGCATTGAATGACCCTCATTGGATTTCTGCCATGCAGGAAGAACTTCTTCAATTTGTCATTCATGATGTTTGGTATCTTGTACCTACGACTTATCACAAAAGGTTATTGGCACACGTTGGATATTTAAAAATAAATCCGATGAAAGTGGTATTATAATTATAAATAAAGACAGACTAGTTGCTCAAGGATACTCTCAAATTGAAGGAATAGATTTTAACGAGACTTTTGCCCGTGTTACTCGCTTAGAATCTGTTCATCTTCTTTTTGCAATAGCTTGTTACTTACATTTTACGCTTTACCAAATGGATGTCAAATATGCCTTCCTTAATGGAATATTGACTGAAGAGACCTATGTTGAACAACCCAAAGGGTTTATTGACCCTCGATTTCCTAACCATGTTTATCATCTTAAAAAGGCTTTGTATGGCCTAAAATAAGCGCCAAGAGCCTGGTTTGAGCACCTTTTCAATTTTCTCTTAGATAAAGGTTTTAAGAGAGGTGGAAATGATCAAACCCTTTTTGTCAAACATTTTGACAAACATATCATTATAGCTCAAATTTATGTTGACGATGTCATTTTTGGATCAACATCCCCCTCAGAAGTTAAATCTTTTTCTAAAATTATGCATAAAGAATTTCAAATGTCTCTTATGGGGGAGTTACACTTTTTATTGGGTCTTCAAGTCAAACAGAATTCAGAAGGTTTATTTGTTTCGCAATCTAAATATGCTTTAGAGATTGTAAAAAAAAAAAAATTGGCCTTGAGAGTGCAAAAGATGCTAAAACTCCCCTGAGTACTACTGTCAAATTATCTAAGGATGAGAGTGGTAAATCCATAGATCCAACTCTATATCGTAGTATGATAGGAACCTTACTCTACCTTACTGCTTGACGTCCTGATATTATGTACGCAGTTTGTGTATGTGACCGTTATCAAAACAATCCTAAAGAGAGCCATTTAGTTTGTGTTAAAAGAATTATTAAATACATAAAAGGCACTCTAAATATAGGACTTTGGTATACCAATGATACTCCTAGTACTATAATAGGATACACTGATGCCGATTAGGCAGGGTGTACTGATGATAGTAAGATCACATCAGGAGCATGTTACTATATCGGTAATAATTTGGTAGGATGCAGTAGTAAGAAACAAAACTGCATTTCTTTATCAATAGCTGAATCTGAATACATAGCCACTGGAAGTTGTTGTGCTCAATTACTTTGGCTTAAGCAAATGCTAAATGATTATGGTATTCAAGAAGACCAATTGCATCTATATTGTGATAATCAAAGCACGATCAATATCCCTAAAAATCATGTTCAACACTCATGAACTAAACATATAAAAATTAGACATCATTTTATACGCGAAGTAGTTGAGACTAAGGAATTAAAAATCAATTATCTTCCTACTGATTTGCAACTCGCATATATGTTTACCAAACCTTTGGATTATAATAGATTTATTTCTTTGCAAAAATCGATAGGAATGGTGTGTGCTGAATAAACTCCTATGACTTAAGTAATATCCCCTTTGTCCATTTGAGACAAAATGGGGGAGAAATTTGAGTCTTATGAGTTCATTTTTTTGTACATGTTTCTAATATGCTTGATCTTAATGATTATTTGCAGGAATCTGTACAATTGTTTTCAATAGATGTTATTAGGGTATTGGTTTGTAATTAGTTGAGTTATAATTTTCTTTTCTAGGAAATGGGTAGATAGAATCTTTGTATAGTAATAGGTTTTTCCTTATTTCTTTGTAGCCCTACGAGTCCTAGATGACTCAAAGGAGATTTTGTCTCATATTTTCAAAGGGGGAGATTGAATCACCTTATACGGTTGACTCACTTGAGTCTACATTATATAAGTGCTCATCTAGTTTGGAAATAGTGACAAAATTGAGTCCATTCCCTAGATTCTAAAAAGCCTCAGACTCTACTCTTTATTCCTCTTGATTAATTGTTTTAAAGGTATATTCTCAATCACCCACACACACATTAGGATTGCATTCATATCATATATATTGCATAAAATAATTGTGTGAGAGTTGTGTGTGTTTAATCCCATTTAAAATTGGTTTTAATAATTTTTAGGAAATTTTAATAATTTTTAAATGATTTTTTTAAAATTTAAATTTGGTTTATAAAACTTTTGGGGTTATTGCGTAATTACTCGTTTTATGTTTTCATTCCTGGAAGTTGGTTTGGGTAGGATCCGAAAGCGCTTGAGAACTGGGGGTGCCTGTGTAATTAAGTTTAAAATACGCGTGTGAGGATTGATCCCATCCCTACACTTGTCCCAGTTATACCGACTTGATTTGTGTTTCTTTGTAGACACATAACCCTTGTCTAATCTCAGCCCTTGGATCATTGTTATCAACGCTCTACATGCGTTTGATCCCAATCCCTGTGAACCTCTCTAGACCTATCAGAAAGACGTTTAATCCACCATTGTTCTTTAACAGTTGGATCAAGGTCAAAAACCCTTGACCTCATCTCAGCCCTTGGTTTTGAACAGACCTTCTCGATCCTTCCTTGCTCCCTATAAAAGGAGGTTTACCCTCAGCCTTTAGAACACTTTTGTTACTTCGTCTAAGAATAGAGAAGAGAGATAAACGAGAAGAGAGAGAAGAGAGAAACCAGAGAGAGAAAGAAACCCTAAATCGTCCTAACCCTGTTTCAAAACCTAAACTCATATTTTCCAAAGTCAGTTTAAATCAAAACCAAACTTGAGGGTTTGAGAGTTATTTTTGAGTTGGTTTGAAAGCTTGTTCGTGGTTTACCTTCTTGAGTTTGAGATCTTGTGTCCAACTTAAACATTTAAGTTAGATCTGTATTTCTTTTTTATAGAAATTATAGATCTGGTCATTTTATGTTATAGTACACTTAGATCTGCATATTTAGTTTCTCATCTTGAGAAATCACTTTGTTGATTTATTTTCTGTAAATGTTTTTCACAACTTTATATTCAACAAAATTATTTTCTATTTCTAGTTCTTTTGAAATAAGACTTATGACCTAGTTAGAATCGCAATTGGTGGTTTCCAATTTCAAAATCATTTTCAAAACCCTCTGAAATTGGATATGACCGTGGCAGTCTTACGAGCAAGGTAACCTTGGATTCCGGGATTAATTAAAAGGTCAAATAAAGTTCTTTTTTTCTTAAGAAGAGAGAAACTGAAAATCACAGCATATAGATCTGATCTGTAATTTGATAGGACTGTTTGTATAAAATAAGTGTGCATGTGTGCATACATGTGTTAAATCACCATCACAAACACTTATCACACTACAACACAGAAGTGTTGGTTTTAAGATCTTGAATTAACAAGAGTCGAAGTAACGACTGGAACAAAGTGGAGAAGTTAGCAAACTGGGAAAGCCACATTAACATCAGACCTACAGAGAAGTTAGAATCAAACCAGTGGGTAGATTTCTAAACTTGTATAGGACTATTTTGTGTGCATGTGTGTTAAATAGTTTGTAACTTGTATATTTTGTTTTAGTGAATTTTTGGTTTGTGACTTATAAGTCACCGTGGATGTTTCCTCAGTTGGGTGAGGTTTTACCAAGTTAAAAATGTCTTGTCCTTAATCTTTCTACATCTCCTCATCGCATTCTTGTGTTTGTGCTGAGTTTAATTGATTTAAACATTTTAGTTTTAGTTTTCAAAACTAGTTAACTAATCATGAACAAATCTCGTGCATGATTTATTAAACACATCTTGTGATTAAACTGATTTGATTTAAAGAAAAGAGTTTCTTCAAAAAATAGTTCGGAGTTAATTCAATAGTTTAATCTTGTATTAAACGGCCTAAGTAACAGATTTTTCACAAGCAAATCTCCCCCATAATTCATTATCCCCCTTTTTATATTGTCCCCAAATAGACATATATAAGAAGAATAAATATGGAAAATGTCACATGGTAAAAAAAATTATTTTTGAATTTTTCATACAAAATATACAATAAAGAATCACACCATGAACAAACACAAAAACAACCAAGTCGATGAAAAGCGTAAATGTAGGGGTGTGATCAAATTCGTTAGGAAAATCAATGCATACAAACATGACATATGTGCACGATGAATATTGGATACTCCTAACGAATGCACTCAACATCTTCCTTAGGTGTAAAAAGATGGAAATATGAGACATTGACTCAATCAAATCAACAAATCAAAGCTCAAAATGATTTTCACACCAATAACATCCAAAACGATTTAATGTTTTTTCAGGACTTTCAAGGAAGTGCAAACCCGTTTAAATTCTCAAACCAAACTCCCTCAGATTTATATTTTGAATAGAGGTGATCTAAATTCTCAAACTTCGGAGAATTGATGGTGAAACCTAATGGCCTATATTTGGCTTGTATGGCTTTTTATTGCCTTTAAATTTTTTCGGGCTCTTTTAACCTCTTGAACCCCGGATAATAAAATTCCTTAATTTTTTAGGTCCGATTTAACGGTGGCTTAATCGCAAAGGCTAGATAAGAACCTTTCGTAGCCCTTTACCGTTTTAAAAAAACAATCTCACCAAACGGTTTTTTACATGCATTCCGATCTTGTCAAGTTTTATCGCATATGGTTCGTTGTATAGACAGAATTGAGATGGAAACACTCAAGCCAATATGTGATAAATAAGTGCAATAATCAAATAAAACCATGCATGTGTGCAAGAAAGGAGATAAGGAGACAAACATGTAGAAATATATCACTAATCACATCTCAAAGACTCCAAACAATGTAAAGCACATGGATGCAATGATGTAGCATCTCAAATAACTATCAAACAGTCACGTGGATAAAAGGAATGAAATTTATGACTCGGCTATCTTAAATGCTCATCCATAAAAGGTGCAAATAAAATACAAAAATCTTTTTGTGCTTTTTTAAAAATTTTATAAAAAGAAAATCTTTTTGGATTTTTTCAAAAGATATAAAAAGCAAAAAACTGATAATACACATGATACAAACTAGCAATAGGAACCATATGATATGAACATGACAATGCATCCTATCCTAGACATGAACCAACCCCTCAGTCAACTGTTCAAATCCCCAAAGACTTCCTAAGACTCTCAAATCTAAGGGTATCTAAAGGCTTCATGAATATATCGGCTAACTGAAGGTCGGTGGGTACGAAACTCAGGGATACGACTTTCTCCTCAACTAACTGACGTATAAAGTTCTCGCGTATCCTGATGTGCTTTGTGCACGAATGTTGGACAGGATTGCGGGATATGTGTATCGTGCTCGTGTTATCACAGGAAATAGTCATGGTGTCCTATGAAATCCCGTAATCTTCCAATATTTGCTTCATCCACAAGAGTTGCGCGCAACAACTCCCGACGGTGATGTACTCAGCCTCCGCAGTGGACAAAGAGATGGAGTTTTACTTCTTGCTCAACCAGGATACAAGAGCAGAACAAAAATAGAAACACCCACCAGAAGTGCTCCTACAACCATCTACATCCCCAGCCCAATCGGCATCCGAATAGGCGGACAGACGGTCATCAGTATCAAAGTAATACCAACTACCGTATGAGAGAGTCCCACTCACGTATTTGATAATACATTTTAGACCGAGTAAGTGTGACTCTTTCGGGGATTCCTGATATCGCACACAGACTTCAACACTAAAGGCTATATTGGGATGACTGACAGTCAAGTAGAGAAGACTACCTATCATACTTCGATACAAGGTTTTCTCTACGTCCTTGCCTGAAGTTTTCTTATTAAGCTTGATAGAAGTACTCATAGGTGTACATGCATGCTTAGCGGAGTCTAAACCAAATCTCTTCACTAGGTCTCTAGCATACTTGGATTGGGAGATGAACGTCCCATCCTCTAGCTGACGAACATAGAGACCAAGGAAGAAAGTAAGCTCACCTACCATGCTCATCTCAAACTCAGTTTTCATCTCCTCCTCAAAGTGGTGAGCATGCTGGGAGCACGTGGATCCAAAGACTATATCGTCCACATAAAACTGGGCAACCAAAATAGCATCGTCATCTCTCCTGACAAATAATGTCATATAAACTCCCCATCTCTTGAAGCCACGGAGTAAGAGATAGGAAGTAAGCCTCTCATACCAAGCACGGGGTGCTTGCTTCAAACCATACAAGGCTTTTCTCAGATAGTAGACGTGCTCCGGGTGCTTAGGGTCTTCAAACCCTTTTGGTTGTTCCACGTAAACCTCCTCCTGTAGAATGACATTTAGAAAGGCACTCTTGACATCCATCTGATATAACTTAAAGCGCAGATGACATGCGATGGCGAGTAGTAAGAGGACGGACTCAAGCCTCGCAACAAGAGCAGATATCTCCCCAAAGTCTACACCCTCTATCTATGTGTAGCCTTGAGCGACCAACCTAGACTTATTTCTGATTATGGTACCTTTTTCATCAATTTTATTCTTGAAAATCCACCTGGTACCTATCAGATTAGTCTCACTAGGTCGAGGAACAAGTTCCCAGACATTATTCTTTTTAAACTGAAGTAACTCATCCTGTATGGCAGATATCCAGTGTTTATCCTTAAGTGTTTCTTTATGATTCTTTGGCTCGACTGTGGATGTGTAGCAAAAATGACTAACAACTTTCTCTAGCTGAGCACGAGTCTTTACCCCTAAAGTGAGATCGCCAACAATGGCAGAGGGATCATGACTTTTGAGAACCCAAGCAGGTGTGTCCCCTAACACAGGAGTAGGGTCCACAGGGTGTGGATGAGGGACAAGTAAATCACAGCCAGAAAAGTCCTCATCCTCACACTGGAGGCTAGGATCAATAAACGTCGAAGGTTCATCATCTTGCACGGTAACGTTTATTGACTCCATAACCTTAGAGCTCCTCGGGTTAAAAACTCGGTACGCTCTACTATTTGATGAATATCCTAGCAATATTCCCTCGTCGCTCCGAAAGTCAAACTTTCCTAATTGCTCTCTATCCCGTAGGATGTAGAATTTACTCCCAAAGACACGAAAATATGCAAGGTTGGGTTTCTTGCTAGTCCACAATTCATAAGGCGTCTTAAGTATGTGTGGATGCAGGTAAACCCTATTCACCATGTGGCATGCAGTAGACACCACCTCTACCCAAAATCTCCTAAAAACCTTACGACCTAGAAGCATAGATATAGCCATTTCCTGAATTGTCCTGTTCTTTCTCTCAATAATCCCATTTTGCTGAGGAGTCTTCATAGCAGAAAACTCATGTTTGATTCCAAGGTTGTCACAGTAAATATCTACCTTTGCTTCCTTAAATTCTGTGCCGTTGTCACTACGTATCCTGTTAATAGTGACTCCATTTTGATTTTGCAGGACACGACACTTGGTCGTTAAAAACTTTACAGCATCGGATTTCTCTCTCAGAAAACCTACAATCGAATATCTGAAGAAATCAATCACCATCACGATGATATACCTCTTACCACCGAGACTCTCAATACGAGTAGGACCCATAAGATCCATGTGAATCAACTCAAGTACATGGGAGGTGGTAATGGAATGTAACTTCCTATTGGGGCTATGGATTTGCTTTCCTAACTGACAGGGTCCATAAACCATGGAAGTTGGCTTTCCAAGTGATGGTAAGCCACATACTAGGTCCTTTTTAGTTAAGCGTGTCAAATCTCTAACGTTTACATGACCTAGACGTTGGTGCCATAGATCTATAGGAGTGATCATGGCGCTGTTACAGACAAGTGAGGATGTGGGCACAGCCCCATAGTAATAATCCTTTATCCTCACCCCTTGCACTAAAAGTTTACCGTATTGATTATAGACATTACACGCATCCCGATCAAATTTTGCGGCAAAGTCAGCGTCGCACAACTGGCTAATGCTGAGAAGGTTTGCTTTCAAACCTTTGACGTACAAAACATTCTCTAGCTTAGGAAATCCTGGTAACTCTATTGTGCCTCATCCTACAATTCTAGACTTTTTCCCGTCTTCAAAGGTGACTCTACCTTCCTTATACTCCTCTAGGTAGGTAAAAAATGAGACATCACCTATCATATGTCTGGAGCACCCACTATCAAAATACCATTGTGAGATATTATGTGCTTTGAGAGCGAAATGAACAACAAGGGTCGTTTCATCTTTCTTAGGTACCCAAGAAGTGGTAACCTTTTGTTTACCCTTGTTGTTATTGGTTTTAGCAGGGATGCGGGAAGCATTCACTGACGGCAAAGACATCCGTCGAAATTCCTCCATCAAACTCTTTGATGTGGAAGCTAAAAACTCAACACTCTCTCTCAGACTGGAAAAATCATCAGTATGATGTGGTGGAGCAGTAGTACGTTGTGTTGGACCCAAACTATGGCAAAACTCTCTGAGGTGGCCTTTTCTTTTGCAGTACATACAAAAGAGCAGAGTCTTAGGCGGACCTGGGCTTACTTTTCTTGGTCGAACTCTTCTTCGTGGTTTTTTACAATGGCCATATGGAGTCATCGTAAACTCAGGAACTGGTCCAGGTACAATTTGGAACGTGGAGGCACCATCATAACCTATTCCCTGCCTATCACCAAAACCTAAAGTGGGGCCGAGGAGCATCTTTTCCATCTTCCTAGATCTGTCCTCGATTTGAACCTTGACTTCATGTGCTCTCTCAAGATCATGAGTAAGCTGGGCTACAAGGGCTTCAAGCTTCTTCCGAGTCTCCAGGGAGGAATGGATCCCACTCGTAAGACTAGCCACTTGTTTAGTCAAGTCCCCTTTCTCTTTTTCAAAATAACTCTCTCTCTCTCTCCAAACAGTCTCTCTCTCTAAACAAACTTTGTTTCTCAACACAAGCAAACTCTCTCTCTCTCTCAGGGTAGTGCAGGTGGAGGACTCTCTCTCTCTCGCTTTTCTTAAATCTTCCCCTAAATTGGTGATCCTAAGAACTAACGCTTTGTTACGCTTTTTGGTTTTAAATGACTCAGTATAAAACTCATCGTAGGCGCGTTAAAGATCACTCTCGCTCTCACTTGCATCATCCTCCCCCTCACTCACATCGCTCTCACTGTCGAGGTGTCCCTGTGAAGTAAAATCCTCATCGTTGTGAGGAGTACTAGAATTGCTCACCTGACTAGCCATGAATGCGGTGAAGTTACACTCATGCGATGACTCGTCTCCAGATTCCATCGACTCGACCTCACTATTGTCACTAAGGGTAGCTTTAAGGACATCTTTACCCTTTTCTCTGTTCAGCCTAGTAGCACACTCAAAAGCTCTATGACCCCTACCGTCGCACCCATAGCATCTCTCACTCTCTTTCTTAGGAGGATCTTTAAAATCTTTTTCATTTTTCTTTTCGAACTTATTTTTATCTTTGAAATTACCATTTTTCTTGAATTTGAGAATTTTCTTGAAATTTTTAGCAAACAGGGCCAAATCATCTAAATCAAAGTCACACTCAGAATCTATTGTATCTATCTCTCTTTTTCTAGATGACTCAACTCTCTTTCTTGCCGACTCCTCACTCTTTTTCTCCTGGGCATTAAGTGCAATTCCCTTATCTTTAGGCTTAGCAGATTTAGAAAACATATCAATTTCATACGTTTGTAAGTCTCCTATAAGTTCCTCCAATTTAAGCGTGTTTACATTACCCATAGAATTTAGCACAGTGACTTTAGGGATAAAACTCTTAGGCAGGTATCTAAGAATCTTTTTAACAACTCTAGCATTAGGAATGTGTTCACCAAGATTAAAGCTAGTGTTAACAATATCAGACAGTCTAGCATAAAATTTATCAAAACATTCTGCCTCAAGCATGGTGATGGTTTCAAATTTAGTTGTCAAATTTTGCAGTTTAGACTCTTTCACAGCATTAGTTCCTTCATGGGTAAGTTGTAAAACATCCCATGCCTCTTTTTATGTGGTGCACATCATTATGCGTTTGAACTCGTCAGGTGTGAGAAATCCAAAAATAGCACTTAAACCCTTTGAATTAAAAGAAGACCATTTAAATTCTTCTTCAGTCCATGCATTTACAGATTTTAAACTAGTCACGTTCTCAACAGTGATGGAGGGAGGTGTCCACCCTCTTTCAACCAAAATCCAGACACGTTCATCAATGGCGATCTCATGCGGGCTTTCCAGTATTCATAGTTTGTCCTCTCAAAAACTCGCATTTTATTATATAACTTCTCCATTATGAACACGCCCTTTTTCAAAAATCATTTTTTAAAAAATTGATATCTTAGAAAAATTTTGCGGACAATTACACGGTATAATTGTGTAATTGGATCTGATACCAATTTGAAGAGTGTGCTTGCGTTCAAAATAAGAAATTATTTAATTAAATCTCATTTTTTCAATTTAATCCTAAAACATGCATCTAGGTATGATTGAAATCAATATGATCATGTAAGAATAATTAATCACACACAAAAGACACAAATGAGGAAAACTCCCCCAAAGGGCAAAACCTTTTTATTTTCACTATAATTTGTAAAAACGGTTACACGGATTACAATGAAAATAAGTGTGACATAGAAATACCCGCAGATGTCGGTTCTGATGTCGTCGGCTGGAATCTCCCTCAGGAACTCCAGGTGGGCAGTAATGAAGAAGATAGCGACTTCTCCACAAAGTACTCTAGAAGAGTAGTAAACGATCCTCTTGAAGGTTTAACAATTCACATACATAAATGGGAGTGTTTATGTGAATAAAGAAGGCATAAAACCTTAAAAAGTGAAGTCTGTTTCTGGGTAGTTTTTCATAGAAATCGTGCTATGAAAAGACTTGGAAAAATGTGTAGAAGGTACACGGGTATTTATACGAAAATTGAGGTGGTGGCGTTGCTCGAACAAGATAGGCATCTCGCTCGAACGAAGGACACGTGTCGTTTGAACGAATTCGCGTGAGATGCTAATCTCGCTCGAACGACAGTGCAATCTCATTTGAACGAGCTCGTCGACCGAGGCACTCCGCTTCTACACTGAGAAAAAATTTTGCTTTTGATAAAAAATATTTCAGACTTCAAAAATTATTTTCTGAATAATTTCCCAAATATTTATGCAAAAATAAACAACTCCAATAAATCATTTTACTGACAATGCATAGTGGAGTAGTGGGAAACAGTTGAGCAGCATGTCGCATTTAGCATGATGCACGTGTGAAGATGATGGATGCATGGATTCGGATAAAGGGCGTCGTGGATGATCGTGATGACGTGCCGAATGTAGCAGTATCAGACATATAAACTGTGATCTAGGAAAAACGAAAAATTCATAGATTCTACTTCGGACATTTATAAAATTATGTCCTTACAAAGGCACACAAATATAAGATGGTAGGTATGTCATACACATAATAAATCATACAAATCAGTATAGGTATACACACAACCAATCTCATATATGCCATACATATATATCTCCCGAAGATCCTACATATTATTTAATTTCAATTATAAATCTCATCGTATATTCCCGAGTATCCCTCACTACTCGAAGTGTGTCAATTTTTCTTTAAAATATTGCAGTAGGTAATTCACTCATATCCTATTGATCTAATTCATAGGTTCGCTCATCCCCCGAATTCGTTACATTTCAAATCACACAGATTAATCTAATCAATTTCACATTAATTATTTTATTAAATTACTGTCACCCAACTACAATACTTTGACTCACTCATATGGTCTGTATCTTCACCCTTTAGAATTTGTTACACAAAATCCACTATTAAGGTTAACATCTCTCGTTAAATTCACTATTCGATAATTTATTATATATCTCTATAATAAATTAAACCGGCTAATCTGTGCCTAACTCCCGTAGTACTAGCCTGAGAAATATCAAAGTCAAAACCCCGACACTTAATTTAATTACTATCACCTCAATTAATTTTTTTTCCAAGTGGTATCACTCAACCAAAATGCCCGGACTCCCTTTATTGGCTCGTATTTTACCCTTTTAGAATTCATTTCACCAAATTCAGTTAATAAGTTTGACACCCTTATTAAATTTAATAGTCCTTAATACTCATACCATAAGAATCTAAGTATTAAGTTTCATTTAATTTCTATCAATTAAATTCCACCTTAAGATACAAGCCTGTATGCTAAATTCATCCAAAATTCCCATTCGAATACGTTCATATATTTTTTACATATATTATCGGGTGTCGTTCATTATAAGTACTCCTAAATCCATACCCCGGATTCATCCCTATCTAATCCAAGGATAAAATAATGTTCCTTTATATTTTTCCAAAGTCCTTCACTCATCTACGGACATCTCCAAATAACCCAAATTTATTTCTTCCTAAAGATGTCGGTCTCGCACACCCTGTCGTAGAAAAATCATATCAAATCCAAAAAACATCAGAAAAATATGAGGTCGGCGCCCATGAGACCGTGATGAAAAGATATAAAATCTCATGTTTTATAATAACTGAAGGGGTCGATCAATCGACGAATTGGATCGATCGATCAATCGACCAGATACCAGTCATCTTCCCCGAGTGCTTTTTCCACCATTTTTAAACTCCGAAGCTTTCCAACTTCAATCCAGACCTCGATTACTTTATCTCCCATATTTATTTCATCTATAAACATGTTCAAAAACTAATATATGACATTAATCCTCAGTGATTTTCATTAAAATTCTAGGGTTCATAAATTGGGTTTTCAATACCCCTTAAATAACAATTCTCAATTCGATTCAATAATCCGAATTCAACAACAATTTCTACAGGTCTTCAATTCTAAATCATATTCTAGCCTCATATGATATTATTCTCACATAAATTAGACATCAATTTCACCCTTAATGCCTAAATCCACAAAACCAAGATTTAACATGTGATACCCTCCAAAAATGAATTATGCTATAATAACTCATCTCAAAATGAATACGGTTTACAGCCACCATGATATGAATCGCAATACCGCAATTTAAATGAAATCAAGTTTAACTACTTGCTTGGAAATTTTGTAGAGTCTGATCCTTTGATGTATATGGAGATTTTGACTAAGAACACATCAATCTCCTCTTGGTTTGACTCCCAAAAGCTCTCCCACTTGATCCATCTTTTCTCCTCTGCAACTAGGGTTTTTCTAAAATGAATTATGGCTGCCATACCCTCTCACATTTTGAGTTTATTATGTCAATCCCGTTTTTAGGCTTGTGGGCATTATTAAAATGGCCCAATCACTCCCGTGTGGGTCCGATTATGCTTAAAACTGCCCCGAGACCCAATTACTACCCCCGGGTACACTATTTTGACTATCTCGACCCTTCCGGACTCAACTGTACACTCAGAATTATCATCCGAGTTACTTAACTAAAATCTCAAATTATGACACATGTATTCTTAAAATAAATAACCCGAATTAATTTAAATCTCAATTCTCCAAATAAATTGAATCTTTCAGTATCCTAAAAAATACGGGCTATTACACTAACTCGTCTCGGGATGACTCAACTTCAAATCTACGTATTTTTTCCCACGCGCATCTCTACTTTGCCCAAAACGTAATCATTTAAATCTCATCCTAAATGATTATATGACAATTCATTACTTTAACAACTTTCACTATTTATTTATAACAAATTACACATCATTTCTAAGTCTGTATAATATTTGTCTCACTATTATACAAGGTAAATCATCGCTACCAAGTAAACATACATAATACGCATAACATATGCATATTAACCATCCCTAAGAGCATTAACTCAATGGATGTTATCTCTACAATGTTATCATCTTCCAGGGACTTACTCACATACAATCCTTGGTTACCAGCGGCCGGACTCTCACACTGACTTGGTATACACCAAATCACAACGCATGGGAAGCGGCCATAGTTCCTCACTGGAAATAATATGAATCATACCCAATACGTCTTACCCCTGATAAATGTCACATAATAAATAAATGGACACTATGACCTGGGGACTATACGCTCCCTAGTCCTCAAGCCAGTGGACTCACCCACATCGCCCAAGTTACCATGATAGCACTAGAGGGGTATGTCCACACAATAGATATATACCGTACACACAGATATATGCACATCATATATACAAACCATCACATATCCAAATGTATATATTTAATAATCCCGGCTACATGCATATACACACCTTACACTAGCCGATAACCCATAGAATTATTCCCAATACATTTTTACGACTCAATCGCTCACTTGAACCTTTATCATCCATCACACATATAACATAACTAGTTATCAATTCAACACTTCGTAGGACACACGACCTCTCTCTACTAGCCCGTATCCATCCTTAGAAAAATTTCCTAACACTAGGAGAATTTACAAAAGAAATCAGTATAATAAACTCCCAATTATATCTTCATATTCGTCTCGATGTATCCCCAACATCACATCATATCATATACCCCCATTTTCTCATAAATGTGTTTATAGTAGCATATAAGAGGGTTCCTCAAACTCTAAACCCAAAAATAAAGGAATAAAACAAGAGTTAAAAATCTGCAATGACTGGACCGAACCGAGGGTCCCAAAAATAGACCGATTTGGTTCCTCATAAACAAATTTATAGAAAACCTGTAATGACTGGGTAGAACAGGTAAAATTTAAAAACGAATCGGTCTGGTACTAAAATTAACATGTCTGCTGCTAAAACGGATCGATCCGACCTGTTCCGATTTTTGTTTCTACGAGATTTTCCTACATCTCAAAAACCCCATTTCTACCAAATTTTAGCATCATAGATTATCCAAAATATGAACCCAACCATTTTTACACCTTCAAACCCAAATACACACTTCAAATGCTAGGCTTAAACACAAAATCTAGGGTTTATTAAATATACCCAACACTACCATAATTTATCCAAAAATTATTAAATAAATCACACACATAAGTATTTAGCAAGTTTAATCAATTGCCTCAACAACGTAGGGTCTGATTTTTCCTCAAAGTCACGAATTTGCTCGGGATTTCCAAAGCTCCAAGGCTTTCTCTTCTCTTTCTCTTCGTCCTCACGTTTTTCTCTCAAATGGGTTTTCTCTCAAAAATGACATTGATTGACTTTCTCTTAAGCTTAATAACCCAGATTACTATTAATCCCAACTTTAAATGATAATACACGCATAAAATGACTCGTATACCCCAATTTGAGTCAAACTAACTAAAACGACCCGGAACTCAAATAAAACCCCCGAGCAATCATTTTGACTTTCTCAACCCTTCCAGGAACAACAGTGCACTCCAAATTATCATCCGAGACTCTGAATATAAGAATAATCCCCCAACCTCATATAACTCACTCAAATATGCCCCGATTGAGAAATAACTAATTCCCGTCGCTAACACACACATACGACGTAAATGCATGCAACAATATTATATTTATCGTATCGTACTAGTAAATGTACAATTTGCATAAATATTAACTATTCTACCTAAATTAATATAAATTCTCGTTTTCGTTTTAATTCACAATTATATAAAATCACACACACACACACACACACACACACACAGTAATTTAATATAAAAATAAATAGACAAAAGTAAGGGGTATTACATTTACTTCATGTATGACTTCGTAAAAACAAAATCATGAACAAGAGGCTGATTACCTCATGTATTATTTTGTATAAACAAGTCAAGAACAAGAAGTGTAAACTTTGTATAAAACTAAAAAAGTTATAAACAAGTTCTACCCGACTTAGTTAAATGCATAACGTGTAAAAAATCCATGATACTGGAATATAAACATGCATTCCTCATACACTTGATCACCCCTGATAACTAATGCTAAATATGGATCAATATGTGATCTTCAGCTCCGACCAAGTAAAAACAGGATTATAAACATCAACACCTGGTCGATAATAAAGAAAAATGATAACCAACCAAGTCAAAATAGTAATAGAATCCTTAGCACTCGGTCGGCAACAATAATTTATTTCATGTATGAGTTCGTAAAAACAAAATCACGAACAATAGGTTGATTGCCTCAAGTATGATGTTGTATAAACAAGTCAAGAATAAGAAGTGTAAAACTTCGTATAAAACAAAAAAAGTTATAAACAAGTTTTACCCGAATAAGTTAAATGCGGTAAGACATGTAAAAATTCCTAGATACTAGAATATAAACAAGCATTCCTCATACACTTGGTCATCACTGATAACTAATGCTAAATTTGGATTAATATATCTAAGTGCATTAGTAGAATAAATAGCATAACCACTGCTAACTAATACTAAATTTGGATTAATATATCTAACTGTATTAGTAGAACTAATGACATTATAAGCACAGGTTAACTGAATGGTTAAAATAATCATAAGTTGACAAATATAAACACATATTATTCATACAAACTGTATTACATTCAAATGAATTACAAAATACAGGATAGTCATTCAACTGGACGTTTTCTCTGAGCTTTGGAAGATGATTGCACTTTTTCCATACCAGTAGGAGGATCATCCAGCGTATAAGGAGAATTGATAAAGTTAAAATCCTAAAGCATCCTTTTGTTGCTATTGCTAGGCCTGTTGGTCAGATGAGGAGGTCGAACTATTTTAAGTTCATCGTGTAACTCATAATCCCTTCTATATTTCGATATCAAGCATTGGGGAATCGACTCAACAGGAATCCAGCTGACATCTAACTTGAACGAAGGTTGTTGGCAGTATAAGAAATTGGGATCATGCCAATACCAGAGTTTGCTATCTTGATCAACCTTCATCACAGTCAAGCAAAAAGTCCAACCCCGTTTATAACCTTGACGATGAGTTTGAGCGAGGTGATCATCTATATGGCCCAAAGCTTCATTGTAGTCATCCATCCATACCTCTCTAGGTTGTTGTGAAATTAAAAGGTTAATCTCTCAACTTGATGTTGAAGTTTCTTCAAAACCTCACCCTTCACCTTCAACTGAGAGCATTAGTCGGCAAGGGCTTTATCTTTAGCTTCCAGTCTTATGGACAAATTGGTAATGGCTTGACTCTTCGTCTTTAGCTGGGCAGCTTGATTATCTAAAGTTTTCCTGGTCCTAGTCTTTTCTACAGTTGGTCGCCTGGCTCTTTATCTAGAAGAAGATACATGTTTGGATTTTGTCAAAGCTGTAAGCTCTTCCCTCAATTTGGTGTTTTCCTCCTCCAAAAAAGAAGCTCCTTCATCGGCACCAGCAGTAGAAGACTGTTTTAAGGCCCCATGTTCATCACTCAGCCTATTATGTTCCTCTTCCATAAGTTTAGCAATCTTTCTGGCTTCATTAACTTCACGGTTCAATAAAAACTCCTTTTTTCTAAATGCAGAGGCATATTTCTCCAACTTCTCTGCATGTCCCTAAGATTCACTCAAGGCCTTTTACTTGGCCTCATAATCATCATGCAACAAAGATTTAGCTTCATTATGCTCGACTTGTAGTTCTTCGATCATCTCATAGTATGCAACATTATTGGCCACGTCCCGTTCAAGAAGAAACTGAAGATAAGTGTAGGCATTCTTGGCCTGATTGGAAGCACGTGCATCGAGCAAGTCTGTTAACTCTTCATTAGTCAAGTCCAAATGACCGATCTTAAACAGATTATTGTAGATCTTTAGCAAGTTAGAATCAGTGGAATAAATTTGTTCCATCTTGGCCAAAAACTATAAGGATAAAGTAACAATTGATCAACAATAAAGAAAATGGAAAGATAACAAGGAAATTGGAGAAAGAGTTATTTTATTAATAAAATATAATTATATAAGTACATCAGGAGGAAACAAAAAGAAGATCCGAAAAAGGTGAAAAATACAAGAGGTCGAGCAAGTCTACACCTTTTTCTTATCCTTCTCCACATCAGGGATTTCTTGCTCGGCAGGAGGGATAGCTGAAGTATTTCCTTCTTCGATAAGAGGGGTAGCAAAGTCAATAGACAATGAAGATTCCCATGAACCAGCTTCATCCTCAATCTCATCATCAAGGTTAGGTGGAGGTCCCGGATCATGCTTGAGGAAAAGCTCAGAATATTCTGCAGTACCAACTTCCTTCAGTGCCGTCGATAAACCTTCCTTGAAAAAAGATTTCTTGGCAAACCCAACTTGAGCAGAAGTAGCAGAGATAGCTGCTATGGTCCAAAAATTTGGGGGTAAGGAAAAACCTGGAAAATCTCCCTACTTTTACAAGTTTCCTAGAAAATAAATAACAAAATGATTAATTGTGCCAACGATTGATGTTTCGATGGCTTCGCGAATCAGAAAGTTAAAAATACCCATTTGCCCTTTAGCGGTTGGTTAAAATTCAAAATATTTGCAAAAATGTCCTTTTCAAAAAGTGCCAATAAATTTTACAAGTGTGGGAGGTCAGATGTCGACTAAGCATCAAGAAAATACTCCGAGTCACTTCTAGAGTCAAATGCTCCATACTTTCACACAAACATCAAGCATGGAACATTAAGGGCTTCTGTTGATACCAAAAATTATCCACCTACGTGGATCAATCAGAAGTAAACACGTGTCCTCCTTCATAGCCAAAATCCTAGTAATTAGAAAGTAAATCTGCCTACTAATGCATAGAATGTCGATCAATACAAGGAATGCCGACCAACACAAAGAAGGCCGGCCAACAAGACAATAAAGCGTCATCATACCAAGAGTCATACTACACGTGGTTTATACAACCAATCATTATGTAAGGATGTAAATGCTTAATTATATAAAATCATTCCATCCCCTAACATTCCAACCCTTGACCTCCGGGTCACTATAAATACACTGTATCCCTTTCATCAAGGACGAGGCAGAATGGATTCTAGGGCAAGATACCTAGTTTTCTGTAGTCTCTGAAATCAATAAAAGAACAGTGGACATAGGCTTTTTGACATAGCTGAATCACTTTAAAAACTCTCTTACTTTGCTGCTTTTATTTATAATTTACAATTTCACTTATACATTTTATCTGCGATCATAAAAATTAGATCAAGTCTAGTTTTTTACATCAAAACTGACCATTTTGCATTAGTACTTCACCGAGCCATGACCTAAAAGGGTTAGAATACATGGTGTAACCCTTGCCACACTCTGGGAGGATAAGAACAACCATAGAAGTCAACCTAACCTTCATCTCTTGAGAGGCTGACTCATAATTCCCGGACCACTCAAAGTGTACATCCTTTCTAAGTTAACATGGTGAGGGGTAACATAACCCTCGAGAAGTCATGCACAAATCTGTGGTAGTAATCGACCAAAGCCAAGAAATTACGTAGTTTTGTGACTGTCCTTAGCCTATCCCATGCTAGAACATCCTCTACCTTGGAAGGGTACCTCATCGAAAATAACATGGCCAACGAACTTGACCTCCTCCATCCAGAATTCACACTTGCTAAATTTACCATACAGTTAGTTCTCCTTGAGTACTTGAAACTTCGTGCAAGGTGCTCCTCGTGGTCTAAATTTGATGCTGAATAAACCAATATGTCATTCATAAAGACCACTACAAATCGATCTAAGTAGGGACGATAAATACGGTTCATCAAATCCGTGAATGTCGTTGGGGCATTAGTCAGACCGAAAGGCATCAATAAAAACTCAAAGTTCTCGTACTGAGTCTGGAATGTTGTCTTTGTAATATCCTCCTCCCTGACGTGCAACTGGTGGTATCCAGATCGAAGGTTAATCTTGAGAACCTTCATGCCTCACGCAACTAGTTGAATAAATCATCAATACCGGGCATAGGGTACTTATTCTTCACCATTACCCTGTCCAACTACCTATAATCGATGAAAAGTCATAGAGTGTTGTTATTTTTGTTAGAAAAGAGGACTGTAGCTCTACAACGGGACACACTAAGGCGAATGAAGCCCTTACCAGTCAACTCCTCCAACTGAACCCTTAAGTCCTGCAATTTCACTGGAGCCATCCTGTGTGGTGGTAAAGAGATAGGAGAGACAACTTGATGCACCTTTATGGAAAAATACACCTCCCAGTGTGGAGGTAACCCAGGTAGATCATCCGGTAACACATCAAGGAATTCTTGCACTAATGGATAGTCTAAAAATATACCATCCAGATCATTATGGGCCATCATACTACTTAACAAGCCAAAGTACCATTTTTACTCACGTATATTAGAGAACTTGCACGGATAATCAGCTTCCTGCTCGCTACTAAAATGATGGCGAGACCCATCTAAAAGAGATACTAAGATACTGTGTTGATGGCATTTGATGGTAGTGTTAAAACATGATAGCCAATCCATACTGAGGATCACCTTAAACCCATCCATGTCCATGAGAATCAAGTCATATATTCATGTCCATGAGGATCGAGTCATACTCCATAACATAGTCTCTAGCCATAACCACGCAACTACGGCAGACCCCATCGAGAACTATACCACCACCAATTGGAAGTCCTATAAAGATAGGAGGACAAAAATGATCTACCTCTAATCCCAAAATAGATGCTAAGGGACTTGAAATATATGAATGTGATGCGCCTAAATCAAATAGTTCCTTAACCCATTTACTAAATAAAAACAACCATACCTTCCATCAAGAATGGATCACCGGAATGTGCAACAAACTATGACATGGCATAGGGTCATTTAGGGTTAAACATGTTATTCTAGCTCCGAGCACCTGACATGGTTCGCGACTACTCTGCCCCTGACCCAAATGTGAATCATCCACATTATGCCTCGCGCGCTGATGATAGCCGAGGAAAATTGTTGATGATGATGCTACTCGGTGGGACTCATGTAACTAGAACTCTGACCCGGCATATAGTTGACAGTCCACCGACTTCCCTATTGATTTCTCGAATCTCTTTGTAGACAATATCTCTTGAAATGACCGGGAGACCTATAAGAAAGGCTATATCACCTTGATCGCTAATATATTGGGCGGATAAAGAACCAACCACTATAGTGTCCATTAGTTTCACAAAGAAACCTTAAGCCCTACTCCTAGACTTCTTATGATCACCACTTTGGGACCCACTAGGCTCCCTCTTCTTTTCCCTAATGGCCTTTCCATCTTCAGCATCTAACTCAACCTGATAGCCTTGTCCACCGTTGGCCTTAAGTTTGGTAGATCCATACCTACAAAGATTCCCCGAATACCTAGGTTGAGTCCTTTAATAAATAGCCTCATCTTCTAAAGCTCATCTCTTTGTACTGCGTCCACATACTTACACAAGATTTTAAATTTGACCAGTTACTCATTCACATAAATCTTCCCCTATATCAGATGAAGTAACTCGTCCTTCTTGGCATCTTTTAATGTCTGGGGAAAGTACCGGTCAAGGAAGTCACTCTGAAGCTACCCCCGTCTATGGTCTTTATTTTACTGGAAGAGTAAACGCTCCACGAGTGTTGTGACTACTCTATAAGATGGAATGTAGCCATCTTGACTTTGTGACCAGCTGGCATGTCAAGAATATTCATGACTCGAGTGACTTCATCAATCCACTCATCACTAGCATTGGGTCCAGCAACCCCATTAAAGGTGGGTGGGTGTAACCTCCTGAACTCCTTCAGGAAGGAGGCATAGGTATTACTCCCAATGGTTCCACTACGGTTGGCCTTTTGTTATTACGAGAGGGAATTTGCAAGATGGCTCACGGTTTTCTCCATGTGTCTAAGCTCGCTATCACGTGACCCACTATCCACATCACAACGTGGAGGCATCTACATAAGAAAGGAGAGTTCAATATAGAATGATACGAATTGAAAGCAATAGTGGAAGGGATATACTTGAATAGTAACTAAGAGATAACTATGTAGAGACATACTAAGAGAGCGTAAATACTCCATCACACCCGGGGATCCATTTGCTCTGATACCCTTTGTAATGCCTCGACCTGGGTTTGGGTCACCGTTCGGTCAATCCATACCAAATCAAGGATTTAAAAGGGGAGGGGGAAAGTTCATTTTTTATTATTTAAGAAAAATCTTAATTGTATTTGTCGAGGACTAAATTACCGATTTTAATTTGAGAAAATAAATGACCACTTTATGTAATTAGGTTAATTTACAAGGTTTATTCATAAAAATCAGTTCAATCCAAAAATACTAATTAAATGATAAGTAAATCATAGTTATCCCTGTATTATTACATCACATGTACAAAGGCCCGAATAAAATGCTTTAATGTCTCAAATTCCAATGTTTTTAAAAAGACAGTTTAAAGAAAGTTAGAGAGCCTATAACGACGTTAACTGCCCTCTGTATCCTTACTGGCGTCCTTACCGACGTCCCTACTCAATGTACCTGGGGTGGGGTGGGGTTTTTACATAAAAAAATAAGGATGAACGAACGCTCAGCAGGGTGGGTAATACCAAGCTATACGTTTTTCTATAAATTTATTATTATTATTATTATTATTATATATATATATGTATATATATATAATATGTATTTTAACAGTTCCAAATATGTTTAACAATTTAGCTAGTATTGATGCAACTGCCATGCAATACAACCGAGTGATGACCTCATATTCACACTTAATCATTTCATACCATCCTTTATCGAGTTTAGAGACTATTAATCATATTTTATTCATTAGTATCCTTATTAACACATTTGATTAGGTTGTCTTATTCATATTATCAAGCACAGCCGTATTCATTTCCTTTCCATTATCTTTTCTCGAAATCATCGAAATATTCACATACTTTAATGGGCTCCACACCACCGACTATGCTACCATATGCTTTAGGCAATGATTTTGGGTCTTTCACCCCAGGGCTCTGGACCCTTCTTAATTATTTTTGGTATCATCTGAGTCTACATTAATGTGTTTTAACATTTTTTCTAATGTCCACATTATTCTGTCATTTTACCGTTTTTATCATTTTTACGGTTCATGTTGCCATTTTGTCTACTTTATTCGTTTTTCACAAAAAACCACCGATAAGGTCTAACGAGGAAGTCCGACCACTAGGACCCTTAATTTTATCAAAATTACCATTTTACCATTTATTCATAATATCCTTGTCAAAAATGTACTTAGTTCATTATGGCACTAAAAATCAACAAATCTATTCAAAACCTTTTATGATTTTATGTTCAAAAATCATGCTTCATCATTTTATGTTTTACCACATAAAATATATTCAATCATTTGAAGACTATTTTAACAAAATATCTACTACTTTGACCTATTATCACATGTAGTCTCAAATGTTATTTTTCTTCATTCTTAAGAATATTTATAATATATTTAGGGTTGTCTTTTCAAACTTTATTATTTTCTCCTGAAACCTATTTTCAACATCATTTATCAAGTCTAGATGACTTGTACCAACGTATTACATGTTTCTACACATGTTAGGGGAGGATTTAAAGCCTAAAAATCCTCAAATATTAATCTAAACAAGATATTAACAAGGGTTTACATTTTGTATGATTACTCTTCATATTTCAAGGTAAAAATGCTATTTATTCTTCCAAAACCCATTTAGGTTTTATTTTCTTTAAAACTCCATTTTTGTAAGACTTGAACATACTAGAAAATATCTTTAGTTTTAACATTAAATCATATATTTAGCCCCATCCTACATATTTTTATAGCGTGAAACCTTGAAAACTTAGAGAGAGAGAAACCCTACCTTAAGGTTTGAAGAAGAGAACAAGGAAGAAGATGAAGAGAAGCTCTAGACACCAAAAGTTCTTCAAAGTCCTCTTGAATGCTCCTACTTACTCACTCAACCCCCTTCTACTTTTAACAAAGCTTGTAATGTAAGAATGGAGCCTGGAAATGGTGGAGCAATGTGTAGAGATGGTGTAGCAATGGTGGAATATGGTTTGGGTAGGAAGATTAAACCTTAAACCTTGAGAGAGAGGTGGAGAGAGAGAGAGAGAGGCTATGTCTAGTAAAAAATGGGTGGGATGAACCCAGCCCTTCTCTCTCTCTTAAATAATCCATAAAACCCTAAAAGATGCTTTTACCCAAGGTTTCTACCAAGACAAACAAATTTTACTTATTTGATGCACCTGAAGTTGACGCCTCATAGATCCAATGGCCCTTACGTTGAAAGCACATTAAAAATATGCAGATTTTTTAGATTCAGCTCTGATCATTTGAAAGACTATCGATCCTTCCTATTTGAATGAACGTCTAATGTGGTACTAACGAGGCTAAAATCTAGGGTTAAATGGGATGAGATAGTACCTCATTCGAATAGGAAATACCCTTCGTTCGAACGACTGTATACTTCGTTCAATCGTGGTTTTCTAACGAGATTCCAGAGAGAGGGGGAAATTGACCATTTCTCTGTCATTAGAAGTTCATTTGATCTTCATTCGAATGACTCATTCAAACAATGAATACTCCTCGTTCGACCGATATAAAATCCCCCTATATAAACTTTAAGCAATAAAAACTCCAATTCAACATGCATGAAGGTAACGATGATGGTCCAATTTCAATATTAATCCATAAATACAAACTTACACGAGAAGAGATAAAATCTCTTGCACGAGTGTTAAAGTGGTGTCCCTCACTAACTGATTTTTGGAAAAAAATCATTAGTTGACTATTAAGCTTCCTATGCCACCATTCCATATTTGATTATCATTACTCTGCAGCTTAAATATTCATCTAGTGGTGGTGAGAACATTTACATAACAATCAATAAACATCTTGATCGTTTAATATGAGCCACGTGTCTCTTTATATTCTTTCTCCTTTGTAAAAAAATGGTTTCTTTACAAAATAGAAATGGTGGCTCGACGAGTACTTATGAGCCTTGTTCCACATCATATTTGACCAACACTATTGAAGACCCTTGGGCTTTATCCTCTTCCATTGCTCTTTTATACAATGATGCGATTCAAACTGTTATTAGCAGTTGGTGATCTTAGGATACAACTATGCCTTCTAAGTGTTCTTTGGTCTCAGAACATGTTATTCATCCTCTACGCATACTGGTTGAATTTCTCGTGTAAATCCATATTTGAAGGTTCCTCCAGAGATTGTCAGTGGCCTTCACTTTTAAAGATTTTTTAAGGCTAGGCTCATTCCAACTTCTATTTTCCTATTTCCTGTGGGATAGTTATATCCTTCTCCAAATTTGGCCTATTTTGCATATATGTTTCATTATTGGTAGTGGTCAAACCAAATCTCACAACATGTGTGGAAGAGTCCAAATGATAACTTTTGATGCCCACTTGGATAATTAATTCTTAAAAAATAGAAAACTCTTTGCATTTTCCTTTAACCAAAATGTTTGGCTACTTTGGAACTCCCAAAATTTAATTTAATTTTTTTGGGTCAATATGAGATCGCAACTCTAATCATGAGGGCATTTGGACTGACATATCCAATAAACGTGCAACTTGTCTCCCTACTTCCTCGTGATTCCACTTTATGGAGAGAACATACTCGAAGACATGCGATAACCTTTGATTGGGCTTTCTTTGCATTACAAATGATTCTCTTTAAGATATATAAGCTCATTTTAGTACACGCTCTATTTTTTTATCGTTTACCCTCTCCCTTGAAACATATTCTTAGACCTCAAAAGTACTTTTTATTTCTTCAATCTTTCACCATCAGTGGCATCTAGCTCCTCGAACACCGATGTTTACCTTCAATTTGATTAAACAATTCGTAGGCTTTCAACCGACGGCTCCATCATTGTTGGCATCATTATTTTCCCTATTAAATCATCATAAGAGGCCTCTCTCTACATTTTGTCCCAATTTCAAGGAGGAGCTCTCATTTCCCATGTCTTCTTACGATCCTTGGTTTGGGGACTACAATCTCTTAGTACAAAAATCTAATAGTCTCAAAGCACCATCCACATTCAAGTTTAGGATTTTTCCCAAAAATTAGGACAATGACGACTGGCCTAAATGGGTGCATCGAATGCTTACTCACAAGGTAGGAGAAATTAGGGGATCCGACTTTCTTAGTGCCACTAAAGTTACCATGAGAGACATTGAAACTAACTTATTCCTTGTCTCTAGTGCTATCCATTTTTGGAACTCAACTTTGAATTGCTTCGAGTTCAATTTTTGGAGGGCAGGCCCAAAAATATTTGGATATTTGTCTACTAACTGGTCTTAAATCACTAGGAGAATATGTTAATCCACACATGCCTCCAGCTTAAATCCTAGTGAAGATCAAAAGTGGCAACATCCAATTATCATGTTCCACTTTCATGAGTACCCACATGAATAATACCTAATGTATGGATGAAAATGAGTATTTCTTACTCCTCCTATTTTGGTTGTGAAGACACATTTTTATGTCAAGTCTCGAAAGGTGGTGCATGAGTATTCGTTTTTAACTATTATTTTAGAGGAAGGCGAAGAAGTTTCTTTGTCCCCTTATCTTTTAGTTTCCCTTTATAAGAGTTGATCTAATCTCGTAGAGGGTCTCTTCAATGCCAATCGAGATTGTCCACTATGGGCCCTTCAAATGTGGTTGGATGCATATTTCTCGGAGATTGGCCATGTAAAAAATAATTCTAAATTTGGCTATTATCACTCTAAACCAAGTAAATAGGACTTCAAAGCTCTCTCTCGTATGTTTAGAAGCTTTCCATATGACACGCCTAGGCTTTATTTTCATCCCCTGTTGGTACCCACTAAAGCACCACGTTCGCTTGCTTTGATTTTGAAGGAATACCTCCTCGTAGCTATGGTGGATCCCTATTATAGAAGATTTTTTGTTTACATGAATTTTTATTGTGGAACATCACCTCCCACTCCTCCCAATTCTAGGTATTTTGGGGAGATATACATGCTTTCCCAATTTTATTAGCAATTTGACTTTTACCAGTCCATTCAAGTCCCTATAAGGAGTCTAGCCAAGCCTTATTTGTTTTTTGGTCTTCTACTGTCTTAAAGATAACTCTTTTGAAAAGATTTGTTGACTATAATAAGGTTCAAATAACCTTTATCATAGTTGGGGTTGAGTTAAAGCATGGGTGACCAATGTTCGTACGGATTGGTGGTCCAAGTACATCCAAGGTTTCTTAGAACCATTATGGGCATCCATAAAGCCTTCGAAATCCTTAAATTCGGGTAAGGATTTAGTTACTTCTTGTAGTCTTATATTTATTTATGTTGACCTCAAATTATCCATTTGTATCCTTATAGAAATTCCACATTATTAAGGTTGTGATTCTTTTTTCAATAAGAAGCTAACTCCTAAGGACAAAGAGGCCTTAGAGGAAGAACCTCTGAAGGAGGAAAAAAAGAAGAGAAAAAATCAACTCCTCTTATTTGACCAGCCTAGTTAATGTCCTCTTTTAAAAATATAACCATCACTTCCTTAGTTACTTATAGTCCTGCCTAACCTCCCATTTTTTCTATGATCATCATTCTCAAAAGGAAAGGCATGAAAATAGTAATAAGGAAACCTGTGCACCAAGTCCAATTAGTAGGTATGCCAATGCCTTTTCTTTCAAAGTAATTCTTAGTATTTTGTCATCACCTCACCAATTAATATGACTTTGAACTTTTTTTTCTTATCAATAGTTTAGTTGTTACCTCAAGTAATGAGAAGGAACCTGAGATGGTCAAAAATCCTATGACACCTCCTCCAGCATCTTCAATGGATGAGTCAACAAGTACGCTAGTTAAAGCTCCAGCTCTACTAGTTATCCCCACTTCAGATCCAACTGTTTAGGAAGAAACAATGACACAGATTGTTAATTCTTATATCCCCATTATGATCTCCAATGATATGACAATTGGGATCTCAATTCTCAAAGGAAAATAGTCAATTGAGGATTCTAATCTTGTTGGCAGTGTTCCAAAATCACTTGCCATTCCACCTATTCCTGAAGATATTCCAGGTTTAAGTGTTCCACCATTGAGATAAGCCTATCCTGAGGCAGAGATCAATCTTCCAGCTGAGGATGCTCTTAACTTGATGACATAAGTAGAAGTCACTGCCTTCCATAACTAACTTCGATAGCTCATGTCTAAGGCTTTAGTTTAAACTCTAAAAATTACTACCAGCGGTGTCGAACAACAACTGTAATATCTCATAATAAATTTACCAACTCCTATATCTTGGCAATTAAAGGATCCGAAAACTCTAGACCTACTTTAAAGCTTTTCCAGGGTGCCTTTTAAGAACTTAATTAACTTTACCTTTCTCAGTGGGCTCACGATAGATTGCTCCTATATTTCCAAAATCGAAGGCATGGAGGAAAGTGTTGTGAAATCCTTCAACACTGGTGTTTATGCACTCTAATATCACATCAAAACTATGAGCCCAACAGAGGTTGAAGAGAATGCATTGTCTACAGACAAAACTCATTTCTCTAGTCAAAGAGTTGAGTGAACCAAGGGACTATAAGATATAGGAGTTTTTAAATGAAAAAAGACTTCCCTCCTATCTTTAAAAGATCAGCTCAAGAAATAACTGGCTAAAGTCAATTATGAGTTGGAGGTGGCCATTATGAAGGAGTTTGATTATCAACAAAGAATGGACCAATTGGTTGGTGAAATACAGTCTCAACTAATGATGCAGATCAGTTTGAAGAGAGGGAAGTTCAAATTAGAACCAAGATATTGATTCCTCTACCAATGGGGTAAAGGAAGTCGATAAAGAATTGTGGCCAACTTTTCTTTGAGATCTTTTTTTTAGCTTCCATTTATTTAAAAGAACGAGCCAAAATGGCATTAGTTGGCATCTTGAAGAAAGCAAGATGTGTATTTGAGAGAAATATAACTAGTCGTTTCTACATACGACACCAAACAGGAGGGTATTGAAATCGTAAGTGACCTCATACCCAACAGATGCTCCCCTCTAGACCTTAGATTGGAAAAAAGGTAAGAGTGTTACAGTGTAAGATAAGTATTTATAGTGGTTCGTACCTCAACTGAGGAACATATATCTACTATCAAAGGGTGTCATAATTATTATTAGATCATAAAAGAGTTATTATAATCTACTAGACCTCTTCGGTGTTGGTCATGAGAGTCTGAGGTCCTTGCAGCGTTTGTCAACAATCCAAAGGACCATAGTAAGTAACTGATGGACTTTGATAATACCCTCTCAAACCTTTAGTCTTCCAGAGGTCCAAACCCCCCGAGCAAGGAAAGAGGCTCTCTGGGTGACCTATAACCTTAGTCAAAATTTTATTTGTCACCAAAGATCTCTGTTAATCCCAAGGGAAGACCATACCATTGTGATGGAGCTCAGGCAGGATCTCTTCCTCCTAAGAAGAATCATTTGTTCCATCATACCTCATCCAGGATGTCCAGGGACCAAGGCTCCATCAAACCTTACGACCAAGTCGGACCTCAATCTGGAGAATAATGGACTTCCTAAGTTGTTCGGCCTTTAGCAACACGGTACACTACAAAAAAGGTATAATAAAGGACACAAGTATTAGCAATAACTAATTAGATTTTCTTAAAAAAAAAGTATAAAGGACAACAAAATTTGAATGTCCTTTATTATAGATCTAAAAGGACACCAAATTTTTGTGCATCCTTTATAACAAAAGGTCCATAATTTATATAAGACTCAAAATAATTTTAACGAAAAAAAATTATGTCTTTTAAAAGGACAACACGATCATGTCTTTTAAAACATTTCATTTCCCTTTTTTCATCCCATCTATTTTCTAATAGGACAACATTTTTTACCATTCCTTATATCCTAATGGTAATGGGAAAAGAGGACATCTAATTTATATTGTCCCATAAAATATTTAATTTCCCTCTTTTATTTGTTCATTCCCTCTCTTTTCTTAAAAGACAACATTTTTCTGCCATCCCTTATATAATAATTGTAATGGGAAAAAAGGAAAGCAAACTTATACTTTCCTATAAATTTTCACTTGCCTTTAATTTTTATTTTACCATTCCATGTTATTTTTTTGGTTTAAATATTTTATTTTTCTTTTACCCAAAAACAAAGACCCTACTTCTCATATTTCTCCTTTTTCTCTCACCCTATGGCTCCATAACCCCCAATACACTCTCCCTCCGGCTTTCCTTCCCCCTCCAATCAAATTATAATATTAAGGATTCTTCTTCCTCATATTTCCTTCCCCGTGGGAAACTTTTTCTCTCCTTCGCCATCTGTTAGAAGTTACATTCTGTGTGTGTGTGTGTGTGTTTGTGTGCATGTGTGTGACCCTTAGATACAATTGTTGACTCGTTGATTTTTAACTAGGACTTAGTTGGTTTTAGGGCAATAATATGGTAAAGTTCAACATTTGTTCTATATTTGAAACTGATAACTCTATCATTGCAGTGGAGAATCTTGAGATGAATTTATATACAATTTTAGTGATATAGTATATTATGATTGATGATTGATAATGGTATTCTCTTATGTATGTACTAAATAAGATTGTAATCTGCTTTGCAGATCTTAAATATTATTAAAATTCAATAGGTAGTGCAAATCTCATGATATAGGATGGTGTCCATTGTCAAGACATTTATATCCAATAAACTTTCAAATACGCAGCATGCATTATTAAATTTGTAAGAATTAATTATTTGATTGTGTCTATAGAGAAATATAATTTACGTATGAAACTGATATTTATTATTTTTTTCCCTCATCAATAAGACAGTTTTGAAAACATTGGCGAAGATATAGGGAATTTCATCAAAATAAATGACAAAATCGAGTCATTCACTTTTATTTGGCCTTGTATCGTGGAAAATAAATGATTGCTTCTAGTTTCAATATTGATTTGATTCTTTTACTTTATTGCCATTATAACATGTAATTTTTATAATTGAAATCATTTTATGTTAATAAAATTAGTACTTATTATTCTAAAATCTAGAAACTTGTGTTCTAATCATCATAGTGGCAACTATTACTGTGATGTCTGAATATTCAATTGCCAGTCCACTGTGTTATTACTGGTTTTATGTGATAATTTTACATCATGCATTTTCATTTGGCATGAGACTATCTCATCCTTTGGCCTCACCTTATATTATATTGAATAATTAACTGATGATAGGGACCCACTATAAAGAGGATTATAATAATTTCCGGGCAACAGTAAATTGGAGTGTAGGAGGGTAGTGAGTTGGTGGATGTACCACAACATATATATATATATATATATATATATATATATATATACGTACGTGTTACAAATGAAGATATAAATCTTATACCTTCATCATATTATATATTTGATGTTCTTCTCATCTCGCTATTTATATCATAGCTCATGTGTTAATTATTTGAACTTTTTTTGTAAATTTTATGCATATGTGAAAAGTGCCCAATATGTGTGTTTTAAACAAAACCAATTTTTCCCCAAAAATTATCAATCTTTTAATTATGCACCAAACCAAGTTGTGAAAACCCAATTATTACTTTAAACCGATTTTATCTTGATTAATTCTAAACATGCATCTACTGATTAAAGCAAGTAAAATAAAGTAAAGAATACTCACAACGCCGGATGTACAAGAAAAAAAAAACGGGAAAACAACCTCGGTCGGCCCAAGCCAGACAATCACTATGAATAATGGTTTTACAAAGACAGATTAGCCTTACACAGTGACTCGATCCCCACGGGTCTTGACGCTCCTTCTGATATTCAACCGTTCTTCAATAGTGCCCACGCAAAAATTCCGCCTTCCACGATACCTGTCCACAACACACGCATCCACGTATGTCTCGGTGTTCATCGATTGGCTTTGATTCATCTACGATGTCGAACAAGAAGTCCTTCTCTTTTCTTCACCGCAAAAACCTTATGTTCAATGATCGAACAAACTTCTTTGGTGCCGCAAGATCACGTAAGCATATAAGAATGATAACTTGGATCTTTACAAACTCTAAGGATGTGTTTATCCCTTTTAAACCTTAGAAAACATGTGCAAACAAGTTTCTGGTTTGAATACTATTTTCCAGAATGCACACTTACGAAACTCTGATAAAAATACGCTTTAAATAACAATTAAGTACCGCCTCAAAATACGTGTCATTCGAAAGATAATGACACGTCGTTCACGCGACTTGGGCATCTCGTTCGAGCGAGATCCTTATGTCGTTTGAACGAGCTGACGTGTCAGTTTGACTTTTTGACTTTTAGTTCAAAACGTCTCTTTTAAAGGAGATCCAAATTAGTCAAACTCTTTTTCAAGTATATCATAATTAAAACGTAGTGTAAACACTTAAAACACTTTTAAAAACATTTTAAAATATTTTTCTTTATAAAAATACATCCTTATATTTTATAAAAATAATTCCAAGCACCATTAATTATACGCATTCATACCTGAGTGATCTCGGAATGCAATCAACTTTGAAGATGAGTAAACTTGCACCAATTAAACTTCGGTATGATTTAATTCTTTGAATCTTTACCGCAATGTGTTCAATTTTCTTTAATACGTCATAGACCAAGTGGGATCGTGACAAAATAAAAATCTCCCTATGACAAATTACAAACACAGTTTTGTTCACGGAATAAGGTCAAAACAATACACGGACTCAATTGGAAACTTATGTCCTAACAAATCTCCCCCTTTGACTATTCTGGGACAAAACTAAACTAGTGAAATGCCTAAATCGGGCTGTCAAGCCGTATGACGCCTAAATCCCATCCCATAATTCTAAAATCAAAAATACGAGACACGGACTAGTATATGTAGCACCGACGAGCATAAACTGTCTGAGTGTGATGTAGACTTGAAATCTCAAATCGCTGAAGTGTACCTACACACATGAAACAAACAAACAAATACCCAGTGAAGTATGGAGGAACAAATGAAACCAATATATATATCCAAATGATACCAAACAATAATAGATACCAATATGAATAAACTCTGAAAAAAATCATTTGTTAAACAATTTGAGCAACAAACTGATACCAATGTGTACTACCAATTTGAGATACCAATTTGAGATACCAATTTGTGAACATATGAAACTAAACATGCTCAAATCTCCCCCTATATCACATCTCTCCCCCTTTTTGTCTCGAATAGACAATTTGGTGAAAAGATAAACCAATTTGAAATATCTAGCATGACAATATACCAATGAAAATCAATGTGAAATCGCTAGATAATCATGAAACAACCAACTAATATATGATCAAGAAATGACAAATCAGTAGCTAGTAAACCAAGGAATCACACAAAAAATGTAGCAATTTAATCAGGTGTGATAAACGGACTATATGCAAAAATATGAATTTTGAACCAATAAATCCTGTATATAAACCAGTCAGTCCAGAAACACTTCCAGCAGTTCTAAAAATATACCAATTTTAACCACAGGACTGCAAACCAATCAGAAGCCATAATTCAACCTGTCGTTCGAATAATCCAGGGACGTCGCTCAAACGAATTGAGTACATCACTCGAACGAAGTACAACTGTCGTTCGCGCGAGATGTATATGTCGCTTGAACGACTTCTTGCGACCTACCAAAATTTCCCAGATTCCCGGAAATATTATATAATATTGCTAAATGAAAAAATTTCCACAAAATTTCCAGGAAGGGCTTGACAGAAGCAAAACAGTGTTAAAATAGTAGGCTTTTAACAAAAAATGCAAAAACTCATAAAAACTAAAAATGCGAGTTACATGCAAACATAGTCTCGATGTGCTCAAACATGGATATGGAATGAATGGGCAGAAAACTACAACAAATGAGTCATAATTCCAACACATCGAAACGATCGAGAAGCTCTAATTGATATCAATAAATTATCAAACTTTATCATAGCTTTATGACAATTAAAGTGTGAGCTTAATGAACTAAACATACTACATGCACACAAATCCAGAATTTTGACGATTCTACAAACAATAGCGTCAAATTGCAACGTTTCAACATTAGGATTAGTTGTGCAAACCCGTTTAAATTTTTAATTCATCCAAACTCCCTCAATAATATCATATTTTCTTTGGAATGAACTAAACTAATTTGTCCCTTTTCTTAGCATATTGCATTTTCTTTTTGGGATCTTTTAAACGGTGGCTTTCACAATGAGTTAATTTTGAACTCTCGTAGCCCTTTCTCATGAATCACTCGGCATTTTTATCAATTTAAATTATCACGGTAAACGGTTCTTACATGCACACTTCTCCTTAAGTCTACTTACGCATATATGACAAGATTGAGATAAGAACGCCTCACAAAATTCAAATATACAAGAGAAGTCAAACATCCATATAAACTCGTGCATGTGTGCAATGTTGGCATATATACAAAGTCGAATCAAAATGCATATCAACTTCAAAACAACCCCATATAAACAATGGTTAAGATCATTCTAAGCATCGATAATAATGACCAGATCTCCTAGCCACATGGATAATGAAACGATGGGGGGGTCCAAGCACACTAATATGCCACATCAAACATGTAAACTCAAAAACAAAAACCAAAAATCTTTTTATCTTTTCATATTTTGACTCAAATAAAAGCAAAATCTTTTTGGGTTTTCAAAACTTTTCTCAAAAATAAAATCTTTTTGGATTTTCAAAAATTTTCTAAAAAATAAAATCTTTTTGTATTTTTTCAATAGGACTCAAACAAATGAAAACTATAATACAAAATGATCCACATGTCATAATACTAGCAATGAATATAACATGAAGCAAACTAGAATATGAAAAACAAGGCAACATTATCATCATTTATATTTAGCATGGGAAGAATCAAGTGCACCCAAAAGAGAATCATGAAGTTTAATTCCTAAAGCCACTAAATTCGATTTCCTAGCCTAAGTAGGTGTAAAACGACGCATGGGGGTCTGGGGAACTGGGGAAACTTTATTCCTAAACTTCCTAGGACTTGTCTAAGGTCGTAACAATAACGCCTAAGGTTTCCTTTCCTACCACAAAACGTGCAAGTGTAGCGACGGTGGGAATGATTACCTATATGTGGACATTTTCTAACCTTCCTAGTGTTTCTCACACGTGCGGGGGGAATAGGAACAATTTTCTCATCAAAACCTATACCTCCCCTATCTCCCTTAATTTGGATGGTGCCTAAGATCTTATCTAACTTCTACAATCTAGCCTCCAAATCAAACTTAACTCTAGATGAGTCTCTCAATCTCTCCTCCAACTTGTTAATCCTATACTCGAGCAAATGCCTAGACTCCTCAAACTCTAAAATCTCCTTTTTCAAGGACTCCATCAAACCATGGAGATTATCTCTCTCTTTCTCCACAAACTCTAGTTTCTCCCTAAACTTCTTCTCTCGTGCCCTAAGATCCTCAATCAAACTATCATTATTTTCTATGGAATGCTCATTCAACTTAGCTTGTAATTTAGAGTTAGCCTTTTTCACATTTACCGTTTCGACATACAACTCATTAAACGCATTTTGCAACTCTTTCACATCTACCTCCTCGTCACTCTCTTCACCCTCACTAACATGGGATACACTCAAAACCTCCTCGGAAGTGTCATGCACATGATAATCGTCATCGTTCATGTGACATGCCATAAACGCAACAAAGTTACGATCAATGGGGTAACTCTCTCCCTCTTCCAGATCACTATCACATAAGGTGGCATTATAGAAAATGGGTTGCTTGCCCTCTTTCTTAAGTCTAGTGGGACACTCCTTAACTTTGTGACCGTACCCCTCACACCCAAAACACTTATCCGACTCATATCTCTTAGGCTTCTCAAACTTATCCTTAGAGGTGGGATCTACTTTGTTGTTCTTGAATTTTTTTTAATTTCTTAGCATCTTTCGACTGCTTTTGAAACTTAATAATTTTTTTAAATTTCTTTGCCAACAAAGCAACATCCTCAAAATCGAAATCAAAATCGGAATCCGAAACTTTAATTTCCTCCTTCCGGGTTTTCAAAGCAATACCCTTTTCTTTCTTAGGCACTTGCTTGGAGGTAATCATGTCGATTTCATCAGTCTGTAAGTCACCTACAATCTCTTCTAGTTTCGTCAACTCTAACCTACCCAATGAGTTTAAAATGGTCACTTTCGCATCAAAACTACTAGGCAACGACCTAAGGATTTTCTTAATGACACGATTGTCGAGAATTTTCTCACCTAAGTTAAACGACGAGTTGACAATATTGGACAACCTATCATAAATCTCATTAAAAGTCTCACTCTCTAACATCCTAATGATCTCAAACTGTGTAGTGAGATTTTGAAGTTTTGAAGCCCTAACCATGCTAGTGCCCTCGTGAGTGAGTGCCAAAATATCCCAAGCCTCTTTTGATGTTTCACAAGTTATAATTCTATTATATTCTTCCTGTGTGACATGTGAAGCAATAACGTGCAGACCCTTAGAATTATATAGTGCAAGTTTTTGTTCAGTTTCGGTCCATGACTCAACAAGCTTTAAACTAGTGACCTCACCTACAATAGTGACAGGGGGTGTCCAACCTTTTTCAACTGCTAGCCACACATGCTCATCAATATATTTTAATGCACATCTCATTCTCATCTTCTAATAAGTGTAATTAGTGCCATCAAAAACAGGAGTTCGAAAAAATTCATTATATCCAGAATTCATCTTTGAAAACACACGGGATCACAAAACAAATAAATATGTTTTCTGGCTCTGATACCAATTTAAAAAGTTCCTAATATGTGTGTTTTAAACAAAAACAATTTTTCTTCGAAAATTATCCAACTTTTAATTATGCACCAAACCAAGTTGTGAAAACCCAATTATTACTTTAAACCGATTTTATCTTGATTAATCCTAAACATGCATCTAGTGATTAAAGCAAGTAAAATAAAGTAAAGAATACTCACATAGCCGGATGTAGGAGAAAAAAACCCAAAACGTGAAAACAACCTCAGACGGCCCAAGCCAGACAATCACTATGAATAATGGTTTTACAAAGACAGATTAGCCTTACACAATGACTCGATCCCCATGGGTCTTGACGCTCCTTCTGATCTTCAACCGTTCTTCAATAGTGCCCACGCATAAACTTCATCTTCCACGATACCTTTCCACAACACACGCATCCACGTATGCCTCGGTGTCCACCGATTGGCTTTAATTTGTCTACGGTATCGAACAAGAAGTCCTTCTCTTTTCTTCACCGTAAAATCTTTATATTCAATGATAGAACAAACTTCTTTGGTGCCGCAAGATCACGTAAGCATATAAGAATGATAACTTGGATCTTTGCAAACTCTAAAGATGTGTTTATGCCTTTTAAACCTTTGAAAACATGTGCAAACAAGTTTCTGGTTTGAATACTGTTTTTCAGAATTCACACTTACGAAACTCTGATAAAATACGCTTTAAATAACAATTAAATGCCGCCTCAAAATACGTGTCGTTTGAACGACAATGCCACGTCGTTCGCGCGACTTAGGCATCTCGTTCAAGAGAGATCCTTATATCGTTTGAACGAGCTGACGTGTCAGTTTGACTTTTAGTTCAAAACGTCTCTTTTAAAGGAGATCCAAATTAGTCAAACTCTATTTAGAGTATATTAGAATTAAAAGGTAGTGTAAACACTTAAAACACTTTTAAAAACATTTTAAAATATTTTTCTTTATAAAAATACATCCTTATATTTTATAAAAATAATTCTGAGCACCATTAATTATACGCCTTCCTACCAGAGTGATCTCGAAATGCAATTAACTTTGAAGATGAGTAAACTTGCACCAATTAAACTTCGGCATGATTTAATTCTTTGAAGCTTTGCCGCAACATCTTCGATTTTCTTCAATACGTCATAGACCAAGTGGGATCATGATAAAATACAAATCTCCCTATGACAAATTACAAACACAGTTTTGTTCATGAAATTAAGTCAAAACAATACAGGGACTCAGTTGGAAACTTATGTCCTAACAATATGATTATAATTAAATGACCTTTTCATATGAAGTCTAAATTTTAGTTTAATTCCATAAATTATAATTCACCTTTAGTAAACAACTCTGCATGATTTTCGATGAGATTATTGTGTATAAGCTTATGTTTATATATTTGAATTTCGATCCATGGATCTTACTTCTGATCATTGTTTTAAAAAAAAGATTATACTACATATAATAGCAAGTTCAAAATAATACTCTGTAGGTCAAGTATTTGTGTTACTTATAACTATTCAAATGGCTTATATAAATTATATATTGAGATACAAATGTCCACGGCTATGAAGGAAAAATAAATTATAGTTTTTTAAATATTGGTTATAACTATATCCAATATTGGTTGCATCCTTAGCTTTGATGAACTAGTTTGATATTAATTTTATCCGATACTGATGCACTTGTCTTGTATAAGTCCTTGATGACCATATACAATCATATATTGAGGAACTATTGAGGTCCTTAACGGAATATTTCAAGAAACACGGGTTAAATGGTATGTTAAGTGCATTAACTCTATCCTGGTACGTTCATTGAATCTATGTCGAGTACCGATCTTGAGGAATTATTCTTTTTTTCTTTTTGCATGTATGTTGAATCTTTGACTATTGAATATTTACTCAATGCATTTTTATGACTATCGTCAACTTACTACTCATGTTATTAGTTGAATGGTTTACGTGAACATTTGGAAGAACGTGGACAAAGTTATTGAGAAAGCAATAACCGGTTGAATTGGTTGAGCAACAACCGTAGGATATTGGATTTGTTATTGTGAACAATAAATAAGTTGAGAATGGGTGTTCTGGGCACACCATGGTGGTATCCACTTGTTTCAAGCCTAAACAGTGTTTAAATATATCAAAAATATTTCTAAAAATGGATACATGTTTATTATATCATGATTCATGAATTTTGGTATTCAATTAGGTAAATTCGTCACTTTCTGGTAGCATGTAAATACGTATGGGATGTTTTATTTATTCTGTTTGGAGTCTCTTGGGTGAGGCCGAGATAATAAGTAGCTCTTGTTATTGCTTGGAATGCTAAATTTTGAAGGAGAATAACGTATAATTTTTTAACAAATAGAGATAACCTTCCACTAATTGTTTTTTGACTCCATGTTTTTTATTTTTTTCGATTTAGAGAGATCCCTCTAGTTTATTCAATCTTTTTGTCAATTTTATAGTAACCTTTTTTTTTAATATGCATAGTGTTTTTTCTTACCTGATCTCCCTGGGATATAGTTTCTTGAGGTATACAATATGTATGTATAGAGAGTTCTACCCCTAATTTTTATGGTAGTCATTCAATATAGATATTTGGTTATAAAAAAGTGAAAAATCAATGTCACTTTGTAAGGATGCTTTTTAAATCTTCTACAAGGGTGCAGGGGTTTCTTATAGGAACTTAAATACACTCCTTTGTTTTTAGGAAACAATTCAGTGTTGAACACTACTCCCTCCGCACCAAATTAAGATTCATGATTTTAGGATATTAGGCGTGTTTTCAATCCATTAATTTATGTGTGAAATCCTCATAAGTAACAAAGTTTGACTACAATGAAAACACATAATCATGTCAGTTAAACTGCGTTACTAAACTGTGTCAACCTATAATTAGAATACATGTGAATTGCAAAATTGATTGGGAATAAATTCTTCACATTTATTTTTCCCTTTTTCCTTTCTCACTCAATCATCATCTTTTACACTTTATTTTTTGAAGTAATAAATCAATTAAAATCTATCAAACATTCCCTGTGAATTCGATACCCAGACTCGTCACTATACTCCGCAAGAGTGTAGTTAAAGTTTAGGTTTTTTTTTGTATTGTGGTCGGAAGCTAATAACAACCACTAGCGTATTTACACGAATGCTCGGTTTCCAACACGATCAAAATGGCGCCGTTGTCGGGGAGTGTTTTGTTATAGATTATAATTGATTTAGTATTTCGCAAGATATTTTTTTCTTTCTTTTAATTTTTTTTTTCAGGCTTGCACAATTGAGGGCCAAGAAACGTTGAATCCTTAGACGCACACCTCTTTACGTGGATTGTATGTTTACAAACTATTCGGTAATCATGTCTTTTTATAGTGAGTTCGGTAATTATAATGGTTCATATGGGAATAGTTTTCAATCTTTTTATGTTCAAGAATCTCCGCCTCGACCTATTAAAATGGGTGAGTGGATTTTAATTCATGAATATGAAAGGCTTGAAAACAAATATCGGGAAAAAAATCGTTTTTGGGAGAAAGATTTGGATGCATTATTCGAATCCAATGACGACTTTTCTTCCGAGGTTATAGAGCCAATGAATCCTACTTTGGAAGAAAGAATGATTTTTCTAATCAAACAAGTACTCGATTTTCTTTCCACCCAAAGTGCAATGGGTGTTGGTCTTGTTACGAAAATGATCTCACTTTGCGATGAGATGCGTTCTAATTTGGAAAACAAAGAGGAGGTTGAGACTTGTGTGTCACCTCAAATTTTTGAAGAACATCTCATTGAAAGTGAGTCTTGCTCCCTTGAAATTCAATCTCCCAGTGATGATGAATCACTTGACATTGAGTTTATTTCATCACCATTTTCATTCACCGTTATTGAACCATTAGAAGTACCGCTACATTCCTATGAGTCGGTTGAAAATTATGAAACGTTTACACCTTTTACCGACAAAGACACTTTGCTAGAATTGTTTTCTAATATGGAATCTTCCTTTTTGTGTGCCCCTCTCCCCATACTACTTGAAAAATATTTGGGAGGTGATTATATTTTTCTTGGATCTCAATTGTATTTGGCCCTCCTAGAATCCAAACCACCCATCATCCCGTTAAATTTTTAAATTGGTGACGGTTTATTTTTTCCATCTCACCCATGCCTTTCGTTGTTCAAACGGAATTCTTATATTTCGGGAGGCATGCATCCTAGTGAGGGTACACCATTAATCCCTCAAAGACATATTGTATTTTGGGTGGACTCTCAAATTTTTCGACTTCTAGTGTATAACTTATTAGAATTTGAAAATCGTAGGTTGTAAAATAGTTAGCTTATTTTTTTTTAGTTTAGAGTTTTTGTTATTCTCTTAGCTATGCTTGGTTCTAACATGTTTTGTAGATTCAATGGACTCGTACTTTTCGGGGATCGCTCCATTTTGGGTAATATCTTTCTTTCCTCTCTTTATGTTGTGTTCTTGATTCGCATTGAGGACAATGCAACATTTAAGAAAGGGGGTGTGGGATATTCTTCGCGTTTATTGTTTAGATTCATTGATTCGATCACATGTTCTTTCCAAGAGTGTTTTTTTGTAGAAAAAAACTTGAAAAAAGCCAAAAATATTTTTCTTCAAAATAAATAAAGATTGGAAATTAAAAGCTCCAAAAATGTCACAAATATTTTGTCTAAAGTTGTAAAAATCAAATGCACAAAGCCGAAATTGACCAAAGATGAAAATTGTGCGAAAATTGACGACTTAACGAATAAGTGTGGAGATTAACAAAATCTGGTGAGATTCCGAGCCTATCGATCTTTTTGAGTTTTTAAATCAATCCGAGTTAATGGTTAACTCATAGTTCTAATTAAGCATTTTACAAACTCGTTGATAATCTCTATTTTATTGTTTTGATCGGTTATGGAAAAGAGAATGTTGTCTTGAAACGCGCGCTATAAATCTCTAAATTAAATTAATCTCGAGACGCATAAGGTAAATTAATAAGTAATTCGGACAATGAAGTAGGCCATCGTTTGTTATCCAAAAATATTAGCCATAAAAAGATGTGACCGTTTGATAACCCAATTGAGCCGAATAAAATTTATCCTTTCCGTTTGGTAACCCGAAAAACTCAAAATAGCCCGGAATTGTGAAAATGGAAAAAAATCAGAATTTCAGTTCGGAATGTGCATAAAAAGGGGCAAGAAAAAAAATATATATGCTCAACAAAAATAGCAAGAAAAGAAAAGAAGTGAAAAACAGAAAAAATAGAGAAAAAGGGAAAAAATGAGCAATAGCCCGAAAAAAGCACAAATGGACATCATAAATGACTTTTCCAATTCCGAATTTCCCAACCATTCCCATGTTACCCAATATACCTTAAACCCCGAAAAAGTCCTAACCGAGTCCAAATTGCGAAATTGATTACCGCGTGGAGAGCTAAGACACCAAAAGATAATATAAGAGATTAAATATGCAAAAAAGAGGCAATGTTCCCATTTTTAAAACCGTAATCCGTTGATGAGATCCTATCACTATGAAATTTTCGTCTTTCTACTTATATGCGTGACTTTGCGTCCATTACATTTACTCTTTATATCACGTATACCGAGAGAATAGCCACATTCCGAGTGATTCGTTTGAGAGAGCATTCTGTGAGAATTTGAAATCAAAACGAATTTTCGGGTAAGTAACGTAATGATCAATCGATGGAAATCCGCAGTTAAATTTTCGGCTTCGCACACACGCACTATGATTTGAGACCATTGAACATGACTTGATGATGATTATTTTTTGGGAAATTTTGAAATATACAATTTTTGCGTATTTTGAGTATTCTTTGAGTCGAATTTTGTGGGTATATTCACTGCAAACCCTCACGAGACAATACTCATCCTACTAGGGTAACCTAGGGGTTTAACGGCTTGTTGCATACGCTAAATACAACCGCTTTCCCGCAAAAGAGGTATTCAATCCCAATAAAGTGTTTAGAAGAGTTGGACCTTTATTCTTATTCTTTTACATTGCTCGGGACGCGCAAAGTTCTAAGTTAGGGGGGTTTGATTAGGCATAAATTCTTTACATTTATCCCCTTAATTTCGGTATTTTTATGATCCCGTGCAGTGTAAATAGCTTGGATTTGTCTCATATCTATGCTACTAACCCTTTTTGGCAAGTATTTCGTATTTTTTATATCTCTTATGTGTTTTACAGGTATTTCATGCAAGAAAGATGGAAAAGAGAACTCAAAATAGTGAAAGAAACCAAGAATCGGGGAGTTGAAGGGAATTTTCGTAATTCTGCAGTCTTAGTCCAGAGGTGGGGCCAACTGGAAAGTTGAATAGCTTTCAATTACAAGAACACTGGAAAAAAAAGATCCCTCAATCCGAGCTACGGTGAAAAAGTTATGCCAATTTGAAGTTGAGAAGAAATCCAAGAAAAAAGCTGTCAGACCCAGACCGAACCGAAGCTGAGGAAAAAGAATCGGTCCACCCATTTTTCACGCACCAGATCCGTTACGAAATTAGTCACGATCCACATCCGTGACAAAATTAGTCACGCTTTCCAAGCGTGACAAATTGGCAGATACAGGATTTTTATTTTGTGCTTATCTTTTAGCCAAAAAAGTTTTATGTTTGGGGGGACTCTTCTAAACCACCTCTAGCCTATATATTTAGTCATTAGGACTCTTTTTATTAAAATTTCATTTATGTAAAAGCTCCATAACAAGTAGGAACATCTAGGAGAAGAATTTACATATTTTACACCTTTAATTCAAGAGCTTTTCAAGTTTTTCTTCAACCTTTGATTTCTTCTTGCATGTTCTTGTTCTTCAATCTTGGTAACTTTTATTTCCAGCAATTTTATTATTATTTCTCATGTTAGGCTAGGTTTTTAAAGGTCGGGATACATGAACCCAGCCTGATGTGTTAATTGCATGTGTATAACATTAATCCTATGAATTTAGTGATTGATTACGACCGTATTGCGTAGGAACACAACAATTGTAGATCTTTATATCTCGTTCGCCTCTGGGTAACCGGAATGATTTAAAATGCAATTCGAGTGTCACTATCGCGATACCATTTTTACTCGTCCTCAGATTAAGTATGACGCGGGCTTGAACCTCGTAGTCATAATGCTTGGGAGTACTAAATTCTGGGTCAAATTAATCGATTAAATTTACGACTAATATTATAACTGCAATACACTAGGGTTGGCGAAATGTGTCTCTACCTTAATTTTTCCAATTAGTTTTAGTTGACTTCTTTATTTTTCCCTTTTTCCTTTCTCACTCAATCATCATCTTTTACACTTTATTTTTTGAAGTAATAAATCAATTAAAATCTATCAAACATTCCCTGTGGATTCGATACCCAGACTCGTCACTATACTCCGCAAGAGTGTAGTTAAAGTTTAGGTTTTTTTTTGTATTGTGGTCGGAAGCTAATAACAACCACTAGCGTATTTACACGAATGCTCGGTTTCCAACACGATCAAAATGGCGCCGTTGTCGGGGAGTGTTTTGTTATAGATTATAATTGATTTAGTATTTCGCAAGATATTTTTTTCTTTCTTTTAATTTTTTTTTTCAGGCTTGCACAATTGAGGGCCAAGAAACGTTGAATCCTTAGACGCACACCTCTTTACGTGGATTGTCCGTTTACAAACTATTCGGTAATCATGTCTTTTTATAGTGAGTTCGGTAATTATAATGGTTCATATGGGAATAGTTTTCAATCTTTTTATTTTCAAGAATCTCCGCCTCGACCTATTAAAATGGGTGAGTGGCTTTTAATTCATGAATATGAAAGGCTTGAAAACAAATATCGGGAAAAAAATTGTTTTGGGGAGAAAGAGTTGGATGCATTATTCGAATCCAATGACGACTTTTCTTCTGAGGTTATAGAGCCAATGAATCCTACTTTGGAAGAAAGAATGATTTTTCTAATCAAACAAGTACTCGATTTTCTTTACACCCAAAGTGCAATGGATGTTGGTCTTGTTACGAAAATGATCTCACTTTGCGATGAGATGCGTTCTAATTTGGAAAACAAAGAGGAGGTTGATACTTGTGTGTCACCTCAAATTTTTGAAGAACATCTCATTGAAAGTGAGTCTTGCTCCCTTGAAATTCAATCTCCAAGTGATGATGAATCACTTGAGATTGAGTTTATTTCATCACCATTTTCATTCACCGTTATTGAACAATTAGAAGTACCGCTAGATTCCTATGAGTCGGTTGAAAATTCTGAAACGTTTACACCTTTTACCGACAAAGACACTTTGTTAGAATTGTTTTCTAATATGGAATCTTCCTTTTTGTGTGCCCCTCTCCCCATACTACTTGAAAAATCTTTTGGGAGGTGATTATATTTTTCTTGGATCTCAATTGTATTTGTCCCTCCTAGCATCCAAACCACCCATCATCCCGTTAAATTTTTTAATTGGTGATGGTTTATTTTTTTCATCTCACGCATGCCTTCCGTTGTTCAAACGGAATCCTTATATTTCGGGAGGCATGCATCCTAGTGAGGGTACACCATTAATCCCTCAAAGCCATATTGTATTTTGGGTGGACCCTCAAATTTTTCGACTTCTAGTGTATAACTTATTAGAATTTGAAAATCGTAGGTTGTAAAATAGTTAGCTTATTTTTTTTTAGTTTAGAGTTTTTGTTATTCTTTTAGCTATGCTTGGTTCTAACATGTTTTGTAGATTCAATGGACTCGTACTTTTCGGGGATCGCTCCATTTTAGGTAATATCTTTCTTTCCTCTCTTTATGTTGTGTTCTTGATTCGCATTGAGGACAATGCAACATTTAAGATAGGGGGTGTGGGATATTCTTCCCGTTTATTGTTTAGATTCATTGATTAGATCACATGTTCTTTCCAAGAGTGTTTTTTTGTAGAAAATAAAAAAAAAATTGAAAAATTTTGAAAAAAGTCAATAATATTTTTCTTCAAAATAAATAAAGATTGGAATTTAAAAGCTCCAAAAATGTCACAAATATTTTGTCTAAAGTTGTAAAAATCAAATGCACAAAGCCGAAATTGACCAAAGATGGAAATTGTGTGAAAATTGACGACTTAACGAATAAATGTGGAGATTAACAAAACCCGATGAGATTTCGAGCCTATCAATCTTTTTGAGTTTTTAAATCAATCCGAGTTAATGGTTAACTCATAGTTCTAATTCAGCGTTTTACAAAAGTCGTTAATGATCTCTATTTTATTGTTTTGATCGGTTATGGAAAAGGGAATGTTGTCTCGAAACGCGCGCTATAAATCTCTAAATTAAATTAATCTCGAGACGCATATGGTAAATTAATAAGTAATTCGGACAATGAAGTAGGCCATCGTTTGTTACCCAAAAATATTAGCCATAAAAATATGTGAAAAATTATCCGTTTGATAACCCAATTGAGCCGAATAAAATTTATCCTTTCCGTTTGGTAACCCGAAAAACCCAAATAGCCCGGAATTGTGAAAATGAAAAAAAAATTAGAATTTCAGTCCGGAATGTGCATAAAAAGGGGCAAAAAAAAAAAATAGATATGCTCAACAAAAATAGCAAGAAAAGAAAAGAAGTGAAAAACAGCAAAAATAGAGAAAATGGGGAAAAAATGAGCAATAGCCCGGAAAAAGCACAAATGGACATCATAAATGAGTTTTCCAATTTCGAATTTCCCAACCATTTCCATGTTACCCAATATACCTTAAACCCCGAAAAAGTCCTAACCGAGTCCAAATTGCGAAATTGATTACCGCGTGGAGAGCTAAGACACCAAAAGATAATATAAGAGATTAAATGTGCAAAAAAGAGGCAATGTTCCCATTTTTAAAACCGTAATCCGTTGATGAGATACTATCACTATGAAATTTCCGTCTTTCTACTTGTATGCGTGACTTTGCGTCCATTACATTTACTCTTTATATCACGCATACCGAGAGAATAGCCACATTCCGAGTGATTCGTTTGAGAGAGCATTCTGTGAGAATTTGAAATCAAAACGAATTTTCGGGTAAGTAACGTAATGATCAATCGGTGGAAATCCGCAGTTAAATTTTCGGCTTCGCACACACGCACTATGATTTGAGACCATTGAACATGACTTGATGATGATTATTTTTTGGGAAATTTTGAAATATACAATTTTTGCGTATTTTGAGTTTTCTTTGAGTCAAATTTTGTGGGTATATTCACTGCAAACCCTCACGAGACAATACTCGTGCTACTAGGGTAACCTAGGGATTTAACGGCACGCTAAATGCAATCGCTTGCCCGCGAAAGAGGTATTATATCCCAATAAAGTGTTTAGAAGAGTTGGAACCTTTATTCTTTTTCTTTTACATTGCTCGGGACGTGCAAAGTCCTAAGTTAAGGGGGTTTGATTAGGCATAAATTCTCCACATTTATCCCCTTAATTTCGGTATTTTTATGATCCCGTGCGGTGTAAATAGCTTGGATTTGTCTCATATCTATGCTACTAACCCTTTTTGGCAAGTATTTCGTATTTTGTGTATCTCTTATGTGTTTTACAGGTATTTCATGCAAGAAAGATGGAAAAGAAAACTCAAAATAGTGAAAGAAACCAAGAATCGGGGAGTTGAAGGGAATTTTCGTAATTTTGAAATCTTAGTCCAGAGGTGGGGCCAACTGGAAAGTTGAAGAGCTTTCAATTACAAGAACATTGGAAAAAACGACCCTCAATCCGAGCTACGGTGAAAAAGTTATGCCAATTTAAAGTTGAGAAGAAATCCAAGAAAAAAGCTGTCAGACCCAAACCGAACGGAAGCTGAGGAAAAAGAATCGGTCCGCCCATTTGTCACGCACCAGATCCGTTACGAAATTAGTCACGATCCACATTCGTGACAATTTTTATTTTGTGCTTATCTTTTAGCCAAAAGAGTTTTATGTTTGGGGGGACTCTTCTAAACCACCTCTAGCCTATATATTTAGTCATTAGGACTCTTTTTATTAAGATTTCATTTATGTAAAAGCTCCATAACAAGTAGGAACATCTAGGAGAAGAATTTACATATTTTGCACCGTTAATTCAAGTGCTTTTCAAGTTTTTCTTCCACCTTTGATTTCTTCTTCCATGTTGTTGTTATTCAATCTTGGTAACTTTTATTTCCAGCACTTTTATTATTATTTCTCATGTTAGGCTAGGTTTTTAAAGGTCGGGATACATGAACCCAGCCTGATGTGTTAATTGCATGTGTATAACATTAATCCTCTGAATTTAGTGATTGATTACGACCGTATTGCGTAGGAACGCAACAATTATAGATCTTTATATCTCGTTTGCCTCTGGGTAACCGGGATGATTTAGAATGCAATTCGAGTGTCACTATCGCGATACCGATTTACTCGTCTTCAGATTAAGTATGACGCGGGCTTGAACCTCGTATACGTAATGCTTGGGAGTACTAAATTCTGGGTCAAATTAATCGATTAAATTTACGATTAATATTATAACTGTAATACACTAGGGTTGGGGGATTGTGTCTCTACCTTAATTTTTCCAATTAGTTTTAGTTAACTTATTTATTTTTTCCTTTTTCCTTTCCCACTCAATCATCATCTTTTACACTTTATTTTTTGAAGTAATAAATCAATTAAAATCTATCAAACATTCCCTGTGGATTCGATACCCAGACTCGCCACTATACTCCGCAAGAGTGTCGTTAAAGTTTAGGTTTTTTTTTGTATTGTGGTCGGAAGCCGATAACAATGACTAGCGTATTTACACGAACGCTCGGTTTCCAACACGATCAAAAATACCATGGTATCATTGCAGTATTAACATGTGCAAATTGGTGTGTGGCGTTTCACAGGAGTTTGGGGTTAAAATGATGATCTTGTTTATAAGTACAACATGAGACTCGGGCATGTTGGTTTTACCAATTCCAAGTATGTACGCACCAATAACCTATTAGTGTGTGTTTTGCTATAGTTGATAGACATAGTGCATTTAGAAGATGCTTTATTTCATCCGGTGCTGTGAATAAGGGAATTTTACTTCAACCAATACTACGATACCTCAGTATGTAGTTGCGAAGTCATTTTTAGGTTTTATTCTAAATTATGTTGTTGTTTAGAATCTATTTTTTTCACTTTCATCGAAAGAATTTTTTTATGAATATTGTAAATGCGGTATTCTTCTAAATTATGTTGTTGTTCAGGGCTTTATCATGTATATCTTTTACGAAAATAGTGATGACTTATGTTTTGTTCCTTTAAATTTATATATATATATATATATATATATATATATATATATATATATATATATATACGTGTGTGTGTGTGTGTGTGTGTGTGTGTGTATAACACTTGTATTTAGTACCAACAAATTTAAAACGTGGACTGGAAGTGAATAATAACCATTGTTATATGACAATGATTCATGAATATATGTAGAAATAATATATGTGGCAGACACCTGATGTTATCTAAACTATCTCCGTATCCAACATAATTAGATTATCACATGTACAATAATTATAACCACACATTTGATTTGCAGATTTGTATTTGTGCCCATAGTTGTTGAATCGTGATACGTATAGTGCATCGAAAGCTCTATGTATCTTACGATGTGTATTGTTTGATGGTAAAAAATTTACCACTTTGGTAATAAAGCAACATGAAAGAGACAAGAAATGTAAGAAAGAATAAAATAGACATAATGTATTTTTCAATTTGATTTAGTACGACAAGCAGTTACAACTTACATCTTTAAACTTCTAGTTTCTCCACAAATCATATAAAAAAAGAATCCTTTAGATAGTAAGTGAATAGTAAGTACTTACTAAGTAACTATTAAGTTATAGTCATGATTTCTTCATACTAGGATAATGATACCTTAATAATATCAAAAAAATAATAACCATAATAAAAAACATATTGAAAAAAGTAATCATCACTCCTCCAATCACTAATAGTTATCATCATGAATGTTTAGTTCAATATCCTCATCATCTTCGTCATCATCATTTATTCTTGATGGTAATATTCATATTCCTACCCAATAAAATGTCTTAAATCTATGTGTTACTTTTTTATTGGTCTGTAAGACCTTTTAATGGGTTAGATTAAACCTGAAATTTGACTTCAATTTGTGTTTTGTTTTATATGTATGTCTAAAATACACTACGGAATTATCACCGATTATGATAGATGATGGTAAGTGCTAAATGAGAATTGTTACTTTTTTACCGATCCCTTAATATTTTATTGTTAGTGGTGTAGTGTTCTTTCTTTATTCAAATTTTTGATCGAATTATTTTCAAAATTACTGCGTTGTTTGGAAATTATTAAGTAAGAAATTTGGAAATTTTATATTTGGGGGTGGGATGGGGAAGGTGGTGCTAGAGTTCAGAGTATCCGCGGGGTGATATCTTTGCACATTGACAAATTGAATTGGTGGAACGGATTTTATATGGTGTTTTTTTATTATTGATGTTATGTTGATGATTAAACAGGTTGCATTATATGTAAAAACAAAGAAAACTCTATCGAAATTTTCTAAAAATAGTACATTGGATCTGTGGAAGGGAATTTATATGGTGGTTGTTGATTATTAATGTTATTTTGATGATTATGTCAATAATTATATACAATGGCTTGCTAATTGCAAATGTTCCTTATTTAAATATATTCTACATGTTTTTTCTCAATTTGTAGGAAATGATTAAAATACAATTGGACATGCTACAATTTTAACAATTCATTATCAGGAAGATGTTGAGGCGCGAGAGAATCATCGTCAAGAAAAAATTCATACGGTGCGTGCCGATTTGGAAAATGAGATACAAAAAAGTCATGAGGGCCAAGAGGGAAACTCTAGCAGAAACGAAGATTGAAATTTCTCGTATGATATGAGAGGCGGGCATGCCACTACCACCACCACCACCTGTTGATACTTCCAATACCCACGTTTGACTATGAATGGTCAATTATTTTCTACAAAGAGTCTATTTTTTCCTATGGATTGTGATTAAGTTATAGATCAAATTAACTTAGAATTAGAAATGATTGTTTGAAAGTATGCGGTGGTATTTTTTTTTTTTTTGTGAAGTGTGATTAGGTACAATTTAGTTTTATTATTATTTTAAAGGTTAGATCTTGGTATAATATGATTTCGCATTTTTCTTTAATTTACTGTTATTATATTATATATTTCTTCGATTTTTGAATCACTACAATTTTTATAATTGAATTTAGGCTGACTACATTATAGTGTATTAAAATATATATATATATATATATATATATATATATATATATATATATATATATATATATATATATATATATATATATATATATATATTTATCTTTTGGGACATCTACAGCTATCTTTTAATATATTAATTTGGCACCACATTTTATGAGACAAAATCTATTTAGGACAGTTACTTTTGTACCTAATAAAGAGTTTTAAAGTACATCAAGCATTTGTCCTTACAAACACATAATAGTATTTGGATTTAAAAAGACAAATCTAAAGTGACGGCCTGCAACTATCCTAAAACTCTAAAAGGACAACCGTTGCTATCCCTTTAGATTTTCATGATGCCCACTTATTAGGACAACTCTTCATGTCCGTGTGACTGTCCTAAATACTATTGGGGACAACAAATGAGCTTTTGGGATAACAAATTAGTTGTCCATAATTATCATTTTTTTAGTAGTGGTATATTACACCAAAAGCATCCCAAGAGTAATCTAAGACCAACCTGTAGCGGGTCCTAAGCTCAACAAACCTCAACAGAGCTTCCTCAACCAGTCTGACAGAGCATGTAGAAAGTGGAATACTATTCCACCTACAAGCACTACTCAGTTCTATGTGCATTAATTGTTCCCATTAGCATTGAATGCACTCAATAACACTCTTACACCACCTACAAATACTTTTCTCAACACTTTATCTTCCGATTGACACCGATAGACCTTTGAGCTGCTAAAGCCATGCTGTGACAGCTCATTTATCCCCCTCCAAGATTTCCCCTATAAATAAAAGGCTAATAGAAGGTAAAGGGGGATAGATATTAATAATCCAAAGAGATTAAATCATTCCAAAAATCAAACTCACAAGATTCCTAGCATTTCGTAAGTGTCTCCACCTTTTTGTAAACTTGTAACCTATTGTTGTAAAGTCTATATTTGTATTTGGACATTCCCATTATTCACAAACTTTGTATATTTTTCAAGAGCCCTAAAACAGTACATAATCACCCTTAGAGAAGTCATTCAGTTACTTTCTAAGGTCCTCTGTACTGTTAACAAATGACGCAATATCTTAGACTCCCTTAACTAAAGCTCAAGGAGGCTTTTAGACTGCAATATTTATCTAAAATCTGATAAACATTCATAAAACCTTTGTACAGTGGAAGTAGGACCAACCACTTTAAACCTTTGTCTCACACTTGACACTTCTCCCTTTTTACCCGTCTGAGGTCTAGAGGGGAGCACATCTGGGTCTAAAATCACTTCATATTTTAACACTCATCAGTTTGGTGCCATCTGTGGGAACAAAAAGTTCCTTTTATTTCTCACAATCACATCTTCCATCTTCAAGGTGTCAACTAAAACCATTATGTCTTGCCTCCCAAAAGGAGAAGAAGTTCATAAATAAGAGCTCCCCCAAAAGGCTCAAGCACATAATTGCTAAATGTGGACACTCTAGACCCACATGATTAAATGAAAGAGCAAAGGGGCAAGTATGTCAAAGTTGTAATCATCGTATGTATCAATTCAAAGGATCTAGCCAAAGAAGTTCAGATTGGGGTTAGTCTCAGCCCTCCCTCGGAGAATAACTTATCCAATTACCAAGGGAAAATAAGGGCGTCTTCGCTTGGAGTCACTCTAACATCATCATAATGGACACTGGAGTCATAGTACATCACTTAAGCATAGATCCAAATCATAATCTAGTCTGACAAGAGAAGAGGTTCTTTGACTCGTAGAGGAATAATGCCATAACATAAGAAGTTGATAAGCTCTTGGTTTCCAACTTCACCCGAGAGGTCAGGTACCCATAACAGCTCTTTTAAGTGGTGTTGGTGCCCAAACTAAACAAAAAATGAAGAATATGTGTTGATTTCATTAACCTCAATAAGGAATGCAATGTTCAATAACCTGGAGGAAGCATAAGAGTAACGCATAAGTTTGGGGTTCATGGTCATATCGATCCCCCAGGAACCTAGTCATCCCTTATTCTAATAATTAGACCTCAGCTCTCTAACATGGGTATTACATGTGTATGGATACTTAAATACCCCAGTCAGTGAGAACAAACTCCACCTAGAAACACCATAATAAGGTATTATCTTTCTCCCACTTCACCTTAAGCTCAAATCCTCTAATAATGAAGCCAAGTACAAAGCCTTGCTGGCAGTCTTGGGCCTCGCCGGTCGTTTAAAATCTCAACACGTGGAGGCTATCAACAACTCTCAATTGGTGGTCAATCCTGTCATTGAGGTCTAAGAGGCTAAAGGTGATACGATGGCAGGGTACCTAGAAATTATACAACACCTCATCAAGAGGATACTAAAGTTTTGCAAAAAAAGGGTCCCCCAATATGAGAACTCCTAGGCCGGCCACCTTTCACGTGTAGCATCATTAGATGAGATAGACCTAAAGGTCCTAGTTATCACTCTAGAACATCCAAGCATTATACAGCTACAGATAAACACTTCAGAGGTTGATCAGCGCTCAGATTAGACCACTCCTCTCAAAGCCTACCTCAGAAATGGTGAGCTTCCCAAAGATAATCTCCAGGCCAAAAGGGTGAAGTGCACAACATTTAGGTATTACTTCAAAAATGGATTATTGTACAAGAAAAAAATACTTCTCAGCACCTCAAAGGTGCCTAAGCACGTCAGAGATAGTTACCTCCTCAAAGACCTCCACAAAGGTGTATATAATCCCCACACAGACCAAAGACCTTAGCCTACAAGGTCCTGTGACAGGGGTAATTTTGGATAATGTTAAAAAAAGAATCCAATGACCTCATGAGACACTATGACAAGTGTTAAATATTTTCTTATGTTCCAAAATAGCCAGCCGAAAAGATGGCTTTGATCCTAAGTCCATGGCTCGTGTTTCAATGGGGTGTGGATCTAGTAGGACCCCTACCCCTCAGCAAAGGTCAAAATTAGTTATGTATACCCTTATCCACCATCATTGATAAGAAAATAAGTAATTTCACCTGAAAGAACATCATTTGCAAGTTTGTCCTGCCTAAGGCCATTATCTCAAGTAATGACAAACTGTTTGACAATTCAGCTTTTAGGGTGTTCTGCTCAAACTATAGCATTGGCAACTGCTATTCATCTCCAAGCTATCCTCAAGTCAACAGCCAAGTTGAAGTCACAAACATAAAAATCTCCCATAGTTTGAAGAAAAGATTGGATAATGTCAAGAGGTTATGGGCCCAAGAATTGCCAAGCATCCTGTGGGCCTATAGGACCACAGACAGAGGTTCGACGGTAGAAACTCCATTATCTTTGAACTTCGACACTAAGGTTGTGATCCCATCTGAGATATAAATACCCATGCAAAGGGTATCTCAGATTGATTTAGGGGATAATGAAGAAAATCTGAGGTTTTCTTGGGAAGAATTATAGGAGAATAGAGAATTTGCATTGGTCAGGATGGCAGCCTACAAATAAAAAATAGACTCTTACTTTAACAAAAAAGTTCGCCACATGGAATTCAAGTGAAGGGAGTTAACTCTAGCAACTAGAAATCCCGGTGAAGGGAAGTTAATCCCCATATGGGAAGGTCAATACGTGGTAACCAAGATTGTGAAACCTGGCTGTTGTTACCTTAAAGACATATAGGGATACGAGCGCCCTCACACTTGGAATATAGAGAACTTCAAGAAATACTATCAACGATGTATTCAATATTTAAAAGAAGTAAAATTCAGGTTTTTATTGCCCGTGATATGTTTTGCATGAGTGTTCTTTAACAGAGTTGCAAGGATTTTAGCCTTGGCTCTAGGTTTAAGCTAAGGTTTTAGGAACCACCATTACAGTTGTAAGAATTTCAACCTTGGCTTAGGACTAACAGTCAAAGGTCTTAAGACTCCAAAAACCATAGTACTCAAGTTTAAACAACCTAAAAGGCAAAAGGTCTCTGGACCTAGAAAGACAAAAAATTATTGGGATTTTGATAATTCCAAAACGTTAAGGTCTAAGGATCCATAAACAATGCATTTCCTTACAACAAAACCTTAACATTACCTTGAGTTACACAATAATACGTACGAACATTTTACACTCCAGTAGTGAAAGTATTTAAAGAAAATAAACTTATATTTTTAAAATATTTGGGGGCTAAGTGTTCAAATAAAAAAATATTGCTCAAAATTTAAAAAAAAAAATTATATGTTCGGAGGTCCTAAGCCAAATTACAAAAAATTTCATTCTGGGGGTCTCGTACCCTTCAAAGGACTTCAAATTTTCAAAAAAACTCTAAGTCCACAGGTCCCGTGCCCATATAAGGACTTCAGATTGGAAAAAAAATTAGTCTAGAAGTCTTAGATCCTTACAACGACTTCAAAATCTCAAAAAATGTTCTGAGTTCGGAGGTACCAGACCCTTATAAGGACTTTAGATTACCAAATTGTTTAGTCGAGATGTATCATACCCTTATAAGGACTTCAAAATTTCAAAATTTATTAAGTCCGAAGGTCTCATATCCTTATAAGGACTTCAGATTACAAAAAAATTTAGTTCGGACGTCTCAAACCCTTACAAGGACTTCATAATTTCAAAACTTTATAAGTTCAGCAATCCCACGCCCTTATAAGGACTTCATAGTACAAAAAATTTCAGTTCGAATGTCTCATATCCTTACAAGGACTTCAAAATTTCAAAAAAAATCTAAGTCCATAGGTCTCAGACCCTTATAAGGACTTCAGATTACTAATTTTCCAGTCGGGACGTATCAGACCTTTGTAAGGACTTTAAAATTTCACAAATTTTTAAGTCCGTACATCCCAGCCCGTTATATGGACTTCTGATTACAAATATTTTTAGTCCGGAGGTCTCAGACCCTTACAATCACTTCAAAATTTCAAAAAAATTCTACGTTCGGAGGACCAAGACCTTTATAAGAACTTCATCTTACAAAAAGTTTAAGTCCGAAAGTCTCAGATCCCTACATTTCTTTAAAATTTTAATCTTTTTCTAAGCCCAAATGTACCGAATCTTATAAGGATTTAAGAATTCAAAATCTCCTAAGTTGAGAGGTCTTGTGAGATTTTGTGGGACTTCAAGTTGCACTCTTTCTAAATCTGGAGGTCTTAGAAACCTTATAAGGATTTTAGAATTTATATTCTCATAAGTTAAGAGATCTTACAACCTTTTGGGGGACTTCAAATTTTAGTTTTACTCAGTCCGAAGGTCTTAAGATCCTTATAAGGACTTTATATTTCAAATGTTCAAAGTCCAAGATTTAAAGTCTAAGATGTTAGGAACCATTACATAAGAATTCAGTGCATTTACGACAAAAAAATACGGGCTTCCAATATTATAATAGCATGGGAATCAAAAGTGATATGGTCCTAAGGCTCAACGTCCCACTACAGAACCACGACCTTGACTTTGGAAAACTGTGCAAGTATGAAGCAGATGTATCAAGGCCATTAGATCTACTTCAACAAAATTATTCCCCTAATCATCTTGATTAACTAAGGAATCCTGGGGGATAGGAGTATACTACATACATATCGGACCTTAAACATCTTAAGCAAGGCATAAATTTTAATAGAAAAAGAAAAAATGTAAAGCAAGTATGATGTAAAAGACTTAAGAGCAACACATTCCCATTCAAAAACCACTTTCATTGAAAATTAAAGATTAGGAAATTACATCTAGCGTCCCACGACTAATTAATGGTTCAAACAAAAATAACAAAAGAGACAATCAAGGCTTGAGGCTTTGGGATCCATGAAAACTTCACCTTGTGGCTAAAGCAAAACCATCTTCCTTAAGCTTCTCAGGGTTGACCTTATCATATCAATTATCCCCACATGATCTAGGGGACTATAAAAACAGGCCTAAAATGTTTGCTTCAGGAAATGATTTTTGAACCTTCATCTTACAGGTATTAAATCTTGAGCCATAACTCTAACAAAGTTACTTTTTGAAGGGATCAGACCCAAGATAGTCATCCATATTATTCTTAACTATAGAGTGGATTTCCCCCTAGATGGTGGAATAAATCAAGAAAGCCCTAATGTGTTTTTTCTAAAGTTTTTTGCCCTTGGAGGTCAATTCTCCCTTCACAGCAGTGAGCTATCTGACTGTTTATTTCAAAGGTTCCGCTTCACCATCGATACGAAGAAGTCTATCGTATAAGCCCCGAACTTCAACCCTATGTCCCCATAGAGTCTCTGCCATCTCAAAAAGTTCAATTTGGATGAGATCATGAAGTTTGCCTACCTTTGCTGGGGAATCCATCATTACGGACATTAGTGAAGAACTGTCCCTCAGGTTCTTAGTATATAAATGTTTCTCTTGCTCTAAATCAATGATCAACTTCCATCGAGGGCATCAGCCAGAAGAGCCTCAGTCAAGTGCTGAGCCTACAAAAAGATAAGGAGACATAAGAAAAAGGGAATATAAGGTAAAATAATTAGAAGAAAACTAGATTAACTTTGAAAATACCTTCCTAATAGGTGGATTAGTTCCTCAGCATTGATAGAGGTCTCCTGGGTTCTCAGTACATCAAGGAATATTTTCTTCGCCTTGAAATGGAGGGCATCCACTAAGGAATCATATGAGTTCATCTCCTCAACTAAAGGAGGTCAATAATACCTCTCGTCAGCGGCCATCCCATCTGAATGGCTAAGGGTCTAAGTCCCCCTATTCAGGTTTTCCCCTCTTCATACGGGATCACTTTATCTTTTCCTTTGCTCTTTGAGACCAGAGGTTGCAAGTACCTAAGAATATAATAACAACCTTGGGATACCCCAGGACTTCCACTCATGAAGAAATACTTTTATCTCCAATTCTTGGGGGGAAATATATCAATCCCTAGAAAAGACCACAACAACCTTCAAAGAAATGTATTTTAAACCCATGTCCTTTGTCTTACTCTTCTCTTAAACTTGGTACAACCAAATAATTAGGCTAGTGTCACTTCACATTGACCTCCGCTAGATTCCTTAAAGACCAGAATTGTGGCCATTAGTGATATCCAAGAATTAGCCACCATTTGAGAAGGAGAAATTCCAATAGATTTCATGATCCTTAGCACCGAAAGATGTTAGGGAAATCCATCCCCATATTTCAAGAAAAATTCATTGAAGCCATCATATCGATGGATCAAGGAGAAGGCCTATTTGTCAGGCTTATTGTGTAATACCGGTGCCTAATATTTTATTATTTTTACGTGCAAATTTTTATCATATAAAACCCTTAGAAATTAAATCATTAATATATGGGCCTTTATCTTTGTCCAGTTTTTTATTAGCCTTGATGGTAATTATCAAAAGTTTAGGGGTGAAATTAGAAATTTTATGAATCTGGATGGATTGAATGATATTTAGAACTCATTCAAATAAGATCTTTGTTTCGTTCGAATGAGAAGCCCAGTTCGTTTGAAGTGGATATCTAACGATGATCCAACAACCCACATCTACATAAGACTTCAACCTCGTTAGAAGTTTGTTCTATGGGTACATCAAACGAGATTGAGATCTCATTCGAACGAAGTCACATTCTCGTTCAAATGAACTGTTCAATTTTTTTTAGATTAGATTGCCTTTGTGCATATTGGGACCCTTGGATTGATGAGGTGTCACGTTCTGGTGCACCCAGATGGTAAAAATGGTATTTTGGTGTTTGTGGTTATTTTTATTAGATTTTATTTGGGTTATTTATGGATTAAAAAGAGAAGAGAGTGGGGTGGATTTCCCCCCACCATTTTCAGATTTCTCCACTCTCCCTAGCTCTTGAGAACTCCACCACCCTCTCCCACCACCATAAACCACCATGTCTCCACCTTGTGTAACCACATTTTATAAGTATTCCACCATATTTAATCCCAATACACCCATTTTCATCATTGTTGAGCAAAACTACGAATTTATGGAGGTGTTATTGGGGGTTTTAGAGGAGAAGAATAGTAGAAATTAATGGAGTTTAAAGGGGGGATTTCTTGGAGCTTTCTTGGAGAAATCTTATGGAGCTAAGCAACGTCCTTGAGGCCACCTTAGTAGGTAGGTAGTTTCCATCATCTTCTTATCCATCCATCATATTTGGAGCCCCATTTGAGGTAGGAAAAACTCTACTTCTAAGTTTAAGACTCCGTGTTATTAGTATTTGATCTTGCATATAGAGTTTAAAAGTGGTTGCATATATGGTTCAAGAATGATATTTCTTAAGTTTTGCGAAAATGGGTTTGCAAATGGGTTTTAATGATTTTGAGTAAAATAATGTATTTCAACAAGAAAACTTGTTGTTTAACATTTTTATAAAATAAAAATGTTAGAAGAATATTACTTTATTGGGAGTAATTTAAGAAAAAAATATTTCAAAGTTTTCTTGAGAAAAAAATGGATTTTTGTCTGAATAGAGATTTTATCCAAGCTTTGAAGAAACAAAAAATGTCTTTTTTCTTGAAAAGTGTGTTGTACAAACATTATGAAATTTATAGAGTAAATCACATGTTAGATCCATTGATAGGATTTTTGGACTTAAATTTCATCTTCTCATGCATATAAACTTGTAGTATCTTGAGGTAGAGTAAATAAACAAGTTTAATGGAGGTTTTATCGGGTTTAAACATGAAATGGAGAAAATAGAAATTCTAACCTTTAAAATGTGTGAAAAAGGTGTTAAAAATGTGATAAGTGTAAGGATTCAAGACTACATCTATTAATATAAAAAATTATATTTTTCTTGTAAAGTAGTATTAGATGTTCAGTGATTTCTCAGAAAAGAAAATGATGAAAAAAAGATGTTTCCAACTTGAGAAGAATGTTACTTTAAAATGTTAAAAAGGTGTAAATATGTTAAAAACACTTAAGAAGTTAGTGTGGGTAACTTAACGATATTTTAAAAAATAACACTTATGAAATGAAGGAAAAGACAAGTTTGGAAACAAATGGGTAAAATGGAAATTTTACATAAAGTTGAAGAATTTTACGAAATAAAAATATTGGAAAGGGTTTACACAAAAGGGTCCTAAATAAACGTGATTTTTGGATAAAATCAATGTTAGAATAAAAAGGACAAGAAATAATGATTTTAAAGTGTAACACAAGTTGGGGTGAAACCCCGGGTTTTGGTTTTAGCCGGGAAAAGAAAAAGTGAAATAATATGGACATTTACAAAATGTCAAAACACATTAATAAGGACTCGGACTCGGAGCCCTAGGGTGAAAGACCCAAAATCACTGGCCAGAGCATATGGTAGCATAGCTGGTGGTGTGGAGCCTGTTAATATATGCGAATATTGGAAGATTTCGAGAAAAAGATAATAAAAATGGAACATGTCATGAAATGAGTTGTGTGATAAATATGTGGAAAGACAACCTAACTTGAATGAATTAATAAATGTTTTGGTACAGGATAAAGTGGACAAGTAATGTGAAAATTAATTAATATCCCTAAGGTAAATGAATGCTAAAGTGAAGGGTTTAAATGGGTAGTTGGGCAACCTAAAGAGATTTAACCCATAATTAACACAAAAGTGTGTTTATGAAAGGTTTTCAAAGAAAAAATAAGTATTTTCTAACACGGTGTTTGCGTGTGTTGAAAGGGTGATTTTTTAATCAAAATACTAACCTGAATTAGTATGAATAAATGGGTAATTTTGGGAAAAGAAATGATTTTTCCTTAAACAATGTCTGTTTATTTAGAGTATTTAACCGAATGTGTTAAATCAAGGAATAGGTATCAAGTGATGAAAAAGGGAGTTCTTTAATAAGATTAAGGTGAATTAATCAGGATAAGTAACGTTTTCCGAATAAAACGGTTTTATGAATTAAAGTGTGTGTGTGTGTTAATATATATATATATATATATATATATATATATATATATATATATATATATATATATATATATATATATATATAAAGGTAGTTGCATATGCACGTAGATATAACGTGTTAGAGTCTCCTTTCTGTCATTCGATTCTATATTACATTGTTGTAATTTCCCATTGGGCATTCGACTCATTCTCTCATCTTTGCTATAGCAGGTTGGGTGCGGTTCCATATTTTGAGAGCGTTGTATTGGTAAGTATTCTTTTATTTTACGTTAATATCTCTGTATTTTTGGATTTCGGGGATGCTTCTCGCGAGTACCTCATGTAGCTTGATTTGAAATGGAAATCGCATGTTAAACAAGTGAAATGTTAATTAAACAAAACTGAACTTGCAACATTATGTAGGTTATTTCATTGACCTTGACACCTAATGCTCAAGTCAGACCGGGTTGACCACGGGTAACTCATAAATCCGGATCGAGGCGTTACAAATGGTATCAGAGCTTTATATTCAAGGTTCCTTTCGGGAGTGATGTGGTGAGGTTGGTAATGGATCTTTTCGGCATCGGTGTTAGTTTTGGGCCAGTCACGCTAGATTGGTAACGGTTTTGGCTCGTGTTCTTGACGGTAGAGTCAAATAGGTTAGCACGATAGGTGATTCATTATCAAGTGGCATGCGACCAAAGTTAGTTGTCATTAATCGATTCCGCTATTCTGATTTAGATATGTCATAATTTGAGAGTGTTAGTGCGAGCCAATAGTGGAAACACCGTAGTTTTTAGTGTGAGGTGTTTGTGTGTCAACCCTTGATGATATGAGAGGTCTATTGATTAGGCATAAATTCTTCACATATATCCCCTTAATTTCGGTATTTTTATGATCCCGTGCATGGTAAATAGCTTGGATTTATCTCATATTTATGCTAATAACCCTTTTTGGCAAGTATTTCGTATTTTGTGTATCTCTTATGTGTTTTACAGGTATTTCATGCAAGTTTGTGCAAAAGACAGCTCAAAATAGTGAAAGAAACTAAGAAATGGAGAGTGGAAGGGCATTTTCATAAATTTACAGCCTTAATCCGGAGGTGGGGTCAATTGGAAAGTTATAGAGCTTTCAATTACAAGAACACTGGAAAAACGACACCTCAATATGAGCTATGGTGAAGAAGTTATGGTCATTCAAAGTTAAGGAGATAATGAAGAGAAGTTGAGTCTATGAAGGGGATCGCTCCGGTCTGCATAAAAAAGGGGATCATCGATCCGGCTGAAATAAAAAAAAGGATCGATCCGGCCTCTAGAATTCACTGCATCAGGCATATTTAGGGGATCGATCCTGCCATTAGTCACGCTCCAGATCCGGCCTCCAGATGCGGGATTTTTATTTTGTCCTTATCTTTTAACCAAAAGAGTTTTATGTTTTTGGGACTCTTCTAAACGACCTCTAGCCTATATATTTAGTCATTAGAACTATTTTTATTCAGATTTCATTCATGTAAAAGCTCCATAATAAGTAAGAACACCTAGGAGAAGAATTTATATATTTTGCACCTTTAATTCAAGAGCTTTTCCAGTTTTTCTTCAACCTTTGATTTCTTCTTGCATGTTCTTGTTCTTCAATCTTGGTAACCTTTATTTCCAGCACTTTTATTATTATTTCTCATGTTTAATCTCTCTTTCCATGCAATTATGAGTTCATGCAACGTAGATAACGTAGTTTTCACCAATTTCACCATGTTAGGCTAGATTTTTAAGGGTTGGGATGCATGAACCCAGTTCGATGTGGTTTACATGGATATAAAATTAGTTCTCTAAATTTAATAATTAATTAGATCGTGTAGTATGGTAATCACAATCGTTGTAGGACTTTTGATCTCGTTTGTCCTAGGTAACTGGGATGCTTAAGAGTGCAACGCGCGTGTAGCTAATACGACACCGCTTTACTCATCTCTTTATTATGTATGATGCGGGCTACGATCCCTTATATATGTAATACTTGGGAGTACTAAAAACCGAGTTTGATCAATTAATTAATTTACGACTAGTTTTGTACTGGGCAACACACTAGGGTTTGGGGGATTGTGTCCCTACCTATTTTTCCTTAGTCATATTAATTCATTCTTAGTTAGTTAATTTTTCTCACGTAGTTAATTTAGTAGTTTAATCTAGTTTGCATTTAGTTAGTAGATTTAATCCCATAATCATTTTTTCTTATCTTTTTAAAGTCAACTTTAGGATTAATTAACCTACCTTTTGTCGTCAAAACGAGATCGTCCTTTTTCCCTGTGAATTCGATACCCAGACTCGCCGCTATACTCCATAAGAGTGTAGTTAAAGTTTAGGTTTTTTGTATTGCGGTTGGAAGCCGATAACAATGACTAGCGTATTTACGCGGACGCCCGATTTTTCCACTCAATCATCTATTGAGATGTTGATAGAGATTAATGATGTCCATTGAATTAGAGACACGAACTGTGTAAAGTCAACCATGGGAATTAGGTGACTAGATCATTATGCCTAAGCGGTGTTGTTTGTGATAAGAATGCATTAAGTTTTGGGGTGAGGTACTTTCGGGTAGATGCTAACGATGACGTAATTAGGTGAATTCAATTTTTAGGGTAGTGTCATGTTGTAAAATACTTGATGATTCGGTAGATATGAGGAACCCTGTTAGTCAACACTTGGGGAATGTGTACTCGGTCATAGTTGGTAAAATACTACTGTTGTGATTAAGTGTCTTGGTGATTGTTGATTGAGAGTTGTACCTCGTAAGGTATGATGAGTGTTACGAGCAAATTACGGTAAGTATGTTACATATGCAACAATGATGGTTGAGACTTAGGAGTAAACTCTAGATAGTCTTATATGTCAGGATTTTTGGAGGTATGATGCAACTTTGAAGGATAGGATCTTTTGTGATGTCAGTTGTGTAGACCTGGAGGTTTATAGGTTGTATATAACCTCTTGTATCCTGCTAAAATCCTTATTAGTGTCAGTTTGTGATTTATTACGTGGCTTATGGCCACAACCGTTTGGAAGGGTGACAAAATTATTATATAAGAGTCAGAGCCCATTTTAGCTACCAACATAATGGCTAGATACGAGGCAAGTCCAATATAAGTATGGTTTAAGGGCGTCTTGGAGTGTCCGTAGGACTAATTGTGTGGGGCGTCATTGGGGAATAGAAATTGACTTGTTGTGATGTCTTAAGGTATTTGATGGTTGAGGTAAGCCATATGTAGAAGCTCATGGACTAGTGCCTTTGTGAGTACCTAATAGTTATGATGTGGACATTGAGAGATTTATAAGCATGCCTACTACAAGAAGTCATAGGTGATAAAACCCTATCAATATTTGAGAACTTTTACATGGAGTTTGTTTAATGTCCTTAGGGAACTAGTTAAGTCCAGTATTAAGAAGTGTTAAGTGTCTTAGTGATGATCGTATTGAAGGTCAAGTAGTGATCTCAGGTTGTTGGCCAAACTCAAAGGAATTGAATCGTGTAAGTCCTTGGTGAGGCCGTCCAATTTGATATGAGTAGGTAAGATAATCTCTAAAGGATAATTGAAGATTAGTACTGCAGTTGGAAATAATTCCTTTATTGTAAGATGACTAGTGTAGGCAGGTAATGCTTGGTTTTGAGGAGCACTTGTGTTAGCCCAAGAATAATTGCCTTTGGTGGTTTCAAAAAATTTTATTCTAAATTATATAAAGCCCAATTTTAAACTAATTTTAGTTCATCCCTAAAATATGCAACTACGTGTCAAAACAAATTAATATGCACAAGCTTCAGGAAAAAAATCCCCGGAGGGAAAAACCTTTTATATTTTTAGAACTTTGAAATAATTTACATGACCTTTGACTTATTGAACACTTGATAATCTCCCACAAGTGTAACACACGTTGCCTTCAGCAAATCTTCAAAGTACCGGTTTAGAAATCAGCAGTGGTTTACGCGCAGCAACACCACAAGGATATGCAGCTCTGACACGCAGTTTTTAGTAAAGAATAAACACACAAAAGATCCTCAATGACACACAGTCATAAACTTCCTAGAGTCTCCCTCCACAATAGCACGCAGCTTTTCGGTTGTAGAGATCTCCCCACTAAGGATGAATAAAAGAAAAGCTCCCAGCAAAAACTAAGTTTTGGGTTCCATAAAACAACACACAAAAGCACTGGGATTTGTGAATTGTAAAACAAAGTTATGAACCCTCAAAGTGATGGAGAATAAACCAAAAACACTTAAAAACGTATTATGTTAAAACCAATATTTTCTCCACACGAAATCAATACGTTTGACACTCTATTTATAAAACATTTAAGGCGGTGACGTGTCAAACAAAAAGTGTTCTCGTTCGAACGAACTGTCATGTTGTTCGAACGACTTTTGGTCTCGTTCGAATAGGATAGGTTCTCATTTGAACGATAAGGAACAAATCTCGAGATTCGATTAACAGAGTTTTAAAACTTTTGGAAACCTTGAAACTAAAACTCTTATGAATCTGAGAACAGTTATCCAAAAACTTTTATGATAAAAATATTTTTAACAAATAAAAGACCATTTAAGATTATTCAAAAATCATTTTTCATAAAAGGAAAAATATTTTATTTTTCATAAAAAATATCCCAACACTTTTATGAAAATTGTAAATGGAACTTAAACACATTTACCAAATCCGTCCTTGTTGGGCATGATTGGTGAAGTCGTCTTGAAATTCGGATTGTCGATTGTAGATGTAAGCTTTCCAATTCTTCAACAAACTTGTAGCGGTATATGACATACTAAATGTGACGGACAATGTCCTTACAAATCTCCCCCTATGTCTACGCCTGTACAAAAAAAAATATTCGAATTATCAATTAAAATATGACCTATACAAATCTACCTGTTGATACCAAATTTAGTCTGCTGACATGGACCAATCACTTGAAGACACGTGTCAACCTACGCGGAAAATACAAATACTTTCAACGAACAATATATTGTCACCGAGATGCTCAGGCGCTCCGAGCAACTTAAGCATATCGAGCTACTTAAGCGGTCCGAGCTACTTAGCGTGCAGAGCATCCAAATCTAGAGAATCAAAAGACAACTACGCATTAAATGCGCATTATTATCGTACAGATGTATATGTCTACTAGATAACAGGGCATTATCCTTTCATATGTACAGCCTCAAGGCTATAAATACATTGTAACCTCCTCACAAGAAGGGGACTTTGGATCTCTTCGTAAACCTATTATCGAGATTCAAGGCAAACAGTCAGCAATACAAAACAGTGGACGTAGGCCATTCTCACAAGGCTGAACCACTTTAAAAATCCTTTGTCTTATTTATCTGTGATTGATTAATTAGATATAATCTAGTTTTTTACATCAACAGATTGGCACCGTCTGTGGGAAACGATTATACTTAGCATTTTTCACCAAATAACTCATCATCTATGGATGAGATTCCGGAATCCAGTGAGCGAAACACTAGGCTCCCTCCAAACCCCTCCAATCCACCAAATATTCAAGATCTGGCTGGCATAATGGCTAATTTAGCCCAAGGGCAAATGACCATGCAAGAAACCATACGTCAACTTATACAAACTGTTCAAGATGGAGTGCCGGCTCAATCAGGACAACGAAATGCTCAGAGAAATACTTATCTGCCATCTTTAAGAACTAGACGAACGCTATTCCTGGAGGTCTCTCAATCTAGACGTACTGACTCATATCGTACTGATAGATCTAATGATTCTTCGTATCAACCTGGCCGAACCTCATCAATACGAGCTACAAATTCTCAACGGAACGTCACTCTAACGCCAGAAAGGACTAGCGCTCTAGAAAGGTTGAGAAGAGTCTCCCCTTTTGATCGATTGGGACCTAGGAGGAACAGAAGTCCTCAAAGGATTGCATCGAGGAACTCTCAATGACCATCCGACCTAAGGGAAGGCTCTGCCCAATCACGCCCAACAGCCCATAATGAAAGGTCCCAAGAGGAAAACTCAACGCGATCAGTTGCTCGAAGAAATAGGCCTGAGGTGCGAAACGATGCATGGAAAGGCTTTATTCAAAGGTTGGAGGACATATTAGGGGAAATGGCTAAGGCCAAGAATCTTCTACAAAGAACTTTTGACCAAGGGACGCCATTCGTACAGGCAATTGTGGATTTCCCCACACCATCAAAATTCAAAGCTCCTATGGTGACACCTAAATATGATGAAAAAACTGATCATATTCTCCATATAGAACAATACCAAGCTGCTTCCGATATCTATGCGGTCCCAGACGAGATGAGGTGTAGGGCATTTTCAGGAACTCTCACCGGGTCAGCTCAGATATGGTACAACAACCTTCCTCGGGGGAAAGATTGTAACTTTTCTTCAACTAGCAGAGCTTTTCATAGGGAATTTATGTTTTAGAGCAAAACCAGTTAAACGAGTAGCACACTTGCTGAGTGTCAGATAGAAGATAAATAAAAGTACCAGGGACTATATTACTTGTTTCAATAACGAGAAACTTGAGGTAATTGATTACGAGGAGAAGACAACAATTACTGCTCTGATGAGTGGACTATTACCAGACAAGTTGTACTATACTTTGGCCAAAGATCCGCCTAGTATCATGGCAGAACTAATGGCAAAGGCAGCCAAAATCATGAACGCTGAGGAAGCCATGGCTGCAAAGAAGAATACAGACACTAAGGAGACCAAGGTTGAGGGTGGTAAAATCGAGAAGAAGGATCAGAAGAACAATGGTGGAAACAGGCAGTTGAAAGGTAAGCAAGCGCTGGAGCAGATGAGGAAGTATGGGAATCATACTCCCTTGAAGGTAGACATAAATCACATTTTGGAAGAGATTAAGAACAGCGAGGAGCTAACCTGGCCAGAGAAAATGAAGGCAGATCCTGACAAAAGGGACAAGTCTAAATACTGTGAATTCCACAAAGATCACGTCAACACAACCAAACATTACATAGCTCTTTAGAATGAAATTAAAGCACTCATCAAGCGAGAAAAACTAACTAAATATGTTGATCGCCAAAATAGTGGAAAAACCAACAACAGAGGAAGGAAAGGATCAAAATCTCCTCGTCGAGCAAAAGAAGACAAGAAGAGAGATCACGAAGATGATCCCGACCTCCCCAAAAGACCAAGACAGCCAAAGCGCGAGGTATTTTCAATCCATTTCGGATCATTTGAATGTAATGTCATTACAGATGGAGATGCAGGAGGTGGAGATCTGACTGCGGAGAGGAAAACTTACCTTAATGAGGCCCAAGCTTGCTCTTACATAAAACGAATAAACTTGGCTGAAGATGATCGCCCGAGAAAGGTGAATAGGGACAAATTGGTCATCAGTTTTCTAAGAATGACTTGGTAGGTGTACTATATCCTCATGATGACCCATTGGTGATCAAGATGAGAATGAAGGAAGTGATGATTTCATGGGTACTGGTGGATAATGGTAGCTCGAAAGATATCATGTTCTATCCATGCTTTGATAGTTTGAATCTGAAGTTAGCCCAGTTGGATCCATATAATAGGCCCCTCCTCAGTTTTACTGGCGAAAAGTTTTTTTCACTTGGGATAACCAAGTTGGATATGCTTATTAGTACATGGCCTGCTTGTTGAACAGAAAGAGTACGCTTTTTTGTAATGGATAAAAATGTCCAATCAGCTTACAACATCATCATGGGAAGGGTTGGTCTGAAGAAGTTCGAGTCAGTACCATCTACTGTGCATCATTGTTTAAAATTCCCAACTAATTTGGGAGTGGGAGTTGTAAAAGGCGACCAGAAAGTAGCTCCGGAATGCTACTATTCATCTGCCGAATAGGAAGAACGAGAAGAATCCAGGAAGAAGACTACTACCTATCAAGTGGATGAAATAGAGGATGCAGAGATTGAAACATTAGACCCTAGAGACGAGTCTCAGCTTGTGAGGGTCCAGGTCATGGAAGCTACCGAAAATATCATTCTGAACGATGAACACCCAGAACGAACAACCCAAATTGGTGCGTCATTGGATGTAGCGATAAAACAGGAATTGATAGAATTTCTAAAGCATAAAAATAGACTTTTGCATGGAGTCATAAAGACATCCCAGGGATAGACCTGAGTTTCCTGTGCCACGAGCTCAACGTGAACAATGAGGTCAAGCTAGTGAAGCAGCGAAGAAGGGTGTTTAACCCTGAAAAGAATCAAGCTATACAAGAAGAAGTAGAGAAACTACTGAAAGCCTTTTTTATTGAGGATGTCAAATATCCTGATTGGATAGCAAATATGGTGATGGTAAAGAAGAAAAATAACAAGTGGAGGATGTGTGTAGACTTCACTGATCTTAATAAGGCATGCCCAAAGGATCATTTTCCTTTTCCCCGAATCGATCAACTGGTGGATGCTACCTCGGGGCATGAGTTGTTGAGTTTCATGGATGCTTATTCTGATTACAACCAGATTAAAATGAAACCTGAGGACAGGGAAAGTACCTCTTTTATCACCCCAAGGGGAATTTATTACTACAATGTTATGCCTTTCGGACTTAAAAATGCAGGTGCAACATATCAGCGGCTGATGAATAAGGTGTTTGCAGAGAAAATCAGTCATAACATGGAGGTTTATGTCGACGATATGCTGACGTAGAGCAAGAAAGATGCTGATCATCTAGTTGAGCTAGGTCAGACCTTTGATCAACTAGAGAAATATCAAATGAAGTTGAATCCCACCAAATGCATATTTGGGGTGCGAGAAGGTATGTTTCTCGGGTATATTATTAACCAACGAGGTATTGAGGCAAACCCTGAAAAGATCAAAGCCCTATTGGAACTACGATATCCAACTACGAATAAGGAAGTGCAAAGTCTCCCAGTGCGAGTTGTAGCACTTAACAGATTTGTGTCACGAGCAATAGACATATGCCTCCCATTGTTCAAAACACTCCGAAAAATTTTTGAGTGGAATGATGAATGCGAGGAGGCCTTTCAAGAGTTGAAGAAATATTTGGGGGCACCTCCATTAGTATCTAGACAAGTGATGGGAGAAAGATTATACTTATATCTGGTAGTTTCAGAGAATGCAGTTAGCTCGACGTTGATAAGAGTGGAGGACAGAGTATAAAAACCTGTCTATTACACCAAGGCTTTCCGAGGAGCAGAGATCAGATATTTAAGGTTGGAGAAGTTGGCACTAGCACTGATCGAAGCAAGCAGAAGGATGAGGCCATACTTCCAAGCCCATACTATAGTGGTGTATACTGATATGCCATTAAGACAAGGTCTGCATAAACCGGAGCAATCGGGAAGATTGATGTATTGGGCAGTAAAACTTGGTGAATATGACATAATTTATGAGCCTAGGTCGTCACTTAAGGGGCAGGCAGTAGCGGATTTTATCGCAGAGTTTACTCACTCTGATACCTCAGAAGAGCAGGAGTTTAATATAGACCAACCCGTGGATGTTACGGGATCATCAAATTTAACACCCGACCAACCTCTATCCATGGACGATCAAGAGAAGATAATCAACGAGTAGTGAGAAGTGTCGGGGGAAGACAAAAGGAAGCATCAAATATTCCACCGAGGAACTCTGTCTGACCAAGAGTTTGATACTGAAGTACCTATATGGAATTTGTATGTGGATGGCTCTTCGTGCACTATAGGCAGTGGAGCATGAATTGTTTTAAACAGTTCTGATAAGATTGATATAGAGTATGCTCTATGTTTTCAATTTAAAGCATCCAATAATGAAGCTGAATATGAAGCTATGATCGTGGGTCTAAGTCTGGCCAAAATCATGAATGCAAAGCAGGTCGTTGTATTCAGTTATTCACAATTAATCATAAATTAAATTCTCGGAGTGTATGCAGCGAAGGGAGAACTAATGGTCAAGTATCATGCAAAGGCTATGGAGGTTGTCTTGACTTTTACTGCAGTTCAGTTGATCATAATACCAAGATTGGAGAATGCAAGAGCCGACGCCTTAGCTCGACTGGCATCAGTTCACGCACCGAGGTATAAAGAACAATCCCAATAGAAATCCTGGTAGATTGGAGCGTAGATAAAGACTTGATGATGAACTTCATTGTCCTCGACTTGGGACCATCCTGGATGGATCCCGTTAGGGCCTATATCGAAGAAGGGATTGTGCCACCTGATAAACTCGCGGCCAAGAAACTAAAGTTTAGAGCTGCTCCTTATGTAGTGACTAGTGGCATTTTATATAGAAGAGGCGTCATAGCAGCACTGCAAAGATTTGTCCATCAGTCCAAAGTTAAAGACTTTATTGAAGAAGTTTACAAAGGGTCTTGTGGAGCCCATGTAGTGGGTCGAACACTTCTACAGAGAATAACAACGTAGGGGTATTACTGGACAACGATGAGAGTTGATTACGCAGCTTATGCTAAGAAGTACGATAAATGCCAATGCTTCTCTTCCATCTGAAGAACTCCCCAAGCATTGTTAACACCCATTACATCCCCTTGGCCATTCGCCATGTGGGGGATAGACTTGGTCGGGCCACTCCCAACAACCAAAGGAAGATTCAAATACCTCGTGGTTGCTGTGGATTATTTTACCAAATAGGTGGAAGTTGAACCTCTCATTGATATGACATATGACAAGGTCTATCAGTTTATTTGGAAGAGTATCATTTGCAGATATGGTCTCCCATATGCATTCATTACTGACCATGGAACCTAAATTGATAATGAGGAATTTACTGCATATTGTCATCAATCCAATGTACTGAAGATCCACTCCGCGCTAGGCCATCCCCAGAGCAATGGGAAAAATGAAGTGACAAATAGAACCCTACCGAATGGTTTGAAAAAATGGCTAGATGATGCAAAGGGAAATTGGATTAACGATCTACACTCTGTATTATGGGGTTATTGTACTACACCACGAACAGCAACTGGAGAGTCTCTATACATGTTGACATTTGGAAGTGAAGCTATCATACCTGATGAATTGAGTCTACCGACACATAGGGTGCTTAATTTCAATTCTTCTGTAAGTGACTTAATAAGGCGATTAGACCTGGATATGCTCGAAGAAGTTAGGGAAGAAGCAGCAATCAGGAATGCAGCATATCAATAACGAACAACTTTGTTCTACAATAAAAGGGTGAAGAAGTGTGATTTGAAAGAAGGGGATTATGTGCTGAAGCAAGTGATCCAAAAGTATAACAAACTGGAGGCCAACTGGCATGGACCTTACAGAGTAACTGAAGTTGTTCGCCCTGGGACATACATAATTGAAACTTTGGAAGGAGAAGAATTCAAGAACGGATAGAATGCAGAGCATCTGCGCAAGTACTATCAGTAATTGAAATCCATATGTAAAACATTTATTTCAATATGAATAAAGTGATGTTTCGCCCATATTCCTTCATTGGTTGATTTTTTTTCGAAATATTAGTGCTACACGCTACACAAACACAAATTCAGAGCAGTAACCACCAACTCCGGTTGGTCGGCAATTTATTTATCACCAACTCCGGTTGGTCGGCAATATGTACCACCAACTCCGGTTGGTCGGCAATATGTACCACCAACTCCGGTTGGTCGGAAATTCATTTATCACCAACTCCGATTGATCGGCAATATGTACCACCAACTCCGGTTGGTCGGTAATATGTACCACTAACTCCGGTTGGTCGGTAATTCATTTACCACTAACTTCGGTTGGTCGGCAATATATATCACCAACTCCGGTTGGTCGGCAATATGTACCACCAACTCCGGTTGGTTGGCAATTCATTTACCACCAACTTCGGTTGGTCGGCAATATGTACCACGAACTTCGGTTGGTTGGCAATTCATTTACCACCAACTTCGGTTGGTCGATAATATGTACCACCAACTCCGATTGGTCGGCAATATGTACCACCAACTCCAGTTGGTCGAAAAATGGGATGAAAGTCATTCCATTGCTTAGGCCCTAAGAGTGACAAGTCACTATAATCAGATAACAAATGGGATAAGTTCCATTATCTAAAAACAAAACAGGATAACAAAGGCATTCTATAAAGAAATGAAATTATAAAAGAAACTAAACATTTCTTTATTAAAACCAAGCAGATTACATATGATATGAAGTTTGATTCATTACATAAAAATGTCCTATTCTGTTGGTTTCTTTCCCTCTGCTTTTGAAACAAGTTCCACCCCAGCTGGAGGATCATCTAATGCATAAAGAGAGTTTATAAAGTTCATATCTCGTAGCATTCTGACATTGCTTGTGGATGGTCGATTAAGCAAGTGCTCTGGACGAGATATCTCAAAGTTTGAATGAAGGCTATAATCCCCGAGATACTTGGAGATCAAAATCCGAGGGATGGCACGGGCTGGAATCCAATTAAGGTCAAGTTTGAAGGGAGGTACAGGTAAATCAAGCACTCCGGGTTCATAATAATCCCATAACAAATGACCTTGCTCCAGTTTCAGAGCACATAAGGCATTCAACCACCCCTGCTTATATCCTCCGTTGTTCGATTGCTGTAAACGAGCATCAAGATGATACAGAGCTTCATTATACCCATCCATCCAAAATTTCCTGGGTTGTTTGTGAAATTGATAAGTTAATCTCTCAAGTTGCTCGTGGAGTTTTTTCACAAGAATTTCTTTACTTTCCGGAGCAAAACTCTGATTGGAGAGTTGGTCAATGAAACTCTGAATCTTCTTAGACATGTCTGCCAAAGCCTGATTCTTCGCCATTAATTGAACGACTTGTTTTTCCAAGGCCAACTGAGTTCTCATTTCATTAATAGTAACCCGACCAGCCCTTGATCATCCACGAGAAGAAGACCTTGCTTGGCTACGAGCAGGTGTGTAAGGTTCTGTTCATTTCAAAGTTTCTAACTCATCCCGTAAGTTAGCATTTTCTACTTCTAAAAAGGAAAAACCATCATCATTAATTGGGACCAAGGCTCCCAAAGAAGAAGAAGAAGCAGATTTGAGTTGTTTATTTTCCTCCTGCAATGCGATATTTTCTTGCTCCAGCAGCTTGGAAATATGTCTATGCTCTTCAATCTCAAGCTTTAACACACTTTCCTTTTTCTTATGAGCTGAAATGTACTTGTCATTTCCCTTGTTAGCACTCAGTTGCTGGTACTTTCTCTCATAACCTTGATGCAAAAGTGTAGTGGATTCTTTGTACTGCTATTGAAGTTCCTCGATTGTTCCTTGAAGATCTTCAATCATTTCGTAATAAGCCACATTATTGGCCACATCACGATCAAGTAGGCACTTCAAGTACTGGTAAGCATCAGTTGATCGTTCAGAGGCATCTGGTCCGAGTATGTCAATTATTTGGGCCTCAGTAAAGTCTGCATGACCAGCCTTAAAATAGTCATTGCATTTCCTCAACTCTGTATCACGAGCTGATAAAAGTTCCATCCTGACCACAAACTAGCAAAGAGAAAATGAAAAGCAAAATCAACAATGATGCAAATAGAGCAAGTAAGAGAGAAATCCCAGACGAACAACAAAAGTTCAATTTTTATTCATCATGATAAAGGAAAACACAGATCAAGGTTACATCCAAAAAAATAAAGAAACAAAAGACCCGAATAACTTTACACTTTCTCCTTATTTCCTACGACTTCTTCGAACGGTTTGGATGAAGGGGTTGGTTAGTCAAAGAGCAATGGCAGTTGCTCGGCAGATGTGCTGGCTTGTTGGACTTTCTTGGAGGGTTGAACAATGGCAACAACAGGGACCTGCTCTCCTGTCATCATAGAAGACTCATCTGAAGCAGCTTCATCTTCTTCTTCTTCTTCTCCAGGAGAGGGAGGAGGGCCATGAGTATGCTCCTGGAACAACTCAGAATTTTTAGCAACCTTCAATTTCTTCAAGGCTGCTACCCATCCGTCCCTAAAATATTTAACACTGACATACTCCATTTAAGAAGACATAACAGCCAGGCCCTTGTTCTAGCCCTTGTCCCAACCAGCACTAAAAGATTTTTTAACAGCTGCTTTCCTTTTTGCTTTTTCCGAGGAGGTCCTTTCTCTAAGGAGCTCCTTGGCAGACTTCAGTTTTTCTTCTACCTCTATCTTATGTCGCTCAGCATCTTGAAGCTTGGCGACATTTTCCTCGGAAGACTTAAGCTTGACTTCAAGCTCAGTATTATGTTGTTTGACCTTCTTCAATTTATTCTCCAACTCTTTGGAGGCAGTCACAGCTTGATCTCGATTTGCTTCAATAGACTGGAAATTTTTCTCCCATGCATTTTTATCTTCCTCGTACTTCTGACGAGATTCTCTCAAAGATTGAGTCAATCCAGCAAAAGCTTCTTCTACCCCACCCGAGGAGGTGGAAGCCCTGATGGCTTCATCTTTCTTCAAAATACTATTGAAACACGTCACAAGCTGAAAAAAGAAAGAACTTTAAGTCAATATATGAACATAGTATTAGAAATAAAGGACTCAAGCTAACGATACCTACTGATGTAATGTGTTGAGCAGCCAAAGTAGTAATTCTCTCATGAGAAAAGGTATCTTCAATGCCTTGGAATTTTGGGATAGTCCAAGATCTGATCAAGCCCATGGTAGAGCTCGGAGGAATAAGAGCTGGAACATTACCTTCAACATTTGAAGGTTGAGAGATAGGGTTAACAGGTTTCTCAGTAGAACTTCTTTTCAATCTCCTCAGAGGAGAAGGAGAACTTTCAATTAAAGGTGCTGTCTCTATTGGTGAGATGACAACAGTCTCACTCGAAAGAGAGATGATAACAGTCTCACTCGGAGGCACAGGGGGCTTCTTGCCAGCTTCCTTAGCAGCAGTAGAGGGAGGTACATCTATATTCTTTGTCCCCTCATCTGGGACATCTTGTTTATTTTTCTTTGCCTCTTCAGTGGCAAAGGAAGACTTGTCCAAAAATGCAGGATCTTTCCTCATCTTCATTAGATCAGTAATAGGAGTACTTAAGTCAGAAGAAGAACCTTCCACACTGGTTTCAGAGGTTGGTATCCGGTTAAGATCAACCACTACAGGACGAGCAATGAAAGATGAAGTATAGCTTCTGTATCGCAACAAATAAGAAGCAGATCTAATGTGCTCCCCGGTAATTGATTGATGCAAGCCCCAGATAAGTTTTAAATGTTATAAATTAACATCAGTCTCTTTTAAAGGATTCCTTTTACTGTCAACTGTAACAAACAAAATCAAATGTCGGTGATGCATTTCATCGAATACAAAGAAAACAAGATTTCAAAAATAAAAACAACCTATCCCATTGCCATAAGGTGGAGACCTAGGACCTTGGTACACATCATTTCCATTTAATGGAGGGTGTTGCCAATTTTTCATCACAAGCCCATGATCAAAAAATAGTCCCTATTGGCATCGGGAAGATTGGCAACCAAAGCTCTATTCAAAAACCTAGTTTTTAAATAGAAAGTAGTGTCGATGGTAACCCATCTATAACAGTACATAATTTCTGGAATTCCCAAACGAGTTATATGAAGTTAATTCAACCTATATACGCCATTAACTACCCTCCATGTGTTTGGAGCTACTCTTGCAGGTACAATATCAAAATATTGGCAAAACTCCAAACACAGGGGATTTGGCGAGAAAAAAAAGCCACACTGAGCTATAAAAAGACTTGGGAACCAGTGTCCCTCCGCCAAAGAAAATAAATCAGAAGGACAAGAAAGTTCTTCCAAAATAACCTACGAAGGGATTGAAAACTCAGACTGAAATTTATCCAACGATTCAACAAGATAAACCATGGTGAATAAAGTAAATAAAGAAGAGGGAAGAAAATCTTACAGAAGAAAGAGAGATCAGTTGACAATGAACGAGGAAAATAACGAAGGCACAAGATAGAGAGAAAATGAAGAGTTCAGGGATACATATTTGAAAAGTGAAAGACGATAAGATTTCTGTCGCACTTAAATACTTTACCTCGGGAATAGAGAAAAGCAATGATTACAAGGGAAGACGTTTGCATTTTCGGCGGCTAAAAGAAGAAAAAGGCACAAATATCGAAGTGATCATAAAAATTCAAAATATTTATGAAGCTTGATATTATGCGCTCAAAAAGGAGTTATATACAATGAAAATCTTCCTAAAATTCATGAAAACCAGTAATCCAAGCAGTTTTCAAGAAAAATGTTCTGCACTCTCCTTCAACCTCAACTGTGAAACATTGGGGGCTTCTGTTGATACTAAATCTAGTCTACTGTCATGGACCAATCACTTGAAGACATGTGTCAACCTACGTGGCAAATAAAAATACTTTCAGCGAACAACATACTGTCACCGATCTGCTCAGACGCTCCGAGCAACTTAAGCATACCGAGCAACTTAAGCGGTCCGAGCTACATAGCGTGCAGAGTATCCAAATCAAGAGAATCAAAAGATAACTACGCATTAAATGCACATTATTATCGTACAGATGTATATGTCTACTAGATAAAAGCGCATTATCCTTCATATGTACAACCTCAAGGCTATAAATACATTATAACCTCCTCACAAGAAGGGGACTTTGGATCTCTTGGTAAACCTATTATTGAGATTCAAGGCAAACAGTCAGCAATACAAAATAGTGGACGTAGGCCATTCTCACACGGCTGAACCACTTTAAAAATCCTTTGTCTTATTTATCTGTGATTGATTAATTATATATAATCTAGTTTTTTACATCAACACTACCCTCCCATAAACTCAAACGAGGAAAGATAAACTGAACAAGTCTTCATCGTTCTTCGCAATCTTCAACAATCAACTTTTCAAAAACTCCAAGCTTTTCTCATTAGGGTGTGCAATCCAAAATCTTCAATTGTACCTACACACATGAGACAAAGCAAAAACATCGTGACGTATCGAGTTTGAAATGATATAAATCATAAACATGAAAGCATAATCAAATCTCCCTCACACTTAAAACTCCCCCATAAAATCATAATTCGTTCTCCCCCTTTTTATTTTTCCGAAATAGACAAGGAAAAGAATAAATCACATAAAGAAAATCTGGTTGTCACGGTAAACAAGTAAACAAACTATTTTTGAATTTTTCAATATTTTTTATACAAAAATGCAAGAAATGATGTTACAAAAAATCACACCATGAATTTATACTAAGATAACCAAATCGTGGAAACGGAGTGAATGGGTGTAAACAGGTTCGATTAGAAAATTAACTCAATCATATCATATATGCACGATGCATAAGTGTACTACTAACGAACGAACATAAAAAATATTCCTTAGGCGTAGAATTTGTTGAATTTAGATGACATCGTCCTAAATCAAAATCAACAAATCAAAGTCAACATGATTTTCACACCAATAACATCAAAAACGATTTCATTTTTTCACGATTTTTAAGGACGTGCAAAGCCGTTTTAAATTTCTAACCAAACTCCCTTATATATATTTTCTTTGCGAGGTGATCTAAATTCTCAAACATTAGAGAATTGGTGAATAAACCTAATGGCCCATTATTGAAATATATTTCTTTTTATTGGCATTCAATATTTTTCGAGCTCTTTTAAACCTCTTTGGACCCCGGATAATTAAAATTCCTCAAATTTTTAGGTCCAATTTAAACGGCGGCTTAATCGCAAAGGATAAATGTGTACCTTTCGTAGCCCTTCACCGTTTATAAAATTCACACAAACTTACGATAAATTATAAAAACATGCACACCTTTTATTATCTTGTTTTATCGCATTTGGTTCGTTTTAATAGACAGAAGTGAGATGAAAACACGTAACCAACATGTGATCTGACAAGAACAAACGTCAAACAAATCCGTGCATGTATGCAATAAAGGACAAAGTGAGTCAAACATGTAGGTAGCAACACTATAACAGCTCAAAGACTCCAAACTTTGTAAAACACATGAATGACACAATGTATTGTCTCAAAACGCTATCAAACAGTCACATGGATATGGCATGAAGTTGTGACTTGGCCATCCTAAGTGTGCATTCATATATGGTGCAAAACAGACTATAAAAATACTTTTGTATTTAAAAAAAAAATTCTAATATAAAAAGTACATGTCATAACACTAATAAAGATATGAATTATGAAACACAACTAACGTATGACAAACATGCGAACACAATCATCTGCATGATATAGCAAGGCAAGAATCATGTGTAAGCAAACGGGAATCAACATGTCTAAAATCTAATGCCATTGAAAATTGTGACAAAGAAAGCAAAATTAATATCACACAAATATGTGGAAAATAAGGATCAAACGCAATAAATTAATGTAACCCGCTCTTATTCCTTAGATTTGTGGGACACTCATTTATCATGTGACCAAGTCCCTCACGTCCCGAACACCTCTCAGAATCGTTTTCAACTGAAAATATAAAACAGGGAGTTCGTGTGAATTTTTCAATTAGACCTTTCAAAAAGTTGACATCGAAAATCATCAAAACCTCCAAAAGCCATTTTTAAGAAAAATAGGATCAAACACAATAACTTAGTACAACAGGCTCTGATACCAATTTTGTCTTGTTAGCCTAAGAATAATTGCCTTTGTGTGGTTTCAAACAATTTGATTATAAATTATATAAAACCCAATTTTAAATCAATTTTAGTTCATCCATAAAATATGCAACTACGTGTCAAAATAAATTAAATATGCACAAGTTTCAGGAAAAATAATCCCCGCAGGACAAAACCTTTTATATTTGTAGAACTTTGAAATAATTTACAAGACATTTGACTTATAGACCACTTGATAATCGCCCACAAGTGTAACGCATGGTGCCTTCAGTAAATTTTTAAAGTACCAATCTAGAAATCAGTAGTGGTTTACGCCCAACAACACCACAAGAACACGCAACCCTGACACGAAGTTTTCAGCAAAGAATCAACATGCAGAAGATCTTCAATGACACGCAGTCATAAACTTTCTAGAGTCTCCCTCCACAATAACATACAACTTTTCAGTTGTAGAGATCTCCCCACCAAGGATGAACAAAAGCCAAGCTCCCAGCAAAAACTAAGTTTTGGGTTCCATAAAATAACTCACACAAAAGCACTGGGATTTGCGAATTGTAAAATAAGGTTTTGAACCCTCAAAGTGATGGAGAATAAACCAAAAACACAAATAAATCATTTTAATTGTGTGTCAACCAAACCAATTTTAATGAAACTCAAGTTTTAATTCAGTCCTAACACATGCATCTAAGTGATATGGAATAATAAAGCAAGAAGCATGCAAAGGTTGGAAACACCAAGTTAAGGAAAAAAATCCCCGTAGGGCAAAACTTTTTATATTTCTAGAACTTTGAAATAATTTACATGACCTTTGACTTACAGACCATTTGATAATCTCCCACAAGTGTAACGCACGGTGCCTTCAGTAAATCTTTAAAGTACCGGTCTAGAAATCAATAGTGGTTTATGCGCAGCAACACCACAAGGACACGCAGCCCTGACACGCAGTTTTCAGCAAAGAATCAACACGCAGAAGATCCTCAATGACACGCAGTCATAAACTTCCTAGAGTATCCCTCCACAATAGCATGCAACGTTCTGGTTGTAGAGATCTCCCCACCAAGGATGAACAAAAGCAAAGCTCCCAGCAAAAACTAAGTTTTGGATTCCATAAAATAACTCGCATAAAAGCACTGGGATTTGTGAATTGTAAAATAAAGTTTTGAACCCTCAAAGTGATGGAGAATAAACCAAAAACGCTTAAAAATGTATTCTGTTAAAATCAGTATTTTCTCCACACGAAATCAATACGTCTGACACTCTATTTATAAAACATTTTAAGTCGGTGATGTGTCAAATACAAAGTGTTCTCGTTCTTACCCTAAGGAAATCATAAACACGAATATTCTTTTCCAGTTATTAACATGAACCAATAAAACTAAAACTTTTGACAACTTTAAGGTAATTATGCTTATTCAAACTTACTGAAAAGATAAGTGGGCTTAAATTACCCCATTTACGTTTGACAAAAATCATGATTTTATGCATCCCTTGCTAACCCCACCGACCTCTTAGATTTAGCAGTGATATCCTAATACCTGAAGAACATAAACATCGGAACCATGAGCAAAATAACTCAGTAAATGCATCACTATTACACTATTGCATAAAATTAAATGCAATAAATCATATTCCCCGTGATGATATATGCATACTTATCCGGTCCATTCATAAAGAATTACCAATTATATACATATCCGGCTCATTCATAAAGAATGACCAATTATAAACTTATCCGGCTCATTCATCTCATTCATAAAGAATGACCAATTATATACTTATCCGGCTCATTCATAAAGAATGACCAATTACATACTTATCCACCTCATTCATAAAGAATGACCAACTTATCCTAATCATGATTCACATATCCCGCCTGTAATGGACAATTCTCCCCCATTCCTGGTCGAGGAGTAACCCCTTGTCTTTAATAGATAAATCTCCCCTATTTCGGGTCGGGGAGTAACCTCCCATTTTGGTAAATCGAAATGAACAAATTCATATTCAATATTATTCTAATCATATTTGTAACCATGTATAATACATCTTACCAATGGGTGATATTCAGATCATATCCATAGCCATATATAATACATCTTACCAGTGAGTGATATTCAGATCGCATCCATAACCATGTGTAATACATCTTACTCGTGAGTGATATTCAAATCGTATTCATAATCATTTGTAATACATCTTACCCGTGAGTGATGTTCAAATCATCTCCATAACCATGTATAATACATCTCTTTTCAGTGAGTACACTCACCTTGGTAATTTAACAAGCTTTTCCTTTTTCCTTTGTCTGGCACTTGTTCAGCCAGTTCTTCTTCCTTTCCTATCATTCTTATAATATTAGTAACATCATAATAATATCAGTAATCCAAAGAGTAACTTAAATGTAATTTAATTCATAAGCATCATATGATTCCATTCACATCACTTATCATAAATGAAGTTCCATCTAAATTCGTGTCAAGATAGTTAACATATCCAAATCATATACTAAACATTATTTCATTTATTATTGGTAATCCAATTATCATCATATTAGGTTTCCAATACAACAGATGAAACATCATTTCAGGTTCCTAGAGCAAGTTATGCCCATTTCTTCAATACATAGCAAATATGCCCTGTAGGCTCATCAATCGTTTAGTCAACTTCCAAATATTTTCATAATTTTTTTATGATATTCTACTCAATCTTAATAAAAATATTTAATAATACAAAATTAAAGTTTCATATTTTTTAGAGTTCATTTGCTATGTCAGGCCAAACATCGAACACATGGTATGCGTACTTACACTTTTGGGACAGATTTTATGCCCAAACTTCCAACTATCACCCAAGATTCATTTCTTGGTATTTTTACATAATATTCGGATATGTTATACATATATGGGTCAATTTTATATCCAATTGTAATACTCAATTTCAGTAAGTATACAAAAAGATATAGAAATTTGACTACACAAAGTTCCTAACTGAAGCAATTTTAAGGGTTTACACGTTTAATTTTGGAGTAAACTTGCATCTATTCATACATACAAATCAAGGAATGAAAGTTCTATAAACAATATATGATTTATACCATTTCAATCAGTAATACAAGAAAAATAACCAGATTTGTGGTTAGAATTGCCTCAGGGACTTTTATGTAATTTCCTATGAATTTTCCTCCAACTTTTCCTCGCCTTTCTCTTCCCAAACTTCACGGTTCTCTCTACTTATGCTAAAAATCTCCCATGGATGAAATATGTTGAAGGAGGGTCTTATTTAAAGCCTTTAAAGTCGTCCAAAACCCACCTCCTTCTTTAACCAATCAAAATCCACCATTTGTTATACTAATACAACGAAATATCATTTAACGAATGAACAAATTTGCCCATGCTTCGTAATTCTAGTATAACTTCTTGCTTGGACCTCCGTTTCGAACGCCATTTATTTTGTTACAAACCTAACTCATACATCTACAACTATTTAGTTTTTACCTTAAGTCAATTGTTATTTTATAAGGGTCAAAACTAGTCTCCAATCTGAATATTCCTATCGAAACTTTAAAATTTTGTATTTGTCACCGTTTTAATATTTCATGCTTTCTGAAGGTAGGGTTAGACTAAACATCATAATTTAACATTATATATACTAATAACACATTACCCATGTAATATAAGTTAAGCATAATTTATCATAATCATATTCGGGTTGTCACCATTTTGATTAATGATTATAAGGCACGTGAGAAGACTCTTAGGGATAAGTTTGCTCACATTGAGGGGGAGCGAGATAACCTTCTAGGAATAAATAAAAATTTAAAGAAGGAGTCCCTAAAATTGGAAGAGTCAAATTCTTTACTCGAGTCTAAAATTTTGAGGTTAAAAGAGGATTTAAAATACTCGAGTAGTTTTAGTAGTGAATGTATTGACTCACATGTTTCTAATGCTTCGAGTTTTAAAGCCAAGACCATTGTTTATTTTAGAGGGTCAACCACATCCAAGGACGTTAGAAAATGTCAATCCATAAATAACATTCCTCACGTTTACACATGATCGCATTGTGGTAGGAAATGTCACCTTGGGCATTTTTGTTATGATCTTGGAATAGGTCTTAGGAAGTTAAAGTCTAGTGTTCCCTTGGTTCCCAAAACCTAACGCGTTAAGTATACACCTATTTGGGGTTAGAAAATCAGTTTTGGAGGAGCTAGATGTTAGATTAGTTGATTCTTGTATGCTTGCACATAATATTTCACTTGCTATATCATATGGATGATTGCTTGTATATTTTGTTTGTTATACTCTAGTTGTGCTTCATGATATATGTTTTATTAGTGTTATGACATGTGTATTTTTTATATTGTATTTTTCTTTTATTGAGTCATATTTGAAATATACAAAAAGATTTTATTTTAATAAATTTTTGAAAAATACGAAAAGATTTTTGATTTTCATGTATCTTACTTTTACACATTTGGTATGGCATATTGGTGTGTTTAAATTCAATTCACTTCGCAATTTCTATGTGGATAGGACATTTGGTTATGACTTTAAATTTTTAGATTGTTCTTAACCTTATTTTTGGAGTTATTTCGAGATTGATTTGCTTTATGAATTTGACTTTGTATTTGCCTCAGCACACACATGCACGAGCTTACTGAATATTAACTTCATAATGTATATTTGAGCTATGTGAGATGTTCTCCCATCAATCCTGTCATCTACATATTTTGAGACTATGAGGGGTTTGGGCATGTAAGAACGATTACCCGTGAGATAATTTATTTATTAATGAAAAAAATATGAATGTACATGGGAAATGGATGGGAAAGACAAAGTTGGAAAGAGCCCAAAGAAAAAATAAAGGCGATGAAAACAGAAAAATTGCCAAATAGGGGCCAACTTAGTTTGTTTAATTTCTAGATCTTTCAAAAAGAAATATGCTTAAATGATTGTATGTGTTTATCATTTGAGGGAGGTTTAGTTGAAGACCAACAGATTTGCACAATGAATCCTAGTCATAATTATTTTGTCATGACGTTATTAATTTGTAGAATCATTAATATTTTAGGCTCTCGTGTATTATGCTTGTTTTATTCATTAAGTTCAAATTTATTTGTCACTAGAGGCTAAAGCTTAGTTTGAATAAGTTTTGTGGTCTATTGAGAAATTCTTGAATGTATTTGAGTGTTTAGGTTGTAATTTATTTGTATCTAGTCCACACCTATTCATTCAATTCCACATGTTTAGACACATCGATACTATGCTAGTTTGTAAAGCTTATACGTTTCCTGTCATGTTTCGTGGTCGTTTACACCTATATGTGTGCCTAATTTTCTTTGATATATTTTTCATATATTATATATGGTATTATATGTTGTGTTCGTGAAATTTATTTTTGAAAAAAATAAAAAAATTCAAAAATAGTTGGTTTTGATGGCCTTTGAGATTATCATTATACATGCTTTATTTATATCTTTTCGTGACAATATCTTATCTTTTAAATGATGCTTCATATTTCATGATTATGTTTTACTCCTTTATCTATTACGGATAAAAAAGGGGAGAATAAATTACGGAGGAGGTTGTATGTTTGGTTGAAACTCGATGCATCACGAGGTATATGTTTTACCTCATGTGTGTAGGTACCTAAAGCGGAATTCAAGACACAACGGATGAATATAAGTTTTTCAAAAGGGAAGAAGAATTTTAAAGACAAAGAGATTTATGCCATTCCGTTCTTAGGTTATAAAGGGTGTTAGCTTTTTTTTCGGTCATTTATAGAGTTTTGTTGATGTAATTTTATTTTTGATAAGTTTGTTTATTTTTGTACCGGAATAGCCAAAGGGGAAGATTTGTAAGATAATTTTTTTTGATATTGCTCATAGCATAGGCTTTGCATAGTTTTAGGCTAGTTTGGCGCATCCGGTTACAAACCGTCACGTACCGTCACGGCAAATCAACATCAACACTCGAGACTTTACGATATCCCACAAAGGTATAAAGCAATATAGAGATTAAATTATTTCACAAAATTTATTTTTTGGATTTATATTTTTTTTAAAAATAAACTTTTTTTTAAAAATTTTGAAAAGAAAAATATTTTTTTAAACCTCGTTCAAAAGAGGATGAGTTTTTGTTAGAAGGGTCGTTCAAAGTTTTTATCTAATGTGCATCGATCGATGGCGTACTGTTTTGACTCGTCAGAATGTCATTTGAAGCTGGTTCAAACGAGATGGCTGTTTCGTTCGAATGAGATTTATTTCATTCGAACGAACTGCTATTCTCGTTCGAACGAGCGTCAGAATTCATTCGAATGAGTCGTCGCCTCGAAATTTGTGACCATCCTATAAATACCTGTTTCTGTTAAGATTTTTTAAGACTTTTACCAGATCGTTTTCTGAATATCTTTTACGAAAGTTTTTTTTTGTTTAGTGTTCTATTTTTTTTAATTCACAACATACATCCTGAAAATTGTTCCTGCGAATTCATTTAAACCCTAAAAAGTTTTAGTATCTTGCATACATCTTTGTAGAGAAGGCAGCTCCATGACTGACTTATGGAAACCCGAGGGGATCACTGCTAATGACGAAGGCTGAGGCTGAAGGAAGACTATAGTTTTTGTGGTTCTTGCGAGGATCATAGTTGAAGGAAGACGAAGGTCAACTACATGAGATTCGTCTGAAACGCTGTAGATTCATTTATAAAATTTGTAAGTTGCGATTTATAGATTTTATAAAGTGAATAAAAGGTTTTTGCCCGAAAGGGATTTTTCCTAAAACATTACCTTTGTTTGAATGCTTGATTTGCTTTATCTGTTTTATCACATAGATGTATGGTTAGGATAAAATTGATTAAGATAAAAGTTGAAATTTTTTACCATCCTTGCCGAACACGTTTATTTATGCATTCACATTATATTTAGACAACGAATAATCAGGTGATTGTGCTACGTTCGAATGCTTCAATAAATAAGTTTTTTTTTTGTGAAGTGCGATGTTGTTTTTTCTGTATTCTCAAACAAAAGTAAACTACGGAATTAAAACAATCAAATTAAAGTAAAAGAAACTACAACATGAGATTCGACAATAAACTAAACAAATTGAAATGCTTGAAACTTTAAGTTAAGTTGAAAAATGAAACAGAATTGGAAGTTACAAGGTTCTTGGAATAATAACTAAATATAACCTTACAAACTGGTTAAATAAGAAACATGATGATAAAGTAGTAGAAATAGCTAGTAAAATAAAATAAAAGTGAAATAAAATATTTTTGTGGAGAGTCCTCCACTAATTTTGCCCTCTAACTATTTATTTATAGACCTTTGAATCATAACTATTTTTGTCAAATAACTACCGGAAAGTTTCTTTTTGAATTTTAAAGAATGTACATATTCGCACGTGTAACTACTTTATTTTGGTAATGACCCCCAATCATTCACTTCCATGTGCATCCTCCACAAGCGTCACGTGTCCTTGCATGTACGTGAACGTTACATTCCTTTTGGCCATTTTAATCGTGACACTATATTCTCGTTTGTTTTCCACATGTCATTGTTTCATTGGGAAGTTAGATACCTATTACCAAAAATGGTTAATTTGGTTAAAAAAATCAATTGATTAATTATTATTGTTTAATTAGATGACCAAATATATTAAACAATTAGGCATAAGAAAATTGCATATTTTGGCTAGAGTTGTGTGCTCTAATGATAAGTAGTCATTATCTTCTGCCGTAGTCTAAGGGATTTGAAGAAATCATCAACATAATCAGACTCCTCAAGGTGACATTTTATGTATTTTTGTGTGGGGGGAGGACCGCCAATGGTTTTTCCCATCTCCTTTTATCCCAACGCTTTTTGGACCTTACTAGCTCGTTCAGGTATAATCCAGTTAAAGAAACCAGTTTGTTATTCAAGTACTTGGTTTAGGTACCATTAGACTGTATCGTTACGGGGTGGAACATTTTTGGTGACCTTCGTATTTTTGTTGGAAGATTCAGCTCTATACATTGCGTGAATAATCCAAATTTGATATATTATCAATATTAAATACATTAATTTAAAACATTTCCCAACAAGCTCAACTAAAAGTTCAACAAATCTAAAACAATCTCACAATCTTCTATACCACTATAATTTAAAGCTACCAAATGTCCTATATCAAATTTGGCCCGAAATTGTGATGATAACATGATTTTTCGCATAGAGTTGTGTTCTACCGTAATTAACACACAACGAAAACAAAAAATCATACAAAAACCTTGAAAGATGATACGAAATATCATGAATAAATATATACACATACAACATATTCACTTACTTAATATTATATATTTTCCAAATAAAAAATTTAGTTTGGGTGGAATTCATCTCCCAAATGTGAATTTAGTTTAATTAGAAAAAATATTTCATAATCAGATAATTAATCAAAGTTGAATTCACACCTGACAGATGCGTATGGTTTCGCACTTCCCAATTGCGAATTCACTGAGTGTATTATTTTTATAAATATATTTTCAAGTGCACACACACACACACACAAATATATATATATATATATATATATATATATATATATATATATATATAGGATCCGTTGAAGAGAACCACATCCATTATAATTGAAGATGATTTTTTAATTTCACAATCTAATCCAATACAATTAACATTATATTGGGTTCGATTTTTTTAATTTATTTTGATTCATTTTATTTATGCATTATTAAACAAAAAATGGGCTAACTTTGAATAATCAAATACAATATATCCAACAAAAAATGGGCTATCTTTGAATAATCAAATACAATATATCCAACCCATTCTATCTAATCCAACAAAATTCAATATTCACCATTTAACCTAATATAATTAATAAAGTGTATAGGACTACAAACTAAACAAATATTCTATCTACTAAAATTATGACACATTTATTTTTGTTAATATCTTTTACATAAAATAGGTTTGGTTCGAATTATATTTAGACGGAATTTTTGAGGTGGGCAAACTTCCCTTCCCTCAACACACGAAATTCAATTGGTGGGTGAATCACCAGCATGTCACACCCACAATTTGATTTCCTGTCCTTTGTTTTACATCGTTTCACCACGTGCTCTCCAGCTTGCCTTTTTTCCTTTGAGTATCGCGCATGTTCTACACCTTTCGCACATCAGCTGTATATTAAACTGTAGAGTGTAGAGTTACCGAAATTATCGCCCTTCATATATCATTAACTTACTCATTCATTGATCTCAAAACCCCTCTTTCGATTTCTCATTTCTCTCCCAAATTCCCAATTACCGTAATGGCGGACGAACCTTCAGTCACTCGCTGGTCCTTCCAGGTACCAATACTTATATTTTAACATTTCTGGGAGATCTGAAATGAAATCATGGTTAATTTTTGTGAATATGTTAGGATTTTAAGATGTTTTATGATGTTAAGTTTGGGAGAAAGAGAGAGCCCATTGCAAAAGATGCCAATGCCAATGTAACCTCAAATGGCAATGGAAATGGAAATGGACACGTCAGCAACACATCTGACTTGGCCATTTACGAGCAGTTTAGGAATCAGGTAGTCTCTAATTATGATTGTTACATGCTTGTTTAGTATTAGTAGTTGATTATGTTGCTGTTTAATGTTTATATATAGGGTCAAGGGAGCTCGTTACACGGTAATGGAGTTTCGACTAACGGAATTGCTGAGAATCCGTATGATTTCTTATCTCATTACTTCAATTATTCTTAATTCATATCACATTGCACACATGTATAATGGAATTGGGATATTATGCTTTTTTGTAAAAGGATAAACTTTGTCCCTCCGAAAGCATGCTTTAGATGAAATTTAAGGGCAGTTTAGATCTATTGCTGAAGTCGAGTCCGAGGCCATCCAAAGCAGATGCGGTTGCCCAGTTGTTCCTCTCAGAAAACCCCTAGAACAACAGCTTTCCCGTGTGCTTATAGAAACTCAATCAACAAGTTGATAAAATAGGATTCCATGTGTAAGAGAGTAGTCTAATTTTGGGGAAATACTCGATTTTAGCACGTGTTTGACTTGAGCAACTTCGGTTGCGCCTACGTATCCGTTATACTCGGAATCAAAGTCAGCGTAGTTCGTGGGTTCGTACTATTCGCCGGAAAACTCATTGTGGTGGTTTTTCAGAGAGATGGGAGGTGTTGCCCCTCTTCTCAAAGAACTCATCTCAAAAACTCTCTCTAAAACCTCATAAGATAAGAAAATCACCCTCCTCTTCCAAGAAGATCCCCCTCAAATGTATGGGGGTAGGGCTTATTTATAGCAAAACCCACCAAAGTGGGTCGCCACATGTCAATTAACCCGTGGTGACACATGTCCTATTTTAAGTGGCATGTGTCCCATAACATATGTCAAAACCCTCAATACTAGAATATTTTCTAGTTAATATGTAAATAATACACAAATACGCGTGACATGTCCAACGCGCATAATAATACCTCAGTCGCATAAACACATGGACTTTTGTCAATATTAATCATCTCTAATCTCATTTAATAATTTAATGAGAGGCTTATCATTAAGCCCCTCCTACACCATGTGCTTAAAGAAACTCATTCAACACAGCTGATAAAATAGAATCCCGTGGCATTCATAATGTTATTGGTGTGGATAAAGCATCTTATATGAGTTTAACTAAGGAGTTGTGTTTATTTATATGTTATAGTGGCTAATGAGAACATTGGTTGTGTTTATTTGTTCAAGTTGTGATAACTACTGTATATTGTCTTCTCTTTGGATTATGCTTAATTTTGATGTTCACCTTTTCAGGCCCAAATCCCTGTTTCCTGCTTTTGAATCTGCAGAAATGCGTACATTAGCTGAGAGTTTAAGTAGGTAATTGGTAACGAAGGATCTTACTCCTAGACTATCACAGTAATAGCAATCTGTAATCTGTCCAAAGATTTGTATGAAAAACAAAAAGAAAAATACATCAAATGTCGTAAATATTTCATAGTCTCGTTTTGTTTTGTATGCAGGGACATCATTCGTGGTAATCCAGGTGTGAAGTGGGAAAGCATAAAGGGGTTAGAAAATGCAAAACGCTTGCTTAAAGAAGCAGTTGTCATGCCAATCAAATATCCCAAGTAAGGATGTTTTTTTCTTTTCCTTTTTGAAAAATTTTCTTTTTCTATTTTTATAAAATATGAAGTCTGAATCTGAGAAGTCTGAATGAAACATGTTTGTTTACTGTCTGAATGGAACATCTGGATGGATACTGACTGAAACATTTTGAGGGATACTGTTTGCTTAAAGATTTTACATTTGAATATGAATGCATATTGTTTGGACCATTTTAAAATGTCTCTTATATTAAAAACAACACATTTTCATTTGCAATAACATAATATATAAGTTAACAAGCTACAAACTTACGTAGTAAACATTGATGCCGCGAAAAAATATAAATACACACAATATGCTTGAAAAATATGTTAAAAAAAAATAGTAGGCATCCGAATAATTTTAAAACCGCATAGCATATAATGCTTGGACAATGTGCAAAAACTAATTACGAAGCTATTACAAGTCACAAAATACTAATAAGAGTATGTTATAAATCATAATTTTCACTTGGTAATCAATTTCCAATTTTCGACACGATATCACATTTTACAGAGACAACTCAATTATAACATGGCACAATGACACAATTAATTAGAAATGGTGATTTTAGATTTATTAGTACTCAAACCCAAAACAATACAACGGATTATGACATGACTAATCCGAATTGTCACCCCTAATATTGAGGTTCAATTACCATGAATGCTATGGTTAATTTTTTTTTAATACAAATAATGTTCTAATGTAAAAGTCATTAATAAGGCTGATGTGTATATATTTTATACAATTTATTATATATATATATATATATATATATTCACCTAACTCACTATAGCTATTTGTGTGCCTTTACATTTTTTCCTTCTTTCTTGTGGGTGCATTCTCAGCAAAAAGGAGAACCATGTGACTGTCAAGTGGTTTGTTAACCAACTTAACCCCTATAAAGTAACGCTATACAAGCACTATTGAATATAAATAACTTTACACAGCTTTACCCTTTTCACATAGCTGCTACTTGACGGAAGGCTATTTTACTATTCGCATACATCCCTCTCTCTCACTCAGCAGAAGGCATAAACTCAAAAATAACACAGGCAAAAATAATTCGAGAGTTTAAGTTGGTAGAAGGTGAAGACCGATCAAGAAGGTATAATTAGAACTTTATTTTATTTAGATTTCAGTGTTTAGAAAGATGTTGATCCATTAAGGGGTAAATGTTATCGTTAACACCTAAAACTTTCAAAAAATTAAACTTTTTTTAGTACCTCTGAAATCTGAATTGTTTAGATTCAGATTCAGAGGCAAAAACAAACAGCTCCTAAGTCTCCTTAGTAACCCCTCATGGCATGCTAGGCCAAAAAAGTTATTGTGAAACTTGTATGTTGCTAGGATTATAGGATAGCAAGTGTACTTCGACGAAAGCTGTGGTGATGGAGCTGTGAATTGCATGTGACATCACCCATGATTAGTATCCGATGTCATGATTGAGGCCCATCACATGTGACATCATCCATGACATCATTCTAATCTAGAACCTTCTTCAAATTATTTTGTGCCCCTATATATATATAAAGTGACTCGATCATTTGGGAGGACAATACAATTTGATTAGTCTAATCTCATTTCCATTCCTTTTCATCTGTATTAATTTTTTTTACACTTACATCAAATTGGTATCAAAGAGGTGATACTCTTGGGATACCACTCACGGAGTTAAGCTACCGTAGGAGACCACCAAGCAGCCACCCCTTGCAGCATCACCTGTGGGCATTCCATTCACCCCCCTTCTCCGCCTTAGTTAGCAGAGTTCGGTGGTTTCCTCACCCCCTCTTCGTGTCCGCGAGGTTCGTCCGTCAATGACGTAGGCTAGTCACGACTAACAAGGAAGTTTGGCGGCCCAACACAACCATCCTAGGCTTCTCCGCCTCACGACAACCACTAAACCCCTCTGCCTCACCCCTATAATTAACCATAGGGATCCCCAATTATCCTCTAAATCTTTGAACTATGGACCATGGGTGTGTGGTCTTCCATAGATTCACAATCTTCCGGGTGAATAGGATGATGGGTGTGATGTGGATAGACTTGAGCTTATATGTGTAAATGATGTGTTTGGTGATCCGTAGCGACACGTGGCGCGTGGTTGTGCTCCCGTGAGAAGACTATCTTTTATTTTGCATTTTTAGTTTAACGTTTATTGTCATTTTCTTTTATTTTTAGTGTTTAATTAGTCTCCAAGCATGTTTGGGGATAATGAGTCATTTTTACTTATTAGTTGTCCTTTTTTATCTTTTTGGGTATTAGCTTGGCAAGCTAACCTCTCCTATAAATAAGCCCTTAGTCCCTCATTTGTAAGGACAACTTAAATATTGATAAAAAGAATATAGAGAGAGAACGAAACCTTTTTTCTTAGTTTAGTTTTATTTTTTTGTTGGTGGTGGTATTGTGTAATTAGTAGTTGGTGTGTATAGTTGTAATAATAACGCTTCTGCATTCTTAGATTCACATCAAATTGGTATCAGAGCTGCGTTTTGTTCTTGGTGTCCGTCGTGGTGCATGAAGTTGGTATCGAGTTGTGATTCCAAGTCCGACAATCCTTCAATCTTTAGATTGATAAATGTCCAAATGAGAATCGGGTGGATGAAAACCATAAATTCCATCACCGCTAAAAGGGGGATACCAACCCTTTTAGCCTCCTCCACCCTCCACCCTCCACCATCACCTCCCTCCACCTCCTACCATCACCTCCCTCCACCTCCTACCATCACACAACCACCACTTCGTCAAATGAAAACACCGTCTCTTACCTTCCCCTAAACCCTAACACTTAAAAAAAACCCAAGAACCATCCAAAACCCCCTTCGATCAAAACCTTAGCCCCCACCCCTATTTTTACTCTATTTTCTCCCTTTCCCCCACTCATTTATGCCCAATCACAATCAAACACAACAAAAATGGGCTTCCCTATACCGATCCAATCCCCTACCCCCTATTTGACCTCAAATTCGGTCAATATTGGTCCTAGGGCCTCTGTGTGACACAACATATAACTTCCATAAAAAATGCATCCCACTTGGGGTCCATTTTCTGACTATTTGCCATTTTGGGTCCGGCTTTTCGGAATGTCGTCTTATTCAGTCCGCTCGTGTCGCCATCGTACTAGTAAAGGTGCGACTGCCGGAGTTACCGTCCGATTAGATTCAAGGGTCTACCACTCCAAGCTGCAACCATGTACTTGTGGTGTAGAAAAGGCGGATATGGTAGTCAGTTTTTGGTTGATCGACTTTCGCAGAGGGACATCACCGGGATTTGGGTTTATTAGACCCATTATTGATGAGGTTCATACATATGAGACTAATTCCAGTTGGGCTGCCCACTTTTGATTGAGTTTGATTGAGGTCCGAAGCTTTTCTTGGTTCATATCATGTGGCATTGATGAGTCACCCTCCAAGCTCGAGGACGAGCTTTTTCGAAGGCGGGAATAATGATATGTTTGGTGATCCGTAGCGACACGTGGCATGTGGTTGTGTTCTTGGGAGAAGACTATCTTTTATTTTGCATTTTTAGTTTAAGGTTTATTGTCATTTTCTTTTATTTTTAGTCTTTAATTAGTCTCTAAGCATGTTTGGGGCTAATGAGTCATTTTTAGTTATTAGTTGTCCTTTTTTGTCTTTTTGGGTATTAGCTTGGTTAGCAAGCTAACTTCTCCTATAAATAGGCCTTTGGCTCTTATTTGTAATGACAACTTGAATATTGATAAAAAAAAATATAAAGAGAGAAAAAAAAATCATTTTTCTTAGTTTAGTTTTATTTTTTTGTTGTTGGTGGTGTTATGTAGTTAATAGTTGGTGTGTAGTTGTAACAATAACGCTTCCGCATTCTTAGATTCACATCAGTAAACCAGATATATAACTATACATAGAGCTTATAAATTGCGATTCCTTTATAAATTATTTCTTAATTAAAAATATATGGAGATTGTGTGCTTATAATTTTTGGAATGTGCACCATGCGCCACTTTTCTTAATTAGACAATGTGATGCATACTAAAAGATGATTTTGTACTTGTCTAATTGATCTATGTTATTATATATATATTTTTTATTGTCAATGTACTTTTTATAAATGCTGGGCTCTTTAAACAACATTTTATTACATATCGTCTAAAATCAATATCGATACTGAGTTGAAAATAGGGTGATTGAGTTATAGCCCGATACCGCGTCTTTACACCATGATCGCAACCCAAAGGGGTCGCCACCATACTTGGCTGCCACCACCAAGCTTAAGACCCCCCGCCCTCCTCTTCCGCCCCAATTCAACCCACTCTTATTGAAACCCTAGCCCTATAATTAGCCCACCCACCAGTCCGGGACATCAAACAATATTATTGATTTTGTGTTTGAGGCACAGTTCCCAACTTGCCTCACTGTTGAATAACCCCAACAGAGCACACAAAGCTTCAGATGCAAGTATTAAGTTGTGTGATTGTGGATTGATACGTGATAGCACGTCGCCTTGTGGCGAGCAAACTTTGTTTACCCAGAAGAAGAATGGAAGTTGATGGATGTACGAATGCATGTTGATAGGCATGCTATTAACAAGATCACGGTTGAGTACCGCCTTCTTATCCTATAACTCAAGGATATGTTGGATCAGCTAGCCTTTATCTTTTCCAAGTTAGATATGAGAGGACTACCATTATATACGAATGAAGCCCGGAGATGAGTGAAAGACGACTTTTAAGACTAAAGATGCTTGATGACTCAGATACTCTTGCCATTTTAGGAGCGTTTCGTCGTAGTCTACTTGGGACGATATCTCGATATAGATTCAAAAGGAGGCTTGAAAATGTTAGTCTTCGAGGTTTTACATGCCCATCAATTTTTTCTTCAGCAGATTAAGCGTGCCATCACCATAACCCCCATTTTGACTTTGCTTGACTTCACCCACCCAGTTGTTTGGGTTGTTTTGTGATGCCTGCAAGACTGGCGTTAGTGTAATCCTAAGCAAGTGGGTAAATTTTATATAGATATACACCTTCGATCTCGAATACAAGCCGAGTAAGGAGAATAGAGGCGCCGATGCTTAGAGCTGCCGTATCTTTACCTTGACCACAATTCGTAGTGCTATCTCTGATTTTGATGAGGTGTTGGACCTTTACGCATCGGATGGCCAGTTCGAGCATCCTCCCACTAGGAGGAGATCATTGTCGACTTTAATTGGTCAATAACGAGGAATGACGTCAATTCGTCTATTCGACACCGCTACACTTGTTAAATCGTCAAGGCTAACATTTCAATGTCGATCTCTACAGTCCCCTTCTAGGTAGTGACCATGGCTTGATGCCTCCATGAGTTCATAGTTGGTCTGCCACGATCATTGAACGAGTATGACTCCATCTTCGTTGTGGTTAATGGTTCTCACTTCTCAAAGATGGCTCATTTTATATCATTCACTAGGACTTCCGATGTGTCTTCCATGGACAATCTCTACTTGTGGGAGATTATTGGTGTGCCATGGCGCCATGCATAATCACTTCAAATCGCAATGTCCTCTTACACTTTTTAGAGTACCTTATGGAAGCTCCTTCGTAACCGCTTTTATTGGTCGATAAGAAGTGAAGGATGCCAATTCATTTATTCAATGCTGTTATACTCGTCAAATCAAAGTGCCAACATTCCAAACATTGGTCTCTAGACCCCTCTTCTAGGTTAGCAGCGATCGTGGCTTGATGTCTCCATGTTTTTTATCGTTGGCCTGCCACGATCATTGCACGGGTATGACTCCATCTTTGTTATTGAATGGTTCTCGAAGATGACTCATTTTATACCATGCACCTTTATACCATGCACCTGGACTTTCGATGCTTCTTCCATGGACACTCACCACTTCTGGGAGATTGTTGGTATGCCATGCATCTCCATGACCTTCTACATAAGGCTGACAGCCAGATTGAGGTCGTCAATTGGAGTGTCACTAATGTCCTTGGTTGCTTGGTATCTGACAATCCCAGGAGTTAGGATGCTATTATTCCAAGATTTGAGTTTTCCTTCAACAACGCTATTAACCACTCCCACGTGAGGCTCACTCGTCCAGTGAACCTCACCTGTGATGCTTATTGATTTTCTCGAGCTTTCGCTCATTCAGGCTGATGTATATGTTGGAATGTGTATGTTATTTGTGTGTTATTTATGTAATTGACCATAAGGGTAATTTGGTCCCCTAATGTATTCCTCATTAGTATAAATACAAGTATTTAAACTTGTAGGGGCTATAATAGAATTCACTAATTCTAGTTGGCATCAGAGCTGAAAAAAAGAGAAATCGACCCGATAAACCCATGCCCCTTTCTTCCTCCACCGGACACCACATCTAGCCATCACTGCTACCACCGGATACCATCACCACCAATGCAAACCCTAGGTGACCAACCCTAGGGTTACGCAGTCCCCTTGTGGGCTCCTTTAAGGGTGAGCCCCCCCCCCCCCCCCCCCCCCCCCCCCCCCAAAAAAAAAATAAAAAAAATAAAATCCTAAGGTTTAATTTCAAGGTTTAAGTTGCCTAGGGTTTGATTTTTTGAGCGGGGTTGTTCATTTTTTGTGCTGATTGCTCTTGACTAAAGACAATTATTATCTCTTGACTAAAGACAATTATTATCTGCATATGATGTGGTAGATTGGTGATACTATTTTTTCATCATTTGGAGCAACAACCTTTTTTAGGTATTTGAATTTCTTTCATCATTGTACTTCACTAATTTTTCATCTCTTATGATCTAGAGATTTATTTGTTGTTGCTCTGTTATTTTTTCGTGGTCACTTGATAGCTTTTGTGGGCTGTTTTGGAGGTATCACATTTAATATTTTTTTTGTGGACTGATTTGAGTTGCTTGTGTGTTCATCATTGTTGGTGTTATTGCTGATTGGTGCACAAGACGGAGAAATTATTGAAATAAAGAGCACATCATCCGACTTGATGATTGCTCACCATTCACCCTCACAGAAAGTCACGACACAGTTACTTAATGGTCGAAAATTTCTATCATGGGCTAGATCGTTCCGTTTATTCTGTGGTACAAAAGAAAAAATTGATTGGATTCTTAGATAGATCCCAGAGCCAAAGGAATCTAATCCAACCTTCAGTAAGTGATTTGTTACTAATTATACATTCTGGGATGGATGTTCAACTCTATGGAGTCGAGTGTTTATGAGATTTTTCAGTTTTATGAGTTTGTTCCTCTCTTATGGAGGGGTATGGCTGCTATGTACTCTCATTCACACAATGAGGTTCGGGTATTTGAACAATGATTTGGTTTTGGCGTTTTACAGCTATCTGACTCGGAGATGGGAGGAGTATATGCTTCATATCATTCCTTAGCTGACATAACGGGTCTTACCGCACAGGCTGCAGAATCATTTATAGCTCAAGAAGAAAAGCAAAAGGATTACCAGTTCTTGATGGGTTTAGGGGCTGCTTTTGAGCTTTCCCCGGACAAATTTTGTACACTTTACCCCTTCTTCCACTAGGTGAAGTGCATGAGAAGCATGAGCTACGCCTCAAGCTTACGTCCTCATTTGCGGTGATTTCCAAGTCTCCTTCTGCAGCCGATCAGATAGCTTTTGTAGCCAATACAGGAGATTGTTTTTCAGATTCTTCTTCTGCTCCGTATTAGGGCAAACGTCCTGATAAGAAGAAGATGGTACGTGAGCATTGTGGTGGAGAGGGGCACGTAAAGCTCACCTGTTGGAAATTTTATTCTGAGTTGAGGAATAAGAAGGGTAGAACTCGTGTAACTGTCGTTGCTGAGGGTCCCACTCTCCTGATTAACTGAATATCATGATTGAGCAAGCCGTTAGTTCAAAGATGGATCATATTCTCTATTTATTGAGTAATCGTTAAGCTTCTATTAGTGGGCATACTGCTATGACTGCATCCCTCTCAGGTACTCCTCGAGCATACCATGTTCACACAACTGACACTTCTTCTACTTGGGTTAATGGATTCTGGTGCTAGTGATCATATGACGGGTGAGAATGATCTCTTTATTTCACCTGCCCAACCCTTCCATAATCAGGTTCACCTTGTTGATGGGACTTCTACTCCCATTCTCAGTAAAAGCGTTTAACACTTTTGATAGACATTACTTTACACTCAGTTTTACTTGTACTTAATCTTACTATGAACTTGTTATCAGTCAATCGTTTAACAAGAAATTTTAACTCTTCTGTTGTTTTCTTGTCTGAATCAGGTCGTTATATTTTTTCTTTTCAGACATTACAATTGTGGCATGATCGTTTAGGACATGTTAATTTTCAATATCTTTGTATGTTGTCCCTGACTTAATTAACACTTGCCGTTCTTCAAAATTCCAATGTGTTGTCTGCTTTTTATCTAAGTATATTAATGCCAATTATATACCTCGCATGCATAGGACCTCTTGTGTTTTTGACTTAATACATTATGATGTTTAGGGCCCTTTACCTGTTATAGTTTTTTCAGGGTATCGATATTATGTCACTTTTATTGATGACTACTCAAGGTGTACCTGGATTTATTTTCTTTGTAAAAAATATGATGTGTTACCCCTCTTTACACAATTCTTATAGCTTGTCAAAACTTAATTTAATGTTGTAAAGGGATTCAGAATAATGCTAAAGAGTACATCTCAAATGAGTTTGTGACGTAAATTGCATGTCAAAAGGTTCCTAATAATATCTAACACACACTTTTATAGAGAAATACTCTTTTGAATTCAAAATTCAAGTCTACCTCAAATGAGGCTTACAGGTGAGTATTTAAAGGGAAGGAGTGGCTTAGCTCCACTAATTACAAAAATGTCATCACTACTCCTTACCTCTAAATACAAAAGCAAAATAAAGAAAAATACAATAATAAAATATAATAAAATGCAAAATAAAATAAAATGATTAATAAAACGTTAAAATAGGTCCATTTCCATCACTCTCCCCCTCTTAAGAACAAGCTCGCCCTCGAGCGTTAAAAAAATTAGGGACTCGTTAGGAAATTCCAAAAATCGCCCAAAAACTTGTGGGGGCCAAAAATTAATTTCTGAAACTTGAGGGGTGCCCATCCCACAATTTTTTTTCTCCTTTTCTTCTCTTCTCTCTTCCTCTACCCAAAGCAACCTTAAAAGCTTCCACCCGGGTCAAAAACCATGTGTGCGGGGGAGAAAAAGTGGTCAGTCGGTGGGTTGAAAGGGTTCGGGGGCTTTCTTTCGGTTGTGGGGTAGCGTGTAGCAGCGAAAGCAGGGCGGGGGAAAACAGGTAGGGCCGCAGCTAAGTCGGCAGGCCCCTGGTGGCAGATGTGTATTGGAGGCAGGGCGGGGTGGGTTGTTGAGGTCGGGTGTTAGGGCTTCGATGGTGGGGGAGATGCCTTTTTGTGTGGCGGGGTTTACAGCCCTAGGGCTATAAAGAGTGTTGTCGGCTGTGGTGGGCTGGTGTTTTTGGGGTGGGGCAGCTAGGGTTTCAGGTTTGGGGTAGGGATTTGGGTCGGATAGTTTTTTTTTTCGGATGAGATGAGCTCATCTGGGCAGCGGAGTAGGGGCAAAGGGTAGGGGAAACTAGGGTTAGGGTTTCGAGTGGGTTAGGGTTAGGGTTTTGGGTGGTTTGAATCTTGGATGAGATGAGCTGGAGGAGGGCGTCAAATTTTGTATTGAATTCTTGCCTCAACTCTTGAATCTCGTCTTGAAATTGACGATTGTGTTCTTGAATGCCTTTTCTCACTTCTTGATTCCCTTTTTGTTGTTGTTTGATTTTTTGGGGAGCCATTGATTGTAGCATACGATTTGATAAAAAAATAAACTGATACATCAAACACCAATGTTGGAGCGACACCCGCTCTGATACTAATTTGACGTAAACTACACGTCAAAAGGCTCATAAAAATATCTAACACACTTTTAGAGAGAGAAATACTCTTTTCTATTCAAAATTTAAGTCTACCTCAAATAAGGCTTACAAGTGGATATTTAAATGGAAGGAGTAGCTTAGGCTCTAAGCTAAGGCCCTAATTACAAAAATGTCATTACTACTCCTCACCTCTAAATACAAAAGCAAAATAAAGGAAAATACAATAATAAAATAAAAGAAAAAATAAAATAAAATAAAATGATTAATAAAACCCTAAAATAGGTCCATTTCCATCAGTTTGTCTCTCGTCTTAACCGATAAGGTATTCTTCAGTAACTCACTTGCCCATATACTCATGAACAAAATGGGGTTGGTGAAAGAAAAAACAGAAATCTCATTGGAGTGGTTTGTTGTCTATTAAGGGGGATGCAGGTTCCTCAATCTTATCGGCACTTAGCTGTCTTAACGGACGCTTATTTTTTGAATCGTACTCTATGTCGGGTCATTCAGAATAAAGCGCCATTACAACTTATTTATCCATATAAGATTCTTTTTCCTGTAATTTCGCATGTGTTTGGCTGCACTTGCTTTGTTCATAATAAATCTCCTACTCGCACTAAGCTTGATGATAAAGCTATTCATTGTATTTTTATAGGATATTCAAATATGTCGAAAAGGTATCGTTGTTATGATCCTGTCACACTCCATATGCATCATACTTTAGATGTCACATTTTATGAAAATATGCCATTCCTTGGTGACTCTACTCCTGAGCATTGTTCTACTCCACCTCCTGAGGACTCATATATTGTTTATCTCGTACCTGTATTTGATTATACTAATCTTGCCTCTCCAGGTGTATTCCCATCGCCTGCGCTCACCTATCTCTCCAGTCATTATCCCATCCTCCTCAAGTAACACTTCTCATTCAATTGAACATGTTATTGAGCCTGTTGTTGAGACTATTAATGATCTCGCAGAAGATGACCTTTTTGCTCTAGACCCCGACCTCGGTACCCCCTTCGGGAGCATAGATAGCCCATTCGATATGGTCATACTTGTTTTACAAAACATCCTATCTCAAAGTTTATTTCTTATGAGGGTTTGTCGGGTTCTTATCGCGCTTTTGTTATGGCCACTTCCTTCAGTCGGATCCCGATGACTGTTTTTGAAGCTTTCCGGGCTTCACATTGGGTTGAAACTATGTAATGTGAAATGGATGCTTTACAATGTAATTATACCTGGGACATGGTTCCTTTACCTAACGGGGCTAAGACAATTGGCTGTATGTGGGCGTATACACTCAAGTTCTTAGTTGATAGGACAATGGATGGGATGCTTTACAATGTAATCATACCTGGGACATGGTTCCTTTACCTAAAGGGGCTAAGACAATTGGTTGTATGTGGAGGTATACACTCAAGTTCTTAGTTTTTAGGACAATGGATAGGTATAAGATCGCAAAGGGCTTTACTTAGATTCCGGGAAAAGATTTTGGTGCTACATTTGCTTCGGTTGCTAAACTCAAACACTGTTCGCTTATTGGTCTCCTTGGTTGCTTCGTCTTTGTGGTCGCTCCACCAGCTTGATGTCATTGATCTTCTACCCTACTTTATTGGTGAGGGGGAGTATGCTGGGAAAGTCTGTTGTCTCCGGAAAACTCTATGGGCTGAAACAGTCACCACGAGCCTAGTTTTCTAGATTCAGCGAGGGTATCATTGGATTTGAATTTACCAGGTGCCATTATGACTATACTTGTTTTAACAGACGAGATTTATAAGGGAAGTGGGTGATCTTACTTGTGTATGTTGATGATATTATTACTGGAGATGACTTTGTTGGAATAACACAAGTTAAGGCTAATTTGGGAAAAGGCGTTCGATGTGAAAGATCTAGGTCAACTTCGATATTTCCAGGCCAGGCCTCGTCATGGGATCTCTCTCTCACAGAGAAAGTATGTTGTGGATCTTCTTGAGGATAAGTGAGTGATTGGTTGCAAACCAGCTTCATCTTCTATGATTTCTAATATAAAGTTTGTGGCTGACAGTGGTGAATCTTTGAAAGATCCGTTTAAGTATCAACGTTTGGTGGGTTGTCTAATTTGTTTAGCTAATACCAAACTGAATATATCATTTGTTGTTGGGAGAGTTAGTCAGTTTATGCACAAATCCTGTTAAACACATTTGGATGGTGTATATCACCTTTTGTGGTACCTTAAGTTGTTTCCTGGACTAGAGTCATTTTATATAGCAGGCTCTCAGCGTGGAGGATTGCAGAGGTACACTGATTCAGATTATGGAGGAGGTTGTGATGGCTACTTTGTACCTTTCGTGGTCATAGTTGTCAAATCGCGAATCATATCGTTAATCGTTTACCCCCCGAATCGCGAATCGTGAATTGAATCGGTCGAATTGGAACCAAATGATAAAAACGTAGTAAAACATACGTAAATGGGTTTTAACACTATAGAATTGGTAATTAAGCGTAATATGACAAAAAACTAATCGTACCACATGATAATATACCAAAATATATCACAAAATTAACCGTAGCACATGTTCTCATTCATTTTAAGCTTAAAAGTGTAAAAAACATAAACATATCATAAAACAACCTACATATTAATTTAAAACATCCTACATATTGATTTAAAACAATAAAATAAATACAAAGGTTAATTTAAAACAGTAAAACTGTAAAACAAATACTTTCAAAAATTATAAACAGGCCTACCTATTGAGATTAACAATATTAATTTAAAACAGCCTACAAAATTACAACAATATTAATTTAACACAATAAACCATATTAATTTAAAACAATAAAACAAATACTAAGATTAACTATAAAACAATATTAATTTAAAACAACCTTCATATTAATTTAAAGCAACAAAACAAATTTACCTTCAAAGATTTTTTAACAAATACAAAAGTTTTATAACAAAAAAAAAAGCAAAAGATAGAAGACACTCAACCAAGAGAATAGACAAGAAAAGCCAGTTGATAATAACCGAGCCAAGAGAACATGTTTTTCTCTAAAACTCAGTATCTTAACGGTATTCTTTGTTGTTTGTTTCTTTTTTTATTTGTTTCATTAAAACACACGTATGGTTATAAGGTGAAAAAAATCGCGAAGAAAAAAAAAAGTGAATCTCCCAGAAAAGTAAAAAGCAAGTTGCCGTTTCGCGTTCCTCTACAGAGGCGGAATATAGGGCCATAGCATTGGGCATGCGTGAAATTATATGGCTTCGCTTTATTTTTAGGGAGTTGGGATTTCCTGAGAAGACTTCTTTGTTCTGCATTGTGACAACTATTCAACTTGTTTCTGATTTAGTTCTTCATGTGAGGATACAGAGAGAAGGTTTGTCATGATCATCACTCCATTGTTTGTTTCTTCAGGAGAACAAGTTGCAAAACAAGTTGCAGATGTTCTTATCAAACCCGTTAGTCCTTCTCTTTTCCGCACTTCTATTTACAAGCTTGGCTTGGTTGATGTCTACTCACTAGCTTGAGGGGGAGTATTGGAATGTTTATATTATTTGGGTGTTATTGATGTAATTTACCATAAGGGTAATTTGGTCCCCCAGTGTATTCCTGATTGTATAGATACAAGCCTCTAAACTTGTAGGCGCTATAACAGAATTCAATAATTCTAGTGTATGTGACCATATTTGTACAAAGGAGCCGTTTATTCTCATCGTCGCCGACTCGTTTTTCAGTCCCGTGACTTGGCGATGCCACCTGTGCAAGGAACATCATTGTGGGAGGGTCATATATTGCAGATGCGTCGTTTAGTCCCATTTCCCATCGTTCGTTGTTGCAGGTAGAATGCCTTGTGATTGGCCTCACAGTTGCTCGACGAGTTCAACGCACATTCAACGTTGTGGTTCTCAAGCCATTACATGAGATTCATGCGCCACCTATTCCGTTATCTGTTACAAACTCTTAGTCCCTTTAGTTCTTATATTAATAATGTGAAAGAGGTTCTAGCCTCCGAGTCAGTTGACTCCCCCACGACCCATTTAAATGTTTCCGATTCACTAGGCAACTTGAGTTTGAAGACACCTGCATCTCCGAGGGCACACTTCAACACATGGATTTTTATTTCTACCACTAGTACCGAAGATACGTGGACTCTTCTCATGGGGGAGAGTGATGCGAGAGCACGAGGGAAAATCGATTTTATTGTACTTTTCTTATCCTCAGTTTATGGGGTTATATGTAACACCAGGGAATATTTGCAATATGTTTGATGCTTTAGCATGTTTAATGCATTTTATCCACAATTTTAGAATATTCACTTGTTACTATTTATGGACTTGGATTATGTTACTATTATAGACAATATTCCTCCTCTTCTTCTTCGTAATTGATATTCTTCTGTTGTCAGAACCTTGGCTCATTCCCTCATCCCGTTGGCCGTTAATTAATTAAAACTTCAAAACACTTTCAGCCCAGAAAACTCGAGCACGCTTTGCCTCTAAAATTTATGCAACGTACAACTTTCTGATCAATTGGATTTGGCTACTTCATCTACACAGTCACAAGTAAAACTATAATTACACCTAATAAAACTCAATGAAGCCATATCCATAGTTTGGTTGAACAATTGTAAGCGGCCTTCTTAAAACTACATAGTGCCATATCCTGGTTTGTTTAAACAATTGTGATATAGATAGAGGTTTACAGCTTTGTTTGTTAATTATTAGTATTAAATGTAATAAAAGAGGATTAGTCATCTTTAGAAGATATTAGAGCAAGGGAAGTGACTTTTGGTCTTTTACTTATTTTCGGTGATGATGTAAAGAGATAACTCAATTCTTGGGCTATCTAATACAATTTCCAGATTTGTGTTTGTGTTTGGTCACTTATTTGGATTCAATTTTTGGTGTTTGCATTAAATTGGTATAAGAGCTTGGCAATCATCTTGTGTGTATCCTTCCTTTCTCTCACAATTAATAGCTCAAAAGAAGAGAATCCAGCACAACGGCGATTCTGAGAAAATCATTTGACAACCCTAGAAGAAATCATGGTTCAAATGATGACTGAACTCCTCAAAGGAGCAAAGGAGATGAAGAATCAACAAACCCTATTCCTTTCCAGGCTTGAAGGAATTGTTCTAATTCAAATCCTAGCCCCAATCTTGAACCCCAATTCTCAAATTCATCAAAAACTAGTTGCAAGAATCTCTAGCCCTCATCAATTTGACCAAAATCTCCATCTACACTCCCAACAATCACCACATCACATCAGTTCCAATTGTAGCCAAACCCCTTGGATTCCACCCAAAATACAGATCGTATACGCTAAAACCATCTAATAAGTTGATGTTAGCACGATTAAATATTGACGCACTAGAAGGAAATAATTAAAGATAATCTCACTCATCGTCATATATTCATAATAATTGTGTTCTACAAAATGTGAAGTTACATGAGTATATATAAACCTCCAAGGGCAAGCTAAGTATGATGTCTTGGCCCATTGGTCCCAACCACGACATCACTAGCTCTATCTAGCCTATTCTAGGATATTCCCAAGGAATATTCATTAATTACATTAATAGATGACAAAAAATGAAATGACGAATACAAAAAAAAATTATCCGTCATCTATGGCTCGATTCCACACATGTACCACATACCGTATACATCATTCTCCGAGTAGGAGAAAGCTCGAACCCGAGCTGTGGGGGTGAATTGGAGCCTCATGTGCCAAATTAACAAATACTTGGAATTTTTTTTGTTCTTTAATGGGGACCCAAAATAACTTTCTTCCAATTTTTGGGGCCCAGTTACAATATTATAAAAGTATTTAAATTATAGGTGGCCCAATCCCTTCGAGCTCAATGAAATCCACCTTTGTACCGATAACATTCACTGCAAATGAGTTCTCCTTGAGAAGTCCAGCCTCGCCAAACAAATGCTTTGAGGCCTAACTCCAAATAGGTCCAAATCAGCCCATACTTCAAACAGGTCATTAACCACACAGGTACAGTCCCATTTAGGTCCAAGCAGCCCATTACCAAATGTTAGTGTATCCAGCAGAACTCTAACCTCCATCTCATAGTCTTGCGAACCCCTGCAGCCAAACTCAACAAATTCCATGGCCCAAACCCTAGCCACAATCTGACAGGTGCTGACCTCCTCTTACCGATCGTTGACCAGGCTCGGACTTCTTTGGAGACGATATTGTCAAGGGCTTTCGCAACCCCCTTGTTTGTCATCTCGACCCTCGCCCACGATCTCGATCCTTTCAAGTCTCTTTCTGATTGGCTGCTCGTGGACAACCAATTCATTTCCGTTGATGCCATGTTTTCACACAGATGAAGGGACGGAGTTCACCCCCTCTTCTTCAACTCCTTCGCCAGCTTCGACATTGAGTTCCTCAGCTCCCTCCAGCCTTGCCTCACACATCTTGACTTAAAACTTTGTAGCCCTCCCATTTGAAATGAACGTCAAAGTGTCCGTTGTCCTCCTCCGAGCATTTATTTTCTCTTATTCTTTCATCAGAATTACCTTCCACTTGAAAATCGTTTTCTTCAAACATCAATGAATAGTGGGACTCAAAGGCGGTCGGTGGTGGTGGAGGTTGTGTGGCTGTGATGAATCCCAGAGCCCACTCTTCATTGTAGTGGCTTTTTCGCGCCTTGGGGACAGAATCCAACTGTTGTAGCAACTTATCAGAAATATGATCTGTTTTTACGGCCAACTCATCAGAATCCAACCGTTGAAACATTTATCTGCCAAGCCACTCTCCCGGCTGATTAGTTGTTCCGAGTTGAGGCCATAACTCAGACCTTGGGCTTTGTACACCAAATTGTATGAATACACATCAAGAGCGAACGATACCAATTTGATATAAACACAACGGAATATTTACACATTAAAAGGAAATGATCAACTATATCTCTCTCATTCTCATATGTTCATAATAATATGGTAATACGAAACGAGAGGATACATGGATATTTATAAGCCCTCATAACATGGTGGGCTAGCTAAGTATGGTGCCATGGGTGATGTCATAGGTTTAGTGGTCCAATCCATGACATCACTAGCTCTATCTAGCCTATTCTAGAAAATTGACGAGGAATATATTTATATATTACATTAATAAAAGACAATAAAATGAAGTAACAAATGCAATTAAAAGCATCCGTCGTCGTTAGCGTGATCCCACACATGTGCCACGTACTCGTATACGAATACATCATAGGTAGTGCTGGAAGCTGATGGAGCCTGAAGGAAAATGCCGAAAGCTTGCGTCAACTGGTAAAACGTTGGCGTACCTGGCAGAAAATGGGCACCAAGTAGAAAAAAGCTGGTGTTAAGGAGATAAAAGTTTGTGCCTGCCTACTAGAGAAACATTGTGCCACTCTGGAGAAAAGTGGGTGCCTATAGAGCAAAGCTTGCAAGGGGAGAAAAGCTTGCATGGGGAGAAAAGCTGGCGCTAAGTGGAGAAAAATGGGCGCCAAGTGGAGAAAAGCTGGCCCCAGGTGAATATAAGCTTCCAACAGCTGTCAACTGGCGAGAATCAGAACCCCTTGCAGTTGGACTTGTGACAGTCCAACATCTCTCTATAATTCTCTGTTATACGTTCTGCATTATCCAATGACAAATAAGACTCCCATGTGGTTCACTGAAAAGTGTCCTGTGATAATCAATAGTCTTTATCATGTGTTAATTTTGTACGGTGCTGGATGGATTTATGTAGGATATGGGCATGCAGCGGACACTTCCGGAACCTATTCATTAAAAACTACCAAATATAATAAAAAATATTTTTTACAGGAAGTACATTACCATAACGCATATTTCTTCTATCATTCTCCGTGCCTCTTTGTGGGTGCATGCTAGGTTATTGGTTGTTCTGATATGCTCTTGAGCTATCTGGGAGTATTTATTTCCTTTTTGTTGTTGGATTAATAGCATCGGCAGTAGTCTTCAAGTTTTCTTGTGTATATGGCATCATATTCGCATAATTTCTGGGAACACTTGCCAGTCCCGTTGGTTATATATATGTTAAGTATCAGCACATAATATAATTTACAACGTTACAGTTAACCATAAAAGATGTTTTTCCCTCTTGTTCTAGGTACTTTACTGGTCTTCTATCCCCATGGAAAGGTATTCTCCTTTTCGGACCCCCAGGAACGGGAAAGGTTTGTAGTTTGTAAAACATTGGATGCTAGTAGTTACTTTTGTTTTCCTTGTCCTCTACAGGCAACAATGTTTTAAAAGGTGCGAGACGGAGTTGAGGCGTTTTGTCTTTGTGAGGCGAGGCGTAAGCTTCGAGACGGACCAAGGCATAAGCCTCAATTTTTTTTCCAAAAAAATCACTAAGAATGATATAAAATAATAACTAATAAGGAACAAAATATGTATCATATCTATCATGAAAACAAAATATAAATAATAACACTATCTTGTCATCATCATAATACATAGAAATCCATAATTAAAAGCATAATCCTCAAAGACAAGATAGTGATCATCACCATCACCAAACCATAACCAAATTAATTTCTTAAGAACTTTCACTACAATTTTTAAATGTTAAAAAAAGTCGGAATATATGTATAGCAAAAAAGAAAAAATAAACAAAAAAATAGTCAGAATATAATAAATAAAATCAAGTCAGAATATAATGAGGAAAAAAAGTCAGATAATTCCAAAATTTATTTGTTAAGAACTTTCACTACAATTTTTAAATGTTCAAAAAAATCAGAATATATGTATAGCAAAAAAAAACGTAGTCAGAATATAATAAATAAAAAAGTCAGAATATAATGAAGAAAAAAGTCAGATAACCCCAAAATTTATTTGTTAAGAACTTTCACTACAATTTAAATGTTAAAAAAATCAGAATATATGTATAGCAAAAAAAAAAAAAAAGTCAGAATATAATAAATAGTTGGAATATAGTGAAGAAAAAAGTCAGAAAACCCCAAAATATATTTGTTAACAACTTTCACTACAATTTTTAGATGTTATAAAAGTCAGAATATATGTATAGCCCAAAAAAAAAATGCGTAGAAGATAGCAGGCTTTTAAGAGAGAGGGATAGAAGAATGCGTAGAAGAAAAACCAAAAATAAAAAAAGCCGGCTTTCAAAAACTAAGAACAACAATTTAAAACAAAAAGAGAAAAAAAAAAGAGATTGAGAAGAAGATTTGGATGCTGAAAAGGAAGGAGGAGGAGAAATTACCGGTAGATTGAGGTTTGAAGAAGGAAGTTTGGTCTCGGTTGCAGTTATGGGGTTAGGGATGCCAAAAGAATGAGGTTTGTGTTTTCCTGGGTGCGTATGGCTTAGGGTTACAAAAGATTGAGTTTTTTTTTAAAACCTTTCACCCACTTTGACCTTACATTTAGTGAGATGCACGCCTCAGCCGCCTCAAGGCGCAACGCACCAAGGCTTAAGCTTCATCCCTAAGAGGCGTAAGCCTCAAGGCTGTTTCGTCCCTCCTCGAGGCGCACCTCACCACGCCTTTTAAAACATTGACAGGCAGTTTATGATATATTTGTATTTGCTTGAGATGATTCTATTGTTTAGTCCAATATGCCGATAATGCTTCATTTCTCGTATTTAAACTTCTCAAGCCATTTGTTTAAATATATGGCGACTATTGCGAAGAAGGGTATATCTACCCATGTTGTGTTTGTTTGTGCGTTTGGGGGGTGTCAACCTTCCATATGCCAACTTTAAAACCAACATCATAAAAGGGGTTTCCTCTTTTTTTCAAAATTGAAGTCTTCAAAATTATTTTTTCAGTATGCTTGAAGGTTTGCAAGATCAAAAAACTTGGGATTATTGACTTCATTTGTTGTTTGATGTTCTCCAACTCTTTGTATTTTGAGGCAAAACTTTGTACTGTATCTCTAAAAATTTGGAAGCATGAAGTAACAAATTAATACTTTGATTTATGTTATTTGTTGGAGGAAGTTATTGAAAAGCCTCCAATAAGGCGCTAAATTGAGCAGAAGCCAGGGTTTTTAATCCAACATATTATGTTTAATGTTTTTTTTTTTTATCAATAGCTAAAATGTTTTTACAGCTTGTATACACATAAGAAATTATGACTATGCTCCCGTAGTCTCCAACAAAACTGCCAAGTGATTTGTGTATAGCACTGTTTTGTTGGAGTACTTTTGACAGTACTGCCACAGAACTCTAATTATTGCAATGGAAAAGCTTATTATGCAGCACCTGAGCTCTATTCCCACAGTGCATTAGTGCAAGTTACTGTGGTTATAATAAAGCTTGGTCCAAATTTTGTTTCAGGTTTGTTTCTCTTAAATTAAACGAATTACCTTTTCGATGATGCAGACTATGCTTGCAAAGGCTGTTGCAACTGAGTGCAATACTACGTTTTTCAATATTTCAGCATCATCTATTGTCAGCAAATGGCGTGGTATGTCACAACTTAGCAGTTTTCTCAATTCATGTTTATTTATCTCATCCAGCCTATTTATATAATATGATATGGACTTATGGTTGTTTTATGTGCAAGTTTAGATCTTATAAAAAAATGTGCAAGTTCAGGTCGTAAGAGTATTTATTTTATTTTTCCATAATATAATTGTGATATATTCATTCTTCTCACAGTTTTCCCAATAAATATCTTTCAGTTGAATAAAAAGAATGACTGTTTATTGTATCAACAAGATTATTAATACAATTGATACATTGTATATCGCTTGTAGGGACACATGCAAAATTAATGTGGGCTCTATATTTATTGTAAACGCAACGGAAATCACACACACCCACATGAAGAAATAATCAAATATTTCTCTCAACTCATCCTCATTCATTCATAGTAATTAGTCGTCCTAAATTGGGAGAATACAACAGTTCCCCAAATACTTTGTGGCCAAGCTAATTATGAAGTCACGCGCTTAGTTGTGACCTAAGTCATGACATCACAATTTTATTAATCTAATCTAGAATATTCCTTCATTCTGATAATTATAAATCAGAAAAATAGAAATAACGAAATACAACTAATCCCTCGGGGGCCAATAACAACGCAATGGCTATTGTGCTCGAGTGTCTTTTCAATAAACTGATTGCATACTTATATGGCTGATTATTATTGTTCTTGGTTAAATAGAGTTTTTCAAGTTTTGGTAGATAATATATAGAGATGTTAATGCAGGGGCATAAATGTCTTTTTCTTATTTCTTAATGATGTAAAACCCTTTGTCTATAAAAGGTATTGTTGTTCATTCTAGTATTCCTTCATCCAGTAAGATTAATGAAGGGTAGTTTAGACATTTTAGGCTTAGCTTGATTAACAAGTTAACCTCTTGTATAAGTAGGACCCTGGCCTCATATTGTAATAAGATTTGGGAAGATTACACAGAATGTTTAAAGAGAGTTTTGTATTCATCTAAATTGCTTCCGCTTTACATTAATTTGGTATCAGAGCACGATTCGATCTTCCTCATCTCTTCTTTAATATAAGGTTTATGGAGGAGATTTTGAAAGATTGGGATTTGGAATGAGAAAATCCTAGAAATTCAACCATAACCCTAACCCTTTTACAATCATCAACCCAAATCAACTTACCCAATTCACCTGGTCAAAACCCTAGCTCGAAATTTGAGGGTTTGATTGGCAAACCATCTCGGCGAATGGCGACAGGCGTGACGAACCTGTTGACCGGCGATTCGACCATCGATGATCGATCGTGCACCACCCGAACCAATGCCAACCCAATCTGATCCGGACCGACCACCTCGTCTATACTGATCCACACGACCACCTCCGAAACTCGATCTACTTCTGAAATTTTTAGGGTTTTCAAAGAACCCTAATTTCGTCATCAAATTCAATTACCACAACCAAACCCTATATCGAGCCTTTCTTTACTCACTACCTAGGGTTAGAACCCTTTCCTTTTAATCATGGTTCAAAGTTGCAGTCGCAGTATCGGTCTATGATTCGGATGCTGAATTTTCAATTCGGTCTCGATATCGAGCAATATGCAAAAAATGGTATTTAGAGAGTCCAAAAAAATTGAAAAAAATGTAGAAAATTTTAGAAAAATAAGAATAATACTATGGATATTAGGTAAGTATAAAACCATAATTTGGTATGCGTAACATTGTTTAATAGATTATATTGACGTGCATCGTACTTGAGTATTCCATAATAGTTTAAATGTAGTAATAGCACTAAATATAATTTCAATCTTATTTAAATAAGCTAATAATAATACCTTGTAATTATACGAATTACAAAAGACTGCGTAGATTAATAGCTAAGTTATGTATTATATAACTTAGTAATTTAACATATCGTAATATAAAAGAGGGAGTCTTTGGAAATAAAAATTAGAAATGACAAATTAAATGCTAATAATGTTTGTAAGAAAAAACGTTAAAGTTATTGTTTTGTACACTTGTTTAACACTAGAAGTTGACTTGTTTGCCCTTATTAAACCTTTAAACCTAAACTTTACTATTCAATATTTTGAAACATGATAAAATAAACTTGTAATGTTTAACAAATTCTATAATAAATTTCTAATATTAAAATTCAGTTAAATATTTTAATTTTATTCAATAACCGTTAAATACTAAATTTATTATATATATATATATATATAACCTTTTTATAAAGTAAGTAATATATAGCTAAAAGAAAACAAAATTTCCAAATTGAACATATGTTATTTTAGGAAAAAATGAACATCATTTCAAAACTAAAGAAAACTAACAAAAAAGATATAATTTGTAGTTACAAAAATATTAATTTCAAAGTATTCAAAATTTGTAAATTATATTATGAAAATATTTTATGTTATTAATTATATAAAAACTTTAATTTTATATCTTATTAACACATTTTCACAAATCTAGTTCATAAAAAAACAATGGAAAGTACAATACTATTTGAGAAGTACGATCTTCTTTCATAAAGGGAACTGAAAAGGTACATGTGTCATATAGAGGACATAACATTATCTTAGTGCCATCTTATTTAACCTATAGATACTTGACAACTCGTTTTAACAAACAACAAGGTTGCCCAAATTAAAACAAATACCTCTTTGCTAGAATACAAACCAAACATCTTTAGTTAGGGTTTTTGTCCAAACCGGCACAATATTTCCAATGGATTCTGATGGAAGTTCCGATGATGAGATTCCAGACCATGTCTTTCCATGGTGCTTTCTTCATCTTTCAGTTTTTGTTTTAGTTTCTTTTTTTGTCCTTCAATGATTCAATCATGTATCGACCGGGTTCTTCTCATTTTGTCTGTCGTGGCTGAGATATCGGCGTTACATCTCGAAATAGCCGATATCTCGTCGATATAACACAATATTTGTTATTTTTTGTTTCGCCTATCGGTATCAGAATGGTGCCTTGCGATACTGAGTCAACTCGGCCGAAACTTTGAACCATGCTCTTAATACTCTCCATTCTGTCCCTACTTCAATAATCGGTAGCCAAATCACTCAGTCAAATAACCAAATTCGTCTATTTACTAAGGTTCATACACAACCCCCAAATCGAAACCCTAACTCAAAACCGATTAATACAACCCCACCCCTTGATGCCACTATTTTGGTCAATCAAATACTCCGCCCCATCCCCTCCCACGGATGAGTCTGGTTGGTCAAGGCACAACATTTTCCATACTGGATATACGGTGCGGGGGCAATTGTGCAAGGTTATTTTGGGTATCTCCTTTCAACCGAGATGGTGACAAATCATGCTTGTAAGATAAACCTTTTTAGATCCCTTGCCGTAGTGGATGGCTTAGTGGGAGTAACACGTTAGTCTCTACTCAATAGTGTCAGGTGCCCTTCTCAATTGACTCGTATTTGTAATAACCTGCACATTTTGTTATTGAAGTTGGCCAAATCCTGATGCCAGAATATGCAAGTCATTAAAATTAAATACCATTTTTAGCAGGTGACAAAAATATGAGACATTTAAAACTTTTTTCACAAGATATTCAATTGAGATAATCCAACAAGTATAAACCATTCACCACAATAAGATCGATCACCAAGCTTAACTCCAATAATGATAAACTCAAATGAAATAAATCACCTATAAGAATCTCACCAATTGAAAAGCATAAACAACTGTGGAGTCGTATGATCCACCAAATCTCAAAACAACTGTCTCATAAATAAAATGACTGGAAATGAAACTAAATTATGCAACAAAAGTAAATCTCAAGCTGCAAGTCCCTCTATCACCAAAACCATACAGCTACCTAGCAACCTATCCTGAAATCAAGGTTCTAAAAAACGCAAGGCGTGATCGAGGCGTGGAGGCCAAGCCTCAAGCCTTAGAAGCCTAGGCGGGCCTTAGGCGTGAAAAGGCGTTTAGGCATTTTTTAATATTTTTAACCATAACAAGATTATCAAAAATACTAAAATTGTACATACCTTAAAAATTTGTCTGAATATATGCAAATTAAAATACTATTTGATTGTTTTGGACGAGATATTGGCCTGGTTTGTAAATAAGTCTTTAAAAGACGATATCGTTTCACTAAAGCATTTTTGTTTTTAAAAAAAGTGCGCCTTAAGGCTTTTACCAAGAATAAGGTGTAAAAGGCTTGAGGCAGGGCGTTTCTCCCAAGCCTTAAGCCTAGACGCGCCTTTTAGAATACTGCCTGAAAGGTTAGTCAACAGTGACGGGTTAGGGCCTACCACAAGAATACCAATTACTCTTCCCAAATAGGTTTCATAAACATTATAAGAGATAAATATCATAATAGAATATTTTAATTAACGAAGCAATATAATAACTATGCGAGTAATGCAAAACTATGACAAATACGTATAAATAATAAGCCATCTCACTGCCCAAGTTCAATTATGTTTATTTCAACATTAATCAAATCTCTTTCCATTATCTTACTTAATTCCAATTATCGTTCTCAATATTAATCATATTGTCGATGCAACACCATTATAGCCAGTTTGCCCTTCTATTGGCCCTGCACATACTCATGGTGCGCCTAACTTCTCATCTCATCAAATCCACAAACATCACTATAGCCCTGTCGGCCCAATTTTCATTAGCTTGCACATACCGTGATGTCTCCCACACAAGACACGTCACTATAGCCAGTTAGCCTAGGTTTCACAATCATAGTAATGGCCGGCCTACCCACACCCGCACATACAATGATTCACATCCATCCGACTTTATTACTCGTTTATTATCTTAGGTATTATCATGTTTTCATTATTACAACTACTTCCCACCTATACTTCGGGCATCACAACTAAATCCATCCCTAGTTCCTTACCTAGATATCAAGAAACCCATAAGCATCACCTACTCACTTACCTATGAAGAATACCTAAAACATAATCATCACCAATCCTCACGCTTAGGATAAAACAACGTAACGACGTACAACCTAGTCCCATACCTAGGAAATACCCAAACGTACAAGTGAACACTATCTAGTCCTATACCTAGAAAGCGCTAACAACAATTTATATGTCTACTCGCTAGTCCCATACCTAGAAAGTAACATACTAACAACAAGGTGAAAGTACAATTCACGTGCGTAATCCCAACGTCCTAACGATGTTATTTTATTAACATAAACAATTTCTACATTTATTACATTCTTAATCCAACATTACAATACTTTATTTCACAATTATACAAGTTCGATTTCATAAGCATTAAACAAGTCTAATCATACGATGTACAAGTTCTACAAACTACCCCAACAAGCTGTCCAAATTTAATATTTCAATACGAGTGATAATTAATCAAATTTAATCATATACCGGTTCAAACATGCGTTTAACAATTTTCAGCAGCGTATAATCACATTCTACATCATATTAATTGTCAACTTGATTTATAAATCAACACGTCTTATCGAATTACATATATTAAAAACATGCGATTCCCAATAACCCAAAATAACAACGTGCTATCATCTAAGCATGCGGAATTTCGAGCATTAAATTCAATTTAAAAATAAATAAAAAGAAATTCATAATTAGGCTATCATTTTCCTAATTAAGTTGATAATTGTATGAAGAAAACATGCCTATTTAATGTTTAGGTAATATTTAAATAAAATAAAACTCAAGGAGAACAATAATGATATTCTTGTTTGAAAAATAATTATTCTAAAGATCCGAGAGTACTGCGTCGTTCGTCTCGCGAAAATAAGCAACTTTCATGTTTGGTCCATCTCCAAATTCCAAGCAAAATGCCTTCATAGAATGGTTCGAAGATAAATAATAATGGTGTATTAGGTTTCGGGTTGGGTAGCATTTTGTGTTTGGGTTTTGAGGAGAAACAGTATGCGTATGCGTGTGAAAAATAAAATAAGAGTCATTTAAGGAAAAGAAATAAGGTTCAAGTCTTGTAAAACGAAGAAACCAAAACAGCCTGCAATTCCCATGCAACTTCCATGGGTTATCGTCAACTGACCCGTTCCCACATCTGTCAGTCAGGTGCGCAACTTCCATGGGTTAACTAGTTTTTGTAGACGATTCATCTTGGGGTTTAGTTCGATTATGGATCTGATCACGACACTTATGGGGTGTCAAACATTGAGTATCGTTGGATAGAGGAGGCTGATGAAGCATTTCTCCTTATCAAGGCGCAGATGACTACTGCATCAGTCTTAGTATTTCCGGACCACATAGTTATTCGAGCTGTCTTTTGTGCAAGATAGGGATCGGTGATGTTCTTAGTCAAAACGGTCGTCTGATTGCTTTCTTTGGTGAGAATCTATCTGACCTCATCTTGAATTATTCGGCGTAGGGGCGTGGTTTTTTATGTCGTCATCCATTCCATACGCAGTTGGCATGAGTACCTCATTCACCGGGAGTTTATCATCAAATCATACCATGAGGCACTGAAATTTGTTGATGGTTAAAAGAAGGTGAGTGATTGGCATGAGATATGGACTAATTTCACTACACTTTCCATCTTGAGTATAGGAAGGAGAATTAGATGGCCGACGCTTCGAGTTGCCGTTCATATGTGGTGACAGTTCTCCGAGGCTCTGTTTTTTTGGGTTTGATGAGATTCGTGACCTCTATGCGATCGATGAGTATTTTGGGCCCATTATGATTGCTTGCACTAAACATCATGGTGCATGGTTCAAAATATCAGTCGATCAACTCAATATTGGCAGAGTTGACTCGGTCTCTTAGGTGGGTGAGACAATACCGAGAGGTGATTCAAGTTTGCTAGTACCGAGATCCCGTTGAGATGATATTGTATCGCCGAAAAATCAGCCGAGACAGGCCAAAATATCACCGAAATAATAGGGAATCTGACCTGTTGGCAGCTGATTGAAGAAGTCGCAACCTGGTATTTCTTCGACCCTTCTTTTTGCGCAGCTAAGTAGGCTTTTTGTCTGTTTGTATGCTTTATGGCACAGTTCCTTCGCAAATTAGGTCTGAGTTTCGTTTTTCGGTTTATATGTTTGAGGTTTATTATGGGTAACAGCGTAGGAGATGCTTGGGGTAATCTGTTGCGTTTTGTTTATTGGTTTTTGTGTTTGTGTTTTACAACTCACTTATGATTTTTTTGTTTATTTAAAAGGTACAGTTCACTATCGCTTCAAAACTCATTATTTTGTATAAAATAAAAGTTAACTGTTTAATAAATTAGAACCATTTTTTAATTTTTAATTTCTTGTAGAATATATTTTAGTTTTCTTATAAAAATATCAGTGATTTTTTTTACTATTTAAAAAAAATTATTTTCATCTAGTTAGTCATCCCAACCCAGAGTTGCTATATGTTTAATTTTTTTTATCCGTATCTTGCCCATGAAATGTACCTTATTCATATCCTTATCGGGAATTGAAAATGCTAAAAACAGTGTAAGCATATCTGTTTACCTTGTATGTAACTCTTTTTTGAAGTTTTTATGTGTCATTAAATTATTTTGCTCGCTTAAATATTGAAGCTGACAAGTCCGACACGCGTCAATGTAATAATTTATACAAAGCTATGCAAATAATCATTTTGTTGTACAAAATAAATGTCTTTGTTAAAAAATGATTAAAATTCAATTGTTTTTACATTTTTTGTACATTTTTTTATGAAAAAAAAAATGATTGTTTCAAAATTAGTACTATGACTCTCTTAGAAATTTGTTGTACATTTCTAATAAATTAGTATTATTTCTTAAAAAATTCTTAAAACCTTGTTGTACATTATTAATAAATTAGTACTATTTCATAAAAAATTAGTAGTATTCCATGCAAACTTATTCTTATTTCTTAATTGTTTTGTACAAAATAATTAAAAGTTAACTTTTTCTACATTATTTATAACTTCTTCATGATGTTTTAAGTGCCAACATATTGTTTTGCTAGTTTATTTATTATAGAATATTGGAATTGACAAGTCCGACGCGCTTCAGTATAATCAATTAGATAATACTATACATATTGAATGATGGGCTTGAACTTATCTAATAGGCCCACATTATTAACTTATTTTTAAAAAAATTCTATATTTTTTCCGAATTTTTTGGGTTCTCTGAATTGTGTATCTTTGTGTATCGTCCGATACTGCGACTGAGTTGAAAATCAAGCGTCCGATACGGGGACCGAGACCGAGACCGAGACCGAGATTTTGAATCATATCATGGAGCATCGGGTGAGTTTATTCTCCAGGACGACTTCCTTTTCATGATGTCTTTGTGCATTCTGACGTCCTCTTTATGAGATAAAAGATTATTCGAGAGGTCCATTTTGGAGGTCTAACTGGTCATATGAGTGTCACCTGTACTTTGGCCATGCTCCGCGATTGATTTTGCTGGTACACCATGCGTTGTCGTGATATGAATGCATTTCTTGGAGTTGCTACACATATCAGATGGCTAAGGCATGGTTGTCAAAATTGTCCGATTCGCGAGTCGAATCGTCCGATTCGATTCGATTCAAGGGTGGAACGATTCGAATCAAGAGGTGAATCGCAAATGGCTAATTAATCGGGCGATTCGAGTTGGAATCGTGAATCATAACTCAAAACGATTCACAAAAATGAGTTTTTTCTTTAAGTCGTATTGCACCGAAACAAAAAAAAGAAGTTACGAGCCCTAATCAAAACCACGAATAGCAAACCGAAGCCCTATTCAACCACAAACATCAAGCTTCTCTCAAAACCGAACAACAAATCTAACCGAAAACACCAAAACGACCCATAATTCAACCGAAACCAGCAAAACGACCCATAATCCAACCGAAACCAGCAAAACGACCCATAATCCAACCGGAAATTTATTTTGTTCAGACGCGTGGAGATTTATTTTGCTGAGTGGTATCCGGGGTTTATATGATTTTTCAGTCGAATGGTTTGGGTAGGAGCTTTTTCTTTTTGTTGGGCTGTGTTTTGTTAGAGAGGCTTGTTGGGCTTTAGTTCTTATTGGGCTTATTTTATTGTGTTTTTGCTGTTTTATTTTCTGTTTTTTTGGTTAAAAAATCTTAGTATTTGTTATAAAATCTTAGTATTTGTTTTATTATTTTAAATTAATATGTTTTACTGTTTTAAATTAATATTGTTTTAATTTTGTAGGTTGTTTTATATTAATATTGTTTTAATCTTAGTAGGCTGTTTTAAATCTTTGAAAGTATTTGTTTGCTGTTTTAAATTAATCTTAATATTTGTTTCATTTGTTTTTTTAATTTTTAAGCTTAAAATGAATGAGAACATGTGCTACGGTTAATTTTTGTGATATATTTTGGTATATTATCACGTGCTACGATTAGTTTTTTGTCATATTATGCTTAATTACCAATTCTATAGTGTTAAATCCCATTTACGTAAGTTTTACTACATTTTAATCATTTGATTCCGATTCAACCGATTCGATTCACGATTCGCGATTCGGGGGGGTTAAACTATTCACGATACGATTCGCGATTTGACATGAGCTAAGGGTCGTCATTTTAATACCGGACTTTATACACCCTTACCGATTCCGGAGAAGCCATAGCAGACAATGTTTAAAGAGGCGAGGCGCAGACTTTATACACCCTTACTGATTCCAGAGAAGCCATAGCAGGAAATGTTTAAAAAGAGGCGAGGCGAGGGGTAAACCTCGAGGCGTAGGGAGGCTTAAGCCTCACCTAAAAAACAGAAAAAACAATATAAAAAGTGTAATAAATTCACACAAAAATAATCTAACACATTAAATATTGCAAAAAGGTCCATAATCATTAAATCCAATCAACCAACAAAAAATAAAGAAGTTTTTTTTAAACTACATCCACAATAATGAAACTACAACAAAATATAAATAAAGTTACATTCACATAATTTAGAAAAATAAAGAAGCTGTTTTTAAAAAAATAAATCAAAAGCTCTTTAAAAAAACAGATCATTTAATAAAATGAATTTTAATAAAAGTGAATTAAAAAAACAGTGAATTTAAAATAAAATAAATAAACATATCATTTATCAATGTATCGTCATCTAAGTATTTAATTATTTCGTATATATTGATTAATAATTACGTCCCAAAAAACTATATGAAATAAATTTATAAATAACAAAATCAATTTGGTACCTTTATATATATATTTGTCAATTACATAATCAAATTGGTACGTATATATACTCACATATTTTTCAGATAGGTTAAAAAAATATATAAATCAGTCGGCCTTTGAATCCTTAATAAAGAGATATATTGTCTTTTAACCATCGTACAGTCTCAGTCCCAGCATGTAGTCTTTTGAGTTCCAAAGAAATAGAAATCAAAGACTCTTTTAATTATATCCTAGATTACAGTACAGTCCTTCATCAGATATAAAAGTTAAAGAGGTTGTACTATAGTGATAAAACTGAAAAAGTTTATACAAAAGATGAAAAAATGAAAAAGTCTAGTATTTCTGTCATTAGTGGTGTAGTACGCTTTTTCAGAGATGGGAAAAAAGCACAAAGAAAACTTCTACATCTCCTTCTCTTCACTGGTTCGAGAGGCGGAAATCAGGTTCATGCTTTTATCTTTGCCACGCTCTTTGTCATCTTCTTCTCGCTTTCTTCTTCACTTCCCATCATCAACAAAACTGTAGTTTTTTTTCTTTCTTAAAACATTAGAATAACGTTCCAAAAGAAATAAACGCTTTTGCGCCTCGCCTCACAGCGCCTTGAGGTGCACCGCCTCAACCCATTGCGGCGTAAGCCTCTTGTATAGCAAATGAGGCTTAAGCCTTAGAGCATTATTCCCCTGCTTCGCCGCCAGTGCTTTTTTAAGCATTGATAGCAGGATGTTTAAGCATTGATAGCAGGATGTCTCTATGGACTTTATAATGGGTTTGCCTCGGACAACCAAAGGGCCATGACTCCAATTTTGTGGTAGTTGATCACTTCTCCAAGATGGCACACTTTATCTCGTGTGGCAAGACTTCATATGCTTCCCATGTGTCAACCTTATACTCTAGGGAGGGAGTTCGGCTTCATGGGGTTCCTCGGAGTATCACTTTCGACCCAGGCATTCGTTTCATCGGTCATTCCTGTCACTCTCTTTGAAAGTTGCTACGACCTATATGGAGGGTTTCAGTTTTTGTGTACTCGTGCTCACTTGGGAGAGAGCGAGGAGCAGCGGATCAACCACTACATTAACGGCCTATAGACCCACATCCAACAGGATTTAAGCCTCCGAGATATTCCGACCTTTGTCTGGATTACGCACTCAAGGTCAAGGAACACTACTAGAGTTCAGCCACCTTCTCCCGAGCTCCACCCCGCCTGCTATTTTGGCCGATGCTCCCATTACTGCCGCGAAATGCTTCACTTGTGGTGCGTTTGGTCACCAAGCTTTGGAGCGCCCAGGGAAGGAAGAAAGCCAATTTTATGAATGCTGATGTGGATCCCACCAAAGAGGAGGAGGACGTAGAGCAGCATAAGACATTGATCGCATACGTCATCCTGCTTGAGCTCGACGGTGTTCCCCTATTAGTTTTCAACCGGGGAGAGTGATGTGAATCGAGGGCCGGAATTGTCATTTTTATATTTCTTGTTGTTCTTTCATGTCATTTTCCTTTGTTGTTTTATTAGTAGATAAAATAGTTACGGCCATTTAGGGTATTTTGATATAAGAATGTGCTAGACCATGTGATATCATGGTGGGGACCATCCTTAGTGATGTCACCCATGACATCATATGAATCCTAGCATATTCCTTCAAGAGCGAGTAATGGGCCCTTTAGAACCTTCCCTATATCCCTATAAATATTGTAACTCCCCATTTGGGGTAAAACATTCAATTAATGGACATTTTAGGAGTTATCTCGTGTTTGAGTGTTTTCTTTGGGTGCCATTGACACCGTTTATGTCATTCATTTACTTTATATTCAGTAGTATAATTATGCAACCATTGTGATTATTGACACATCAATTCCAGTTAGCCACATGGTTGAACATCTAACCATAGACCATATCTCTTTGGGTTCACTGAAGAGTCCTGGCTTTAGGCACATCTGTTTCAGTGAATGATTTGGATTTCAAAAAATTGAATTTGACAAACATCAGTTTACTAAACTATCATCTACAACAAAACTGTAATATTTTTTATACCTGGTAAACACCTTTTTCTTTTTCCCAAGAACATGCTCTTACCACAGCATATTTGTGTCAATAGGTATCATTCCTCTATGCTTTTATGGTAACAGGTGATTCAGAGAAGTTAGTAAAGGTGTTGTTTGATCTGGCTAGGCATCATGCTCCTTCAACTATATTTCTTGATGAAATTGATGCAATCATTAGTCAACGTGGTGAAGCACGCAGTGAGCATGAAGCAAGTAGGCGCTTGAAAACTGAGCTACTCATACAGGTTATTTTTGTTTCCTACAAGTGCATCGGTTCAGGTTATACAGATTTAACCGTGTCTCAAGGTCATTTTTTATTTATGAATTTTACTATTGCAACATTGTTGTTAGCACAACGAAACTTGTGGAATGAACATCAGTAGAACGGCAGCATATTGGAAACTTCAACCTATGGAAATTCCTGCTCTCTTTAAATATCTGAGTTTGATCCCTGAAGCTGAATCCAACTCACATTATTCATTGAATAAGTCCAAGTCCGCCGAAAACATTATTATGAGCAAAATTTTTATACTTTACTCAACACTATCTGAACAACAATTATAATTCTCTATTCTGAAATGTATATATATATGTATGTATTCTTTTTGGGAGGAGCGGTTGGTTGGGAAAACCTGTATACAGACCAATGTTTAAAAAGGCGTTTGAGGCTTACGCCTCGAGGCGTGGCGGGCAAAAAATGCCTCGAGGCTTATGCCTCAGGGTTGAATTTGAGGCTTACGCCTCGGTGCGCCTCACGCCTCGCCTCGCCTCGCCTCGCCCCTTTCTGCTGAGGTGCGAAAAAAAAAAACTCGTTTTTTTTTTTTGAACTGCACTTAACTTATACTATTTACTATTGTAACTTGAGAGAAATTTTTAAAAAAATAACCAATATGTTAATGAAACTTAAAAACTGATTTTGTCAATTTGATTTTGTTTGAAATAAATGCACTAAATTAACTTCAATATGACTTTTTTTAAAAAGTTTTCTGTATTTTGGTTTTCAACTTAGATTAATATGTTATCTTTAACTAAACTGAATATATATTAAGAAACTAATATATTTTAAAGGTTGCTGTTTTTTTTAATAAACTTAGTTTGGTATGTTTTATTAATTTTTTTAATAAAATTGCTGTTTTTTTAATCTTAGCTTGAAAATCAATGTTTTTTAATAAATTTGCTTGTTAAGTTCCATTGATTAATTTACTGTCATATTATAAAATAACCAATATGTGAATGATGCTAAAAAAATGATTTTGCATTGATTAATTTATTGTCATATTGTAAAATAACCAATATGTTAAAATTGATTTTCTCAAATTACTTTTTTTTTAAAAGTTATCTCGGGGGAACAAAAAAATGTCAAATTATGTGAGAAAGTCCTCAAGGATGTTCTTTTTGTAGTTTTATTTTATATTTCTTTGTTATTTTATTTTTATGGTTTTATTAGTATTTTTTTAATATTATTTTGCTCTTTTTTTTCTTTTTGGTGACGCTTACGCCTCAAACGCCTCGAGGCTTACGCCTCGCCTCTCCGCGACTAAGACGCCTCGCCTCGCCTTTCTCCCTTTTAAACATTGATACAGACATGTATTTGCGTATGTATATTTCGAGTCACTGTGTCTAGCAGTGACAACTATGTAAGCATATATTTAGAATATTTGAGATCTTTGGGGTTTTGTTTTAAGCACTGTTTGCAATAGTCTCCTCATTCTGCATGCCAATTTTAAGAAGATATAAAACAATGATGATTCAGATAAAGGGTTAAATATGTTTTGAACTTCATTTTCTCAATTAATGATTTGGGCTAGATTGCAGATGGATGGTTTAACTCGGACAGATGAACTTGTTTTTGTTTTGGCGGCAACAAACCTCCCCTGGGAACTGGATGCTGCTATGCTTCGGCGTCTTGAGAAGCGGGTATCCTTTTGATAGGCCAAAACCTATTTTTATATGATGATTGCTAAGGATCAAGTTAAATATCTTTCTCAATCAAATGACAACTGATATGTTCTGGATTTGAAAGTTGAACTAACCTAAATAAACCGCCTTTATTTTATGCAAATGAAATCATATTCTTTTATTGTGTGGGAGAGATATTTAGGCTGTCAAGTTGCAACACAACCCAAAAGTGCCAGAGTTAATCGATTGCCAATAGATTTCGCATTGATATTGAATTTATTTTTATACACAAACTTAAGAGAAACATGCTTTTACGTTGTTACAAGGCAAGAATATTCCAGAAGCTTCTATAGTATCAGCTTGAAGATTAATGTTTGTGTTGATATAAAAAACTAGATTCGATCTAATTATTTTAATCACAGATAAAAAATGAATAAACAAATATAAGACAATGGATATTTAAAGTGGTTCAGCCTTATGAGAATGGCCTACGTCCACTGTTTTTGTATTGCTGACTGTTTGCCTGGAATTTTCGATAATAGGTTTACCAAGAGATCCAGAGTCCCCTTCTAATGAGGAGGTTACAATGTATTTATAGCCTTGAGGCTGTACATGTGAAAGGACAATGCGCTGTTATCTAGTAGACATATACATCTGTACGATAATAATGAGTATTTAATGCGCAGTTGTCTTTTTGATTCTCTTAATTTGGATGTTCTGCACGCTAAGTAGCTCGAACCGCTTAAGTTGCTCGGGGCACTTGAATTGCTCGGAGCTATGAGTTGCTCGGAGCTATGTGTATTTGCCACGTGGCTGACACGTGTCTTCAGGTGATTGGTCCATGTCAGCAGACTAAATTTGGTATCAACAGAAGCCCCTAATGTTTCACAGTTGAGGTTGAAGGAGAGAGTGGAACATTTTGCTTAAAAACTGCTTGGATTACTGGTCTTCATGGATTTTAGGAGAATTTTCCTTGTACAAAATTCCTTTTTGAGCGCACAATATCAAGCTTCATAAATATTTTGAATTTTCACGATCGCATCGATATTTGTGCCCTTTTTCTTCTTTTAGCCGTCGGAAACGCAAACGTCTTTCCTTGTAATAATTGTTTTTCTCTATTCCCGAGGTAAAGTTTTTAAGTGTGACAGAAATCCTATCGTTTTTCACTTTTCAAATCTGTATCTTTGAACTCTTCATCTTCTCTCTATCTTGTGCCTTCGTTCTTTCCATCGCTTATTGACAACTGATCTCTATTTTCTCTGCAAGATTTTCTTCCTTCCTCTTTATTTTCTTTATTCACCATGGTTTATCCTGTTGAATCGTTAGACAAATTTCGGTCTAAGTTCTCAATCCCATCGTGGGTTATCTTGGAAGAAATTTCTGGTCCTTCTGATTATTTTTCTTTGGCTGAGGGACATTGGTTCCCAAGTCTTTTTGTAGCCGAATGTGGCTTTTCTTTCCTGCCAAATCCCCTGTGTTTGGAGTTTTACCAATATTTTGATGTTGTACCTGCTAGAGTAGCTCCAAATACATGGAGGATAATTAATGGCGTACATAGGTTGAATCAACTTCATGGAACCCGTTTAGGGATTCCAGAGATTATGTATTGCTACAGATGGGTTACCAGTGATAGTACTTTTTACTTAAAAACTAGGTTTTTGAATAGAGCGTTAGTTGTCAATCTTCCTGATGCCAATAGGGATTATTTTGATCATGGGGTTGTGATGAGAAATTGGCAACACCCTCCATTAAATGGAGATGATGTATACCAAGGTCCAGGTGTCCACTTTATGGCAATGGGATAGGTTGTTTTTATTTTTGAAATCTTGTTTTCTTTATATTTGATAAAATGCATCACTGACATTTGATTTTGTTTGTTACAGTTGACAGTAAAAGGAAACCTCCAAAAGAGACAGAGTTTAATATAAAGCACTTAAAACTTATCTGGGGATTGCATCAATCTGTTGCTGAGGAGCATATTAGATCTGCTTCTTACTTGTTGCAATACAAAAGCTACACCTCGTCTTTTACTGCTGGTCCTCGTCCTGTGGTGGTTGATCTTGACCAAGTACCAGCCTCTGAAACAAGTGTGGAAGGTTCTTCTTCTGACTTGAGCATTCCCATCACTGATCTGATGAAGAAAAGACGAGCTCCTGCCTTTTTTGACAAGTCTGCCTCTACCACTGTGGAGGCAAAGAAAAGTAAACAAGATGTCCCAGAAGAAGGGACAAAGACTATAGATGTACCCCATCCTACTGTTGCCAAGGAAGCTGGCAAGAAGCCCCCTGTGGCTCCAAGTAAAACTGTTGCTATCTCTCCTTTGAGTGATGTTGTTGTCATATCACCAATAAAGACAACATCTTTAATTGAAAATGCTCCAGCTCCTCTGAGGAGATTAAAGAAAAGTTCTTCTGAGAGACCTGCTGAACCTATCTCTCAACCTTCAAATGTTGAAGGTAGTGTTTCAACTGTTGTTCCTCCGAGCTCTGCTGTGGGCTTGGTAAGATCCTGGACTGTCCCAGAGGTCCAAGGCATTGAAGATACTCTTTCTCGTGAGAGAATTACTACTCTGGCTGCTCAATACATTGCATCAGTAAGTATTGTTAGCCTGGGTCTTTTACTTTTTAATATTATGTTCATACATCGACTTAAATCTCTTTCAATTTTCAGTTGGTGACGTGTTTCAACAGCATTTTGAAGAAGGATGAAGCTATTAGGGCTTCAAGCTCCTCGAGTGGAGTAGAGGAAGCTTTTGTTGGGCTGACCCAATCTCAGAAAGATTCTCGTCAAAAGTACGAGGAAGATAAAGGTGCTTTGGAGAAGCAATTTAAGTCCGTTGAGTTAGACAGAGATCAAGCCGTGAATGACTCCAAGGAATTGGAGAAGAAGTTGAAGGAGTTTGAACAGAGCAACAAGGATCTTGAGGTTAAGCTTAAGTCTGCTGAAGAGAAAGTTGTTAAACTTCAAGATGTTGAGCGACAGAAAACGGAGGTGGAAGAAAAGTTGAAGTCTGCCGAGGAGCTCCTTAGGGAAAGGACCTCCTCGGAGAAGGCAAAAAGGAAAGCTGCAGTTAAAAAGTCCTTCAGTGCTGGTTGGAACAAAGGTTGGAACAAGGGTCTGGCTGTCATGTCTTCTCAAATGGAGTATGCATGTGTCAAATATTTTAGGGATGGATGGGTAGCAGCCTTGCAGGAGCTGAAGGTTGCTAAGAATTCTGATTTATTCCAGCAGCACACTCATGGCCCTCCTCCGTCTCCTGGAGAAGAAGAAGAGGATGAAGCTGCTTCAGATGAATCTTCTATGATGACTGGACTGTTCCTGTTGTTCAACCTTCCGAGCAACTCCAACCAACCAGCACTTCTGCCGAGCAGCTACCATTGTCTTCCGAGCAACCAACCCCTTCATCCAAACCTTCTGAGGAAGTCGTAGGAAACAAGGAGAAGGTGCAAAGTTGTTCGGGTTTTTTTATTTTGTTGTTCTCTTGAATCTAACCTTGAACTATGTATTTTCTCTTATGATGAATAAAAATTCAAGCTTTGGTTGTTCGCCTTGAATTTCCTTTTTACTTGCTCTGTCTGCATCATTATTGATTCTTTTTATTTCTTTTCTTTGCTAGTTTATGGCCAGGATGGAGCTCTTATTAGCTCATGATACAGAATTGATGAAGAAATGCAATGACTATTTTAAAGCTGGTCATGCAGATCTTAATGAAGCTCAAATCATTGATATCCTTGGTTCAGATGCTTATGAACGAGCAGTTGAAGCTTACCAATACTTGAAGTGCTTGCTCGATCGTGCTGTTGCCAACAATGTGGCTTACTATGAGATGATTGAAGATCTCTAAGGAACGATCAAGGAACTTTAGCAGCAGTACAAAGAATCCTCCACACTTTTACATCAAGGTTATGAGAGAAAGTATCAGCAATTGAGTGCTGATAAGGGATATGATAAGTTCATCTCTGCTCATGAGAAGAAGGAGAGTGTTCTGGCATATCGCCAAGTTGTTGGAGCAGGAAAACATTGCTTTGCAAGAGGAAATAAAGCAACTCAAATCTGCTGCTTCTTCGGGAGCCTTTGTCCCAGTAAATGATGATGGTTTTTCATTTTTGGAAGTAGAAAATGCCTAACTTAAGGGATGAGTTAGAAACCTTGAAGCGAGCTGAACCCTCCACATCTACTCGTAGACGAGCAAGGGCTGGTCGGGTCACCATTGAAGAAGCGAGAACTCAGTCGGCTTTAGAGAATCAAGCCTTTCAGTCGATGGCGAAGAACCAAGCCTTGGCAGAAATGTCTAAGACGATTCTGACTTTCACCAAACAACTTTCTAACCAAAGCTCTGCTCTAGAAAGTAAAGAAATTCTAGTAAAGAAACTCCACGAGCAACTTGAGAGGTTAACTTATCAGTTCCACAAGCAACCCAGGGAATTTTGGATGGCTGGGTATAACGAAGCTTTATACCATCTCGATGCTCGGTTGCAGCAGTCAAATAATGAGGTATATAAGCAGGGGTGGTTGAATGCCTTGTGTGTGCTAAAATTGGAGCAGGGCCACTACTTATGGGATTATTATGATCCTGGAGTGCTCGATTTGCCCGTGCCTCCTTTTAAGCTTGATATTAGTTGGATTCCTGCTCGTGCAATTCCTCAATGCTTGATTTTCAAGTATCTCGGTGATTACAGTCTTCATGCAAACTTTGAGATATCTCGCCCAGAGCATTTGCTTGATCGGCCCTCCGTAATGAATGTTCGAATGCTGCGAGATGTAAACTTTATAAATTCTCCTTATGCATTAGATGATCCTCCAGCCGGGGTAGTACCTGTTTCAAAAGCAGAGGGGAAGAAACCCATAGAGTAGGATATTCTTATGTAATGAATCAGACTTTTCACATCATATGTAATTTTACTTGATTTGAATGAAGAAATTTTTAGTCTTTTGCCATTTCATTTTCTTCTAAATAATTTGTAGAATGTCTTTGCTTGTTGGTTGGTAAATATATATACTATACTTATCCCATTTGTTGTTTGATTATAGTGACTTGTCACTCTTTGGGCCTAAGCAATGGAATGATTTGCATCCCATGTTCCTGCTTAGTTGTAGTAATCTCGTATGGATTACCTTGTTGCCTAGACAGTGGATGCCCCGGGAGGTCGTCCAGCTTCTTGCCTAGTTTGGTACTAACCAACCGGAGTTGATTGTAATTGATTTACCGATCAACCGGAGCTGGTGGTAATTGATTCCCGACCAACCGGAGTTGGTAGTAATTAGTTCCCGACCAACCGGAGTTGGTGGTAATTGATTTGCTGTGTTGCTCTGAATTTGGGTTTGTGGTTTGTGTAATGCGTTGCACTAATACTCCGAAAAAACTTCAACAAAAAGAAATGGGGGTGAGCCATCACTTTATTCATTTTGAAAAAACTGCGTTACATATGAATTTTAACTACTGATAATACTTGTGCAGATGCTCTGCATTCCATGCATTCTTGAATTCTTCTCCTTCCAAGGTTTCAATCCTATATGTCCTTGGGCGAACAACTTCTGGCGAACAACTTCTGTTACTCTGTAGGGTCCATGCCAGTTGGCTTCCAGTTTGTTATGCGTTTGGATCACTTTCTTCAGCACATAGTCCCCTTCCTTCAAATCACACTTCTTCACTCTTTTGTTATAGAACAAAGCTGTTCGTTGTTGATATGCTGCATTCCTGATTGCTGCATCTTCCCTAACTTCTTCGAGCATATCCAGGTCTAATCTTCTCATCAAGTCACTGACAGGAGAACTGAAATTAAGCACCCTATGCGTGGGTAGACCCAATTCAGCAGGTATGACAGCCTCACTCCCAAATGCCAGCATATATGGAGACTCTCCTGTCGCTGTTCGTGGTGTGGTACGATAAGCCCACAGCACAGAATGTAGCTCGTTAATCCAATTTCCCTTTGCATCATCCAATCGTTTTTTCAAACCATTCAGTAGCGTTCTGTTTGTCACCTCAGTTTGCCCATTGCTTTGGGGATGGCCTGGTGCAGAGTGGATCTTCAGTACATTGGATTGATGACAATACGCAGCAAACTCCTTGTTATCAAACTGGGTTCCATGGTCAGTAATGAACGCATGTGGGAGACCATGTCTGCAGATAATATTCTTCCAAATAAATTGATAGACTTTGTCGTATGTCATATCAATGAGAGGCTCAGCTTCCACCCATTTGGTAAAGTAATCCACAGCAACCACGAGGTATTTGAAACTTCCCTTGGTCGTTGGAAGTGGTCCTACCAAGTCTATCCCCCACATGGCGAATGGCCAAGGGGACGTTATGGGTGTTAACAATGCTTGGGGAGTTCTTCGAATGGAAGAGAAGCGTTGACATTTATCGCACTTCTTAGCATAAGCTACGCAATCAGCTCTCATCGTTGGCCAGTAATATCCCTGCGTTATTCTCTGCAAAAGCGTCCGACCTGCTACATGGGTTCCACAAGACCATGAACCTCTTCGATCAAACCTTTCACTTCGGAGGAATGGACACATCTTTGTAGCCCTGCTATAACTCCTCGTCTATATAAAATGCCACTGGTCAATACATAACGAGCAACTTTAAACTTCAGTTTCTTGGCTGCGAGTTTATCAGTTGGTAAAGCTCCCTCTTCAATATAGGCCCTGATGGGATCCATCCAAGATGGTCCCAAGTCGAGGGTAATGAAGTTCATCATCAGATCTTCGTCTATGCTCCGACCAGCCAGGATTTCTATTGAGATTGTTCTTCGTAGCTCGGTGCGTGTGGCTGATGCTAACCGAGCTAGGGCGTCTGCTCTTGCATTCTCCAATCTGGGTATTCTAAACAATTGAACTGCAGTAAAACTCGATACCACCTCCATTGCTTTTGCATGATACTTGACCATTAATTCTCCTTTTGCTGCATACACCCCCAAAATTTGATTTACGATTAACTGGGAATCACTGAATACAACGACCTGCTCTGCCTTCATGGTTTTAGCCAGATTTAAAGCCCAAGATCATAGCTTCATATTCGGCCTCATTATTAGAAGCTTTAAATTGAAAGCGCAGAGCATACTCCATATCAATCTCATCCGGACTGTTTAAAACAATCCCTGCTCCACTGCCTGTAGTGCACGAAGAGCCATCCACATACAAATTCCATATAGGTACTTCATTATCAAACTCTTGATCAGACAAAGTTCCTGGGTGGAATATTTGATGCTTCCTTTTGTCCTCCTCCGGCACTTTGCGCTGCTCGTTGATCATCTTCTCTTGCTCGTCTACCGACGTAAGTTGGTCGGGGTTTAAATTTGATGATCCTGTAACATCCACAGGGTGGCCTGTATTAAACTCCTATTCTTCGGAGGCACTTTCCTGAGTAAACTCTGCGATAAAATCCGCTACTACCTGCCCCTTGAGCGACGATCTAGGCTCATAAATTATATTATATTCCCCAAGTTCTACTGCCCAGTACATCAATCTTCCTGATTTCTTCGGTTTATGCAGAGCTTGTCTTAATGGCATATCGGTGTACACCATTATAGTATGGGCTTGTAAGTATGGCCTCATCCTTCTGCTTGCTTCAATCAGTGCTAATGCCAACTTCTCCAACCTTGGATATCTGATTTCTGCTCCTCGGAAAGCCTTGCTGGTGTAATAGACTGATTTTTGTACTCCGTCCTCCACTCTTATCAACGCCGAGCTTACTGCATTTTCTAAAACTGCCAGGTACAAGTATAGTTTTTCTCCCATCACTGGTCTAGATAACAATGGAGGTGTCCCCAGATATTTTTTCAATTCTTGAAAAGCCTCCTCGCATTCATCATTCCACTCAAAAGTTTTTCGGAGTGTTTTGAAGAATGGGAGGCATCTGTCAGTTGCTCGTGACACAAACCTATTAAGTGCTGCAACTCGTCCTATGAGACTTTGCACTTCCTTCTTCGTGGTTGGAGATCGTAGCTCCAATAGAGCCTTGATCTTTTTAGGGTTCGCCTCAATTCCTCGTTGGTTAACAATATATCCGAGAAACATGCCTTCTCGTACTTCGAATATGCATTTGGTGGGATTCAACTTCATTTGATATTTTTCTAGTTGATCAAAGGTCTGACCTAGGTCAACTAGATGATCAACAACTTTCTTGCTCTTCGTCAGCATATCGTTAACATAAACCTCCATGTTATGACTGATTTGCTCTGCAAACACCTTATTCATCAGTCGCTGATATGTCGCACCTGCATTTTTAAGTCCAAAAGGCATAACATTATAGCAATAAGTTTCCCTTAGGGTGATAAAAGAGGTACTCTCCCTATTTTCAGGTTTCATCTTAATCTGGTTGTAACCAGAATAAGCGTCCATAAAACTCAACAGCTCGTGCCCCGAGGTAGCATCCACCAGTTGATCGATTCGGGGCAAAGGAAAATGATCCTTTTGGCATGCTTTATTAAGATAAGTGAAGTCTACACACATCCTCCACTTGTTATTCTTTTTCTTTACCATCACCACATTTGCTAGCCAATCAGGATATTTGACATCCTCAATAAAAAAGGCTTTTTGTAGCTTCTCTACTTCTTCCTGTATAGCTTGGTTCTTTTCAGGACTGAACACTCTTCTTCGCTGCTTCATTGGCTTAATTTCCTTGTTCACATTGAGCTCGTGGCACAAGAAATTCGGGTCTATCCCGGGCATATCTTCATGACTCCATGCAAAAGTCTGTTTTCTGTGCCTTAGAAATGCTATCAATTCCTTTTTTATCGATACATCCAGTGATGCATTAAATTGATTTGTTCGTTCTGGATGTTCGTCGTCCAGAATGATATTTTCGGTCACCTCCATGACCTGACCCTTCACGAGTTGAGACTCTTCTCTAGGGTCTAACGTTTCAATCTCTGCATCTTTTATTTCATCCACTTGATAAGTAATAGTCTTCTTTCTGGATTCTTCGCCTTCCTCCTGTTCGGCAGATGAATAGTAGCATTCTCGAGCTACTTTCTGGTCGCCTTTCACCACTCCTACTCCAAAGTTGGTTGGGAATTTTAAACATTGATGTACAGTAGATGGTACTGCTTCGAACTTCTTCAGACCTACCCTTCTCATGATGATATTGTAAGCTGATTGGACATTTTTATCCATTACGAAAAAGCGTACTCTTTCTGTTCGACAAGCAAGCCATGTACCGATAAGCATATCCAACTTGATCGTCTCAAGTGGAAAAACCTTCTCGCCAGTAAAGCCAAGGAGGGGCCTATGATATGGCTCAAACTGGGCTAGCTTCAGATTCAAACTGTCAAAGCATGGATAGAACATGATATCTGCCGAGCTACCATTATCCACCAGTACTCGTGAAATCACCACTTCCTTCATTCTCATCTTGATCACCAATGGGTCATCATGAGGATATAGTTAGAGAAATCAATGACCAGTTTGTCTTTATTCACCTTCCTCGGTCGATCATCTTCAGCCAGATTTATTCGTTGAATGTACGAGCAAGCTTGAGCCTCATTGAGGTAAGCTTTTCTCTCCGCAGTCAGATCTCCACCTCCTGCATCTCCACCTGTAATAACATTACATTCAAATGATCCGAAATGGATTGAAAATACCTCACGTTCTGGCTGTCTTGGTCTTTTGGGGAGGTCGGGGTCATCTTCTGGATCATCTTCGTGATCTCTCTTCTTGTCTTCTTTTGCTCGACGAGGAGACTTAGATCTTTGCCTTCCTCGATCGCTGGTCTTTCCACCATTTTGGCGATCAACATACTTAGCCAAACTCGTCTGATGAGTGCTTCAATTTCATTCTGGAGAGCTATGCAACTTTTGGTCGTGTGACCATGGTCTTTATGGAACTCGCAATATTTGGACTTATTCCTCTTGTTAGGATCTGCCTTTATTTTTTCTGGCCAGTTTAGCTCCTTGCTGTTCTTGATCTCTTCCAGAATGTGGTTTATATCTACCTTCAAAGGAGTATAATTTTCAAATTTCTTCAACTGTTCCAGTGTTTGCTTTGCTTTCGACTGCCTGTTGCCACCATTATTCTTCTGATCCTTCTTCTCAGTCTTGTCAGCCTCGACCTTGGTTCCCTTAGTGTCTGTATTCTTCTTCGCAGCCATCGCTTCCTCGGCGTTCATAATCTTGGCTGCCTTTGCCATTAGTTCTGCCATGGTAAAAGGTGGATCTTTGGCTAGAGTATAGTACAACTTGTCTGGTAGCAATCCACTCATCAGAGCAGTAATTGCTATTTTCTCCTCGTAATCAATTACTTCAAGTTTCTCGTTATTGAAACGAGTGATGTAGTCCCTGGTGCTTTCACCTGCCTTGTGTCTAACATTCAGCAAGTATGCTACTCGTTTGACTGGTTTCGCTCCAAAACAGAAGTTCCCTATAAAGAGCTCTGCCAGTTGAAGGAAAGTCACAATCTTCCCCCGAGGAAGGTTGTACCATATCTGAGCTGATCCGGTAAGAGTTCCTGAAAATGCCCTGCATCTCATCTCGTCTGGAACTGCATAGATATCGGCAGCAGCTTGGTATTGTTCTATATGAAGGACAGAGTCAGTTTTTCCATCATACTTAGGCGTCACCACAGGAGCTTTGAATTTTGATGGTGTGGGAAAATCCACAATTGCTTGTACGAATGGTGTCCCTTGGACAAAAGTTCTTTGTAGAGGATTCTTGGCATTAACCATTTCCCCTAATCTGTCCTCCAACCTTTGAATAGAGCCTTTCCATGCATCGTTTCCCACCTCGGGCCTATTTGTTCGAGCGACTGATCGCGCTGAGTTTTCCTCTTGGGATCTTTCATTACGGGTTGTTGATCGTGATTGGGCAGAGCCTTCTCTTAGATCGGATGGTCGTTGAGAGTTCCTCGACGCAATCCTAGGAGGACTTCTATTCCTCCTAGGGCCCAAACGATCAAAAGGAGAGACTCTACTCAACCTTTCTAGAGCACTAGTCCTTTCTGGAGATAGAGTGACGTTTCGTTGAGAATCTGTAGCTCGTACTGAGGAAGTCCGACCAGGTTGATAAGAAGGATCATTAGATCTCTCAGTACGATATGATTCGGTGCGTCTAGATCGAGATTCCTCTGGGAATAGTGTTCGCCTAGTTCGCGAAGAGGGTAAACGGGTATTTCTCTGAACACTTCGTTGTCCTGATTGGGCCGGCACTCCACCTTGAACAGTTTGTATAAGTTGACGCATGGTTTCTTGCATGGCCGTTTGGCCTTGGGCTAAATTAGTCATTATGCCAGCCAGATCTGGAACATTTGGGGAAATAGATGAATTTGGAGGGATCCCAGCGTTTCGATTACTGGATTCCGGATTATCGGCCATTGATGATGAATTGTTTTGGTGAAAAACGCTAAGTACAGTCGTTTCTCACAGACGGCGCCAATCTGTTGATGTAAAAAACTAGATTCGATCTAATTATTTTAATCACAGATAAAAAATAAATAAGCAAATATAAGACAATGGATTTTTAAAGTGGTTCAGCCTTATGAGAATGGCCTACGTCCACTGTTTTTGTATTGCTGACTGTTTGCCTGGAATTCTCGATAATAGGTTTACCAAGAGATCCTGTGTCCCCTTCTAATGAGGAGGTTACAATGTATTTATAAGCTGTACATGTGAAAGGACAATGCGCTGTTATCTAGTAGACATATACATATGTACGATAATAATGAGTATTTAATGCGCAGTTGTCTTTTTGATTCTCTTGATTTGGATGCGCTGCACGCTAAGTAGCTCGGACCGCTTAAGCTGCTGGGGGCGTTTGAGTTGCTCGGCGCTATGAGTTGCTCGGAGTTGTGTGTATTTGCCACGTGGTTGACACGTGTCTTCAGGTGATTGGTCCATGACTAAATTTGGTATCAACAGTTTGTTTCTTAATCTGCTTGACTTATAGAGTTGGCTATCAAATTTCTCCCTGTTTACTGTTTTTACTCAAGGGTGTATTGCAGTGATGTTACATTTTTTTCCATGTAAAATACATTTTTATAACTCATTGTTTCCCATCTACCTTTTTGGTTCTTGATTGCAATTATATATTCACTGGGAAACAATAGAAAAACATTTTACCAAGCAACTCATCTCTTTTTTCACTCATTTTCCAATTTCCTGTTTTTCAATCTTTTTCCAACCTTGTACTTCAACGCACCTTATATGTTTAGTGCCCCACAATTTATCCTGGTCCAGTATCGGGCACAGTAATTGAGAAGTTTGTAACTAGAGTCCAGCTCTCTTTATATCCACTGAACCAGTTATTCTTTAACTGTATGATGTAAAGATTCTTGTACCTCTTCCGGAACCCAAGGCAAGAAGAGCCATGTTTGAGGAACTGTTGCCATCACCACCTAGTGATGAGGAACTTCCATATGATATTTTGGTGGACAGAACTGAAGGTTACTCCGGTTCAGATATTCGATTGGTGTGCAAAGAGGCTGCCATGCAACCCTTGAGGCGGGTAATGGCGTTGCTTGAAGAAAAACAAGAAGTGGTGCCTGAGGACGGTATGTCGCTTTAATTATTATTGGCGAAAATACGTATGTCGTTTTAATTATTATTGATGGAAATCTTTAAAAATTACTATTTATGCAGTTGAGGAATATTTTGAAAATGCCAATTCTATGAAAAAGGCATAATAGGAAAAAGGAAAAGGAAAACATACACATCACTAGCACTGAAATTTTTTATGCACAAGAGATTTCTGGATTTATTTTACTCTCTTTTGGACTACCCTGCACCTACCTACCAGATAGACATCACCTATATATCTGTGGCATTTAGACACATACAAGGTATCTAAACTTCCTTGAACATCTCAAAAAAAAAAAAAAGGAAAAGAAAAGAAGGTATAGCCATAATCGAAAGTTGGTAGTGCTATCGTAAACTTGTACTTTAAATTTCCAGGATATAGAAATAAAAGTACAATTAATATCCATGCTCCAATATTTCAACAGTTGCCAAGACCAACATATGAGTTCAATTAGTTTCCCTGGTTTTTGTTGTTTTGTTTAGTTTAGTTTCCATGGTTTTGGATTAGCGCAGATGTCAATTTTCTCAAGTTAATTAATTAGCAAGTTGTACTGAAAGAAATCAGTTGCCAACAGAATTGCCAAAGGTGGGACCAATCAGACAAGAAGACGTTGAGGTGGCTTTGAAAAACACAAGGCCCTCTGCTCATCTCCAAGCTCCTCGGTATGAAAAGTTTAATACCGATTATGGTAGCCAAATACTCCAATGAAGGCACACAGCTAGATATTCATCATATTGGATTGTCTCAATATTAATGTCATGTTACCTCTTGAAGCTTTGATGAAAAGTTCTCTTTGTTCCAACTTTGTGAAGAGCCAGTTTCGTACGCATCTTTAAAGTCATTTTTCAATATCACAAGGACAGACTGGTTTAGGCCATTGGTTTGAGAAATTAATTTTGTTTTAGGAAAACCATTAATAAAAGGAACGGTCTTACGCTTGCTATTTTTTTGATAGGCAATTTAGCTATTGTTTTCCATATGAAGTTTTAAGGCACACTTCCCATAAATTTTGCCCCTCTTGAACATCACTCATATTTTTTGAGTCAAGCCTGTGAGCAGCCAAGGAGCATGGCGAGGGAGGTGGGTCAATTGTTTCAGATCTCGTAATTACATGATAAAAGTGTGGATATAAACAATTGTGTGGATATAAACAATTCTCTCAACTCCAAAATATTGTATTTATTTTTGATTTGATTATTATGATTCAAGAATTTTGGCGAGGGGCGGAAAAACACTTTGTATTGTTAAAAAAAAGCTACATACAGTGAAAATATTGTATTTATTTTGTGATAGGTTATATCCGTGACAATTTATCATTACCGAAAATCAAAACAAATTTCTTGAGCAATAAAACTAGATGGATTTTTTTTGGCAATAAAGATAAATCGAAAAAAATTGTGATGGATAAAACTGTTAAAAATCAATGGACAAAATTTTCACATATAGAAGCCGTGACAAAATTTATGATCAATATACAAATTTTTGTTGTGGTTTTAAATTGTAACTATTAAGTCACCGACATAGGTCCTTAGAAAATATCAAATATGTGTATAAAAATCTCAACAAAATTTATGAGCAATATACAAAATTTTGTCGTGGTTTTAAACTGTAACTATTAAGTCACAAACATAGGTCCTTAGAAAATATCAAATAGATGTATAAAAAATCTCAAAAACTCGTGAGGAGTCGTCGCCCCGCATGGCCCCTATGTTGGCCCATCCTTGACCCTATATATGTACGAGAGAGATAGAGAGGCCTTCTCTGGTTGAGCTTGCATCGTGCGAACTATTTAAAAAAAATACCAATTTTTTTGGGGTCTATTACTTTATAGTTCTCAACATAAATACATATTTTGTAAAAAAAAAACACTTATTTTTAGTTTAATTCATTTAGTCTCTTAAACTTTCATTTACCCAATATTATCTTATTTTAAAGGTCCGCGTTAGTGGCACCCCTTCCCTACCCCACTCCCCACTGTCGGAGTTCTGATATCCCTTGTCGGAGCTCCGATGATCCCCACCGGAGTTCTGACGACTACTCAGTATTCTCTTATTTTTAAAGGTCCGCGCTAGAAGTACTCCCTTCCAATCTCCACTGTCGGAGCTTTAGAGATCTTCCCCAGAGCTCCGACAGTCTCGTCGGATCCTCGGTGGTGGTCGTCGGAGTTCAGGCGACGACTGTCGAAGCGCTGACAGTGGGGGCGGGTGAGTGGAGGGAGGTGGGTAAATGAGTTTGTGTCTTTGTTTTGAGTGTTTTTATGTGGTGAGGGACTTTGGAACAAAATAAAAGATTTGAACTAATCATGTATTAATATTTGTTTAAGGGACTAAATGGGTTAAAACCCTTTTTTTGGGTTGATTTTTTTTATGTGTGTTTTAAACATTTCAGGGTACCCATAAAAAATCGGTTCAAAGTGTTTTTTTTTGCTATTTTTGAAAAAATGGGCCAATGTTTGACAGTTTTTGAGACAGTTAAAAAAATTGTCAAACATAGACCCATTTTTCTAAAATAACAAAAAAAATCATTTTCATGTATTTTTTTATTGGGTAAAAAGATCATTTTCAGGTATTTTTTTTATTGGGTACCCTGAAATGTTTACCCCCCCAAAAAAATCAACTAAAAAAAATATTTTTTGGTATTTTATTAAAATTAGTTCGCACGGTGCGGGTTCTTTTTCACGCCCGCACTAGAGATTTTTTCTCTCTCCTCTCTCTCTCTCTATATATATATATACTAGTGGATGCCCGTGCCCGAGGGCACGGCGATAAATTTGCCCCCGTGCTAAAAAAAAATTTGAGAAAAAATAAAAAAATATTGAGAAAAAATAAAAAATATAAATTAAAAAAAGAAAAAAATATTTAAAAAATAGTTTAAAAAAATGGGAAAAATATTTAATAAAAAAATATAAATTTACATGTATTTAAAAAAATACATGTATTTATAATAGTATAATAGTATTTATAATAGTATATATATAACACAAAAAAAAAAAAAAAATAACTTTTAGCATGACATTTCATGTATGTGCATGAAATAGAAAAATGTCATGCATAAAAAAAGTGAAGATATTTTGGCAAAATTTTCAAAAACCATGCTCCTTTATTATATGGATATATATATATATATATATATATATTGCACACTTTTTTCAAGGGTCTTGCATTCAACAATTCTTGTTATCTTTCTGATGAAAAGGAATAAAATTATTTATTTTGTGAGTTGTTACAAAATGTTTCAAGCCTTTGGGATCTTTTGATTTTTCTTGCTTTGTGACTTGTACGTAGATGATTTATTATTTTATATGTATATTTTTTCTTATTTCTTAATGGTTTTTATGGTTAAATTATTTGTTTCATGTGACACCCCGACTAATTAAATACCGGGTAGCTACTCCTTTATTAAATTAATACAAAATGCCAAGTTGGTTCAGTTAATAGCATCACTGTCGAAAACATTTTAATAATTACTAACCACCTAGTATTTTAAAAGTGAGTTGTCAAATTTTAAATTAAATCTGATTAACATGCAATAAATAAATTTATAAAAAGGTAACATAACCATTCACAATAAAGTCTCAATAGAGTAACCATAAAATCACCAACCAATAAATAAGAGTCTGGAGGAAAACTCCTCACAACAAACCAAAGTCCGAATAAATAAAACAAGTCTGCATCACTAAGATTAATTACATTCCAAAGTCTGAAATAACTGAATAATTAAAATATCTCTAAAAGGAATGGGCGACATGCCCAACAAATAATAAAACTGATAATGGAATCAAGATCGAAGATGGAGGCGTCTACTGTCAAAGTCCTATAGCTTCCACAACACCTACAGCTCGTCACCTGAATGAAATGTCTATGCATGGTGTCCTTGTGGCTGGGCACCTAAAAGGTTTTTACAAAAAGAAATAGATTTGGAAGCAAACGGGTCAGAGCCCGAATGTGAAGTAATTTATAAAATATGCAAGTGTTTAATATCTTTAAACAGTAAATATAAAGTACATGATAGTGTGTGCACTCACATGAATTCCTCACCTCTCAACTAATCTTGCACTCCTATCATACCCATACCCATTTCTAGTTACCCCCAAATCTATCTAGTCCAATGCTAAGTCTAACATTATTTTATAAGGTATCCAATTCAAGTCCCAACATCTTCCATTTAATAGAGTATTGCACGTTATTCCATAGTTTCCCACTTTAACACTATAATTATATGAAATCTTACCTTTTCATTTTACAAACCGTTGCTATTGTTTATCCTCATAATTGATCACGACAATTCATTTCAATTTACAGTATTTTATTCTCATCATAAATATACAATACTAGCACCCCGAGACTAAGCTGCGGTGCTCACGTACTTTGCTATCAAATCCTGGTACATCACGTACATAAGGATCACGCATTCCGAATCTCTAAGGAATCGTTTCATTAACAACAGTCACAAGCAATGGAGGCGAACATAGTTCACATCACATGGGTCACGCACATACCTACGCTCCCATGATCAGCAGACTTATTAACTTCTCAATAAGTCCTTCTCTGACCTATGTCCTCGAGGTACCAATCTAAATCCCCCCCGTAGGCACACAAAGATTAGATGGCCCTAAACGAACGTCAACCTCCCCAGATAGCAAGTACGGTAGGTATGTCATACACAGATAGCTACATATACTAAGCATTCAAACATCTTAGATATTACAAAGTTTATTAGTGGTATCCCTCTTGTTCTTGTACCCACTCTTAATATTATACGATTCACATGCCACCGGTTTATATGCATTTAAGTCATCAGTTATCCGCACTTCGTTATTAGTCACTCACGTTCTAAACCACAAATGTTATCCGGTTCAAGGCACTATCCTAAATTTTTTTACTCCTCAATGTATCCCAAATCTCCCAACTACACCCTCTAGTTGATAAAGGAAAGTCATCTCACCATTTAAATAAGACTATAGGATATTAGAAATCAAATCAGGCCAAAAAGCCATTCTGTCACCTCGTTAGAAGTGTCGTTCGAACGAGGTCGTTCGAACGAGTTCGTTCGAACGAATGGCTTCTAACGAGATCCCAACTCGTTAGAAGTCATACTGTCATCTCGTTAGAAGCTCGTTCGAACGACCTGAGCAGGTCTTCTAACGAGGTGGCAGTTTCGCCCAGAAATCCCTAAATTCGTTTTTTCCTCAATTTTTCACTCCTCCAAATCCACACCAAGTACATCCAAATTATGTTTTAACATGTATAAACTATTCCTAACCACACTAGATCATTCCTTAACATATATAAGGTGTCAATTCTTACAAATTATCATGGAATCAATGTGAATCTTCAAATTTATCCCAAAACTCAATGAACATGAACTCCAAATTTTCTTATGCCTAAATACCCATCAAAAATCCGTTTTTAATTCATCATATACAACTATTTACATATTAACTCAGTCCTTTAACATACTACATGCAAATCCTAACCCAAATTCAAATTTCTCCAACAAAGTTTCATAGTTTTTCTTCAAAATCAAGAAAGAAAGTTCTTACACTAAGCATGGAAGACATATTCAATGTATAAAAATACTAAATCACTTGCCTTATGATTTGACTCGTTGTTGAAGGATTGAAGGTTGACTTTCTTCTTCCTTTCTGCAGAATTTCTCCCAAGGTTGAAGGTTGAAGATGGTGGTTATGGGTTTTCTCTTTGGGAACCTCTTCTAACTTTTCCTATAACTCCCGTAGCCCTCTAAGTTGTAAAATGCTGGTAATGGGTTAAGTGGGTTACTAAATAACCTATAATTAACTCCCAAAATTAGTTGGTTAATATTCCCAAAATTTCAAAATTACCAAAATGCCCTTTTAAGTTGCCGGTTTAGCCTAAAAATTCCCCGGGACCCAAATTAAACCCCCGGCTAGTGTTTTCTGACTATTACTACCCTTCCGGACTCGTTGGCGCACTCAAAATGACCATTCGGTTGATAAAAATAAAATTCACTTTTTAATTCAAATATTTTCATTTCTGACGCGACTGGCACGCGCGTCCCAACTAAATTTCCCAAATTGCCGTATTTCAGTCTCGCGACAATTTCAGTATTTTCAATATTTGTATATTGCCATATGTACACAACATAATCAAATACCAACTCACATCTCGTTAGTATTATATCCGGATTAATTCTCAATTAATTCACATTTAATTTAATTACTCCCATAAATAAATATTGATAAAAGTACGGGGTATTACATACTTCCCCCCTAATAACAGAATTTCGTCCCGAAATTCGGAACTAAAAGGTACCTGGTAAAAATAACTCTGGATAACGTTCACGCATCTCATCCTCGCGCTCCCATGTGGACTCCTCAGCATTATGATGCCGCCACTGAACACGTACCAATGGTACTATCTTTGACCGTAGTTTCCGCTCGCTTCGGTCCAAAATAGCAATCGGTCCCTCCTCGTAGGAGCTATCAGGCTGGAGATCGATGTCCTCCAAAGCAATGTGAGTATGAGCCAAATCGTCCCTAAGATATTTCCTTAGCGAGGAAATATGAAACACATCATGAATCCTATGCAAATGCTCCGGTAACCCAAGTCTATATGCAACGGACCCAATCTGCTCGATGATAGGAAATGGCCCCACGTATCTCGGTGTCAGCTTCCCCTTCTTCCCAAAACGCATAATCCCCTTCATAGGAGATACTCTGAGTAAAACCTGGTCCCCCACTTTGAATTCTCTGAAGAACCTCTTCGCATCAGCATAGCTCTTCTGCCGATCCTGAGCTACCCGAATGCGACTCCGTATCAATTCTATCCTTGCCGAAGTATCCTGAATTACTTCCGGCCCAAGTAGTTTGTTGTCCCCCACCTCTAACCAACATGCTGGTGAACGACAAGGTCTACCGTACAAAGCCTCAAATGGATCCATGCCAATGGTGAACTGGTAGGAGTTATTATAAGCAAACTCCACCAGTGGAAGGTACTGCTCCCATCCACCCCCAAAGTCTATGATGCACATACGCAACATGTCCTCCAACATCTGATTTGTATGCTCGGTTTACCCATCGGTCTGCGGGTGATAAGCTGTACTCAACCGCAATTCCGTGCCCATGGCCTCCTGAAAACTCTCCCAAAACCGTGAAACAAATATCTTGTCTCGATCAGACACGATATTTAGGGGCACACCGTGAAGTCTCACTATTTCTGCAATAAAAATCTGGGCATACTGTCCCGTAGTATAATTTGTCCTTACGGGTAGAAAATGAGCGACTTTGGTCAACCTGTCCATAATTACCCAAATGGAGTCGTGACCCCTCTGTGACGTAGGTAACCCCGTGATAAAGTCCATGGAGATGCTCTCCCATATCCACATCGGGACCTCTAATGGCTGTAGAAGTCCTGCCGGTCTCTGATGATCCACTTTTACCAGCTGACAAGTGGCGCATTTAGAAACAAACATGGCGATATCTCTCTTCATCCCGCTCCACCAATACTGACGTCTCATGTCTTGGTACATTTTGTCCCCACCGGGGTGTACCGTGAATCGTGAGCCGTGCGACTCTGCCATCACCTCGTGTCGCAAGTCTTCCCCTTCCGGAACGACTAGTCTCCCATTGAAGCGTAATCCCCCGTCTGAGCTAACGGTATAGGACTCTGCTCCCTCTGCTAGTAATCGAACTATCTGCTCCTGACAGAACGAGTCATTTGCCTATGCCTTTACCACTCTCGTGACAATCTGCGATGTAACAGTCATCACAGACATGAACGATCGGGCCACTGCATCCTGGTGTCCCAACTCCTTCCACTTAGCCTTCCATAACTCAGCCACCTCATCTGCTGGCCTACGGCTCAACGCGTCTGCTACCACGTTAGCCTTCCCGGGTGATATTGGATATCAAACTGATAATCCTTCACAAACTCAAGCCACCTCCGTTGCCGCATGTTCAACTCCTTCTACGTGAATAGGTACTGTAGAGATTTGTGGTCCGTGAACAACCGGAACTTCTCCCCCAGGAGATAGTGTCTCCAAATCCGAAGTGCAAATACAACTGCCGCTAACTCCAAGTCATGGGTGGGGTAATTCTTCTCGTGAGGCTTAAGCTTACGGGAAGCATAAGCTATGGCCTGGCTCTCCTGCTGCAATACACCTCCAAGTCCTTGTAAGTACGCATCGGTGTAGACTAGATACTCAACTCCCGGTCTCGGCAATGCTAACACAGGTGCTGAGGTCAACTTGTCCTTCAACTCATCGAATGCCAACTGACAGGCATCGCTCCAAATGAATGGCACACCCTTACGAGTTAGATGTGTCAAAGGACCCGCTATCTTTGAGAAACCCTGAATAAACCTCTTATAGTATCCTGCTAGGCCCAAGAAATTACGGATCTCAGTCGGTGTCGTGGGCTGTCCCCACTCCCTCACCGTGGATACCTTCCCCGGATCAACATATATTCCCTGGTCTGAAATAATATGCCCCCAAAACTGAACTCCTTCAGCTAAAACCCACACTTCTCATATTTTGCATACAGCTCGTTCTGACGTAGTGTCTGCAAAACCTGCCTCAAATGCTCGACGTGCTCCTCTTCTGTCTGGGAGTAGACCAGAATGTCATCAATGAAGAGAATGACGAACTGATCTAGGAACTCTCTGAACACCTTATTCATCAAGTCCATAAACACGGCTGGAGCATTGGTCAAGCCAAAAGGAATAACCCGAAACTCGTAGGAACCATATCTCGTTAAGAAAACAGTCTTCGAGACGTCCTCTTCCCTGATACGCAACTGATGGTATCCTGATCGCAAATCAATCTTTGAGAAGAAAGAAACTCCTCTCAGCTGGTCGAATAAGTCATCGATTCGGGGAAACGGATACTTATTCCGTATCGTGACCTTATTCAACTCTCGGTAATCTACACACAACCTCAACGATCCATCCCTCTTATTTACGAACAACACAGGAGCACCCCACGACGAAGTACTCCTCCGGATAAACCCCTGACCTAACAAATGCTCAATCTGATCTCGTAACTCTCTCATCTCTGCTGGAGCCATACGGTAAGGTGCGCGGGCAATAGGCCGAGTGCCCAGCGTCAAATCGATTACAAAATCTATCTCCCTACTCGGAAGTAGTCCAGGTATATCCTGAAATACGTCGGCAAACTCCCTAACAATTGGAATCGCATCGAGTGGTATCACCACTTCCTTAGAGGTCTCCTCCTCTATATAGTACAAGTGAGTGGACGATCCTCCCTCAGGGCGAGGCATCGCCACTAAAAACATCTCCTGCCCGGGAATGGCAAAGATAATACTCCTACTAAAACAATCAATCATGGCTCGGTACGCAACTAGCCAATCCATACCAATAATGGCGTCATACTCAGTCATCTCTAACACTAACATATCAGCGGGAAAAGTAAACCTCCCGATCTCTATACCCATACCTCTACAAATAAGGGAAATCACGGAACCCCTACTCAACGGTGAATCTACACAAGTAATCGTGCTCTCGGCGGTGTCTAACAACCCAATGGTGCATGCAAATCTCATGGAAATGAAACAATGTGTGGCCCCCGTGTCAAATAAAATACGCCCCATAGTCCCTTGAATAGAGAACATACCCTCAATGGTCGGTGGATCCTGTGGGGCTGCGGCATGCTGGAGCTGATACACTCTCCCATACTGAAGCTGTCCTTGCTGAACTGGGACCGCTGGAATGGTTGGTAGTGCTGCCATCTGTGGTGGTGCTGGGAGGGCGGCGGGAAACATAGGTCTCTGTGGCTCATGTCGGGCACCCTGTTGCTGCTGCTGTGGGGCCCTGCCCCTATCAGGACAATCTTGGCATTTGTGGCCAGTCTTGCCACAAACATAACACTTCCCCGGGAAGTTTCCCCCTGGCTATCCCTGCTGTCCTCGGCCCTGGTGGCCGTTTCCATTCCTCCCCTGGCCATGTTGGCCCTGCTGAAACTGCTGTTGCTGACCATTCTGACCCTGATGGCCGTTCGGACCCTGATGGCCCTGCCTGAAACCTCCCTGTCCACTTCTGAAATTTCCAGATCTGAACCTCTTAGAATCCCCCTGCTGAGAACCCTGGTCACCCTGCCTGTACTGTCCCTGAGCAGATTGTTCCCCGCTGGCACCATTTCCCCCGGTCCTGCCCTGATGGCTGGACTCTCCTGACCTCTTGATCTCAGACATGTGAAAGCGGTGATCCTGGCAATGTAGCAGTGCGGCGTTAACCACATCAGAATAAGTGGCCAACGAGAGATTCCCCAACAAATGCTGACGGATCCTCCAAGTCAATCCATCTGTGAACTTTTGAATCTTCTTCTCCTCAGTCGGTATCTCATCCGGAATAATGTTCAATAGATTAGTGAATTCGGCCTCATACTCAGCCACAGTCTTTCCCTCCTGCTTGAGGTTCATCAATTTCCTCCTCATCTCCGTGTGAACAGCTGACGGAAAATATTTGCGGTCGAACCGCACCCAGAACTCCTGTATAGTGAGAGTGTCCCTCTCCTCTGCGGTGGTAATGGACTCCCACCACTGCAATGCAGATCCTACTAGCTTGAAAGTAGCTAGTATCTGCTTCTGAACATCGGTGCACTCGTACATCCTTAAGTGCCTCTGAATATCCTTCCTCCACTGACTGGATACCACAACATCGGAGCTACCTGCAAACTCCGGAGGGTGTGCTTTCTGAAAAGCATCACGAACGCGTTCCCAAGAAGACGAGAATGCATGTGCCTGAACTGGCGCGGCTACCGGTGCCTAGGGCGGTGCCTGCTGTACAACGGCTAGGGCGACATTTACCGCTTGTGCTACAATAGCTGCAACCTCGGCGGCATTCATAGTGCCCTGAACTGGTGCAGGCTGTGGTTCTGGCTGTGCATCCCTAGGAACCCGTTGCGCACGTCGTGGAGGCATCTGAAATGAGAGTAAAGTCTATAAGTTCGCAGTTATTAACTCAAAATAGCTGAAGAGCGAAGCACACACAAAAGAATACAACAGTCCTAAAATATAGGGCTCTACATCAAAGAAAGCTCAGCGGAAACATAATAAGCCTTACAGATCCTAAGGACACTAGAACCTGATGCTCTGATACCACCTGTGACACCCCGACTAATTAAATACTGGGTAGCTACTCCTTTATTAAATTAATACAAAATGCCAAGTTGGTTCAGTTAATAACATCACTGTCGAAAACATTTTAATAATTACTAACCACCTAGTATTTTAAAAGTGAGTTGTCAAATTTTAAATTAAATCTGATTAACATGCAATAAATAAATTTATAAAAAGTTAACATAACCATTCACAATAAAGTCTCAATAGAGTAACCATAAAATCACCGACCAATAAATAAGAGTCTGGAGGAAAACTCCTCACAACAAACCAAAGTCCGAATAAATAAAACAAGTCTGCATCACTAAGATTACTTACATTCCAAAGTCTGAAATAACTGAATAATTAAAATGTCTCTAAAAGGAATGGGCGACATGCCCAACAAATGATAAAACTGATAATGGAATCAAGATCGAAGATGGAGGCGTCTACTGTCAAAGCCCTGTAGCTTCCACAACACCTACAACTCGTCACCTGAACGAAATGTCTATGCATGGTGTCCTTGTGGCTGGGCACCTAAAAGGTTTTTACAAAAAGAAATAGATTTGGAAGCAAACGGGTCAGAGCCCGAATGTGAAGTAATTTATAAAATATGCAAGTGTTTAATATCTTTAAACAGTAAATATAAAGTACATGATAGTGTGTTCACTCACATGAATTCCTCACCTCTCAACTAATCTTGCACTCCTATCGTACCCATACCCATTTCTAGTTACCCCCAAATCTATCTAGTCCAATGCTAAGTCTAACATTATTTTATAAGGTATCCAATTCAAGTCCCAACATCTTCCATTTAATAGAGTATTGCACGTTATTCCATAGTTTCCCACTTTAACACTATAATTATATGAAATCTTACCTTTTCATTTTACAAACCATTGCTATTGTTTATCCTCATAATTGATCACGAAAATTCATTTCAATTTACAATATTTTATTCTCATCATAAATATACAATACTAGCACCCCGAGACTAAGCTGCGGTGCTCACGTACTTTGCTATCAAATCCTGGTACATCACGTACATAAGGATCACGCATTCCGAATCTCTCAGGAATCGTTTCATTAACAACAGTCACAAGCAATGTAGGCGAACATAGTTCACATCACATGGGTCACGCACATACCTACGCTCCCATGATCAGCAGACTTATTAACTTCTCAATAAGTCCGTCTCTGACCTATGTCCTCGAGGTACCAATCTAAATCCCCCCCGTAGGCACACAAAGATTAGATGGCCCTAAACGAACGTCAATCTCCCCAGATAGTAAGTACGGTAGGTATGTCATACACAGATAGCTACATATACTAAGCATTCAAACATCTTAGATATTACAAAGTTTATTAGTGGTATCCCTCTTGTTCTTGTACCCACTCTTAATATTATACGATTCACATGCCACCGGTTTATATGCATTTAAGTCATCAGTTATCCGCACTTCGTTATTAGTCACTCACGTTCTAAACCACAAATGTTATCCGGTTCAAGGCACTATCCTAAATTTTTTTACTCCTCAATGTATCCCAAATCTCCAACTACACCCTCTAGTTGATAAAGGAAAGTCATCGCACCATTTAAATAAGACTACATGATGTTAGAAATCAAATCAGGCCAAAAAGCCATTCTGTCACCTCGTTAGAAGTCTCATTCGAACGAGTTCGTTCGAACGAATGGCTTCTAAAGAGATCCCAACTCGTTAGAAGTCATACTGTCATCTCGTTAGAAGCTCGTTCGAACGAGGTCGTTCGAACGACCTGGGCAGGTCTTCTAACGAGGTGGCAGTTTCGCCCAGAAATCCCTAAATTCGTTTTTTCCTCAATTTTTCACTCCTCCAAATCCACACCAAGTACATGCAAATTATGTTTTAACATGTATAAACTAATCCTAACCACACTAGATCATTCCTTAACATATATAAGGGGTATATTCTTACAAATTATCATGGAATCAATGTGAATCTTCAAATTTATCCCAAAACTCTATGAACATGAACTCCAAATTTTCTTATGCCTAAATACCCATCAAAAATCCGTTTTTAATTCATCACATACAACTATTTACATATTAACTCAGTCCTTTAACATACTACATGCAAATCCTAACCCAAATTCAAGTTTGTCTAACAAAGTTTCATAGTTTTTCTTCAAAATCAAGAAAGAAAGTTCTTACACTAAGCTTGGAAGACATATTCAATGTATAAAAATACTAAACCACTTGCCTTATGATTTGACTCGATGTTGAAGGATTGAAGGTTAGCTTTCTTCTTCCTTTCTGCAGAATTTCTCCCAAGATTGAAGGTTGAAAATGGTGGTTATGGGTTTTCTCTTTAGGAACCTCTTCTAACTTTTCCGATAACTCCCGTAGCCCTCTAAGTTGTAAAATATTGGTAATGGGTTAAGTGGGTTACTAAATAACCTATAATTAACTCCCAAAATTCGTTGGTTAATATTCCCAAAATTTTAAAATTACCAAAATGCCCTTTTAAGTTGTCGGTTTAGCCTAAAAATGCCCCGGGATCCAAACTAAACCCCCGGCTAGTGTTTTCTGACTATTTCTACCCTTCCGGACTCGTTGGCGCACTCAAAATGACCATTCGGTTGATAAAAATAAAATTCACTTTTTAATTCAAATATTTTCATTTCTGACGCGACTGGCACGCGCGTCCCAACTAATTTTTCCAAATTGCCGTATTTCAGTCTCGCGACAATTTCAGTATTTTCAATATTTGTATATTGCCATATGTACACAACATAATCAAATACCAACTCACATCTCGTTAGTATTATATCCGGATTAATTCTCAATTAATTCACATTTAATTTAATTACTCCCATAAATAAATATAGATAAAAGTACGGGGTATTACATTTCAATTTATTTATTTGGTGTTTTTATTTGTAGTTGAATAAGTCCCAAATCTATAGTCCCCTTTTGAAAATCAAACAACTTAAAGGTGTTGTTTGAATGGGTAACTTTGTAATCTCACCTAATTTTATATATTATTTTTGGAAATACGACCATTCATTCGTGATAGAGGGAGCACCATTTTTTGGGGCCTCTTTTAGCTGATTGAATTTATCTTGTATTGAAACTTTATTTATCGCAAATGAGGTTCTGTTTTTCTGCAATCTACTGCTAATTTTGATTTGATTATTATGATACCCATTACGGTTGCCTCAGCTGAAGAAAATTTTCAATGTTAAAATTAATAACATCTTAATTATTGTATGATCGGTTCCAAGAAAGATTAAATAAATTAGCTATGTTATCTATTGAAAATAGTAGTAAAAAATTAAATTTGATAGGGTAATTGATAATTTCAAAATGCGAGAAGAACACATTTGAGCAAATTCTTCGTGCTTACAGTTGCGATTGATTAATTGTAATGTATTTTCATGACTTTTATGGTGCTTTTTTTGTGTTTTCCACTTTGCTATAATTTTTTTGTGGTTTTCATTTTAGGTTAATATGTATAAAAGCCCCAACTTGAAAGTTCAGCCACCAAAATGGCAGGGGCCACCCTGCCGACTTCTATTACATGTGCCCAAGAGAGTTCATTCTCGCAACTCAGGGATGATAGTTGTCCAAAGAACCCCTTTATTGTTATTGCATTTCAAGAACCATTACATGTATACATTATGGAATTAAGAGCAAGGATCTAAAAAGCACAAGACGCGAGGTGGGTGTGGGATGGGTGCCTAGTCTTAGGTGCACGTAGGCGTTTAATTCGTTTTTTATATACAAACCAAGTATACTTTGAAATTTAAGTTACTAACAATTACTATAAATTTACTTCTAACATTACTAATATTTCTTTAAATTTTCATACATAAATAAAAGACATTTTCACTCAAAGTTCATTATGATATATTGAATGCTAATAAACTAGTTAATCATAACGATTCGTAAGTACGTATTATATCCAAATTGATTTACACATGAACAAATTTACTTCTAACATTACTAATATTTCTTTAAATTTTCATACATAAATAAAAAATATTTTCACTCAAAGTTCATTACGATATGTTGAATGCTAATAAACTAGTTAGTCATAACGATTCATAAGTACGTATTATATCCAAATTGATTTACACATGAACATTGGTAGCAATAGTTTAAATCCCTACACTTTTAAAGTTACTAATATTTTCTTTGAAGTCCCATATTAAAAAAAATTGCTAACACTATGACAAAGAGTACAAATATTTCACACACAAAAAATAACGCTACACACACACACACACACACAAATATATATATATATATATATATATATATATATATATATATATATATATATATATATATATATATATATAAGAAACTATATGCGGTAACCCATTTTTTACAAGCCCAGGAGAGTAGTTGACCAATATAACTCGAGTTATATTGATCCGACCCAAATCATGACTTAACTTCTACACGGGCAATTTAGTTAGAGGAGGATACTCGCGGATATGGTCAAATCAGGTGACAAGAATCTCGATCGAGATATTCAAGCACCTCATGGCCAATCCAAGCATAAGGGAGTTCCTTAAACAACTCAAACTATGCAACAAGCATATGTATAAATTGTACTCCTAGACCTGGGGCAAAGGGATGAAAACTGTAATCTTTGAGAGATACTTAATAAGGAAATAAAACAACCTCTCCGTGGACATAGGCAAGTTGTCGAATCACATACATTGTTGTTGTGTGTGATTTCATTTACTTTTTGCTCTTTTTCTTGATTGCTTTTGTGAATCTTTTATTGTGAATTTTTTTTCACTCACAATTGGCGCCGTTTGTGGGAATCGACTTGTATTCCTACGAAAGAATTCATTACCAGAAAGCCATCAATGTATCACCACAGCAACAACATTCCACAAGCCGACGATGTTCAGGAAGAGCCTGTCCCTCCCAGGGTTAGATCTGAAATTCGTCAACATTCAAACCCAAGGTTTCGCCAAGAAAGGCAACCTTCAGAAGAAAGTCATGGACCTCTAAGGTCCACTCAGATTTCCAGGCTGGTTGACGTCTATGAAATTCGACTTCGAGAACAAGAAGAGGTGATGCGCCGCCAAGAAGAAGATAATGCTCGCCTTAAGAGGCGACTGGAAATAATGGAGAGTGATATCTCCAGGAACGCAAGGTGGCGTCACGACATGACTCCTAGCCCTTAGGGGGGAAACTCCCCAGCCGAGGAAGGATCCCAAATCGTGACCAGGAAAGAACCGAACGTGATAGATCAAAGTGATCACGATCAGAGCTTGGCCACTAGGAGAGGGGCCACAGAGACTATGATGTACCAAGAGAGGATTTAAGGATTCTAGTCCATAGGTAGATGGACCAACATCCGGCACACCGAGGAGCCAGATCGACTAGAGGGCTTCCTTGAAGAGCTCTAAATTCTCAGATGAAGACCCTTTTATCAAGGGAAATCTAACGCGACGAGCCCCCCAAGAAGTTCGCTGTCCCCAGGTTCAAGATCTATGACGGAAAAACAGACCCCATAGATCATGTTAGGTAATATCGGCAGGCAAATGATCTTGTGGAGCCACAACAACCCACTGATGTGAAAAATATTCCCTTCTAGCCGACACGATGTAGCACATAAGTGGTTTGATGTAGCACACGATGTACCACAACAACAGGTGGAGCGACTAGGCTCTGATACCAATTGCTGTAAATGACGTCACATGGGAGCAAGAAAAGATAATTCTCTCTCAAACTCTCTTTAATCAAATCTCATAAAATGGAAGAATGCCTCAAATGAGGTTACAAAATGGGTATTTATAGGAAGGAGGTTTCTTGGCCTCTAAGCTAAGAATCTAATTATATTTATGTCCTTAAGAACCAATTAACCTTCCTTCCTTTAAATACTAAACAAAAGTAAAAATACGATGAATACTAAAAATACGAGGAAGACTAAAAAATAACAAAAATACAATAAAACCCTAAAAATAACCCCAATTCTTCATTCACATCATTCTCTCCGCCTTTGAAAAAGTTCATCCTCGAACTTTAAAATTGAGGTCGAATGCAAAAAAGTCTCCAAAATTACGGAAGAAACAAAACTTTGAGGGGCCAAAATTGAATTTCTGAAATTTGGAAGAAATTTCTTGAATTCGTGCGGCTTCATCTTCTTCCTCATGCCGCTCATGTCAATCATCAAAAATATCGACCACCCGGATAAAAAATCAAGGTTTTGATGTGAAACCCTAGTTTTTGCAATTGTTGGTGGGTTTTGGATGGGTCGAGATAAAGAAACACTGGTTCTTGATCAAAAAATTTGTTGTCGGCCACCATTTAGGTGATCCGAGTAGGGAATAGGGAAAGATAGGGCCACCCAATGGGTTTTATCACAAAATTGGCGCCCATTGGAGCCAGGAACTGTTCATCCACCGTCATCGGAGCCAATAGAGGCTGTCCGAGCTGTTTTAGTGCCGAATTTTGGTCGAATTTATTAAAAATAGCCGGTCGCAAGCCAGAGGAGCAGATCGGTCCTGATTGAAGCAGGTCGACCCTGTTTCTTATTGATTCGTGGACGCCGGAATGGATCTGGGGCAGAGATGTACTGTCAAAGAAAATCAAGGTCGGCCTGAGTTGGGAAAAGTCGAAAATTTCTTGGAACCCATGGTCGTGGTCAGATATATACGAGAATAGGAGTTCGGGGCTTGCTGAGTCAGATCTGAAGGGTTTTGGCCTTATGAAAAAGGAGAAGAGGTTTTTTGGAGACCGTCGGCCACGTGTATGGTGGTCCGACCAAGGGATTGGGACTGGATTTGGACCATTGGGATTATTTTTGGGGTTTCTTGATGTTGGTGGCATCGCACATGGAGGCCAATGGACCAGGGAGGGCCGCTGGTCATTGCAAGGGCATTAGGCCTCTGTTATGTGGGGTTTTGGAGTGGAAATAGGTAAGAAAAGGTCACTGTGGCTGGTCAGGATTCTTCTGGGCAGAATTGATTGTTTTGGATTGGTTGGGCAGTGGTTTGGGTTGTGGGATGTTTCTTGATGTGGTGGTGGTGTTTTGGAGATAAATGGGGCTAGGGCTAGTTTTTTAGGGGTAAAAGGGTAAAAATTGTTGTGGAAGCTTGGGTAGATGTGTTTTGGGGGCTAGGGTTAGGGTTTTGAGGTATTACTAGGGATGTGTGAGGGCGGTCCGTGATGGTTTCCGGTGATGGAAGTCGTGCATTCATCACATCCATTTGAACCTTCAATTGGTTGAGGGCTTCCATGATTTTATCGAAAGGGTTTGCCGTGGAGGTGTTCATCCTTTCTTGAACCCACCTTGACGTTGTTTATGAGTTTTTATTTTTTTATAACAATAACAACAACAATGGGTGGAGCGACTAGGCTCTGATACCAATTGACGTAAATGACGTCACATGAGAACAATAAAAGATAATTCTCTCTCAAACTCTCTCTAATCAAATCTCATAAAATGGAAGAATGCCTCATTTGAGGTTACAAAAGGAGTATTTATAGGAAGGAGGTTGCTTGGCCTCTAGACTAAGAATTTAATTACATTTATGTCCCTAAGAGCCAATTAACCTTCCTTCCTCTAAGTACTAAACAAAAGAAAAAATACAACGAATACTAAAAATAAAAGGAAGACTAAAAAATAACAAAATACAATAAAACCCTAAAAATACTAAAAATAACCCCAATTCTTTATTCACATCAATATGTGTGTGTGTGTGTATGCAGGGGCATGTGTGTGCATGTGTGTGTGTGGGGTGGGTGGGGGTGGGGTGGGGGGAGTGTGGTGGGGCGGGGGGGAGTGATGGGTGATAATGGGGGTGAGGGTGGCAGTGGCAGGGCAGGGGGATGAGTGGGGTTGGGGTTGGGGGCGGGGGGGATGTGAGAGAATCAATTTGGGGATCATTTTTTTTGTGGTGGTGGTGGTGGTGAGAGAATCAATTTGTGTTTGGTTTTGGTGTTAGAGATTTTAGTGTGTTGTTTTCAATTTGGGGATCAATATATGGAATGTCACATGTGCGTGTATAATTCCGAAAATAGTATTAATGTTGTGTGTGGACTTTATACTTTGTCCAAATAGTGTTACCATCCCCTTAGCTCCTAATGAAATGGACTGAAACATATGAAATGCTCTAAACATTAATAACCTTTTTAATTTGTATACATTGTAATTCTATATGACTCGTTTCTCTAAATTGAAATTAAATTCTAATTGGTATTGATATTGGTGTAAATTGAAATTCAATTTGAATTGATATTGATAATGGTATAAATTGGTATAAGTTTTAGTTCTTATGCGTACTTTAAATTAAATGAAACATACTTTAAATTACATAATTAAATGAAATCTCTCGAATTGTGATAAGACATAATTAAATGAAACATACTTTAAATTACATATAGTCGCATAGATACTAAACTTGTAGTTCTTATGGTACGCATTCAATAGCCCGCCCTTAGACCCATTCGAGAGACATTACCCCTGTAATGAGATCTCTCGAGTTGTCTCGTTTGGGCAGTTTGGGACTACATAGTTTCTGTACAATAATATTCTTAGTGTCTTAAACTTGTTACTTTTGGGGGAAGTTCTGCAATCGTATCTTAATGTTCTCTGGGTACACACTTTCTAATCTATGTCGTGTACTTGGAGAACTATGGGGATATGTTTCTGAATTTTCCTTAAATTGGAACAATGTGCATGAGTTGTTAAGTGTATTACAGAAATACGCAGTCTTAAGTGGGATAGGACCACTTATCCTTTAGAGGAGATGGAGGAAATAGGAATTAATATTATAAATTAAATTTTAATTTCAATTTCAAATTAAAATTGAATTTGAATTTGAATGCTCAAATAAATTTATGCATAAAAACTAGACTTTTAGTTCTTATGCGTACGCATTCAATAGGTGATTGTTTATACTAATGGGAACTAAATATTCACACTTTTGTTTATGCTAATCCACGAATATACGCTTATTACCCATAATAGGTGATTGCTTGTAGTAGCTGTAATGGGATATCCTAAATATAAAGAGTGGATGAGTGAGGCAAATAGATTAGGGAATGTGTTTCGCAGAGGTGCTAATGAATTTGTGAAGTATGCAAAGTGATGTCATAATGATGAAGAGTTTCCGTATCCGTGTGCTAGGTGTAAGAATGGTATGGTGCTTGAGTGGAAAACAGTTGAACTACATTTGTTAAGATGGGGTATGCAAGATAGTTATTGAATTTGGGTTTTTCACGAGGAACCAAAAATTCCTTTTGTCCCCAAGTAACCTTCACAACAACCTTCAACAAGTAGGATAGATGTGCAAGGGAAGGATGGCAATGTAAATAATAATATGCTAGAGGATTTAGTTGATGATGCATATGGAGTTCATGAAGCGGAAGATAATGATGTCACTAATGATGTACACGGTTCATGTGCTCATGAAGATATCGGGATAAACCTTAATAAAGACTACCAAAGTTTAAAATTTAAGGCGAGCCAGCCGTAATACCCTGGCTGTGACAAAGATCAACAACTTTACATGCCATGGTTGGTTTGCATATATTGAAGACCCAATATGGTTTTTCTGGCAGTAGCGTGACAGGAATTTTGAATTGGGTGAAGGGCTTGATACCTAAGAAGAATATGCTTCCAAACAACTATCATACTATGAAAAACAATTTGAAAGGTTTGGTAATGAAGTATAAATCAAATCATGCTTGTGTGTATGATAACATACTATACTGAAAAGAGTATGAAAATATTGATTGATATCCGATATCCGATGAACCTAGATATGTCCAATCCACTAGCAAGGAAGGCACAAGCTCAAAAGTGCCTCAAAAAGTGTTGAAATATTTTCCTGTTGGGCCTAGATTAAAGAGGTTTTTCACAGTATCATGGATAGCGGAGGTAATGACGTGGGATGCTAGGGTAGAAGCAGGGGAAAATCTCATGTGCCATCTTATTGATTATACATCTTGGAAGATGATGATTTTGAGTATCCCTATTTTGCTCGAGAACAGCGTAACATTCATTTGGCAGTATTAACAAATGGTTTCAATCCATCTGGAAATCTAAGTGCCAATAAGTGGCCAGTGATCCTAGCCCCACTTAACCTCCCTCCTTCATAGTGTATGAGACCTGAATTTTTGATGCTGTCTTTGTTGGTCCCTGGGCCAAAGGTACCAAGTGAGGACATCGATGTCTACCTGTCTCCTTTGATAGAAGAATTAAATGAGTTGTGGAAAGAGGTTGTGCAAGCATTTTACTCTTTTAAAAGATAAGAGTTTATGCTGAAAGCTATGTAGATGTGGGAAATTCATGATTTTCCAACTTATGGGACATTATCCAGTTATGTAGTACATGGTTATTTGGGGTGTCCTATTTGTGAAGAGGAGACTGTATCTCTTCGTCTCCTCGCTAGCTCAAAAAATGTGTATCATTGCCATAAGAGGTTTTTACCCCCCTCTCATAGTTTTAGATTTGAGAAAATGTTCCAATTTTTTACCGGACGGGGTTGAACATAGGCTACGACCGAGAATACTTTCAGGCTCAAAAATTAAAAGTAAATCTTCTGATTGTGGCCCTGATATGCCAGGTAAGAATCCTAAATTTAAGAATGTCAAGCATAAGAAGACCCCAATTGGGAATGAAATCGAGACAAGAAAGGCATGATCTAGGAGGTCAATTTTATTTGACTTGCCTTATTAGAAGAATAACCTAGTGCGCCATGTATTAGATGTGATGCACGCAGAGAAGAACATCGCTGAACATATTGTGGGCACATGCCTTGGTGGGAGTCATTCGAAGGATGGAGAAAATGCACGAAAAGCCTTAAAGCATTGAAACTTAACCCACAACTATGGTTGGAGAAGACAGTAGGGGAAGGACAATAATTCCCCCTGGTGCGTTTACTTTGACGAGTGAGGAAATGAAGGTGCTTTTAGACAAAATATATAATCTGAAAGTTCCATCTAATTTTTTGTCCAACTTGCAAAGGATTGTGAATTATGCTACCCATGATTTTCATAAGTGTAAGTCCCACGATTGACCTGTGATCATGTAATTGGTTACTCTATTGTTTAATCACTGTTTCTCCAAGCACAAAGATTTGCGGAGGACTACTATGCAAATTAGTATTTGCTTCTCACTTTTATGTGAGAAGGTAGTCAATTGAGATAATATAGTGGAAAAATTGGTGGTGAACGAAGCGATTTGTGTCTTGGATAAGTACTTTCCCCCATCTTTCTTTGACATAAGTGTTCATTTGTTGGTACACCTATGCGATGAGGCACTTCTTTGTGGCCAAGTTAGGTATCAGTGGATGTATCCGTTTGAAAGATTGATGAAAGTTTTCAAAGATTATGTCAAGAATACACGATACATTGAAGGATCAATTGCAGAGGAATACATCACCGTTGAGTCATCAATCTACACTCGAGAATATATGTCTGACTCGACCAGCGTAGATGATAATGATGAGTTCATCAATGAGGGTGGTCATGTGATGGGCAAACGAGTGAAATTAACGAGTTTGCAACATGAACAAGTATCTCGTTATCTATTTGACCCACATGAAGATGTCGAAGAATGGAAAAAGTAAATTTAAATATTTTAACTTTTACCATATTTTAATTTTTACCTGATTAATTTTGTAATACGTTCGTCACAATCTATGCAGAAAATATGAAGCCGGGAGTGTGTATGCGCGGGGGGCAGTGTGTGTGTATAAATTGAAATTGATATTGGTATGTATTGTTATTATTGGATTTGAGCATTAATTCAAAGTGCATGACCCAGGAGTGTGTATGCGGGGGGGGAGGGGGGGGGGGAGGGAGAGGAGGCAGTGTACGTGTGTAAATTGAAATTGGTACTGATATTGGTATAAATTAAAATTGATATTGATATTGGTATGTATTGTTATTATCAGATTTGAGCATTAATTCAAAGTCCATATACATGTTTGTACTAATAATAACAATTTTTGCAAAAATTGACTTCATTCGGGCGCTTTAGCGGAGGCGATGGGGGCTCCTTGGCCAGTAGGCCCCCAAATGGGGAAAATTGGGTTCCATCGTTAAGAATACAACATTATTGTCTAGAGCGCTAGAGTTTCTAAAGGCGATCGTAGTCCCAGGGTACACTGATTGGAGGGCCGTGCCTATTGACCTCAAGTTGAACATCTGTGGGGCACTACAGGTAGTGTATTTATATTTGTATTTATATTTATATTTATATTTATAAGCAACTAACACTTACTTTCTTTTTGGTTTGAATTTTTTGACAGAAATAATTCGGCCTGCCTGCATATCTCCGCGACTCGACGTTGGAGCAACTGAGGGATCAATATAAGACCTGAAAGAAGAATTTACGAGCACAGTACTTTAGGAAGACTCGAGAGTCCATTCAGAGACTTCGTGACACCGTCCCCCCGAAGGATCCGATCTCATTGGCATAGTAACAAAAGTTTATCAAAAATGAGACCAATGAGCGGTAATTGGAATCTCTATAATCGGGGAGGGACAACCGGGCAAAAAAGTTGGATGTAAACTACTTCAGGCGGATGTGTTACGCCGAGGTGGAGCACAGGATGGTAAGTTTTTATTTTTCTTTAATTTTAGTTATTCTAATTTAGCATTATTTTTTCGTTACTTACTAATTCTGTATTATTTTATTTCAGGACACGGGGAGTGGCCCTGGGGGAAGGCCACATAGGCTCGATGCCTATGTGGCAATTAGAACAAAAAAGGGCAAGGACAAGGAGGTGGCCCTGAGCGTCGCAACCACCATTGTAAGTTATAAATGTTTAATTTTTTTAATTATGTTATAATTTTTTATTTACTTAATTAACTAATCGTGTACTTTTTGTCTTTTCAGGCAAAGCTTAAGGAAGTGCATAAGTCACAGTCTGATGCCGATAAAGCATCTTGGCTACGGACGCACTCAACCAATTTCTCGGGCCGGATCGCAAGGGGAGGACTAGGGGGTGAGCTCAAGGGTGGGGAAGTCTAGGATCATCGGAATGGAGACGAGAAACAGCGGGTTGGGACATAAGGTGGACTCCCATGATGCTAAGCTATCAAGGTTGGAGGCGATGGTCCTAGATATGTATGCCTTCATGAAGCGTCAGTTGGGCAAGGGCAAGGGAAAGCAGAAGGAGAAGGAGAGGGAGAAGGAGAAGGAGGTAGAGGTAGACGAGGATGAGGCCGAGGACGAGGATGCCATTTCTTCATCGCCGATACGCACGGACTCAACGCCATATGATGATCCATTTCCCATCGTGATGTACGTCGAGCGGGCTATGTCAACAATCGGTTGGTCGAGCGTGTTCCTACACGACATATATTGTGGGGAGCCAATAGCGAGGGGGTTTAGGGATCCGAGCTTCCTCCTCGGTATGTCGGTTCATGGATGTCCCCTCCAAGACATTGAGACAAGAGTGCGCGTCGCACATGTGGTGGAGGGAAATGAGAACTCACCTTTGTGGTTGCGCGAACAATGCGACGTTCAACATATTATGGGGTGTCTCAATTCATATGTCATGTGACCTTCATTCCTTCTCCAACCTGCTCCTTCTTCATGACATTATTTCTATCTTTTTATTTGGATATTTGGATATTGGATTGTATTTATAGTTTTTGATTTTGGTACATGTTGGTTTAGATATGGATATTTGGATATGGATTATATATGCCATGTTTTGGTATATTATTTCTATTTTATTTGGATATATGTTGTTTGGAAAGGTACAATTTTGCTATAACTGGTACATATATATTGTTGGGTAGTGGCAGTGGCCATACTGCCAGTAGTTTTTTTTATAATTCTGCCTAGAATTATCACAGTCCAAGACCATGACAAGTCCGTGACAAAGAAACTTGTCACGAACTTTTATCGTGATAAATATTGTCAAGGTCAAAGATCGTGATAGGACCGTGACAAGTCTAATGAACTTATCAAGATCTTTGACCGTGACAAGTCCGTGAGAAAGAAGTTGTCACCCCCAACTTCTCACGATCAAAGACCTTGAAAAGTTGGACTTATCACGGTCAAAGACCGTGACAAGTCGGCTATTTTGGTGTATTGGACAACCAGAAGAAAGGAAGTAAGAACGGGGGAAATAATGGCTCCAAAGGTGGAGGTAAGAATGATCCCTTCAAGTCATTCCAGGCTGTTAACACGATCTTTAAGGAACCCATTTACAAGATCCTCAGTAAAATCAAGGACGATCCCTTCATCAATTGGCTGAAGAAGATGGACGGAGATTCGACTACGAGAAACAACGCACTGAGGTGCGCATTCCACAAAGAGGGTGGTCATTGAACAAAAAATTACAAAGATCTGAAGTCACACCTAAAAGAGATAGTTCAGGTAGGGCACCTTAGCGAGTACATTGACAAGAAAACATATAAAGTTGCAGCTAATAGCGAACAGAAGCCAGACAATGTCCTCGATGATGATACATGACACGAGTTTACAGTTATTCATGGGGCGTTAGGCCTCAAAAAAATTTGAGGCAATGCCATTAGAATGGAACTAAAAAAGGTGACTGCCGTGATGGGAGATTTTCAGATTAACCCAGCCAAAACTCAAGCTGGAAGCATATCATGTTCACCGCAGATGATTTGGTTGGGGTAAGGATCCCACATCATGAAGCATTAGTAATCATTCTCAGGATTGCTAACTGGGATATCGAAAAGTTACTGGTGGACCAGGGGACTTCATCCAAAGTGATGTATCTAGACCTATTCAACAAACTGAAATTGAATGTCGCCGACCTTAAAGAAGCCACTGTTCCATTGGTTGGCTTCACAAGAAGGATTACCATGCCATTAGGGAAGATCACCTTGCCAGTCAGGGCAGGGAACATCTCGAAGTTAATCATGTTTTTAGTTGTGGACATTGAGTCCCCATAACATTCTATATTGGGCAGAGGTTGGATCCACGCAATGAAGGTTGTTCCATCCAGCTATTATCAAAAGATCAAATGCATCACAGATCGTGGAGTGGTAGAGATTCTTAGCGATCAGGCTACAGCCCAAAAGTGCTTCATTGTAGCCATCCTCACAAAGAAGGAGAAAAAAGAGAGCTTGAGAATGCCTAGGGGAAGCCCCAGGAGGGTGACGTTCCCTCTAAATAGAAATTATGGTAGGGTCAACCAGGGGTGGAAGAGACCAGGGTCCACCCCGTAGATAGGGTCGTAAAAAACCTGGAAGAAGTTGTAGTCAATGACAACTTGATAGAAATAAAGTTTTTGATTGGATTTGCTCTCACCGATCAGGAAAAAAGGGAACTGGTTGCATTTCTGAAAAGAAACATAAATGTTTTTTCATGGGAGCCTTACGAGTTGCCTGGGATCGACCTTAGCTTGGCATGTCATCGCCTACATGTAGATCCTACTTTTAAGCCCATCAATCAAAAGGCTCGTCGAACGTCTCCCGAGAAGGCCAAGGCAATGGAGAAAGATGTAGGGAAATGATTAGATGTAGGATCCATCAGGGAAGTTCAGTTCCCCGTATAGTTGTCCAACCCAGTGGTGGTTCTTAAGGGCAATGGCAGTTGGAGGGTGTGCATCGCTTTCACTAACCTCAATGGGTCATGTCCCAAAGATAGCTTCCCTCTACCGAAGATAGATCAACTGGTCGACACCACAATAACTCATAAAAAAATGAGCTTTCTTGACGCTTACTACGAATATCATCAGATTGTCCTATAAGGGCCCGACCAAGACAAAACCACCTTTATAAAATCAATTAGGTTGTACTCCTATAAGGTAATGCCATTTGGCCTCAAGAACACTGGGGAATCTTACCAAATATTGGTAACCAAGATATTCAGTAAACATATGGGAAAGACGATGGAAGTGTACATCAACGACATGATCGTCAAAAGAAAGAACAAGGCCGATCACCTCTCTAACCTAACAGCAACCTTTAAAATCCTCAGGAAGTATCGAATGAAGCTTAACACAAGTAAGTGTTCATTCGGGATCCAGTCAGGAAAATTCTTAGGCTACCTAGTAAGTAAAAGGAGAATTGGGCAGTTCACATCGATGCCGTCACCAAGGTCCAGCCTCCTTAGACTTTGAGAGATGTCCAAAATCTCACTGTAATGCTCGCTGCACTTAATCGCTTCATCTCCAAGTACTTGGAGCACTTCAGACCATTCTTTCAGCTATTAAAGAAAGGCAAAGGCCTAATATGGAAAGAAGAATGATCGAAAGCTTTGGAAGAGGTCAAGTCCTACCTTAGTAAGCCCCCACTGTTGGTAATTCCAGATGACAGAGAACAAATGTACCTTTATCTGGTAGTATCAGACCATGCTATAAGCTCTGCCTTAGTTTATGAAAAGGAGGGAGAACAACATCCAATTTACTATGCCAGCAAGGCTCTATTAGATGCTGAATACAGGTACTTGAATCTCGAAAAGCTCGCCTACGCCCTAGTGATCTCTTCGAGAAAGTTTAAGTACTAATTTGAAGCTCATTCCATAATAGTAATCACCTCTTACCCACTCAAGGCCGTTTTATGAAAAGTAGATCTTTTTGGGCATCTTTCGAAGTGGTTGGCCGAGTTTGGCAGATTCGACATCCACTTTTAGCCCAGAATGATGATCAAGGGCCAAATCTTAACACATTTTATTACTGAGTTTAAAGGAGATCGACCAACAGATCAGATGAACGGTGAGAAATGAGTCACCTGTGATACAATGTTTAAAGATTGGACATTGTATATTGACGGAGCCTCGAATTCCATGGGGGCATGAGTGGGAATTGTTCTTATTACCCCCGAAAACATAATTATCGGACAAGGAATTAGACTAGGATTTGAAGCCTCCAATAATGAAGCTAAGTGTGAAGAACTGATTGTCGGCTTGAGAAAAATTAGAATACTTGGGGCAAGACGCCTCAACGTATTTGGTGACTCCAATTTGATCTCCAAATAGATAAATGGGGATTTTAATGCCAAAGGCGATCGAATGACAACCTACCTCGACATAGTCAGAGGACTCATGAGAGACTTTGAGCTGGTGGAGATTCAACAGTTGTCGCGAGGATAAAATAGTCACGCTGATGCCTTGGTAGCACTTAGCTCAGCAATTGATTCTGACCTGAAAAGGACAATACAGTTTGTGTTCCTCGCACAACCTAGCATTGATAACACAGTCATACACGAGCAAGTCCTCCTCACAAATAGGGATCCAAGTTAGATGGATCCCTTCATCAATTGTCTACGGAGCGACATACTTTCAGACGACTGGAGATCAACCCACCAAATCAAAGTTAAGGATGCTCATTTCTACCTTAGCCCTGAGGGGAAACTTTATAAGAAGTAATTTATAGGCCACTACCTCCAATGCGTCCACCCATAAGATACCGAGCAAGTACTTAGTGAACTTCATGAAGGCATATGTGGGAGTCACGCAGGTGGAAGATCGCTAGCCTTTAGAGCGATCAAAGAAGGATATTGGTGGCCTTATATGCAGAAAGATGCAGTCACATAAGTTCGCAAATGTGAAAAGTTCCAGAAGCACTCACCGATGGTTCACCAGCCCACCAGTGATCTAAAATCCCTTACCAGCCCATGGCCCTTCCCTCAATGGGGGTTGGATATCATGGGACCACTACCTACTGCATCAACAAATCGCAAGTATCTTTTGGTCGCCACTGATTATTTCTCCAAGTGTGTTAAGGCAGAGCCTTTGGCGAACATTCGAGACTCTGACTTTGGTATACTAAGAACCATCATCACTGACAACGACACGTAATTCGAAAGTAGTTTCTTCCAAGTCTTCTGTAACGAGCACGACATCAAGCACCACTTTAGTTCTGTGGGGTATCCCCAAAGCAATGTGAAAGTAGAGTCTTCCAATAAAACCATGATCGATGGGATGAAAAAGTTATTGAAAATAGCTAAGGGAGATTGGGTATATGATCTCCCTCATGTTCTATGGGTTTATCGTACGACGCCTAGGAAATCGACGGGGGAAACACAATTCGCTCTAGCTTATGGCATGGAGGTTGTTATTCCCATGGAAGCAGGCCTCTCTACTATGAGAACCACACTGGTCGACTAAGGCCTCAATGATGAAGCCCTATGCACTCAGCTTGACCTAACAGATGAGCGACAAGAGATAACCTTGATCAAGTTGGCCTCCAACCAATAACAACTAGCCAAGAAGTACAACAAATGGGTCAATCCGAGGAACTTTTTAATTGGAGACTATGTCCCGCGAAAAGTCCTCGGCAGTGCCATAAACCATTAGATGGTAAACTAGGAACAAACTAGGAATGACCATTTAGAGTGATCGGAGATGATCTCTAAGGAGCATATCACTTGGAAACGCTGGAGGGTAGGGAGATACTAAGAGCATGGAATGCAACCAACCTCAATAAGTTCTAGTTTTAAATCTTCTTTATTATCTTTTTTTATTTAGCAAGACTTTTAATTTTTTGCAAATTTTTGTTACTAAATAAGATAATTTGCAGTGAATAAAAGGCCTAACTGTCCCATCTATTCTAAAAGATCACATTGTCTGCCTAACTCATCTCTATTATATCTCATCAATTAGGACCTTTTCCAATGATATCTCCTTTGTGCATATTTTGAATGATTAATTAATAGGGGTAGCAAGTTAAATGCAAATAACTTTGGATTACCCTCATGCCCTTGTTTTTAACACAAGGGGCCTCATGAGTTGCCCCGATAATAACCAAAGCCCTACTGGGGATCCATAGGCAATAAAGCTAACTTTATTTAGTCACCAGCATTTGTTGGTTGCAAAAAAACCTGCTCGGGTGGGCGGACCAATAACCCGGTACATTCTCGCCATCATCTCACTTAGGCCTAAGGAAGTGTGACAACACGACATAAAAGGTAAAGTGAATGGAATGATACTACTTAGGCATATTGGACTGGGATAATGTTCAAACATTACTAAAGGAAAAGTGCTAACACTTAAATATCATTTAGTCGACTGCCAAGGCCCAAAACGTTTCAAACTAAGTACTGGCATACTTAAAGCCTACGATTGGTTAATTAATATCTTTTTAGTCGATAAAAGTGCTAAGTAACCTACGAAAAAAAAAATATGTTTAGTCAGCACAACGCTCAAAACATAAGAAGATACTTTATTATTGATACAAGGTTACAATCACAAAACCAAATATAGATATACAAAAGCCTAAGAGGGGTTAGGGCGTCAAGCAAGATATTCTGCTACAGCTGCCCTCTAACCATCGTCTGGCTTTGGGGTAAATTCCTCGACATCTTCATCAAGGTCTTAGTCCAAGAGTTAGGGACGAATGGTATGTCGAAATCCAATCATCATCTATCGAGAAGGGGTTATGGCTATAGCCAGGACATTCAACCTGGTATTTGTACCAAAGCTTGGATTCCTACGGGGTTTTCGCCTCCTTAAGAGCGCTCAACCATCCTCGAGAGAAAGCAATGCTCTCAGACTCCTTCAGTTTTGCCGGGGCATCTGCCCAACCAACATTATAGCCTTCTCCCCAAACCTCTTTGGGTCCTACCTTAAAAGAGTATCTCAGCTTCTTGACATTGTCTTTTAATATCCCGATGAAAGATTTTAAGCTCTCCACCTCCTTTCGTAAAGCATCATTCTCAGAATGTAGGACCTCGCCCACTTGGTCGATCTCAGTCCTCGCCAAAAGTTAGGCCTTCAGGGAATTAACTTCCTCTTGAACAGAGGCCTTTATCTCTTCTATATCTAGAAGGTCATCCTTGAGCTTGGCAATCACTTAAATCTGGTTTTTGTATTATTCCTTCCTAGCTCTGAGTGATTTGTAAATCTTCATAAAGGCTTTGCGAGCTTGTAAACTGATATCTGGTCTAAGAATTCTCCCCAGTTAAGAATTAGGAGAAATGTAGCGATGTAAACCAGCAGACTACAAACAATACATGTCAAAATAGAAGCAAGCATTATCCTAAACTCAAGTAGATCAACACACGAACCAAGGGAAAAAAAATTCATTATCACAAAGGGATAAAGGGCCACTGGCCAGTACATGAAGTTTACAAAATAAGGGAACAGACCAATAAAAACTAAAAATTTTACAAGGAAAATAGGAACTCCTAGTCTACGAGAGACCTAGTCTTTTACCCGGTCTTCCCCAACCTTGCTCTTTCCCTTGTTGACCACCTGATGCTCCTGGCCAGCACCATTGCTCCTGCCAATCGCATCAGGTACGATCTCAGTATTGCCAGTAGCTTGGTCGTAGACCTCTCCTTCTTCATCTTCAATAAAAGGGTACAGATCAGGAGAATGAAAGATGAAGAGCTTAGAACTTGCAGGAGTGCCACCATCCTTCAAATCCTGGTCCTATCCCCTCTTATAGAAGACCTCGCAAGCATAATCCATTTGGCATTCAATATCCCCATAAGCTTTATAGAAGCCTTCTCGGTAGCTGGCATCCTTGGCTTGGGGAAGGTCGCCTTCTAGCTTGGCCACCTTGTCCATCATTTCTTTGTTGTCCTCTACCAATTCCGACTTCTCAACAACTATTACCTTCTGAGAAGCCTCCAAGGCATCATAGGCCTTAGTCATGTTCTTCTTTTCATGTTCCCATGATTGGCGAGCATTAATAAAGATAGTATTCTCATCTTCTAAGACAACCTTCTCGGCATCCATGGCCTTTTTTTAGCTCTTCCTACCTTCTGAAGATGTCAAAATGATTATCTAGGAGGGTAGTGAAGTCAAACAACATCTGTAAAAAAAAAACAGAACATTAGGGAATTAGAACAGAAACGAGAAATAACAAAGAAAGGAAACAAGTGAGAGGGACTTACCAGGGCCATCCCCTATGCGGTGTTTAGAGAAAGTTGAGAAGGCCCCAGCCTTAAGGACCTCTCGTTATCAACGATGAGCACTGACCTCTTTAGCAGATCTGGGTCCGGAGAGGGGGAGTATCCCACACTAGCCCCCTCAAGGCTAGGGATGGTGGACCCACCAGTAGATGGCTAAGCCAACATCTTAGCCTTTATTTCTCTCTCTCTCTCTCTATATATATATATATTTTTTTTTCCTCCTCTTCTTTTTTCTATCTCCCCCTCTCTCTTTTCCTCTCTTCTTCTTTCTTTCTCTCTTCTTCTTCTCCTTATCTCTTCCTCTTCTACTTCTCTCTCTTTTGATCCTTCCCCTTATCAGACGGTCCAGTACCACTGCTCTTGGGAGAATTTTCTACAGAAATCTTTAAGGCTGGAATCTTGTCAGATAGGATTGCGTGGTCATCATCATCATCAGGAAGCCTTAACATCCTCTTCTTAACTAGAAGGGCCATGCCCTCTTCTTCTTCTTCTTCTTCTTCTTCTTCTTCTTCTTCTTCTTCTTCTTCTTCTTCCTCTTTTCCCTCTTTTTCTTATCCTATAACCTTTTCCCCTCCTCCTCCTCCTCCTCCCCCTCCTCCTCCTCTCTCTCTCTCTCTCTCTCTCTCTCTCTCTCTCTCTCTCTCTCTCTCTCTCTCTCTCTCTCTCCCTTCCTCTTATTCAGAACCTTCCTCTTTAGAAGGGCTTACCTCTAGAGACCTTAAAATTGGAACCTGATCAACTGAATGAGCAATTAAACTGGTACCTGTGTTCTTGTACTCCAAAAGAAAGTTTGCCGACCTAGGATGATCACCTTCTACCAGTATCTCCTTTATGCTCCAGGCCTTCATGAGCTCTTTAGTGTTGATCTCACTGATATCAGTCTCCTAGTTCTTTTTACGACCTGCAACAACAAAGAAGAGGAATGTCATCTACAGGAATGAGAAAGAATCTACAAGAAGTTAGAAGAAGACAAAAAAAGGAAGTGACATATTTCGGCCTCGCTATAGTTAAGAATGGGGAAGTCACATGGTCTTTTCCTTCAAACAATGGAGGGTGCTACCAGTTCCTTACAATAAAACCACTTTCTCAGTAGTCCATGTGAGAATCCAGGAGGTTTACCACAAGAACTCGAACGGGTCTTCTGGTTTTCAAACACAATAGACCCTCTTTGGTCTTCGAGAACACATAACAATAGCATATCTCAGGAAGACATAACTTTGTACCATAGAGAGTATTTATCCTATGGACACCACTAACTATCTTCCATACATTGGGGGCACACTAAGCAGGAACAATGGCAAAGTACCTAAAGAATTTAAGAAACAATTCATTTGGGAGAAATGTCAAACCCCCTTGAGTTATTAAGAAAGTGTGAATCCAGTGTCCCCCATTAACCCTACGAATGTTATGGGGAAGGGGGGAACAACCGATGATCACCCAATCATGGATATTGTACTTATGCCTAAATTCCTCTAAGGATTTACCATCTAACATTGCCATAACTGAATAAATAATAAGAAACCGTAGCTACAGTAACTAGCTAATACAGAGAAGAAGAACCAAAGAAGAGACAAAAACTGTAACTTACAAGCTGTAGAAAGCTTTGAGAAATCATAGAAGAAGAAATTATACTTTTGAAGAAAGAGAGGCTCTTCGGAATGGGAAATGTGCAACAATGTGCAAAGAACAGACGCTTGGTTAAGTCTCGACTGATCACCAGAATACTCAAATGATTAGTTTCAATTTCTTAAGAAATTTTTGGCGCTCCCTTTCCACTTTTTGACAAACGTACCCCTATTGCAAGCTCTGTTATTGCAATTATGCCATTAAGGATTTGGACCTCCGACCAGTTGAAATCTGTTAGTTCGTAGTTAATAACCCAAAGATTTCAGGGGCAATTATGGGAGCACATTTTTTGCAAGCCCATGAGAGTAGTCGACCAATATAACTCGAGTTATATTGATCCAACCCAAATCATGACTTAAATTATACATGGGCAGTTTAGTTAGAGGAGTATACTCGTGGATATGTTCAAATCAGGTGCCAAGAATCTCAGTCAAAATATTGAAGCACCTCATGGCCAATCCACGCATGAGGGAGTTCCTTAAACAACTCAAACTATGTAACAAGCATATGTATAAATTGTACTCTCTGTATGGGGCAAAGGAATGAAAAAATGTAATCATTGAGAGACACTTAATAAGAAAAACAAGTAACCTCTCCGTGGACGTAGGCAAGTTGCCTAATCACGTACATCGTTGTTGTGTGTGATTTCATTTACTTTTTGCTTTTTTTCTTGATTATTTTTGTGAATCTTTTATTGTGAATTTTTCTGCACTCACATTATACTACTATGTACTTTTTATGTAGAGTTGGACACATATTTTAATAATGATGATTTTTTTACTTGGTCGTCCAGCTTTTTGTCGCATATTCCATCCCTTGCACCTAGGTGCGCCTTTTAGAACACTGATCAAGAGAGAGCAATGGGCCTTTGAAGTGTGTTTACCGCATTTAAAAATTTAAGGAATCAAAGATTGATGAGGAGGAGAATTCAATTTTTGGAGCCTGATTTGATATTTTTTTTCGGTACATAGAGTCGTATGTGTCTTCATTGAGATTTGACAACAATATATTAACATACTTCACGTATTCTTTGGTATTATACCCAACAAATTGGGAGCCGTGGTCATTATAACGCCACTTTTTATATGTCACTTCACTTTATTATTTTTTTTAAGTATGGGGGTTGACACAAACATTAAATGTAATACCCTGTTATTTTTAAATGAATAATTAATTAATAATAATTTAATTAATTAAGAAGACACCCTAATCTAATTTTGAGAAATTAGAGTTATCTGCATGCCAATATGTTAAAATGAATTAATGTGATGAATTTATAAAGTTAAAAGAAGTTCATTTTGAATTTTAAATTCTATTTGGTTTAATTATTAAAGTTTTGGGGATAAAGTTTGGGCTAATGTGGTAATTCTATAAGTTAATTAAGTACTTGGATTTATGTGGTATTTTTTGTTTACAACTGAGGGCATTAGAGCCATTGATGTTTCGCTTATGTAACAAGGAAAAAATTAGGGTTGATTTTTAGGGTTTTACAATTGGAAAGAAAAAAAAAATAACGGTGCTATTTGATGTTTTAAGCCCCAATAGCGGGCTAAACAGGCCACTATAGCGGGTTCTGTACACCGCTATCGCGGGCAGGGGTAAAATAAGGGGCGGTTAGCCATTTTATTTTGGAATGCAAACTCATTTCTCCTCTTTTTTTTCACGACGAACAAACGCCCTCTCCTCTCTTTCACCAAAGCAAAACCCCACCATTTTCCTCCCAAATGGAACCATCTCTTCAACTTTACACCCAAGTTTAATTCAAATTTCAAAATCAAACCCTAGTCTTTATTCTTCATTTTCAACCCAAGATTATAAAAGAGTGTTTCAAGGGGATTTAAAAGAGGCTTTTCAATACTAACTCCAAGGGGTTTTCTTCTTACTCAATTAACTCAAATTTAATCACATTTTTTAGGCAAGTTGCTTTCTACTCTTCTCCTTTTATATGTGTATATGTAAATTTCACCCAAACCTAGTTGTAATGTTAAAACCAATTAAAAATCCGTAGAAAATTGTAACTTCCTAACATATTGGTGTATTTTTCTCAAATCCATTATTCTCACATGTTTAGTGTTAATTTTTGAGCCCTATGTCCCCCAAATTATAAATTAGCATTTTAGGGTTCATGACCTGATTTTAGGAATTGATTATATTTTAGACTAGATGACGGGTAATATAAACTTAATTTAGAATTGATAAATTTTAAAATTTATGTATGCTTAGTGGGATTGCACCTCATGCGTTAATGGGAGTAGTCTTAGTAGTATTTGCTCAAAATGATGAAATTTAGTATGTGGACTATATTCATGATGTAAAAAAATGTTATGGAAAATCATCTTAGAATATTTTGGAAAACATGAATTATAAATGAAACCCTTCTGTTAAATTATACCCTTGAAATTTTAATAACATGTTCCTTTTTATGAAAGAGTATATTATGAGCTTTTACTTAAAATATTATTGTTGTTGACAATGAATTAATCATTTAGACGTGAAAGGAGTATGGGATAAACTTATATTGGTTGATGGATTTGCAGTTGTATGATTGTATTGGACGAGTTGGGTTTTTGTGGACTTTGGATATTTAGACATAAACTCCCTTATGTTAACCTTTTATAATAAACCCTTAATTAAATTGTCTTAACAAGTACTTTATATAAATGTAAGTGTATCGGGTTGGGAGGGGGAGGGGATCCTTATTTGGATTTTTCTTCAGTGAGACGTCCCACGCATGGCGTTTAGGACATGTATGATTGAAGGCCCAAAACCTTAAATAAATCAATATACCTTTAATTTAATATTTTGTATTACGATTAGATACTTGTATGTTTATTATTACCTTAGCTCCTTATGTATTAGCTTAAAACATATCTAAATGATGTATTTGGTAATAACCCAATGGGTAGGGTAATGAGATAATACTGAATTAATCACGAGCGAGTCGATCGAAACATGGAGCGTTATTATTGAATTATTTAATTAATGGAATTTAATGTGTGTGTGCCTATAGGTAATACTTGTATATGATAAGTACCCAAAATTGTACATTTTATACCCCGAATAGATGTATTTTAGTTTCTAATTCTCAACAATTTGGGTCTTATGCACTTAATTGTTCAATATACAGGCTTAATTGCAGTTGCGGTGTCAAAAGCTATATTTTCAGGCAATTTGCAGTGAAAATTGAGCTAAATGACCAACCCCGTAACCTTACCCGACCCTAACCTAGCCTAAACTTACCCCAACCCTGTGTGTGTTTTGTTTGTGTCCTTTTATTATTTTTTAGATTTTTAGCTTGAGTCATTTTTATTTTTGAGATTTATTTAAGATTTATTTAGTATTTTCTAGGTTTTATTTTCTATTTTATTTTTATTATTATAATTTTATTTTATTTTGATTTTTATTAGTTTTTCAGTTTCATTAGAATAAATTTTTAAGAGTTTATTATTTATATTTTTTTTAAGACTTTAATTTTCATTTAGATTTTTAAGTTATTATGTCTTTTGTTTTATTTTAGTTTTATATAGGGTTAGGATTTTATTTTATTTTTAGTTTTAATATTTTTATTTATTTTCAATTTGTTTTATTTTTAGTTAAATTTTACTTTTATTTTTAGTTGAGTTTTCATTATTTTAATTGGGTCCAAACACACACACACACACACACACATTATCCCATATACCCCCCCACACACTTACCCTTCTACCACCTCACACCCACCATATTCCCCTACACCCTAAATCACACTATCCCACCAAAACCCATCTTCAACCTCTCACATTCTCTCTCCTCTCCCTCCATTAAACCAACCAAAAAAACAAAATTCGGCAAGCCCTCGACCCTACCATCCCTAGGCGTCCTCCCTCCAGCCAAGATCCAAACTGTCGATAGCTGCCGGCGCGACTCCTGTCGCCGGCGTTAACCCGACACCCTCTTACCACCTTCGGTAACTCCCATTCAATCATAAACTCAATTCAACCCTATACCCATTTCCAAGGTCAATGACCCACGACTTCCTTCAATCTGCCAAAACAAAACCAAAGTCAAAACATAGCCCATTTAACCCATGTGACTCAAACCCTCTTAAACTCCTTTTCCCAATATACCCTTAAAACCCCCAACTACCTACTTATCCCCTTTTTTCCAAAATACCCTTTTAACATATCAGATTTTTATTCCTTCTACCACTTGACCTCACACTCCTCTCACCATATCCACATGAACCCCTTAGCCATTTATCCAAAATACCCCTTAGCCCCATGTGTGCCATGCATCCACTATATATTGAAGATAGAAGACCCCATGTTAGGGGAGCTTGGTAGGAAGAAAATTCTAGAGAGAGAGAGATATGTTAGACTAGAAAATAAATTAGGTAGAATATTTTTGTAAATAGTTTTTGTTTTTTAGATATTTGTGAGAAATTAATTGTTGAGTGATTCAAACGAGTGTTTGTATGTAATTGAATATTGTGGAAAGCTCATTTTGAATGGATGCTGCTCAATTTCAATGGAGGATTAGAGTCCAATTTTGCAAATCAAGGAGACTTGTTTGAAGATTTGTCCTCTTACCCTTCTATTTTATTTGTTTATGCCTTTGATTATTAATTTGTCAAATTTTATACCATGTTAGGCTAAAACCCCTTTCAAGGGGTGTGGTAAAACCCTTATTTGATGTTATTTTATTTTAATTAGTTTAATTACTTGAAAAGTCCCTTTGAATGTTAATTTTGATCCCTCACCCTTAGATTTACGCCTCGAGAGAGGGTAAATGATTTTCGAGAGAAAATCAAAATTCTAGTGATAATACCCATTTTAGATTTGAACTAGAGATAGGGGTTTCTTAAGTGGGGTATTATAACTTTAATTTCAACTCTAAATTTATTTTCTAAGATTTACATAAATTTTAATTGATCGATCCTAGCGGGTGATTAATTAAAAGGAGTGTAGATCTATTTTTCTAGAGTTGTGGGGTGTTAAACTTAACTTTTTAAAAGGTTACTATTAGAATTACATTTGCAACAAGAGTTGATTTGTAATTTTGATATTAATTTGGGAGAATTCAAATAATTAAATTAATTAATTAGAATAACTAAAATTTGTGGTGTAATCCCACTCCTTGATTGTTATCACAATTATTTACCTCACTTTATCTTTTATTTTAGTGTTAGACTTTATTTTCCATTTTAGTCACTTTCTAGTTAGTTATTTTCATCTTAGTTTAGTTTAATTTAGTTTAGTTTAGTTTAAATCATCACCTCACCCTATTGTTTTAATATTGAAAAAGTTTAAAAAATTAGAAAAGTGAAAAAGCCCAAAAAGAAATAAAAGTGAATTACAATTGAATTTGTCTCCAGTTTACACCCTTGGAAGTTGATTGATACCCTCACTTACCTCTACACTTGAGTTGTTATATGTTTTAGGTATTTGAGGATTTTGACTAACTTGGCTTTCAACAACGATATACGCAAAAGGCTAAGTTATCAGTATACTCGCATACTCAAAAAATACGTCATAGATTGATTTTCTATGCATCACACGGATTATGGAAATTCTAGCCATGTGAATAATAGGTGGCAACGGGAGGTGTAAAGGATTGTATGTGTATCATAAGTGTTAAGAAATCTGGCCATGCAAATACCAGGTGGCATCAGGATGTATAAAAGGGATGGTTGCGGATTATATGTGTTGTGAAATCCATCACTGTGAAACAGGTGGCTATGGGTTATGTGACGGTCTGATTTAGCTTATCGTATGTTCTTGAGATAATCGGGGAGAATGGACACATACTGGTTACATGTTAATTAATTAATGAGAACTATTAATTAATGGAATGAATTGCGATATTTTTAATTACACCATGAGATTATGTTTTATACGACGAGCCATTCATATGATTTTTTTATAAACTGTGATTTTACCATCTACATATATAACTACTTTGAATTGCATAGCTAAGAGACTTGCTTGGGTTTTGACATATCTCTTTTATGCAGTGTCTTCGGGTGTTAGAGCTGGACCACCATTGTAGTCTTCTTTATACCATTTAGTACACATACTTTATCTCTCACTTTTTTAGGGTTTCAGCTTTAGAGATGATGTCGGTCTCTATCTGAATTACTTTTGAGACTCTTCAGTTATCATGTATTATGAGACTTATTTTTTCCTTGTATTAAATAAAATTTTATTTGGGGCTGTATTGAGATGATATCTTTAGACATTATTATATATGTCTCTCATGGACTATGGACTTTCGTTATGAGTTTAATTAGAGGAATTTCTTATTGCAACCAAATTAATCCAAGGGGAGTTCAATCAATCTCAACCAAAACCAAATTATCTAGCAAGCATATTAAAACATGCATTGAATGAAACTAAGTGAAGAAAGAAATAAATAAATGAAATCAATTAAGTTAACAAAGCTTGAAACAAAGAAGTAAAACTAATAGTAACGAGGAAGATGATGAATAATTAACTTACAAATCCAAAGAAATAAAACCCTAAGAGATGTAAACTCCCACCCAAAATATCCATCCAAACGAAAACCTAATACAAAAACTAGATAAAAACTAACTAATGAACTAAAAACCTAATTTACATATATAAAGTAATTGGAAAAAACAGAAAAGAGAAAAGAAAACAACACTCCGACTTGCCAAATATCCGTGTTGATCGATCGATCGGTCCTTTGACTGGCCGATTAGTGGTCTTGAAAAATATCCACTGTCTTCGAACCTAGGCAAAACCTTATTGAATCGATCAATCGGTCCTTTTTCACCGGTTGGTCAATACTCTAATTTCTGGGATCCTTTTGCTTTAAAAGGGAAACGGTGCGTTTACAAAAATAGCTATAAGTATATCATCTGGATTCAGAATGATGCGCGATTTGTGACCACATGAAGATAACTGAACAAACTACACTTCCATGGATATACTCTATCCCGGACAAGAAGTATGAAATGAGTAAAATTCCCTTAAAGTTTCATCAAATGATTAATTTTCCCAAAATGCAACCAAATGCTCCGTTCAGGATTCCAATACCTACAAAATCTCACACAAACCATGTAATGCATACTGTGTGTGTATATAACCAATAAACGAGTATAAAAGCATAAAATAACGGAGACAAAAGTGCTAGAACCCCTCATCTCAGGTTAATTAGTATAAATGTTTACATGGGAGGAAAAACTTATTAAGATTAAATCTCATTTTTACAATTTATGAAATCTAGAGTTGTCACATCCTAAATTCTCATAAAAGCTTAATTGATTTTAGCTTCAATAAATATCCCATAGATTACGCACACAAGGTTGTAAATACGAAGCATACAGGGTATACATTGTTAAATCTCCTAAGCGTAAAATCAAGGACAACTTAACCCATTTAAACTACTTTAATTCATCACCAAAGCAAAGCAAACATTTAATCCAAGGTGAGGTCAATCATCTTAACATAAAATAATTTATCTAAAAAGTATAATAAATGACATGGAACTAAAGGAAAGTAATAAATAAACAAGTAAAATTAATTATTAAAGTAAGAAAACTAATTATCAAGGCTTATAAATAATAAATACAACTTATATTAATGAGGAAGATGATGAATACTGCACTTAGAAACTCAAAGGGATCACACCCTAGGAAAGGCAAACTCCCACAAAAAATATCCCTCCTAACTAAAACCTAATATAAAAACTAGATAAAAACTAACTAATGAACTAAAAGCCTAATTTACATATAAAAAGTAATTGTAAAAAACAAAAAATAGAAAATAAAATAACAAGTCGACTTGCCAAATATCTTTGCTTGTCGATCAATTGGTCCTTTGATCAGTCGATCGGTGGTCTTAAAAAATGCCCACTGTCTTCGAACCAAGGCAAAACCTGATTGACCTATCGATCGGTCCTTTTTCACCGGTCGATCGAGACTTTATTTCTGGGATCCTTTTCCTTTAAAAGGGGGAAAATTTGCATTTACGAAAATGGTTATAACGTCATTGTACGGACTTGAAATGACATGCGGTTTTGTGCCACATGAAGCTAATTAAATGAACTATGATTCCATAGAGACCTGCAGGTCGAGACAAAAAATAGGAAATGAATAAAATTGCCTTAAATTCCTAAAACATTGCCAAGTGTTCCATTTAACAATCGAATACCTACAAAATCTCACATAAACCACGAAAAGTGTATATATATATATATATATATATATATAAATATTGTGACACCTCACCCATTCTAATGACGGTTGATCAATCATTTACTAAAATAAAACAAGAATCTCATCTGGTTTATTCTTAGCATCATTATTGAAAATATTTTAATTTCTAATACCCTATTTGGCATGGTGTCAATTTTAAAACTAACTAACTTGCTTACACAAAATTTCCATTCACATAACCAACCATGAAAATAATGAAACTCACACTCACCGGCATAAATAAATTAACCAATATCTCTCGATAAAAATCACAATACAATAATCCAGCTAACTAAAAGGAAAGCATAGAAACAAAATAAATACCAACTAACTGGGAGATATGTACGAAATAATTCTGAAGTACCTCCTATCTAGATCTCAAGGATACAAGCGTCTAATCAATCCCTGCAGGCATTTATAGCTACCGCAGTATCGTTTGGCTGGAAGGATGGCTAAGCTAGACGTCCCTGTAGTTGAACACCTAAAAATTTTGAAAATATTTTGATACGGGTCAGAGTTCAAAACCTTTTGAAAATATTTTTCAAGTGTTCAAAATATATTAATAAATATGTTTAGTAATCTTTCATATTTAAACCGGAATCGCAATCCCATGAGATATCCCTCACCCCTCATCTATAATGCATACCTAATGCATGTATTTTAAACGCCCTAGTTATGCTACCCAGCCTAATTGGTACCTCGACAATAATCTTTGTCCCATACGCTACCCTGTATCACATGTATACCTTATTTTAATTAAATTCTCAATTAGCTTTGACATCCGTTTTATAATTATAATCCTCATTTGTAATTTATCATTTCCTTTCACATAACTTTATTCGAGTTATTAATTCAGCATTTACACCTCAGTGTCATATACCCGTAGATATTTTCTTCACACTTATATGAGTATTTACACACCGCATCCCTGAGCTATCCTCTCGGATTCATATAAATTTATTGTTCATAATATCCTTTAATTCCCCCATGTATATATTTACACACACATATATACGTATATACAAATCACATCAAGTATACATACATATATATCGCTCACTATATATGTATAATTACAATTTATAGAGCATGAGCCTGCGGATGCATTCTCTTGTATGCTATCAGGCACTAGGGAATCATAATGTAAACTGAAGGTAGTCATAGTCATACATTCGTGGGTCATAACGATATCATATTACCCCACTAGACTTAAAACTCACATAGGGTGGTCGTGCGAAAGACCTATGACATGGGAGTCGATATTACACCTGCTGGTAATCATCAGGGTAGACCGCCCACTGCGTGCAACCTCCACTGATAGTATCCACTAGAGTAGGAATGTTTCACATATATCAATAACATACAAATATATTCATATATATATATATATATATATATATATATATATATATATATATATATATATATATCTATATCTATATCTATATACCCATATATATATAAAAATTAAAAACCGGCTAACCTTACATGTCACTCGTAGCACTAGCCTATATTCTCCGAGTCTAAATTCGACTCCCAAATCCATAATAGTAACTTACTTATTTTTTATTACGATTAAATTTTATTCTGGATAGTAAGCTTATCTCAGTCCAACCCATGCCCCAATTCCATCCGAAATTCATATTCGAATCCATAAATATATTTTCGAGTGTCATTCATCCTAAACAGTCCTAAATCCATACCCCGATTTTATTCCCAAATAACTCTAAGGTAATGATATATTCCAAAAATTCCAGAAGTCCTAAACACCCTCTACGTACATTTCACATTAACCCGAATCCCATTCGAATTAATAACACATCAAAACACCTAACCTTGACTGAGAAGGGCAGCCAAATAGAGTCGAAATCTACAATTATAGGGCTATTTTTAAATATGTAGAAAAATTAGATCCAAATATTATCTAAATCACCAATTCGACTCCAGATTTGATTCTACACAAAAATTGAGTCGGGTATGTGTTTGAGTTTTTCTTAAATATCTTCAAAAAGCACATAAAAAGAAGATTGAAAACTCTCCAAAGTGACTCTTCTTATTCCTCTTGTTTTTGCCTCTTTGAGTTTCATTTTTGGCTTCTCTATTTTCTCTTCTAACATACCTTATCATCAATATACATGTTTTCACATATCAATTGATCCAATAAATCATCTACAACATGGGATCCAACATCAATATCTAGAATTAATCCACCCGAATTCTAATACCCCATTTTCTCTATTTTTTCAGATTTATAATTTTAAGATCACATCTGTTCATCACAATTAAATTTAATATTTATCATTTTATATGAACTAAATTCAGATTTCATATGAGATAAGTAATCACTTTTATTTTTATAGATTCTCCCCCCTCCAAATCTCATTTTTGTCATGTAAATCCCACCAAAAAGTTCTTATTTATTTTTCACCAGTCATGATATGAACTTAAACACAACATATAATATCAAATTAGGTTAAACACTAGCCTTAAAATTTGAGCAGAGTCTTAATCCTTTGTTGTGTGATAATTCTAGTCCAGAAATCCCTTCCAATTCCTCCCAACTCTTGCCTTTCTTGATATCCCCTTTGATTTTCCTTCACCTTACTCTCTTCTCTTAAGCCTAGGTGATTTGTAATGAGTCATTGGCTTATTAACTAATCTAAAACTCCTTAATATACTCCTAATACCATTTTAGGTTAAGTTATAAGATTAAAATGATCCGAATACCCCCTTACAAGTCCCTTAAAGCTTTAAAAGTTCTCAGAACCCGATTATAATCCTCGGGTACCTAATTCTAACTAGCTCGACCAATCCCGAATCACTGGTACACTCAAAATCACCATCCGAGTCACCTACCATTAATATATTATCTTGTTCCCAACACAACCCCACACGCGCGTCCTGAATAAGATCCTATCAACCCTTCACTTTTACCGACATACGACCTAATATAAAATAATACAATTTTATTTCCTTATCACACAAGTAAATATAATAACAAATAAATATTAATCCAATATTCAGTTAATATTTATTTAATTTACTTTATTTCAAAAAATTAATTAAGATACATGTAAGTTAAATATTTCCAAAAATACGGGTGTTACATACTCCCCCCACAAAGGAATTTCATCCCCGTAATTTGGATATGTCTAGTACCAAAAACTTTGGATCCTTACTTGCACGCCATTCTCACTTACCCAAAATCAAATCATGATAACATTATGGTGCCTCCATTATACCCACGAATGGTACCCCCTGACTGAAGGCCTACTTAGTGCGACCCTATAATACCCCGCCCTAATGTTTCATTTAAATTTTGTATAAATTGTGTTGAAGTGGGGTTTGATGATAATTTTTGGTAAATATTGGAATTTAGAGAAAGAATAAGAAGGGATGGTTTGAACAAAAAGGTAGGTCGATCGAATGAGATTTGGATCTCATTAGGAGCAGAGGTTTGAACGATCTTAGAATGAGATCCCATTGTATCACTTTCAGGGGTCGTTTGAAGGTTGTTAGAAGCCATGGATCGAACGATATACCCTTGCTGTTTGAACGAGGATCAATGTCATTCGCACGATGCATTTAAAGTTTTTGGGTATTAGACTGCCCTTGTGCGCTGTCAAACTCCAGACCCTTGATTTGATGAGCTGTCGAGCTCTGGTGAGCCTAGATGGGACAAAATAAGAATTTTAGGCTTTAGAGGGTTTTTATAAGGATTTTTTTGGCTCATTTGAGGCATTTTGAAGATAGAAGATGGAAGAGGGAGATAGAGGGTGAAATAATTTTCCACCATTATTTGCTTCTCTCCACCATCCCACCACCATTTCACCATTATAAATCACCACATTCTTATAGTATTCCACCACATTCAAGCCTACAACACCCATTTCCACCATTATTGAGTGGACCTATGAATTTGTGGATCTTTGCTGGGGGTTCTTGAAGATGGAGAAGAAAACTTCCATGGAGTTTGAAGAGAGTTTTGTTAGGGGTTTGCTTGAAAGCTTAAATGGAGAACACATGGAGGATGCATTTAGTAACCCATTTAGGCCACCTTTGGAGGTAGGGGTTACTCCTACACTAACTTCTCTACCACCATTTGAAGTCTTTGAGGTGGGAAAATATTTTCTTAGTATTTAAGACTCTATTTGCATTATTAGTAGTCTTGTTATTAGATTACATAAGTAGAATGCACATGAATAAAAGCTGGTTTCTAGTATATCAATATTAAACATTTTTATGGAATAAAAATAATGGTAAAATGTCAATTTGTTGGAAATAAGGATGAGTAAATATCTCAAAGTTTTGAAGTATTAAATTCGTATTTTATGAAAAAATGATGTTGATTTTGCTAAATGTTTGTGTAATAAAGTTTCTTGCAAAGATGGAGATTTTAGGAAAAATGGACATTTGTTAAGTTTAAAGAAATTAAAAATGTCTTTTTGTCTTGAAAAGCATAATTTTGCAAGTATTGTGAATTTCTAGAATGAAATGTATGTTTAACCCACTTAATAGGATTTTAGTATTTAAAATCCATCTTCTCATGCATATAAACTCGTAGTATTTTGATAATGAATATGTGAAGAAGTTTAAAGGAGGTTTTGTTGGGATTAAATAAGAAATAAGAAAAAGTAGAAATTATAATCTTCAAAGTGTGTGAAAAAGGGGTTAAAGGTCTGACGAATATAAGGTTGTCCGACTACACATATTTATTAAAAGGAAATGGTATTTTCTTATGTTAAGTGTAATTATCTTTCTTGGATAAAAGAAGTAAAGAAATTTCTAATTTAGAAATGTGGTTAGCAAAGGTGTTGAATAGGTGTTAATGGTTAAACATTGGGAAGTTGGTGTATAACTTAATAATGTTTTAGAAGATTAATACTTATGAATTTGGACAGGAAATAATGGAATAAAGATGTTTTCATCTTGAGAAGAATGATACTCAACATGTTAAAAACGTTCTAAAGTGTTGAAATCACTTAATAAGTTAGCGTGAGTAAGTTTAAGTTGTTTGGGGAAAATAACACTCATAAACTAAAGGAAAATGACAAGCTTGGAAATAAATGGGTAAAATTGTAATTTTGCTTAAAGTGGAACATTTTTATGAAATAAAAAATTTGGAAAAGGTGTTACACAAATTGGTCCTAAATGAATATGATTTTTGAAATAAAATCAGAGTTAAAGTGTAAAGGACATGAAAGATGATTTCAAACTGTAATGAAAATTGGGGTGAAACTCCGGGTTTTTCTTCGACCGGGTCAAAAGGGAAAGAAAAAATAATGTGGAAATTTATAAAATATTAAAACACATTAAATGGAACTCGAATGATACCAGGATAATTAAGGAGGGCCCGGAGCCCTGGGGTGAAAGACCCAAAATCACTGGTCAGAGCATATGGTGGTGTCGCTGGTGGTGTGGAGCCTATTACAGTACCCGGTTATTGAAAGATTTCGAGAAAAAGATAAAAAAATAAGGAACATGTTAAGAAATGGTTTGTGTGCTGAAGATGTGTTAAGACAACCTAACTTGAATGAATTAATAGATTTTCGATAAAGGTAAAGTGGATGTGTAAATGTGAATTAATAGTCATTAATGGGAAGACCTGTGGTTTATTTAAATCCAAAAATGGGGTCAGACAAGGGGATCCATTATCATCGGCTCTTTTTGTGTTAGCCTCAGAAGTGCTTAATCGGGGAATTCAACAAATGATTGAAAGTGGAAAGATGACTCATTTTGCTCTAACAAGGGGGTTCCCTATTATTTCTTGTCTTTCTTTTGCAGATGACACCCTAATTTTTGCAAATGGTGATAAACGGTCGCTCAAGCATCTCATGGAGTTCTTAAAGAAATATGAAGAGGAATCGGGACAAGTGGTTAATCACAATAAATCTTCCTTTCATCTTCCAAGAAATGAGGCAAAAGGAGCGAAAAAAGTCATTGAAAATATCACTGGGTTCAAAAGAAAAAAACTCCCTATTGTTTACTTGGGGATTCCATTATTCTCCGGAATGAAAAAGAAAGCATACTTTTCAGGATACATAGACAAGCTGGTAGGGAAACTAAATCATTGGAATCATCATTGTATTTCTCAAGCAGGTAGAGTGACTCTTATCAAATCAGTGGCAGAATCCATGCACCTTCATCTCGTGGCCGCCATCAATCCTCCGATAAACGTTCTCACTCATATAGATAATTTACTTGCGCAATTTTTATTGGGGAAACAAGAAGAGAAGACAAAATTTCACTGGGTGAATTGGCACGATATTTACAAAACAAAAGAAGAAGGCGGGCTAAATCTCAGATCAATGATTGACCTTTCATCAGCATATGCTCATAATTTATGGTGGAAATTCTTTAATACAAATTCGCTTTGGTCCAAATTTATGCATGCTAAATACAAAAAATTGGAGGCTCACAATTTTAAGGGAATAATTTCACTCTCATCACAGGTGTGGAGGAGAATGCAAAATGTTGGAGAGGATTTCTTGGAAAATTATGATTTAATTTCTGGAAAATGGACATTAGAAAAAAAATGGTATTTTCGCAGTTAAATCAGCTTGGAACTTGGTGAGAGATAAAGGTTGTATCCAAAAGTCCTACTCTCTAACTTGGGATAAGAGAATCCCTTAAAAAAATGCAGTTTTCATGTGTCGATTGATTCATAACGGCATTGCTATAAATGAATTCATTACAAATTTGCGTATTCCTCTTGTGTCTAAACATAGATGTTGTAGCGTGCCTTGTGAGGAGGACCGAGATCATTTATTTTGGGAAAGCTCAATTGCCCAATCTATTTGGAAAAGATTCTACGCTATTCTGGGGATAAGGCGTAATTCATCAAATTAAAATGGAAATCTGATGAACTGGTGGATTAATTCTAAAGGAGATAAGATTGGAGGCATTCTTTGTCGTATTATTCCAACATTCATTTGTTGGTACTTATGGTGTGCTCGGAATAAAATTATGTATGAGGGAGTGCCAATGAAGGAATCGTATATTCTCATTCAGATTTATGTGGAGATAAAAGTTGCTTTTAGAAACTTTCCTTTTTAGGGACCAAAAACTAGATATTGTATTGATCAAATAGTGGATTTTTCTTTGTTAGGTGCCCACATTGCAGAGATTTGATGTAGCCACCGGTGGGGGGATTTTACCCACTTGTTGATTTCTAATAAATCCTATTCATTATTAAAAAAAAAAAGATTAATATCCATAAGGTAAAGAAAAAGGGTAAAGTAAATGAGTAAATGGCTGGTCAAACAACCTAAGATGTTTAGCCCATCATTGACACAAGTGTGTGTTGCGAAAGATTTTTCAAAGGCTAAATGAGTATTTTCTAACACAGTGTTCGCGTGCGTTGAAATACTGATTTTCAATGAGAGTACTAATGTGGAATGGTTCAAATAAAAAGGGTAATTCTGATAACGAAATGGCTTTCGGTCAAACCAGGTGGAGTGTTTCAAATATTTAACTGTGTGTGTTATATAAGGAAATTAATTCCAAATTAGAAAAATGAAGTCTTTTACAAGATTAAGGCGAATTAATCTGGATAAATGAGACTTATTTCCACTAAGCATTCGACTCACTCCCTCATTTTTTAACGGCAGTTTGGGTGCGGTTTAGTATTTTGAGAGCGTTATACAGGTAAGTGCCCTCTTTTATATTAGGTTAATAGCTTTAAATGCTCGGACTCCGGGGTGATCCCCATGGGTCCCTCTCTTAGTTTGATTTGAAATCGGAATTGCATGTTAAGCAAGTGAAATGTTAATTAAAAATAAAACTAGAGTAGCAACATTATTGTGACACCCCAATAATTAAAATATTAGGAGATCTGTCACCTATTCAATTAAATAGGATTCATAAATGGTCCATTCTTAGCATCACTATCAAAAAATATTTTTTTAATCACTTAATATCCTAATAAGTTGGATGTCAATTTTAATTAACACAGAATAATAATTAAACAACAGAGTAATGAAGAACACAATCACAATAATAATAATGACCTGTAACACCCCGCCTAATTAAATATCGTGTGATCAGTTATTTATTACATTAAATCAGAATATCCAGTTGTTCATTCTCAGCATCACTGTCGAAAAACAATTTATTTATTAACTCACCTAATTATTAATTAAGCTAGTGTCAATTTTTTTTCCATCTTTAACTTAATTAAAACCATTTCATAATACGGAATAATTATAAGCAACATCACATCACAACTGAACTAAATATAACAAGAACAAATGTTACTAGAATAACTCTCCAGTTAAAATATATCATTACCACCAATTAAAACTGATATCCACAGTACTGACATAAATAATTATAACCTCTGGAATAGAAATAAAATAACCGGAATCCTGGGCGACATGCCCTAGATGAAAGTAGACACTACAGATGTGTGAATCAACATAATGAATGTGTTTAAATAAATTCTGCGTCTCTAGTAGCAGCTATAACTCGTCGAAACATCCATAACCTATGCTGGCATCCCTGATACTGGACACCTGATGTATAATATACAATAGAGAAGAAAATATGCAAGGAAACGGGTCAGAGCCTGACTGTAAAAGATTTTTAAAATAACAAGTGCAATTAAGCAATTATTATGTACATGTTAGCTTCCCGGGCTCTCGCTTGAGAATTCTCACTTCTCATCTAGTGTGCACGCCTAACGTACCTCATCATCTCCCAAATTAAGGTTTTCAATCATGACTCTATCCCATATCATTTCCCAGTATTTTCCACATAATACGTATGATAGTCAAACATGTTTATTTTTCTTTAATATGAACTTTCATAACTTTAGGATTAAGTACTCACTTACTTAATTCAATCAAATCTTATTATTCATATTCATCTATAATTTCACACAGTAGATTACCTCACAATATATATATATATATATATTAATCTATAATTTTACGCAGTAGATTACATCACAGTATATATATATATATATATATATATATATATATATATATATATATATATATATATATATATATATATATTCATCACATTATCATATATATACTAATATGGCACCTCCCAGACATAGCTGCGGTGCATGCATACTCTGCTATCATGTCCTGATACATCTCTCGCTATATAAAGGACTATTGGTTTGATGTCTCTCACGAACCGTAATTAACATAACACACATATATTGGAGGCTAGCATACTCCCTATCCAAATGGGTCAAGCACATACCTACGTTCCCATTTGACCGTCGAAACTATCATTCACATCGCTAACATGTGTCCAAGGTCCTATGATCAGGGTACGAATCTAAAATCCCCCCAAATGGGCTCATCAGGATAAGATCGTCCACAACGCGAAACCTCCACCTCGATAGCAAACGGCGTAGGTATGTCATACACACAATAGATAATAATATAGGTATTCACCCCACCTATATACAATAACAATAGGGCACACGCACAACCCATATAAATATTTCCATATGTAGTATATTTATCTCTAATATCCTACGTATTTATAGATTATGACTTTAGTTATCAAATTATATTCTCGAGCTTCTCTCATCACTCGAAGGTTAATCATTTATTTCTCATATAAATTTAGTAGGTAAACATCCACGGCCTACTAGTTCATGTTACCCCAACTCCCGAATTTCTATGGATTAAAATTATCTTTAATTAGGTTTATTTCTCGATAATCCCTAATTCAATCTTAACCCTTTATTCCATCTCTTAGGGTTAGTCCCATATATGACCCTTTTACTACTGGTACTAACCTTAAGTAATCATTTATTCAATTTAAACCCCAATTTATATAATTCTCCACCGTAAATCATTCAATTAACATTCGTTAATTTCCGCCATTCAATCCCACGCATAATGATATTTTTTGGGTCTTAAGTATATCCTACTGCCCTTCCCGAATTCCCATATGTTCCATTAATCAACAACAAAGATTTATAAAGTTTGGATTTTATCACAATTTAAAAAGGAAACAAATTACATGTCCAGGGGGAGTCGATCGATCGACGATTTTGGTCGATCGATCGATCAATTGATTGATCAGATGTTTGCCCAAATTTCTGCATATGTCGACATACGAGTTTTACACCTTTCCATCATTAAAACCTCTATCAAATAATCTCAAACTCCTCATAATTTATCCCAAAAGATATATCACAGCATATAAATGATTTCTAACGTGTAAACAATATGAAATCATCATGAAGTTTCAATTAAATCAAGATATATCCCTTAAAATTTTGAAACTTCTTAGTTGTCATCCATACAAGAACAATTATAAATCCCAAATTTTCTTCACGAAATGATTCCTAAATTTCGTGGATTTAATTCCATATTCGGAAAGGGATCAATCCTACATAATTCTCATTTCAAATATTCATTTAAAATCATCATAATTCATCTTTGGTTTTATGAAATGTTTTCCAAAATTTTACTACTATTCTAACATGGACAATATACATGCTAAATTTACAATAGTTAATCACTTGCCACTAATTGATAGTCTGAACCGTTAGGGAAGATAACTCTACTGGTGTTCCTCCTTTTTTCGGCCAACTTCCGACGGTGGTGGTGGTGCAGGGTGACTCTTGACCTTTTGGTTTCCTAGAGAAGTCTCTCACTCTCCCCTAAGTCTTTCACTCTAATTTTTAGTGAATGAATATAAATCCCACCACCTCTACACCTATATAATATCACCAATATTTCGTGTGTACTATTCACCCATTTTGGAAAATAACCAAAATACCCCTCTGGGGTGTCTGTTTGGTTCCAAATTGCCCCGAGACCCAAAAATAATCCACCAGGTAGAATTTTTGATAATTAAAACCCTTCCGGACACTTTGGCACAATCAAAACGACCGTTCGGATGACATAAAAATAATTTACTTTTATTCCATTTAATTATAGTCCCGACACGGCTCACACACGCGTCCCGACTTAGTTACCATAATTGCCGTATTCATCACTGGCAACAATTTTATAAAATCATAATCATATATAAAGTCATAATCACAAAGTAATATTCAACATAAATTACATATTATTTTATTCTTGAGTAATATTTAAATTCGAATTAATTTTCAATTATCCCACAATTAATTCTAATTAATCCCATTTTAAAAGTCATTAAAAATATGGGTTGTTACATGACCATGATAAACTGAATAGAATAATAATCGGATAACACATCCAAATCCAAATCTTCATACAAGCCAAGTATAATACCAAGACAAATCGGCTAGTATAAAGGTAATACTAAAAAATAAATGTACAGTCTAGACAATGAGCAAACACAGTTTAATAGAAATACTGAATCATATGATAGATGAAAACGATGATGAATACGTCTAAGCACAAGGTCTTACAGTATCCACAACACTGCCGCATATCCACTCTGGAATGAATCTCCTAACGCTGGAGTACCCGGGGCTGGACACCTAAAAGGTTTTGTAAAAATAGATTTGATTTGGGTCAGAGCCCCAAAAATGTTTAACAAGTGTTTAAAATGTTTTATTACGAGTAATGTAAGTATCAGTGTTAGATGTGTGTACTCTCACATAAGTCCTCACCTCTCACTTAATATGCACTAATGTACTCTCATATTCCTTCCTAGTTAAGCTACCCGCCTAACCAACTATAAACCACTCGATTAATCCTTATTGATTTATATAAATATCTTAACCTATCCTTATCTCCCATATGATATGTTAATATTATCTTACTTTCTTAATCATTTTATTTTCATTATTTTAACCGCTTAGGTTCACATACTTAAAGTACATTTTAAACATTGATGATAAGCACTTCACCAACACACCACAGAGTAGACTATCACAATTATATGTATATGTATAGATTACACTATCTAATATATACATATACATAGAGAACATATAAACTATCAAACTCGCGATGCATGCAAACTTTCTATCTAGTCCTTATGTACCTCACGTACCAAATTAAGGACTAAGACTAGGTGTGACACCTCAACCTATAACATGATAATACATATTAGAGGTGAACATAATCCTTAACACCATAAGGATGACGTCCATACCTAACATATCCAATTGACTGTTAATACACTACCATCTCTCAGGGTAATGAGAATGTAAGTGCTATGTTCTGGGGCACAAATCCAAATCCTCCCTAATGGGCACACAAAGATAGGATTACCCATTATGCGTGACCTCATATGATAGCAAGTATCTAGGTTTGACATTACACATAATATCACAATCAACATAATATAGGCATGCACTCATCCTATACATACATAGAGTATATTTCAGGTTTATCCTGTAAACTAATAATTCACATTTTATTCCCATTTCCCATTATTCCTAACATCTCTTATTAATCGAAAGTATATAAATAATTTAATTAATTATTTCAGTAGCTACCCTCAACCTATACCTATTGGTCCAAGACCCGGAATCATTAGAATAAGCCAAAATTATAATTTAATTCCTAATAATCCTTTTTCTCCATAATGTTACATTCTTTCTTGAAATATAAAATGCCGATTTGGGAATTTTCTGGTTCGATTTTGAAGAAACTTAAAAATACAAATTTGTTTAGAACATGATTTTATACAGTAAATCTCATGCACACTACCAATTTTCACTTAAAATAGACCTAAAATTAACATACAATGTTCATCATTTTTAAAATGATTTCACATGCGTTTGATTTTCGAATTCGTATGACTTCACTTCGTTTCTAGTTAGATAGTTTAATGTCCAATTGAATCACATGCTTTTCTCAAATTTTGAAATCAATAATAAAATATATAATCCTAATCATGAGTTCTATAATACCAATTGATATTATCTCAAATCAAAACTTCCTAAACATGGGTTTTTATCCAAAAATCCTATAATCTAGCATGTGTTTCTAGAAACTCATAATTAAGCAAGTTTAAACAACTTGCCTCTTAGGATGGTTATGAATTTCCTTTGAAGAAGATGATGTGAGTTCCTCCTCCTCATTCTTCCTAATATCCGGCGGTGTATGGTGGTGGTGGAAGGTAGCTCTAGGTGATGCTCCTCCTTTACGACCCTTCACCTCATTGAAATGTTTTTCACTTTCTTGTAAAAGCTCTCACACTTTCTTTCATTTGGTTTTCTCTCACTTTAATTTTTTAATTTCCCATTTGATTATCCAAAGAGTTGGTTTTAAAGTAGTTAATTCCGTATCTCTTCATGGGTTGGAAATCCAAAGGTCAAAAATTGACTTTTCACTTGTCAGGTCGATCAAGAAATGACCCGAGACCCTATATGTATGTTTGAATATAATTCTCTGACTATTTCGACCCTTTTGGACACTTCTACATAATCGAAATGACTATATGGGTTTAACATATTATACCTACTTCATAATGTTCTTATTAAATCCCGGCATATCTCAAATGTGCGTCCCGACTAAGTAATTAATAATTGCCATTTTTCTCACTTACAACACATTGTAACACATTCCATAATTTATATTACTTATTCTTTCAGTAATATACATTTTAATTTATAATATTAAATATTAATTCAAGTCACACTAATTAATATTTAATTTTTTCCAAATAAATTTTCTAATTTAAATTTAATTAATCCAATTTAAATATCCATAAAAATATGGGGTATCATATACTTCCTCCCTAATAATGGGATTTTCTCCTGAAATTCGAAAAAAGAAAAATACTTGACAAAAAAATCCTAGATACTTCTGACGCATATCATTCTCATGTTCCCATGTCGACTCGTCAATATTATGATGACCCCACCGAACACGAACTAATGATACTACTTTTGACCTCCAACGTGTCTCACTATGGTCTAAGATAGCAACTGGTATTTCCTCATAAGAACTATCTGGCCGTAAATCAATCTCCTTAAGTGCAATATGGTTGTATGACAAGTCATCCCGATTATATCGTCGCAACGAGGAAACATAAAACACATCACGAATACAATGTAAATGATTCGACAACACAAGTCTATAAGCCACAGGTTCAACCCTCTTAATTATAGGAAATGGCCGAATATACCTTGGTGCTAATTTCCCCTTCTTACCGAACCTTATAACCCCTTTCATAGGAGATACTCGAATTAATACCTGATCTCCCATGTTGAACTCCTTAAACATCTTACTAGCATCGACATAACTTTTTGTTCTGTCCTGATCTATCCGTAAACGACTCTGGATCAACTCAATCTTGAAAGAAGTCTTTTGAACGACCTCTCGCCGGAGGAGTTTGTTGTCCCTGTAACACCCCGTATTTTTTTTAATGATTTTTATAATTGGGTAAATTGTAGATTAAAGTGGGATTAATTAAATTATATATTTATATGGAATATTACTTAGTGAACGAGTAATACTAATGATATGAAAAGATTATAATTATCGTGAGTGAAAAATATGACAGTTATGATAAATGTAGTCGGGTCGTGCGTGTCAGTCGTACGAGGACATAATTTGAGAAATAAAATGTAACTTTATTTTTGGTTTTCCAATGGCCATTTCGAGTGTGCCAAAGTGTCCGGAAGGGTCGAGATAGTAAAAACAGTATCCCCGGTGGTTTAGTTTGGGTCTCAAGGAAATTTTAGGCCAAACCGGCACCAAGGAGGAGTATTTTAATCATTTATATTTTTGAGGTAGGGAGACCCACAAATTTTAGAGGTATAAATCAGATTGGGAATGGAAGAAGTTAGGTTACTTGAATAAAACTTGGAGAGGCTATCAAGGGAGAGAGGGAGAACCCTGAGAGAGAGTTCCATGACCATAAAAAACTACTCTTGCACCAACACCACCATAGTGTGGATCAGAAGAAGATGATTGCAACCATACCAAATTTTTGCAAAACTCAGACCACCATAACAAGGCAAGTATTTATCTCGCTAATTTTGAGCATGTATTCAATTCATGTTAGAGTTAGATGAATCAGTCCATGTTTATGCAAAGAATTAGTGTTAAATAGATGAGTTTAAAACATGTTTGGGGGTAGGAATCATGCTAGGTCAACTTTCTTGATGCATGTACAATGAAATTCACAAAATTTTGATGTCATGTGGAGTCTTGGAACCAAAAGATAAACTAGGGTTTTTATGGGATGTTCTTGAATTAATTCAAATTTATGAGTAACCTTTGATGATTTAATAATTCTCTCACGTTATAAATTATTCATATATGTTGGTAAAACATTTAGTATGATTGGTTGGGAGTTTGGGGGTTTATTAATGGCGTTTGTAGTGTAAAAGGGTGAGATTTTGTAACTTCTAAGGAAGAAGACGACATCAGGTCCACCAGACCGGTTCGACCCTACACACTGGACCAGTTCGGAAGGCTGTCAAGGATAGTTCCATGGATCGGTTCGCTACTATCCACCGGACCGGTTCATAAATGTATTTTTGATTAAATTTTAGGGATACATGTTGGTAAATTATTCCCAATTAGAGATAATAGAGTCTTAGAACCTTATGGTAGGGTTGGATATAGTTTGACCTCTCGAGAATTTAAATGGGTTACGTAGATTGCGAGTTAATTATAGAAATTATATAACGTCAAATAATATTGAGGATAACTAAATGAATGCAAAGGTTATGAGTGAATCCAAGCATGGATCAACGGTAGAGGGATAACAGACCTACTGAAATAGTGTGATGATTACTTCGAATATTTCGAGTAGCAAGGGATACTCGGGGAAGTACAATGAGAAGAATAATCGAAATAAATTAATACGTAGGATATTTGGGGAGTATAAATATGCTACATATGGGACACATATGATAGGTTGTGTGTATACCTATACTAATGATATAAATAGGTAAATTGTGTGGAAAACCTATTTTATGATTTATAGTGTTTATAACATACTTACGCTGCTTGCTATCGGGGGAGGTTTTGCGTGGTGGATGTTCTTATATATCCTGATAAGTCCATTGGGGGAGGGGGGGGGGATTTTATACTCATACCCAGAACATAGGACCTTGGATACGTGATATCTGAGACTATGATAGTTTCGACGGTTGAATGAGAGCGTAGGTATGTGCGTGACCCATCTGGCTGGGAACTATGTTCGCCTCCAATATATGTGATTTGTATTTATGTTTTGAGTGAGATATAGAACCAACAATCCTTTATACAGTGTGTGATATACCAAGACATGATAGCAGAGTATGCATGCACCCAAGTCTCAGTCTAAGGGTGCTTTAGTAGTATATATATATATATATAGAGAGAGAGAGAGTTAATGAGCTAATGATATGGATACAAACTTGGCTTGGACTAGTTAGGCGGGGTAGCATGATTAGGTAGGTTTGGAATATACGAAAGGTCTGCACACTAGATGAGGGGTGAGGACCTCAAGCGAGAGCCGTGAACCTAACATGCATATAATATCTGCTAATTATACATTTTAAATACTTGCTGAATTTTTAAATGGTTTTAGTCGGGCTCTGACCCATTTTCCCAAATCTATTTTGTTATAAAAACCATTTTAGGTGCCCAGCCACAAAGGGGTCCAACTTAGGAGTTCATTTCCATTTGTCGTTTCTGCAGTTGATGTGGATGATTGCATGTCCTAGTTTGATATATGCCTCTATTTTATTGCAGATCTGATGCACTCCTCATTTTATCTCAGTCAGGCACGTTGCCCATTTCCTATTAGTAGTTATTTTTGAGACAATGTACTCCTTTGATTTCATTTGTGGATTTAGACTTTTAATTGTGGATTTTTGTATTTCTATTTCAAACTGGGGCATTTACTCCCGTCATATGTTATTTAATTTTGTATTTCATTATTTGTGGTGTTGATTAACTTAGTATGGTTAATGTCATATTTAATTTTTTAAATGTTCTTGAATTATGGCATGTTAATAATAAAGATAAAATTTGACATAAGATTTTCAAATACTAGGTGGTTAGTAAATATTAAAAAGTTTATTAGACAGTGATGCTAAGAATGAACAAATCCAGATATTCCTTTTTAATTTAATAAAGGCCTGATCACCCAATATTTAATTAAGTGGGGTATCACAGATGGTATCAGAGCATCAGGTTCTAGTATCTTCAGGATCTGTACGATTTATTGTGTTTCAGCATAGCGTCCGTTGGTATAGAGCCCTATAATAGGATTGTTGTATGCCTCTTCGTACATACATTTACATTATCCTCCTACTTAGTGTAATTAATACGAATCATATGAGATCGGTGGCATTTCATACACCGAATAATATAAGGCGACCAACGACGGTGATTAGAAGGACTACATGAGGAGAGGGTCAGCAGAAGCGATAAAGTATTCTAGGAATAGTGGCTGTGATGGGAGTCATTACGATTATTTTTTTGGCAGATGATGATAGGATAACCACTAGGGCGCAGTAGTTTCTCTAAGCACCGTCATAGAGAATGGTGGTACAAATTTAGACTCACCTAGTGTACTCGGTAAAGGGGTAAGTCAGAGGGGCTGTTTCGAAGAGCCTTCTGCAAGGATTCAAGTAAAATTAGGAAGTGTGATGGGCCAATGGAAGGAGATAAATCCAAAAGTAGTTTTGAATGGTGGGGTGCGGTGGCTCAGGATTTAACTTCTAGTTCAAAATTTGGGCCCGTAGGAGCAGAGTTGCCGTAATGGGAGATAGTCACCACATATCAGGAAGTAGATAAGAAATTAATCAAAAAAAAAAATTGGGCACGAACTAACCACAAGTCCTCTCATTTGAGCATTAGACGGAGGTGCGAAGGAAGTCTATGGACTTTTCACGAGTGGGACGAACAAAGTTCGAGTGTGTGAAGAATTGCTTATATAAGTGTGAACTTTGTACTTGGGGAGATGGGTATTGGAGAGGAAGGTTCTGAAAAGTGATAATGGAGTTACGAGTAGGAGTCCCTAGTATCTATAAGAAGTTAGTCTTGGATGACTTTTGAACATTACATTTACGATGTACTTTTACAAATTTATATCAATACTTAAATGGGAATGGATCCAAGAGAGTTGGAGACATAGCCAGAGAAGGTTAAGACTAAAGGTAATTGGTGTTAGTAATGCACCATAGAGGTATGCCCAATAAGGGATCCATTTAAATGATGTAGATCAATGGAAATTGTATCGGGTGATGATGGATTCAATAAGGCCGCCATGACCAATAGTGTGTTCCACAGGGCCAGCAAAGTCAAAGGAATAATGAGGGTAGAAATCGGGGCCAAGACTACTAGGTTCGAGAGAAGGAAAATCCTGATATGTCCAGTTGGGCCATAGATAGGGAAATGACACTAAGAGGTGTCCTATGTGTGGAATGTAGGGCCACATGTATCGACCTTGTCTAATGTGCCCAACGGAGAAATAGTTGTGAAATTTTTTGGATCAGTGTGGATGATAGTGTTATATCCTGAAAGCATTTGGAATGCCAACACTATTGACAATTAAAAGTGTAAATTTTATCCTAGGGTAAAAGGGGATGTTTGTGTGACATGAGCGAGTCACAATATGTCGTTAGCACTCAATTCACGCGGGATACAAATTTAGTGGGTGTATTGTTAGTATGACTATTGTGTGCATATATTTATACTATTTAGTATGGGGATATAATATTGCTATTATTTGCTTATATTATTATTGTTGGTAGTATTATTATTGTGGGTTACCTCATTTTGAGAGATGATAATTCGAGTATGATGTTGTCCTAGGTATGTGTTGGTTAGCGATGTGTGAGCGATGGCGGGATGTTATAACAAGGCTATCATGTTCGCTATTCCAGGGCAGGATATGTTGACTAACGATGTGTCAACTGGAAGAAAGTTGAGCTCTCATGTATATTATATCATGGAGGAGACTTCAGAGATTATTGTTGTCTCGTTATGTTTTATCCCAATGTGCCAGGACTCTATTGATATGATTTGGGATATTAAACTTACTGTCGAGCAGAGATATTTAGCTCATTATAGATTTAACATGGGAAAACTAGTGACAGTGAGGGCGCCATGTTATAAAACTCCTTTAGTGATGTGGGCGTGGATAGTTAGGTTTAATTACCCAAAATTACAAAATGTCCAAAATGTCCTCCCGGGGTACTAATTAAGCCTAAAAAATGCCCCGAGACCCAAACTAATCCCCCGGGTACACTTTTCTGGCTATCTTGACCCTTCCGGACACTTTGGCGCACTCAAAACGACCATACGACCAACTTATAATTTATTTACTTTTTTTAATCGGTATTTAGTCCCGACACGACACAGGCGCGTCCCGACTTAAATTTCCAAAATTTGTCATTTTATTCACTCGTGACATTTAATAGAACTAATATCATATATTATTTTGCTCATCAGTAATATTCAACAAGTTTCCCATACTTACTAACTCACATCACGTTAGTAATTATAAACAATATAATTAATTTCCGGATTTATTTCAAATTAATAACTCACATTAAATTTAATAAATCCCCAAATTTAGAAATCATAAAAATACGGGGTATTACATACTTCCCCCTTAATAACGGAATTTCGTCCCAAAATTTGGAAATAAGGCATACCTGGTAAGAATACATCTGGGTTCTCTCGCGCATATCTGCCTCGCGCTCCCAGGTGGATTCCTCCACATTATGATGCTCCCACTGGACTCATACAAGTGGAACTACCTTCGACCTCAATCTCCTCTCGCTATGGTCTAGGATAGCCACTGGTCTCTCCTCGTAAGAGCTGTCAGGCTGTAAGTCTATCTCTTCTATCGTGATGTGGGTGTAGGCCATATCATCCCGAAGGTATCATCTCAATGACGAGATGTGGAATACATCGTGGATGCGATGTAGATGCTCTGGCAGTCCCAATCTGTATGCTACCGGCATAATCCTCTCGATAATGGGAAATGGTTCCACGTATCTCGGAGCCAATTTCCCTTTCTTCCCGAACCTCATCACTCCTTTCATAGGAGATACACGTAGTAATACTTGGTCCCCCACATTAAACTCCCGGAAGAACCGTTTCATATCGGCGTAGCTTTTCTGCCTGTCCTGGGCTACTCGAATGCGACTCCTGATAATCTCAATCCTCACGGAGGTTTCCTGAATCACTTCTGGTCCGAGCAACTTGTTATCCCCCACCTCTAGCCAAGACATTGGGGAACGACAAGTCCTGCCATACAAAGCCTCGAATGGAGCCATGCCAATCGTGAACTGATAAGAGTTATTATAAGCGAACTCTACCAGTGGAAGATGTGGCTCCCAACCTCCTCCAAAGTAAAGGACACACATGCGCAGCATATCCTCCAACATCTAATTAGTACGCTCTGTTTGTCCATCTGTTTGTTGGTGATAAGCTGAACTCAACCTCAACTCTGTACCCATAGCCTCCTGAAATCTCTCCCAGAAACGCGACACGAAAATCTTATCTCTATCTGACATAATATTCAGGGGCACCCTATGCAATCTGACAATCTCAACAATGAATAGCTGAACATACTGACCCGTGGTATAGTCTGTTTGCACCGGCAAAAAATGAGCCACCTTGGTCAAACGGTCCACAATCACCCAGATGGAATCATGGCCCCGCTGTGATGTAGGCAACCCTGTGATAAAATCCATGGAAATACTCTCCCACTTCCACGTGGGTATTTCCAATGGCTGAAGCAACCCTGATGGTTTCTGATGGTTCACCTTTACCAGCTGGCAGGTAGAACATTTGGACATGAACTCCGCAATGTCCTTTTTCATTCCACTCCACCAGTATTGCCGTCTCATATCCTGGTACATCTTATCTCCTCCAGGATGTACCGTAAATCGAGACCCGTGAGACTGGGTCATTACTGCATGACGTAAGTCTGCTCCTTCTGGTACCACCAATCTCCCATTAAACCTCAAACCCCCATCAGAACTAACAGAATAGGACTCGGCACCCTCAGCTAAAAGTCGTACAATCTGCTCCTGGCAAAATGGGTCTGCGGTCTGTGCCTGTATCACCCTAGTAACGATCTCAGGTGTCACTGTCATGACAGATATGAAGGAACGGGCTACTGCATCCTGGTGACCCAACTCTTTCCACTTTGCCTTCTAGATGTCCGCTATATCGTCTACCGGTCTACGGCTCAACGCATTAGCAACTACGTTGGCCTTCCCCGGATGGTACTGTATGTCAAACTTATTGTCCTTCACAAACTCTAACCACCTACGTTAACGCATATTCAGCTCTCGCTGAGTGAACAGGTACTGCAGTGACTTGTGGTCTGTGAACAAGCGAAATTTCTCTCCCAATAAATAGTGCCTCCAAATCCTCAATGCAAAAATGACCGCTGCTAACTCTAGGTCGTGTGTGGGGTAATTCTTCTCGTGCGGCTTAAGCTTGCGAGAGGAAAAAGCTATAGCCTTCCCATCCTGCTGAAGTACTCCCCCAAGTCCCCGTAAAGAAGCATCGGTGTAAACCAGGTACTCCACGCCTGGCTTAGGTAAAGCAAGGACCGGTGCTGAAGTAAGCTTGTCTTTCAGCTCGTCGAAAGACAATTGATAAGCATCTTCCCAAACATATGGCACCCCCTTACGAGTCAGGTTCGTCAATGGACCCGCTATTTTGGAGAAACCCCGAATGAATCTCCTGTAGTATCCGGCTAATCCCAAGAAACTACGTACTCTTGTCGGTGTCGTGGGCTGTCCCCATTCCCTCACCATTGACACTTTACTCGGGTCAATTGCTATCCCCTGTTCAGAAACAACATGCCCCAAGAATTGTACTTTTCGTAACTAGAACTCGCAATTCTCGTACTTAGCATAGAGTTGATGCTCTCGTAGAGTCTGAAGAACCTGCCTCAAGTGCTCGGCATGTTCCTCCTCGAAGTGTGAATATATCAAAATGTCATCTATGAAAATGATGACAAACTGATCCAAGAACTCTCTGAACACTCGGTTCATCAAGTCCATGAATAAGGCTGGAGAATTTGTGAGTCCAAATGGCATCACTCTGAACTCATAAGACCCATATCTCGTCAAGAAGGCAGTCTTTGAAACATCCTGCTCCCTTATACTTAGCTGATGGTACCCTAACCTCAGATCTATCTTCGAAAAGCAAGTTTCTCCCCTCAGCTGGTCGAATATATCATCGATTCGAGGCAACGGATACTTGTTCCTTATCGTGACTTTGTTCAGCTCCCAGTAGTCCACACATAGCCTCAGTGAACCATCTCTCCTTTTCATAAACAAAATTGGAGCTCCCCAAGGTGAGGTACTCCTGCGAATGAAGCCCTGACCTATCAGTTGCTCTATCTGATCTCGTAACTCTCGCATCTCTGTCGGAGAAATACTGTATGGAGCGCGTGCTATAGGTTGAGTATCCGGTAATAAATCTATGACAAAGTCTATCTCTCAACTGGGGGGTAGGCCTGGTATCTCCTGAAATACATCGGAATACTCATGAACAACTGGGATCAAGTCTAAGGGAATCACAACCTCTTTAGAGGTATCCTCCTCTATGTAATACAAATGAGCGGTCGAGCCTCCCTCCGAGCGAGGCATAACCACTACAAACATCTCTTACCCTGGAATGGAAAAGAAAATACTCCCACCGAAACAATCTATCATGGCTCTGTAAGTTGCGAGCCAATCCATACCAATAATGATGTCATGCTCATGCATATCTAAGACTAACATGTCTGCTGGTAATACCAAGCTACCAATCTCTACCCCCACTCCCTGGCATATAAAGAAAATTAGCGATCCATTTCCCAATGGTGAGTCTACACACGTCACAGTGCTCTCTGCTGTGGCTAATAACCCCAAGGCCTTCGCAAAATGGGTAGCGATAAAACAGTGCGTCGCCCCAGTATCAAATAAAACCCGACCCATAGTACCATGGATAGGAAACGTACACTCAATTGCGGGTGGTGCCTGTGGAGCTGCTGCCTGGTGGACGTTATAGACACGTCCATACTATAACTGCCCCTGCTGCACTGGAGCGGCTGGAATGGCTGGTAGGGCTGGTAACTGAGTTGGTGCTGGGAGGGCGGCTGGAAAAAGTGGCCTCTGTGGCTCATTACGGGCACCCTGCTGCTGTGGGGCCCTATCACCCTCTGGACAATCCTGGCACTTATGGCCATGCTTGCTGCACACAAAACATTGGCCTCTGAAATTTCCTCCCCTCTGACCCTGCTGACCATGGCTCTGTTGGCCGTTATCGCCCCGCCACTAGCCCTGTTGGCCCTGATGAAAATGCTGTTGGCCTTGTTGGCCTTGCTGCTGACCCTGCTGCTGGCGATGTTGGCCTTGCTGATTAGGCTGGCCCTGCCTAAATCCCCCAAATCCCTACCTAGAATCACCTGATCGGAGCCTCTTGGCAGGGTCCCCCTGATGGGAACTCTGCTCATGCTGACGAGTCTGACCCTGAGATGTTGGTGCTCCACTAGTGCCACTACCCCCTGTCCTGCCCTGCTGGCCGAACTCTCCTGCCCATTTGCTTCCCTGCAGATGGAAGCGGTGATCCTGGCAGTGTAGTAAAGCAACATTGAGTACATCTGTGAAGGTACTCAGAGACAGGTTCCCTATAAGGTGCTGACGGATCCTCCAAGCTAACCCGTCCACAAACAATAGTATCTTCTTACTCTCAGTGGGTGCCTCATCTGGCACTATAGTGAGAAGTCTTGTGAACTCCTCTTCATACTCAGCAACAGTGGAATTTTCCTGCTTTAAGTTCAGTAACTTTCGCCTCATCTCAGTTTGCACGGTGGATGGAAAATACTTGCGATCAAACCGCTCCCAGAATGATTGAATCGAAATAGTATCCCTATCCTCCAAGGTGGTGGTGGATTCCCACCACTGCAAAGCGGCCCCCACTAGCTTAAATGAGGCCAACAACTGTTTCTGCACATCCGTGCACTCATACATACGCAGATGCCTCTGGATATCTTTCTTCCATTGGCTGACGATGATGATATCTGAACTACCCGAGAACTCAGGGGGATGCGCCTTCTGAAAGGCATCCCTAACCCACTCCCATGCTGATGGAAACTGTGCAGGTACTGGCGTCACTGTCTGAATCTGGGGTGGAGCCTGCAGTACTACCGCCAACGCGGCATTCACCGCCTGAGCAACCATAACGGGCACCTCATTAGCATTCATCGTTCCCTGAGCCGGAGCTGCTGGCTTCTCGGTTTGGGCACGCCTATCCTTTGGTGCACGTCTCGGAGGCATCTGAAACGTGAAGAAATTTATTAGTCTTATAGTTATTATCAAATCTCAAATAGCTGAAGACGTAATCGTAAAAGTAAGAACACAACAATCCTAAAATAGGGGTCTATAACAAAAACGTTAAGCTGAAAGAGAAATAAGCCGTACAGATCCTAAGGACACTAGAACCTGATGCTTTGATACCACCTGTGACACCCCGCCTAATTAAATACCGGGCAATCACTCCTTTATTAAATTAAAATCAAGGTGAACAGTTGGTTCATTCTTAGCATCACTGTCGTAAAAGTAACTTTTCCAATTTAAACACCCTAAATAATTAAGCTAAGTGTCAAAACCATTTTTAGACATTACTTTCCAAATTTTATTTTATAAATCAACATTTAAAACTTTACATAATTCACAATCTAAAGAATCACACAACAATTATCCTGTAACTTATAATCCCAAAGAATTAAACATTCAACAAATAAATCCCAACATTTAAAACTTAAAGGAAAACATCCTGACAGTAATAAAAATTCAAAGTGTAAATACTGGAAATAAATGAATTACAATATCCAATAAAACAACTGAATAATGGAAAAGGGCAACACATGCCCAACTGATAAAATAAATGCTAGGAGTGGAAACAAAAAATGAGGTCGTCTAAGCAAAAGGGCTGCAACTCCCACCTAAGCTGCAGCACGTTACTTCCAAAGGATCCTATGCAAGACGCCCCTGTGGCTGGGCACCTGTAATATATACATATATATATACAAGAGAGAAAAGAAAATGGAAACGTGTCAGAGCCCGATTGTAAAAACGATTTAAAATTTGTTTAACAAGTATTTGAAATGTTTACTCGCCAATGCAACAACATATTAGTTCGACACTCCCTTGAAAAATTCTCACCTCTCTTCTAATGTGCACGCCTATCGTACTAATCTTCCCAACGGTTTAACTTATCTTATCTTATGTCGCTCGTAAGATTTAAACTGACAATTTCAACTGTTTAAGAGGTTCATTTCATTTAACAACATAGTTCTCATTTAACCTTATTTACTAATAAAGTCTCTCAACAATATATTATACTTTTCAAACACTTATTCCCAAATTGAAATAATTATTCATATCTTACTTACCATAAACACAGTAGGTAGTTCCCAAATTCCAGAATTTATTATATATATTAAATACTCATATAATATATATATTCCAACGGCACCCCACATAATAATTATGGTGCGGGCATACTCTGCTATCCAATCCCCGTATCACTCGTACTAAGGGAAATACAAGTTCTAAATCACTCTCGAACTGTACTAACACAAACACAAACAATATTGAGGCGAAGCATAGATTCTAGGTCTCTAAGGGGTCAGCACATGCCCTCGCGTCTCTTAGGACCGTCTGAACTACCGATTCAATAGCCTGTACCGAAGGATTTCTATCTTCTAGGGAACAAATCAATATCCCCCATAAAGTTCCCATCGAGATAAGACTATCCCAGCGCTGTAACCTCAGAGATAGCAAGTAGCGCGGGCAGGATTTTCACACGTATATAGTATATGCATAAACACAGTCATATAAATATACTACTATTACCATATCAAATTTAGGTACATCTCATAACCCATAATTATGATATTTTTCCTTATTATTCGTTATTTAGTTATCACGTATAACGTTTGCCTCTTATCTTAATTTGTGGGATTACTCCAACTTATCAAGTGACACTCGTGAATTTCTATACTCCCAAGTGTAATTTCATTAGGTACTCATTTATTTTCCAACGTAACTATCTTATGCGTCTCCTTCTTTGATACATAGTTCCATCGTCCCTTATATGTAATAATCCCCGAAAATGTAAATCTCGTCTTACATTAAAGATTTCATATTATCAATAAGTCCTACTGGTCTTCTTTATCTCCCAAAATATTTTAATAAGGATGTCCAAGGATTATTACTCATTTAAATTGAATTCATCTTTTTAAAAGGGGAAATATGAGTCTGCCAGGAGGGGTCAATCGATCGAGGGCAGGTGTTCGATCGATCGAACCATCGATCGATCGATGATCTATGATCAATCGATCGATCAAGCAAGTATGGCTAATTCTGCAGAAATCCAGTAACGGGTTCTATCATCTAACCTCATCAAAATCCATATTTTTAACACCAAACTCTCAGAAATTTGTACTACAACCATTATAATCCCAAACTAGCAATCTTCTACGTAAAGCATGTGAATTTTCATCAATATCCATGAATTAAAGGGCCAAAACTTATATAAATCTCATGAACCCTAGAAATTTCTTTAACTTTGTTCTAATCAACCTTTTTCCAGAATTTCTACTTCTAATCCATCATAAATCCATGGTTCAACCTCTACATATGAAGGGGATTTCCAGATTATCATTTATATCATTACTACATGCAATTTTCCTATCTCCAACATGGGTTTTCTTCTATGAAACTCATACTAATCAACCCTAGACTAACATGAATGATGCATTAACAAAATTAAGCAAGATAAATACTTGCCTGGGGATTTTTGGTCTCTGATTTGTGCTAAAATCAGTGTGGTTAAGATCCTTGCGATGTGATCTATCGTTTGGCGGCGACGGCGGCGCAAACGGAGGAGTTTTCGGCCTAGAACTCCTTGGTAACCTCTTCCTTTCCTTCTCCAATGGCCGTCACTAGGTTTTGATTGTGTTAACCCTAGAAGATAACCCTAAGCATATGATATAACCCTTGTAAATTCGTGGGTTTAATTACCCAAAATTACAAAATGTCTAAAATGTCCTCTCGAGGTACTAATTAAGCCTAAAAAACCCCCCGAGACCCAAACTAAACCCCCGGGTACACTTTTTTGACTATCTCGACCCTTGCGGACACTTTGACGCACTCAAAATGACCATATGGATAACTTATAATTTATTCACTTTTTTTAATCGGTATTTAGTCCCGACACGACACAGGCGCGTCCCGACTTAAATTTCCAAAATTTGTCATTTTATTCACTCGTGACATTTAATTGAACTAATATCATATATTACTTTGCTCATCAGTAATATTCAACAAGTTTCCCATACTTACTAACTCACATCACGTTAGTAATTATAAACAATATAATTAATTTTCGGATTTATTTCAAATTAATAATTCACATTAAATTTAATAAATCCCCAAATTTAGAAAGCATAAAAATACGGGGTATTACATATAGTTGGGACGCGCGTGTCAGTCGTGTCGGGACATAATTTGAGAAATAAAACTTAACTTTATTTTTGGTTTTCCAATGGCCATTTCGAGTGTGCCAAAGTGTCCAGAAGGGTCGAGATAGTAAAAAAAGTGTACCCGGAGGTTTAGTTTGGTTCCCGGGGCAATTTTAGGCTAAATCGGTACCCTAGAGGGGTATTTAGTCATTTGTATTTTTGAGGTAGGGAGACCCACGAATTTAAGGGGTATAAATCAGATTAGTAATGGGAGAATTTAGGGTTACTTGAAATAAACTTGGAGAGGTTATCAAGGGAGAGAAGGAGAACCCTGAGAGAGAGTCCCGTGGCCATAAAACACTACTCTTGCACCACCAACACCACCATCGCGTGGATCAGAAGAAGAGGATCAAAACCATACCAACTTTCTGCAGAGAATCAGACCTCCATAACAAGGCAAGTGCTTATCTTGATAATTTTGAGCATGTATTCAATTCATGTTAGAGTTAGATGAATCAATCCATGTTTATGCGAAGAATTAATGTTAATTGGATGAGTTTAAAACATGTTTGGGGTAAGAATCATGCTAGGACAACTTTCTTGATGCATGTAGAATGAAATTCACAAAATTTTGATGTCATATGGAGTCTTATAAGCAAAATATGAACTAGGGTTTTTATGGGATGTTCTTGAACTAATTCAATTTTATGAGTAACCTTTGATGATTTAATGATTCTTTCACGTTAGAAATTGTTCATATATGTTGGTATAACGTTTAGTATAATTGGTTTGGAGTTTGGGGATTTCTTAATGGAGTTTGTAGTGTAAAAAAGGTTAAATTTACCAATAAATACTGTCGGATTCTCTAGGTAAGACCATCCATAAACAACTGTATCCTCTTGTCCTCTATGCTCACCTCCTAGAGAAGAAAATCTGCCAACCTAGTAAATTCCTCCTCATAATTCGCGACTGTCCTCCCATCCTGATAAATGTTTAAGAATTTCTGTTTCATCTCTGCCTAAATAGCTGATGGGAAGTACTGGCGGTCGAACTACTCCCAGAATTCCTGAATCTTCATAGTGTCTCTCTCCTGTGTGGTGGTAATGGACTCCCACCACTTCAAGGCTGCCGCCACTAGCTTGAAGGTAGCTAGTATCAATCTCTATACATCAGTGCACTCATACATCCGTAAATGCCTATAGATATACTTCTTCCACTGGCACGTCGCAACTATATTGGAGATCCCCTGAAACTCGGGAGGGTGAGACTTCTGAAAGGAATCACTAAATCGCTCCCAGGTAGAAGGAAATGATTGTGTTTGTTATGGATCCACAAGCTAAGTTTTGGGTGTCATATATGTTGCATACTGAGCAAAAGTAGTCAAAGTCGCATTAACCACCTGTGCCACAATGGCAGCAACCTTAACAACATTCATAATCCCTGGTGCCTGAGCTGGCTGTTGCTCGGGATGGGCATCTGAGGTGGCTCGTGGTTAGGGATGTCAGTTATTTCCGAACTTCCGAATTTTCCGTTTTTTGATCCGAATTTTTCCAATTTTGGCACCATTTTAATTTTCCAATTTCCGAATTTTCTGATTCTGAATTTTTCGAAAAAAATTGAAATGGAATTGGAAATCATATATGGATTTCGAATTTCCGATCCGAATTTTTCAATATCATGCCGATCTGATCCATCCAAAATATTTTCCTAAATAATAATATTTTTGTTTATTTTAATACATTTTTACTACCCTGATTTACATATAAAATTTATTATTTATTATTTTAATCTTGACCCTCCATTTAAAACCATCTCAACCATTGATATATACCTATATGTATTAACATTCTACATCACACTAACCCTAAATTTAAAGAAAACATCCGGAATTATATTCAATTGTTATGCGAATTTAAATTCCAAGGATGATTTATATTAAGTTTACCTCATCTTCCTTTTGTTCATTTTTTGTATCTGAAATACTGAGGCAGAGGCTCTGCTAGAACTGTTAACGTTTCTTGCATTTCCTTTTTTTAAGTAGGTAAACAATTGTTTTTTTCTCATTCACATAGCTTTGTAGTTTCATAGTATCGTACTCAAGCCGTGATTGATCTTTTTTCAAAATTGTATGAGATGCATAGCTCTGTAGTTTATTGCATTTCCAAAATGGTATGAGACGCATAAACTTGTCATCACATAGCGTCATAGTTTATTGCATACGTGATGTAAAGTGGAGTGTTTGATTTTTATTTTTACTTTAAAAATATCCTTTTCAAAAATGACATTTCCGATATTTTCCAAAAATATTGTAATTGATAATTCCGATTATTCCGATATTTTTACGAATAATAAGATTTTCGAATATTCCGAATAGGAAAAAAAAATGATATTTCGATTTTTATTTTTTCCGAATTGGAAAGGATTTTAAAATTCCAAAAATTTTGGAATTTTTTTCAAACAACCCTATTCCGATCCGATCCATCCGAACCACACCCCTATTCGTGGTGCACGTCTGGGAGGCATCTGAAACGAAAGAGAATTTCCATAACTCCACAGTTAAATATATCTCAAAATAGATGAAGATGTAAATGTGTAATCATGAATGCAACAATCCTAATAGTAGGGATCTATATCAAAGAACGCTATCACTACATCAAAAATAGGAAACTGGCATGGTTTAAAACAATGCCAGATGCAATCTGGCACGGTTCAAAACTATGCTAGAATCAGGGGTGCCAGATTTTATGGCTCGGTTTAAAACCGTGCCAGATTTCCCAAACTGGCACGCTTTTGGCACGGTTTTAAACTGTGCCAGTTTTTTTATCTGGCACGCTTTTGACACGCTTTTAAACCGTGCTAGATGTTAAATCTGGCATGCTTTTGGCACACCCCGAAATCGTGCCAGATTGTCTATTTTCTGGCACGCTTTTGGCACGGTTATAAAGCGCGCCAGATTGTTTTATAAGCGTTCTCATTTTTATACATTGGCACGGTTTTGGCACGATTTAAAACCGTGCCAGATTTTTCAGTTGATTAAAAAAAAAATAATAGGAAACAAATCTGGAAAATCTGCAAATTCCAAATCCGGTAGGAAAAATATTTATTATTTGCAAAAGAAAAATCAAGAAAATTCACAAATTATGAATATCGCGGGTTGTTGATAAACTAATGTGCATACAAACTTCAAAAAATTACAAGAGTTAATACCAATATAAAGCCGCACACGACCATAAAAGTCGACAATAACTTCAAAAAATTACAAGAGTTATCCCATATAAAAAAAAATTGGGCAGCGTTTCCTCTATTTTTGAGCATTCCAAAACCTGCTAACATAAAATCTGCCCATATAAAGCCCGCACGGCCATAAAAGTGAAAATAAAACTACTACAGCCATCACAGCCAAAAAATTAAACCATAAAACTACTAAAGCCTGCTCGGCCATAACACAAAAAATAGAATCCTGAATATTAACGACACTAAATAAACAATCCCCTTGTTGTAAAGCATTGACTTCTTCGTGCGTTCCAAGTGGATAAAAGCTAGCCAATTAAATTTTAAAAAAATCGTATTCAAGCAGAAAAATTGCATATACAAGTAGAAAAATTGCATATACGACTACGCGGTCAGTTCCTACAAGTTACATTGGTCCCGTGCGAGGTGTTCGTGCCTCCTACAGGGTCGTTTCGGGGTTGGTTTGGGTTTTCACCCTTTAACGGCTTGTTTTCAAGTCAAAGTGTGATTTTTGCAAATTATCGTCATACTCTCAAATCGAGAGACCCGGGACTACGCGGTCAGTTCCTACAAGTTACATTTGTCCGGTGCGAGGTGTTCGTGCCTCCTACGGGGTCGTTTGAGGGCTGGTTTGAGTTTTCACCCTTTAACGGCTTGTTTTCAAGTCAAAGTGTGATTTCTGCAAATTATCATCATACACTCAAACCGGAAGACCCGTGACTACGCGATCAGTTCCTACAAGTTACGTTGGTCCCGTACGAGGTGTTCGTGCCTCCTACAGGGTCGTTTGGGGACTGGTTTGGGTTTTCACCCTTTAACAGCTTATTTTCAAGTCAAAGTGTGATTTTTGCAAATTATCGTCATACTTTCAAATCGGGAGACCCGGGACTATACGATCAGTTCCTACAAGTTACATGAGTCCCGTACGAGGTGTTCGTGCCACCTACGGGGTCGTTTGGGGGCTGATTTGGGTTTTCACCCTTTAACGGCTTATTTTCAAGTCAAAGTGTGATTTTTGCAAATTATCGTCATACTCTCAAATCGGGAGACCCGGGACTGTGCGGTCAATTCGTACAAGTTACATTGGTCCCGTGCGAGGTGTTCGTGCCTCTTACGGGTCATTTGGGGGCTAGTTTGGGTTTTCACCCTTTAACGGCTTATTTTTAAGTCAAAGTGTGATTTTTGCAAATTATCATCATATTCTCAAATCGGGAGATCCGAGACTATGCGGTCAGTTCCTACAAGTTACATTGGTCCCGTGCGAGGTGTTTGTGCCTCTTACGGGGTCGTTTGGGGTCTGGTTTGGGTTTTCACCCTTTAACGACTTGTTTTTAAGTCTAAGTGTTGATTTTTGTAAATTATCATCGTATTCTCAAATTGGGAGACCCGGGACTACCCTGTCAGTTCCTACAAGTTACATTGATCTCGTGCGAGGTGTTCGTGCCTCCTACGGGGGTGTCTGCTGGTTGGTTTAAGTTTTTACCCTTTAACGGCCTGTTTTTAGGTCTAAGTGTTATTTTTGCAAATTATCATCCTATTCTCAAACCGGGAGACTCGTGACTACGCGGTCAGTTCGTACAAGTTACATTTTTCCCGTGCGAGGTGTTTGTGCCTCTTACGGGGTCGTTTGGGGGCTGATTTGGGTTTTCACCCTTCAACAGCTTGTTTTTAAGTCTAAGTATTAATTTTTGCAAATTATCGTCATACTCTCAAATCGGGAGACTCAGGACTACGTGGTGAGTTCCTACAAGTTACATTGGTCCCGTGCGAGGTGTTCGTGCCTCCTACGGGGTCGTTTGGGGGTTGGTTTGGGTTTTAACCCTTTAACGGCCTGTTTTTAAGTCTAAGTGTTAATTTTGCAAATTATCATCCTACTCTCAAACCGAGAAACCCGGGACTACGTGGTTAGTTCCTACAAGTTACATTGGACCCGTGCGAGGTGTTCGTGCCTCCTACGGGATCGTTTAGGGGATGGTTTGGGTTTTCACCCTTTAAAGGCTTGTTTTAAAGTCAAAGTGTGATTTTTGCAAATTATCACCATACTCTCAAACTGGGAGACCCGAGACTACGCGGTCAGTTACTACAAGTTACATTGGTTCCGTGCGAGGTGTTCGTGCCTCCTATGGGGTTGTTTGGGGGATGGTTTGGGTTTTCACCATTTAACGGCTTGTTTTCAAGTCAAAGTGTGATTTTTGCAAATTGTTATATTGGTCCCGTGCGAGGTGTTCGTGCCTCCTACGGGGTCGTTTGGGAGTTGGTTTGGGTTTTCACCCTTTAACGGCTTATTTTCAAGTCAAAGTGTGAGTTTTGCAAATTATCTTCATACTCTCAAATTGGGAGAGCCGGGACTACATGGTCAGTTCCTATAAGTTACATTGGTCCCGTGCGAGGTGTTCGTGCCTCCTACGGGGTCGTTTGGGGGCTGGTTTGGGTTTTCACCCTTTAACGGCTTATTTTCAAGTCAAAGTGTGAATTTTGCAAATTATCATCATACTCTTAAACTGGGAGACCCGGGACTACACGGTCAGTTCGTACAAACTATATTGGTCCCGTGCGAGGTGTTCGTGCCTCCTACGGGGGCGTCTGGTGGGTGGTTTAGGTTTTCACCCTTTGTTGACCTATTTTTAAGTTAAGTGTTATTTTTGCAAATTATCATCGTATTCTCAAATTGGGATACCAGGGACTACATGGTCAGTTCCTACAAGTTACATTGGTCCCATGCGAGGTGTTTGTGCCTCCAACGGGGGCGTCTGGTGGCTGGTTTGGGTTTTCACCATTTAACGGCTTGTTTTCAAGTCAAAGTGTGATTTTTGCAAATTATCATCATACTCTCAAATTGGGAGACTCGGGACTATGCAGTCAGTTTCTACAAGTTACATTGGTCCCGTGCGAGGTGTTCGTGCCTCCTACGGGGTTGTTTGGGGGTTAGTTTGGGTTTTCACCCTTTAACGGCTTATTTTTAAGTCAAAGTGTGATTTTTGAAAATTATCGTCATACTCTCAAATCGGGAGAGCCGGGACTACAAGGTCAGTTCCTATAAGTTACATTGGTCCCGTGCGAGGTGTTCGTGCCTCCTACGGGGTCGTTTGGGTGCTGGTTTGGGTTTTCACCCTTTAACAGCTTGTTTTCAAGTCAAAGTGTGATTTTTGTAAATTATCATCATACTCTTAAACTGGGAGACGCGGGACTATGCGGTCAGTTCGTACAAGCTATATTGGTCCCGTGCGAGGCGTTCGTGCCTCCTACGGGGGCGTTTGGTGGCTGGTTTAGGTTTTCACCCTTTAACGACATGTTTTTAAGTCTAAGTGTTATTTTTGCAAATTATTATCATATTCTCAAATCGGGATACCCGGGACTACGCGGTCAGTTCCTATAAGTTACATTGGTCCCGTGAGAGGTGTTCGTGCCTCCAATGGGGGCGTCTGGTGGCTGGTTTTGGTTTTCACCCTTTAACGGCCTGTTTTTAAATCTATGTGTTATTTTTGCAAATTATCATCCTATTCTCAAACCGGGAGACCCGTGACTATGCGGTCAGTTCGTACAAGTTACATTGGTCCCGTGCGAGGTGTTTGTGCCTCTTACGTGGTCGTTTGGGGGTTGATTTGGGTTTTCACCCTTCAACGACTTGTTTTTAAGTTTAAGTGTTGAGTTTTGCAAATTATCGTCATACTCTCAAATCGCGAGACTCGGGACTACGCGGTCAGTTCCTTCAGGTTTCATTTGTCCCGTGCGAGGTGTTCGTGCCTCCTATGGGGTCGTTTGGGGGATGGTTTGGGTTTTCACCCTTTAACGACATGTTTTTAAGTCTAAGTATTAATTTTGCAAATTATCATCCTATTCTCAAACCGAGAGACCCGTGACTATGCGGTCAGTTCGTACAAGTTACATTAGTCCCGTGCGAGGTGTTTGTGCCTCTTACGTGGTCGATTGGGGGTTGATTTGGGTTTTCACCCTTCAACGACTTGTTTTTAAGTTTAAGTGTTGATTTTTGCAAATTATCGTCATACTCTCAAACCGCGAGACCCGGGACTACGTGGTCAGTTCCTTCAGGTTTCATTGGTCCCGTGCGAGGTGTTCGTGCCTCCTATGGGGTCGTTTGGGGGATGGTTTGGGTTTTCCCCCTTTAACGGCATGTTTTTAAGTCTAAGTGTTAATTTTGCAAATTATCATCCTACTCTCAAACCGGGAGACCCGGGACTACGCGGTCAGTTCCTACAAGTTACATTGGTCCCGTGCGAGGTGTTCGTGCCTCCTACGAGGTCGTTTGGGGGCTGGTTTGGGTTTTCACCCTTTAACGGCTTATTTTTAAGTCAAAGTGTGATTTTTGCAAATTATCGTCATATTCTCAAACTTGGAGATTCGGGACTATGCGGTCAGTTCCTACAAGCTACATTGGTCCCGTGCGAGGTGTTCGTGCCTCTTACGGGTCCGTTTGGGGGCTGGTTTAGGTTTTCACCATTTAACGACTTGTTTTTAAGTCTAAGTGTTGATTTTTACAAATTATCGTCGTATTGTCAAATCGGGAGACCCGGGACTACGCGGTCAGTTCCTACAAGTTACATTGGCCCCGTGCGAGGTGTTCGTGCCTCTTACGGGTCCGTTTGGGGACTGGTTTGGGTTTTCACCATTTAACGACTTGTTTTTAAGTCTAAGTGTTGATTTTTACAAATTATCGTCGTATTGTCAAATCGGGAGACCCGGGACTACGCGGTCAGTTCCTACAAGTTACATTGGTCCCGTGCGAGATGTTTGTGCCTCCTACGGGGGTGTTTGGTGGTTGGTTTAGTTTTTTACCCTTTAATGGCCTATTTTTAGGTCTAAGTGTTATTTTTGCAAATTATCGTCCTATTCTCAAACTGGGAGACTCGTGACTACGCGATCAGTTCGTACAAGTTACATTGGTCCCGTGCGAGGTGTTTGTGCCTCTTACGGGGTCGTTTGGGGGCTGATTTGGGTTTTCACCCTTCAACGACTTGTTTTTAAGTTTAAGTGTTGATTTTGCAAATTATCGTCATACTCTCAAACCGAGAGACCCGGGACTACGCGGTCAGTTCCTACAAGTTACATTGGTCCCGTGCGAGGTGTTCGTGCCTCCTACGGGATCGTTTGGGGGCTGGTTTGCATTTTCACCCTTTAACGACCTGTTTTTAAGTCTAAGTGTTAAGTTTGCAAATTATCGTCCTACTCTCAAACCGGGAGACCCGGGACTACGCGGTCAGTTCCTACAGGTTACATTGGTCCCGTGCGAGGTGTTGGTGCCTCCTATGGGGTCGTTTAGGGGCTGGTTTGGGTTTTCACCCTTTAACGACTTGTTTTCAAGCCTAATCTACGTAGTTTGAAATTATCGTCATATTCTCAAACCGGAAGACCTATGACTATGCGATCAGTTTCTACAAGTTACATTGATCCCATATTTTCAAGTTTGTATTATAATTATTAGCATTTTCATTTGTCTAAAAAAATAAATGATTTTTTTATTAAACATGTATGTTCTCTAATCTTTCTAGCTCTTTTAATCAGATAACTATAATAATAAGACTAATCAATCGTACATAAACATTAAGAAATTTACAAACCTGTAGAATCGGTGTGTCGATTTCAACAAAGCCTACAGACTCTAACGACACGTCAACAACTTCAAATTCTTCGTCTTTGTAGCTTAGGTCGCAACATACATACATCCCCCTGTAAGTAAGGCAAAATAAATTATTCATATTGATAAGGCTACTTGTAACACAAATAATTGCGTATGAAATTCTTAAACTCACGAGTAATAACCTGGCTTAAACTCAGGAAATTCTTAAATCATTTTGATCAGAGCTACATGTAATATACACAATCAATTTACATCTAGCGACTATATATATGGTACGAAGGTATTATACACATCTTATGTAATATACACATTCATTTTGATCATAGCCATTGATCGTTATTGATTGTGTATCCAATCAATGGATAATTTGCAGTGATCAAGAATATGAAATTCACATAATGTAAGGCATGTTCAAGTATATGTGATTAAAAAATAAAATAAACATAAGGAGGTTCACTTGCAACGGGGAAAATGTAAGACCAAATATATATCAATAACATAAAAATTCAACAGAAACTTACATCATCAACGACAATACCAAAATGGCCAAACACAAATCCAATATCATACTTGTCAACTCCAACACGATACACAACATACGTCACAGTACATTGATTTTCTACATAATGGTCTCTGGGAAGAAAATCACAGGTGCATATCATATAGAAAAATAAAATAATAATAAGACTATCTATGCCGACTCATATTTCCGACTCATATTTCCGACTCAATGGGTGCGACTCGCTAACGTGTCGCACCCGTGTTGGATCGTGTTCGGATTCCATTGTAACCCATTGGTGAGCGGTCAAAATACGAGTCAATATGAATACGACATGTCAGTGAGTCACACCCAAAAATGAGATTCAGTATAGATTCGAAAGTATGCATTTCAATGTATGTAATGTATGCACATAAATGTATTAGATCGTGTATGCAATGTATGTACATTCCAATGTATGCAGTGAGCCAATACAAAATACGTATTTGGATCGTGTTTGGATTCCAATGTATGCACATCAATAATATTTGTCTCATATGATCGATTCAAATCCTTAAGAATACCTTACATTCAAAGTAAAACGCGATGATGCGTGGAATCACCAGTCTCTCTAGCTATATAGTTCAAAGAAGAAATATGTGTGAAAACTCTAATGATGCGAGAAACAGGTAGTGCACATTTAACATTTTAAGATGAAATTGACTTTACCGTATTAATTGTTAAACTTTATCCTCACTTGAATATTGTGAAAATTAGTAAATTATAATTTGGAACTTCTCAAAAAAGAAAGGATTTATACTCGATGCAAAAAAATTCCAATGGCTCTAGAAATTATAGCTCAGAATAACCCAAACACCTTAATTTCAAGACCCAACATGAATACACAACAATCACTATATCTACATAATTTTAACAATCACTATATCCACAAAATAGAAACATTTATAAGGATTGTCTACAGAAAATGCTTTCTTGATGTCGGATTGCCAACAACATTTGGGGTTCTAACATGTCAGTTTCCTCTTAAATCTCATTGAATATACTTAATGGAGTTAACATTCCCAAGTGATTTTATAAACCAAAACTGGTGAATATGAACTACCCGAATAAAGGACCAGTTCTAAGAATGATAATCCAAAAAATATTTATAATATTTGGACATATATATATAAGCATTTTCACAAAATACAAAAACATGTATTTACTTATTCCAAACAAAACCAGTATGCTCAGAGTCACGTCATTGGTGTAAAATACATAAAATAAGGGTGTATATGTGATACATATATATGTAGTTCTTGACTCACCTCCTGTATTCCACATTTACAAGACCAAGTTTCAAAAAGTCTTGGTCCATACCCTTGTTAGCCATAGACACGAAAGCTCTGCTGAGTACAAAATCAGTCTGGTTATTTCGATTGAGATCAGTTACTATCACTCTAGTCCCTTCTTTGTTACTGTGACACCCCGCCTAATTAAATACCGGGCGATCACTCCTTTATTAAATTAAATCAAGGTAAACAGTTGGTTCATTCTCAGCATCACTGTCGATAAAAAAAAATAATTTTCCAATTTAACACCCTAAATAATTAAGCTAAGTGTCAAAAACATTTTTCATACAAACTTCCAAATTTTAATTACAGAAAAGATTTACTTATACAAAACAACATTTCTACAATATAGAATCACACCACGAAGAACTAAAATAAAACCATACATTCGTCAATCGAATGTCAACATAATAAAACCAAACATCATAAACTATCCTGAATAAATCCCATAAAACAATACTGGGATAACTGAAAATATAAAAATCCCAACAAGTAAATGAAATGCTGAAAGGGGCGACACGTGCCCAATAAATGAGAGTAATAAGAGTGGAGTCAATAACAGAAGCCGTCTACTCAAGTGACCTGCAACTTCCACCTAAGCTGCAGCTCGTTCTTCTCAAAGGATCCTAAGCAAGACGCCCCTGTGGCTGGGCACCTGAAATATACATATATATACACAAGGGAGAGAGAGAGAGAAAGAAACGGGTCAGGGCCCGAAAGTGTGTTTGATTTTTAAAATACGTTAAGCAAGTATTTAAATTGATACAGGCCAATGCAAATCATATTAGTTCGACACTCTCTTGAGAAATTCTCACCTCTCTTCTAATGTGCACGCCTATCGTACTAACCTTCCCAAATAGTCTAGTTTATCTTAACTTACTCATAAGTTTTCAATACCGAACGATGACAATGTTTTAAAAAGGTTACTTTCAATTAGTAGCACTACTCTCGTTTTAGCTTCATTAAATTATAAAGTTCACCAGTGCCTTCTCATACTTTCACAAAACAAGTATTTATTATAGTGTCAACAACTATGTCCTACTTATCAAATCCCAGTAGGCAGTTAAAGTATATAACCTCATATATATATTAACTACTCGGATAATATATATATATATATATATATATATAACAGCACCCAACTAAACTATGGTGCGGGCATACTCTGCTATCCAATCCCCGTATCGCTCACACAAAGGGAAATACAAGTTCGGAATCACTCTCGAACTGTATTAACATATACAAAACAACGTTGAGGCGAAGCATAGATTCCAAGTCCAAGAGGTCAGTACATACCCACACGTCTCTTAGGACCGTCCGACTATCAATCTGATAGCACGTACCTAGGATCTCTATCTTCTAGGGTACAAATCAATATCCCCCATAAAGCAACACAGGATAAGATCGTCCCAGCGCGGTAACCTCAGGGATAGCAAGTAGCGCGGGTACGTTTTTCACATGTATATAATATATGTACACACAATTATATAAATATACCCATTTCATCATATTAATATAGGTTTCTCTCGTAACCCATGGTCACAACATTTATCTTTAATTTCCCAGTATTATGATTACGTATAAGGTTTCGTCTCTAACCTTACCTCGAAGAGTTTTCTCACTCATTACCTAATACTCATGGGTCATATCCTTACCAATCTAAAATTCAGTAAGTGACTTTATTTAATTCCAACGTAACTCTCTTACGCACCTCACCCTTAAGTTTCATAAATTCAACCTAAAGTAAATATCCCATAATTACCCTTCTCGTTGAAGATTAAAGGTTCTAACATTTACACCTATACCCTACTGGTCCTCAATATCTCCCAAATCCTTTTATTTAGAATGCCCAAGGGTTATTTCACGATAATCTAATTTAACTAAATAAACAAGAGAAATAGGAGTCTGCCAGGAGGGGTCGATCGATCGAAGCTTGGGGCTCGATCGATCGAATCCTTCGATCGATCGAAGCTCTATGCTCGATCGATCGATCAAGCAGGTCTGGGCAAAAATTCTGCAGAAATTGCAGTGACGGGATTGATTAAGTTTCTTCATCAAAACTCATATTTTCCAACACTAATCGACCCAAAAAGTCTACTGCTAACATCCTAACATAATTCCATATATTTTTAACGACCAGCATGCGTATATTCATCATTAGACATGGTTAAACAACCTAAAATTTCATCTAATCATCAAGAACCCTAAGGTTTTATTAACTTTTGTTCTAATCAGTTTTCTCCAGAATTTCCTTCTAACAAGTCATTACAAATTCGTGGGTTAATCATCTACTTCACATAATAATTTCCAGAATAAGGTTATAATGATTTCTACATGCAAATCCCTATCAAAATTGGGGTTTTCTTCCATTGATTATACTCCTAATCATTCCTACACTAATATGATTATTGCACTAACGAAAATACGCAAGTTAAACACTTGCCTGGGATTTCAGAGGTCTGGTTTCCTGCTGATATTAGTGTGGTTGCGTTCTCCTCCTCGTGATCTACGCGTTGGTGGTGACGGTGGTGCGATTGGTGGTGTTTTGGCCTTGAATCACCTTGAGAGCTCTCTCCTCTCTACTCCAATGGCCGTTCTAGGGTTCTGAATGTTCTAACCCTAAAAGGCTGACTTAAATGGCTGCTAAGGATGGCTGAAATTCGTGGGTTTAATTACCCTAATTTGTAAAATGACCAAAATGCCCTCCCGGGTCACTAATTAGGCCTAAAAACGCCCTGAGGCCCAAACTAACCTCCCGGGTATACTTTTCTGACTATCTCGACCCTTCCGGACGCGTTGGCGCACTCAAAACGACCATATGGACAACTTATAAAATATTCACTTTTTAATTAACATAATTAGTCCCGACGTGACACGGGCACGTCCCGACTTAAATTTCCGAAATAGTCATTTAATTTACTTATGACATTCAATATAACCAATATAATATATTACTATGCTCATTAGTAATATTCAACAAGTTTCCCATAATTACTAACTCTAGTCACGTTAATAATTATAACATAATTAATTTCCGGATTTTTATTAAATAAATCATCACATTAAATTTAATAAATCCCCAAATTAAATATAGCATAAAAATACGGGGTATTACATACTTCCCCCCTAATAACGGAATTTCGTCCCGAAATTCGGAAAATAAGGCATACCTGGTAAAAGCAAATCTGGATATCTCTCGCGCATATCTGCCTCACGCTCCCAAGTGGATTCCTCCACATTATGATGCTCCCACTCGACTCGCACAAGTGGAACTACTTTCGACCTCAGTCTCCTCTCACTATAGTCTAGAATAGCCACTGGTCTCTCCTCGTAAGAGCTATCAGACTGTGAGTTTATCTCGTCTATCGCAATGTGAGTATGGGCCATATCATCCCGAAGATATCGTCTCAACGACGAGATGTGGAATACATCGTGGATGCGATGTAAATGTTCTGGCAATCCCAACCTGTATGCTACTGGCCCAATTCTCTCGATGATGGGAAATGGTCCTACGTACCTCGGAGCCAACTTTCCCTTCTTCCCGAACCTCATCACTCCTTTCATAGGAGATACACGCAACAACACTTGATCTCCCACATTAAACTCCCTGAAGAACCGTTTCGCATCGGCGTAGCTCTTCTGTCTGTCTTGGGCTACCCGAATACGACTCCTGATTATCTCAATCCTCGCGGAGGTCTCCAGAATTACTTCTGGTCCTAATAACTTGTTGTCCCCCACCTCGAGCCAACAGGTTGGAGAACGACAAGGCCTGCCGTACAAAGCCTCAAATGGAGCCATGCCAATCGTAAACTGATAGGAGTTATTATAAGCAAACTCGACCAGTGGAAGGTGTGGCTCCCAACCTCCTCCGAAATCGAGAATACACATGCGTAGCATATCTTCCAACATCTGATTAGTACGCTCTGTCTGTCCATCTGTCTGTGGGTGGTAAGCTGAACTCAATCTCAACTCTGTACCCATAGCCTCCTGAAAGCTTTCCCAGAAACGTGACACAAAAATCTTGTCTCTATCTGACACAATATTCAGGGGCACCCCGTGTAATCTGACAATCTCAGTGATGAACAACTGAGCATACTGACCCGTGGTAAAATCTGTCCGCACTGGCAGAAAATGGGCCACCTTGGTCAGACGGTCTACAATCACCCAGATAGAATCGTGGCCTCGCTGTGATGTAGGCAACCCTGTAATGAAATCCATGGAAATACTTTCCCACTTCCACGCGGGTACTTCCAACGGCTGAAGTAATCCCGACGGTTTCTGGTGGTCCACCTTCACCAGCTGGCAAGTAGAACACTTGGACACAAATTCAGCGATGTCCTTCTTCATCCCACTCCACCAGTACTGTCGTCTCATGTCCTGGTACATCTTATCGCCTCTCGGATGTACTGCAAATCGGGACCCATGAGAATGAGTCATCACTTCATGACGTAGCTCCGCTCCTTCTGGAACCACTAATCTCCCATTAAACCGCAACCCTCTATCCGAACTAACAGAATAGGACTCAGCACCCTCGGCTAGAAGTCGTACAATCCGCTCTTGACAAAATGGGTCTATGGTCTGTGCCTGTATCACCCTCGTAACAATCTCGGGTGTGACTGACATCACGGATATGAAAGAACGTGCTACTGCATCCTGGTGACCCAACTCCTTCCACTTTGCTTTCCAGATGTCCGCTACATCGTCAATCGGTCTACGGCTCAACGCATCAGCAACTACGTTGTCTTTCCCCGGATGATACTGTATATCGAACTGGTAATCTTTCACAAACTCTAACCATCTGCGCTGACGCATATTCAGCTCTCGCTGAGTGAACAGGTACTGCAATGACTTATGGTCTGTGAACAAACGGAATTTCTCGCCCAATAAATAGTGCCTCCAAATTCTCAATGCAAAGACGACCGCAGCTAACTCCAGGTCGTGGGTGGGGTAATTCTTCTCATGTGGCTTAAGCTTGCGGGAAGCAAAAGCTATAGCCTTCTCCTCCTGCTGAAGTACTCCCCCAAGTCCTCGTAAGGACGCATCTGTGTAAACCAGGTACTCTATACCCGACTTCGTTAAAGCAAGGACTGGTGCCGAAGTAAGCTTGTCCTTCAGCTCGTCGAAAGCCAACTGACAAGTGTCATCCCAGACATATGGTACCCCCTTGCGAGTCAGATTCGTCAATGGACCCGCTATTTTGGAGAATCCCCGAATGAACCTCCTAGAGTATCCGGCTAACCCCAAGAAACTACGCACTTCCGTCGGTGTCGTGGGCTGCCCCCACTCCCTCACCGCTGACACTTTGCTCGGGTCAACTGCTATCCCTTGCTCAGAAACAACATGGCCCAAGAATTGTACCTCTCGCAACCAGAATCCACACTTCTCGTACTTAGCATACAACTGATGCTCTCGTAGAGTCTGAAGAACCTACCTCAAGTGTTCGGCATGCTCCTCCTCGGAGTGTGAATATATCAGAATATCATCTATGAAGACGATGACGAACTGATCCAAGAACTCTCTGAATACTCGGTTCATCAAGTCCATGAAAACGGCTGGGGCATTTGTGAGTCCGAACGACATCACTCTGAATTCATAGGACCCATATCTCGACAAGAAGGCAGTCTTTGAAACATCCTGCTCTCTAATCCGTAACTGATGGTACCTTGACCTCAGATCTATCTTCGAAAAGAAAGTTGCTCCCCTCAACTGGTCGAATAGATCATCGATTCGAGGCAACGGATACTTATTCCGTATCGTGACCTTGTTCAACTCCCGGTAGTCCACACACAATCTCAGTGAGCCATCTCTCTTCTTTACAAATAAGACTGGAGCGCCCCACGGTGAGGTACTCCTACGAATGAAACCCTGACCTAATAGCTGCTCAATCTGATCTCGTAGCTCTCGCATCTCTGCCGGAGCCATACGGTACGGTGCGCGTGCTATAGGTCTCGTATCCGGCAATAAATCTATAACGAAGTCTATCTCACGACTGGGCGGTAGGCCTGGTACCTCCTGAAACACATCGGAATACTCCCTTACAACTGGGATCGAATCTAAAGGAATCATAACCTCCTTAGAGGTATCCTCCTCTATGTAATATAAATGAGCGGTCGAACCTCCCTCTGGGCGAGGCATCGCCACTACAAACATCTCTTGCCCCGGAATGGCAAAAACAATGCTCCCACCGAAGCAATCAATCATGGCTCTATAAGATGTGAGCCAATCCATACCAATAATCACGTCATGCTCGTGCATGTCTAAGACTAGCATGTCTGCAGGCAATACCAAGCTACCAATCTCTACCCCTACTCCCCGGCATATAAAGAATATAAGTGACCCACTCCCCAGTGGTGAGTCGACACACGTCACGGTGCTCTCTGCTGTGGCTAACAACCCTAAGGACTTCGCAAAATGCGTAGCTATAAAACAATGTGTTGCCCCCGTATCAAACAAAATTTTACCCATAGTACCATGGATAGGAAACATACCCTCAGTCGCGGGTGGTGCCTGTGGAGCTTCTGCCTGGTGGACGTTATAGACACGTCCATACTGTAATTGCCCCTGCTGTACTGGAGCTGCTGGAATGGCTGGTAGGGCTGGCACCTGGGCTGGAGCTGGAAGGGCAGGTGGAAAGAGTGGCCTCTACGGCTCATTACGGGCTCCCTGCTACTGTGGGGCCCTATCGCCCTCTGGGCAATCCTGACGCTTATGGCCGTGCTTGCCGCACACAAAACACCGGCCTCTGAAATTACCTCCCCTCTATCCCTGCTGACCACGGCCCTGCTGGCCGTTACCTCCACGGCATTGGCCCTGTTGGCCCTGATGTGCACGCTGTTGGCCTTGTTGGCCCTGCTATTGTCCCTGCGGTCGGTGTTGGCCCTGCTGGCCCTACTGATTAGGCTGACCCTGATGGCCCTGCCTGAATCCTCTGAATCCCTGCCTAGAATCACCTGAACGGAATCGCTTAGCAGGGTCCCCCTGATGGGAACTCTGCTCGTGCTGACGAGTCTGCCCATGAGTTGGTGCCCCACCGGCACTATTACCCCCGGTCCTGCCCTGCTGGCTGGACTCTCCTGCTCTCTTGCTTCCCTGAAGATGGAAGCGGTGATCCTGGCAATGTAGTAACGCTGCATTGAGTACGTCAGTGAAAGTACTCAGGGATAGATTCCCAATAAGGTGCTGACGGATCCTCCAAGCTAACCCGTCGACGAACAGCAAAATTTTCTTGCCCTCAGTGGGTGCCTCATCTGGCACAATAGTGAGAAGTCTCGTGAAATCCTCCTCATACTCGGCTACAGTAAGGTTCTCCTGCTTCAGATTTAGTAATCTCTGCCTCATCTCAGTCTGCACTGCGGGTGGAAAGTACTTGCGGTCAAACCGCTCCCAGAACATCTGAATAGGGATCGTGTCCCTCTCCTCCAAAGTAGTAGTGGACTCCCACCACTGTAATGCGGCTCCCACCAGCTTAAAAGAAGCCAATAACTGCTTTTGTACCTCGGTACACTCATACATGCGAAGATGCCGCTGGATGTCTTTCTTCCATTGGCTGACAGTAACAATATCGGAGCTACCAGAAAACTCAGGGGGATGTGCTTTCTGAAAAGCATCCCGAACCCTCTCCCATGCAGATGGAAGCTGTGCTGGTACTGGCGCCACTGCCTGGACCTATGGTGGATCCTGCTGAATCACCACTATCGCGGCATTTACCGCCTGAGCAACGATGGCGGCTACCTCATTCTCATTCATTGTGCCTGGTGCCTGAGCTGCTGGCTGCTCGGCTTGGGCACGCCTATCTTTCGGAGCACGTCTCGGAGGCATCTGAAACGTGAACAAAATTTATCAGTCTACAGTCATCATCGAATCTCAATTAGCTGAAGACTTAAACGTAAAAGCAGGAATACAAAAATCCTAAAAATAGGGCTCTATAGCAAAAACGATAAGCTGAAAGCGAAGTAAGCCGTACAGATCCTATGGACACTAGAACCTGATGCTCTGATACCACCTGTGACACCCCGCCTAATTAAATACCGGGCGATCACTCCTTTATTAAATTAAATCAAGGTAAACAGTTAGTTCATTCTCAGCATCACTGTCGATAAAAAAAAATAATTTTCCAATTTAACACCCTAAATAATTAAGCTAAGTGTCAAAAACATTTTTCATACAAACTTCCAAATTTTAATTACAGAAAAGATTTACTTATACAAAACAACATTTCTACAATATAGAATCACACCACGAAGAACTAAAATAAAACCATACATTCGTCAATCGAATGTCAACATAATAAAACCAAACATCATAAACTATCCTGAATAAATCCCATAAAACAATACTGGGATAACTGAAAATATAAAAATCCCAACAAGTAAATGAAATGCTGAAAGGGGCGACACGTGCCCAATAAATGAGAGTAATAAGAGTGGAGTCAATAACAGAAGCCGTCTACTCAAGTGACCTGCAACTTCCACCTAAGCTGTAGCTCGTTCTTCTCAAAGGATCCTAAGCAAGACGCCCCTGTGGCTGGGCACCTGAAATATACATATATATACACAAGGGAGAGAGAGAGAGAAAGAAACGGGTCAGGGCCCGAAAGTGTGTTTGATTTTTAAAATACGTTAAGCAAGTATTTAAATTGATACAGGCCAATGCAAATCATATTAGTTCGACACTCTCTTGAGAAATTCTCACCTCTCTTCTAATGTGCACGCCTATCGTACTAACCTTCCCAAATAGTCTAGTTTATCTTAACTTACTCATAAGTTTTCAAAACCGAACGATGACAATGTTTTAAAAAGGTTACTTTCAATTAGTAGCACTACTCTCGTTTTAGATTCATTAAATTATAAAGTTTACCAGTGCCTTCTCATACTTTCACAAAACAAGTATTTATTATAGTGTCAACAACTATGTCCTACTTATCAAATCCCAGTAGGCAGTTAAAGTATATAACCTCATATATATATTAACTACTCGGATAATATATATATATATATATATATATATATATATATATATATATATATATATATATATATATATATATATAACATCACCTAACTAAACTATGGTGCGGGCATACTCTGCTATCCAATCCCCGTATCGCTCACACAAAGGGAAATACAAGTTCGGAATCACTCTCGAACTGTATTAACATATACAAAACAACGTTGAGGCGAAGCATAGATTCCAAGTCCAAGAGGTCAGTACATACCCACACGTCTCTTAGGACCGTCCGACTATCAATCTGATAGCCCGTACCTAGGATCTCTATCTTCTAGGGTACAAATCAATATCCCCCCATAAAGCAACACAGGATAAGATCATCCCAGCGCGGTAACCTCAGGGATAGCAAGTAGCGCGGGTACGTTTTTCACATGTATATAATATATGTACACACAATTATATAAATATACCCATTTCATCATATTAATATAGGTTTCTCTCGTAACCCATGGTCACAACATTTATCTTTAATTTCCCAGTATTATGATTACGTATAAGGTTTCGTCTCTAACCTTACCTCGAAGAGTTTTCTCACTCATTACCTAATACTCATGGGTCATATCCTTACCAATCTAAAATTCAGTAAGTGACTTTATTTAATTCCAACGTAACTCTCTTACGCACCTCACCCTTAAGTTTCATAAATTCAACCTAAAGTAAATATCCCATAATTACCCTTCTCGTTGAAGATTAAAGGTTCTAACATTTACACCTATACCCTACTGGTCCTCAATATCTCCCAAATCCTTTTATTTAGAATGCCCAAGGGTTATTTCACGATAATCTAATTTAACTAAATAAACAAGAGAAATAGGAGTCTGCCAGGAGGGGTCGATCGATCGAAGCCTGGGGCTCGATCGATCGAATCCTTCGATCGATCGAAGCTTTATGCTCGATCGATCGATCAAGCAGGTCTGGGCAAAAATTCTGCAGAAATTGCAGTGACGGGATTGATTAAGTTTCTTCATCAAAACTCATATTTTCCAACACTAATCGACCCAAAAAGTCTACTGCTAACATCCTAACATAATTCCAGTTATTTTTAACGATCAGCATGCGTATATTCATCATTAGACATGGTTAAACAACCTAAAATTTCATCTAATCATCAAGAACCCTAAGGTTTTATTAACTTTTGTTCTAATCAGTTTTCTCCAGAATTTCCTTCTAACAAGTCATTACAAATTCGTGGGTTAATCATCTACTTCACATATTAATTTCCAGAATAAGGTTATAATGATTTCTACATGCAAATCCCTATCAAAATTGGGGTTTTCTTCCATTGATTATACTCCTAATCATTCCTACACTAATATGATTATTGCACTAACGAAAATACGCAAGTTAAACACTTGCCTGGGATTTCAGAGGTCTGGTTTCCTGCTGATATTGGTGTGGTTGCGTTCTCCTCCTCGTGATCTACGCGTTGGTGGTGACGGTGGTGCGATTGGTGGTGTTTTGGCCTTGAATCACCTTGAGAGCTCTCTCCTCTCTACTCCAATGGCCGTTCTAGGGTTCTGAATGTTCTAAACCTAAAAGGATGACTTAAATGGCTGCTAAGGATGGCTGAAATTCGTGGGTTTAATTACCCTAATTTGTAAAATGACCAAAATGCCCTCTCGGGTCACTAATTAGGCCTAAAAACGCCCCGAGGCCCAAACTAACCCCCCGGGTATACTTTTCTGACTATCTCGACCCTTCCGGACGCGTTGTCGCACTCAAAACGATCATACGGACAACTTATAAAATATTCACTTTTTAATTAACATAATTAGTCCCGATGTGACACGGGCACGTCCCGACTTAAATTACCGAAATAGTCATTTAATTTACTTATGACATTCAATATAACGAATATAATATATTACTATGCTCATTAGTAATATTCAACAAGTTTCCCATAATTACTAACTCTAGTCACGTTAATAATTATAACATAATTAATTTCCGAATTTTTATTAAATAAATCATCACATTAAATTTAATAAATCCCCAAATTAAATATAGCATAAAAATACGGGGTATTACAGTTACGAAGGGCTGCATTTTTGCACCTCATCTGCAAAATTAATTTAGATTAGACTCCCCTAAATAAAAAGAAAATCACACTTACTGTATTTATGCACATTTATAAACTAAAAACTCTAAATGTGCATACCTGAAAACGTGAACCACAACCAGCTCCATCTTTGTAAATGCTAGGTACAACAACTGCAAGTTGCCCAGCACTTAAGCTTATAGTCGAGGAACCATACCCATATGCCCCAGCTGCATTTAATTCAAAAGATAATAATTACCCATTAGATAGATAGATGCAGAAAACATCATCTGGGTATATGATAGTTTTTTCAATTTTCTGAACCGTACAACATATGGGTCCTGATCCCAAACAATGTAACAACAAAGGCATTAAATCCGTACTTTATGGTAGATCTAATACCATAAAACATCATAGTGTTCTTGTAAAACCCCCCAAAACGACCCTACATCTTAATACCATCAAGTAAGTTACCATTGAAGCGATATACGAATTGAAATGAAATGAATGTGATTTAAACATACCTTACAATGAATGAGACGATTGAGCTCCGGGAAAGAACAAAGGCTGCGGTGTGGCTGGGATAATAGCAGGTCATAGTGGAGAAAGAGGGTGGGTGGCGGTGGCAGCGTGTCATTGAGAGGGAGGGGGAGTTGGACAGCGGGTCTCGGAGAGAGAGAGAGAGATAGGTTAGAATGATTTGGTCCTCTTCAAATTTTGGTCCCCGCTTGAAATTTTGGAGTTTTATTTTTTTAATGAAGCGTACCCATATTTGGCACTGTTTTAAACTGTGCCAGATTACGATAAAACCGCGCCAAATTTTGGCACGATTTTAAACTGTGCCAGAATCTCCTTCCTTCAGCGTGCCAGATTAGCATTTTTGGTGTAGTGTATAGTGGAAACATAACAAGTTCGCACATATACTAAGGACACTAGAACCTAATTCTATGATACCTGACACCCCGCCTATTCTATTCCTGGGTGATCAGTTCATTATTAAATTAAGCAGAAATAATTAATGGTTTCATTCTTAGCATCACTGTCGAAAAGCAATTTATTTTACTAATACCCTAATGGCCTGGTGTTAAACTTTTAATCTTTTTATTAACAAATAATAAATTAAACTAATAAATCACATTCACCATTCCAGTAAGCATAGTAATAAATGGTAAGACAATGCGATGAATAAATGTGCATGGAATAACACTCCAGACCAAAATCTCAATACAACTATCCATAATATAAATCCAAAGCCAATACTGGAAATAAAATAAAAGTGCAATGTCTCTGAAGATAACCACTAGCTAGAGATGGGAGACATGCTCGACTAATAAAACTGGATGATAGAAAGGAACTAATAAATCTGAAGGCGTCTACTACCAAGGTCCTGCAACGTCCACAACAACTGCAACACGTCGAATATGAAGGAACTCCTAAGCCTGGCGTCCCTATGGCCAGGCACCTAAAATGTTTTTACAAAAATATATTTGAAATGGGTCAAATCCCAAGTAAAACAATTTGAAAATATTTAACAAGTATTTAAAATTCATTAAGAGTAGATATTATATACATGTTAGCTTCACGTGCTCTCACTTGAGATCCTCATCTCTCAACTATTGTGCACGTCTAACGTAGACTTATAAACCAACCTAGTTACGCTACCCCGCCTAAGTAGTTTTAAATAATCTCGTACTGTCTAACAATTCATCGTGCCTACCCGTATCGCCCATACAACATGTTACTAAGTTTCCAAGCCCTTTTATCCATTAGAAGTTACCAATAAAGCACCTTATACTCTTGACTCACTTGAGTCTACATTTTATAAGTGCTCATCTAGTTTGGAAATAGTGACAGAATTGTGTCCTCTCCTAGAATCCAAAGAGCCTCAGAGAATTGTCTACAATTGATTCCTCTTGCTTGATTGGTCAAGGTATATTCACCAATCACACACACACAATTAGGACTGCATACATGGGTCTTATATTGCATAAATTGGTTGCATATACAGTGTGTGTATTAATTTCCCTCAAATTGATTTTTAATATTTTTTTAGGAATTTTTATGGTTTTTAAAATAAGTTTTTCCTTAATTAAAATTGGTTTTATAAAGTGTTGGTGTCATTCTGCAATTTTGGATTGTTGGTTTTATTGGCTGAAAGTTCATTTGGGTAGAACTCAAAAGCGCTGGAGACTTCAAGGTATCTGGGTAATTACTTTCAAACACGCGTATCAGAATCGATCTCAGTCCTACACCTGTCGCTTATATATCAGTTTGATTTGTGTTTCTTCTAAGAGACAAAGTCTGTGCACAATATCAACCCTTGGGTTGTGTTAATCGATGATCTGCATGCGTTCTAACTCTATCCTGGTGAAACTCTCTTAAGCCAATCAAAAGCGTTTTAATCACCGCGTCTCTTTAGCCCTTAGATCTAAGTCAAGTTGCTGAGACCAAATCACAGCCCTTGATTTGGATCTGCCTTCTCGATCCTTTTCAGCCCCTATATAAGGAGACATACCCTTAGCCAAAAGAAAATTTTGCCACTTCATTTTATCCGAGTGGGATAAAGAGAGAGAGAGATAAAGAGAGAGAGAGAGAGAAAGAAACCAGAGTTAAGAAACCCTAACCCTAATTGGTTCAAACACTTTTCAAATCCTAACCTCTGTCAAAAACCAGTTTATACCAAACACAACCTTGAGTGTTTGAGAGTTTTGAGTGTTGGTTTGATAGTTTGATGCTGTAATCTCTTCGTTCTCAGATCTTGTTTTCAACTTAAACATTTGATTAGATCTGTGTTTCTACTTTTATGGAAATCTTAGATCTAGTCGTTGCATGTTATATTACACATAGATCTTCATCTATAGTTTCTCATCTTGAGAAAACTTTTGTTGATTTGTTTTTGTAAATGTTTTTATCTTCAAAATCAACAAAATCATTTTCTGTTTCTAGTTCTTATGAAACAAGACTTTTGACCTAGTTGGAATCGCACTTGGTGATTTTCAATCTCAAAAATATTTTCAAAACCTGAGATTGATTAAGATCTTGAAACGTCTTTCGAGCAAGATAGCCGTGGATTCTGGGATTATAATAAAGGTCAAATAAGGTTTAAGTTTTCTAAGAAGAAAGAAATAGAAAATCACACCATATAGATCTTATATGTAGTTTGATAGGACTGTTTGTATAAATAAGTGTGTGTGTGTGCATGCATGTGTTAGAAAGCACCCTCACAAACAATAGCACCCTACCACACTAAAAGTGTTGGTAATAAGATCTTAAGAACAAGAGTCGACGTAAAGAACTGGAACAAATTGGATGTTAGTAAACTGGAGAACAACATCAACAAACATAACTGCAGAAAAGTTAGAAGGACACTAGTGGTTACATTCCTAAACTTGTATAGGTCTGATTTGTGTGTATGTGTGTTATATAGTTTGTAACTGTTATAATTTGCTTTAGTGAAATTTTTGGTTTACTCTGTAGAGGGAATCGTGGATGTTTCCTCAGTTGGGTGAGGTTTTACCACTTAAAAAATACATTGTCCTTAATCTTTCTACATCTCCTCATCTAATTCTTATGGTTGTGCTGAGTTTAAGTTTTTTAAATTGATTTACTAAACTTGTTAACCAATCTTGAACAAATTTCGTACATATTTTGTTAAACACATCTTGTGATTAATTTGATTTGATTTTAAGATAAGAGTTTCTTCAAAAAACAGTTCAGAGTTACTTAAATAGTTTAATCTTGTATTAAACGGCTTTAGTAACAGTATTTCAACCAATTAATTATTAATTTCCCACATACTTATATTACTTTGGATATCACTATCCATCTTATCTACTAGTACACACGTAGTACAATAAATCACACGTATATATATAAACACCACACTTGTAATATATACAAATATGAAATCCCTAGGTGGAGACCTGCGATGCGGGCATACTCTGATATCACCTCCTAGTACATAATGTACTAAGTAAAGGACATGGGGTTCAGAATCACTTTCGAACCATACATTCACAATTCACACAATTTGGAGGCGGATATAGTCCTAAGACTTTGGGATACGCACATACCAAATGTACCAAAATAACAGGTCACACTCTAATTCACACAAGTAATTCTTAATCCCTAAGTTCTATGTTCTAATGTATAAGTCAAAATCCCCCCCATGGGCTCATCAGGATAAGACTGTCCCCGACGCGAAACCTCCCGTGATAGCATGTAGCCTAGGTATGTTTACACATAAGAATTTAAACAATAGGTAATCACACAACCTATATATTTATATCATCAATATAGGCATAGACACAACCTAAAATATATGTCCCGTACGTAGTATACATAACTCTCGAATATCCTACGTATTATTAAATTACTAACTACACTGCTCTCTATATATTCCCGAGTATCCCCCACTACTCGAAATGTGCCAATTATTTGTTAATTTATTTCAGTAGCTCAATCACCCATACCCTGTTGTTCTAAGTCATAGGTTCACTTATCTTCACACTAACTTATTCTTATTCCTCGAATTCATTACATCACAAAATTACACTGCTAAGTCTTAGCCTTAGTTCTTCTCATTTATGACTAAGTCCCAATCCAACCATTAGTCTACTGGTGTAATACCCCGTATTTTTATGCTTTCTAAATTTGGGGGATTAATTAAATTTGATGTGAGTTGTTAATTCAATATAAATTCGGAAATTAATTATTTTATTACTAACGCGACGAGAGTTAGTAATTATTGGAAACTTATTGAATATTACTAATGAGCAAAGTAATATATAATATTGGTTCTATTAAATGTCACGAGTGAATAAAATGATAATTTTGGAAATTTAAGTCGGGACGCGCCCGTGTCGTGTCAGGACTAATTTTTGATTAATAAAAGTGAATAAATTATAAGTCACCTGTATGGTCATTTCGAGTGCGCCAAAGTGTCCGGAAGGGTCGAGATAGTCAAAATAATGTACCCGGGGGTTTAGTTTGGGTCTCGGAGCATTTTTAGGCTTAATTAACACCCCGGGAGGGCGTTTTAGGCATTTTGTATTTTTGGGCTTGGAAACCTACGAATTTTCTAGGTTATATCAGATGCTTAGGGTTGTCTTATAGTCTTAACACAACCAAAAACAAAAGACGGCCATTGGAGAAGGAAAGGAAGAGCTTACCAAGGAGTTCTAGGCCAAGAACTCCTCCGTTTGCACCGCCGTCACCGCCAAACGTTAGATCGCGCAACGAGGATCAACACCACACTGATTTCATCCACAAATCAGAAACAAAAATTCCCAGGCAAGTATCTATCTTGCTCTATTTCAGTTAATGCTCCAATCATATTAGCCTAGGATTGATTAGGACTAGTTTTTGTGAAAGAAGAACCCATTTTGGAGAATTAAATTCGCATGTTGTATGAGTATTAGATGTATTCTGGAAACTCAATTCATATGTAGAGATTGAACCACGAAATTACAGAAAATAAAGAGTATGAAATCTGGTAAAAGAATGGGAAAGAACTAGACAAAAGAAATATTAGGGTTCTTGATATTTTTATGGATTATATCCCTTTTAATTCGTTTTTCATGATGAAAATCCGCATGCTTGACGTAGAAAATCATTTATTTGAGGTTATAATACTTGTAGTATAAACTATTTGGAGTTTGGTAATCAAAGATATAGTTTTGGATGATTTTGGAAGAGGAAACCTGTAATCTGGAAAATCTACAGGTCTGCCATACCTGCTTGATCGATCGACCCACCCTAGAGCATCGATCGAACACCTGCCATAGATCGATCGACCCATCCTGTATAACTCATATTCCCCTTTTTATAGGTTGTACCAACTTAAATGATTAGACATTATTGGATATTAATGTTCGAGCATTTTGGGATATAAAGAAGACCAGTAGGACTTATTAAAAATATGGAACCTTTAATGTAAGGAGAGATTAACCTTTCACGGGGATGTTTTACATATAAGGGACAATGGGAATATGTGTTAAAGGGTGAGACTCGTAAGGAAGTTACTTTGTAAAATAAATGAGTACCTACTGAAATTACACTTAGGAGGATAGGAATCCGCGAGTGTCACTTAATAAGTTGGAATAATCCCACAAATTTGAATAAGAGACAAACCGTTATACGTGATAACTAATTAACGAGTAATAAGGATAAATATCATAATTATGGGTCGTGAGAGTGTACCTAAATTTGATATGGTAATAGTAGTATATATATATGACTGTGTTTATGCATATACTATATACGTGTAAAAATCATGCCCGCGCTACTTGCTATCCCTGAGGTTACCGCGCTGGGATAATCTTATCTCGATGGGACCTTTATGGGGGATATTGACTCGTACCGTAGAAGATAGAAATCCTTGGTACAGGATATCGGATCGATAGTCAGACGGTCCTAAGAGACGTGAGGGTATGTGCCATCCTCTTAGTGACTTGGAACTATGCTTCGCCTCATTTTGTATGTGTTTTGTGTTAATACAGTTCGAGAGTGATTCCGAACTAGTATTTCCCATAGTACGAGTGATACGGGGACTGGATAGCAGAGTATGCCTATACCATAGATTTTATGTGGGGTGCTGTTAGAATATATATATTATATGAGTATTTAATATATATATTTAAATCTGGAATTTGGGAACTACCTGCTGTGATTATGTTATGTAAGAAATGAATAATTAATTCAACTTGGGTATAAGTGTTTCAAAAGCATGATATATTACTGAGAAACTTTATTATTAAATAAGGTTTAATTGAGAACTTTGCTTTTAAATAAACTTAACCTCTTAAACATTTGAATTTGTCGGTTTGAAACCTCACGAGCAACTTAAGATAAGATAAGTTAAACTGTTGGGAAGAATTAGTGCGATAGGTGTGCACATTAGAAGAGAGGTGAGAATTTCTCAAGGGAGTGTCGCACTAATATGTTGGTTGCATTAGCCGGTAGCACTTTGAATACTTGATAAACTAATTTTAAACTGTTTTTACAATCGGGCTCTAAGTCGTTTCCTATTTTCTCTTCTCTCTTGTATATATATGTATATATTACAGGTGCCCAGCCACAGGGGCGTCTTGCATAGGATCCTCCGTAGGGAACGCGCTATAGCTTAGGTGGAAGTTGCAGGCCTCTTGCTTAGACGACCTCATTGTTGATTCCACTTCTAGTTCTACTTTATCTAGTTGGGCATGTGTTGTCCTTTTCATTATTTAGTTGATTTTTGTGATGGATTATAATTCATTTACTTTCAGTAGTTTTACCTCGGGATTTATTACTGTCAGAATGTTTTTCTTTGGTGGTTTGAAGTTGGGATTTACTATTGATAGTTAAATTCTTGAATGATCATTTATATCCTTGTTATTATTGTGTGACTCTTAATCTGTTAATTATCAAAGGTTTTAAATATTGGTTTTAAATTAAATTTGGAAATTGAAGTCTAAAAATGGTTTTGTCACTTAGCTTAATTAATTAGGGTGTTTAATTGGAAAAGTTATTTTTGCGATATTGATGCTGAGAATGAACCAACCGTTCACGTTGGTTATAATTTAATAAAGTACTGATCACCCGATATTTAATTAGGCGGGGTGTCACAGGTGGTATCAGAGCATCAGGTTCTAGTGTCCTTTAGGATCTGTACGGCTTATTTCGCTTTCAGCTTAGCGTTCTTGCTATAGAGCCCTATTTTAGGATTGTTGTATTCCTACTTTTATGATTACGTCTTCAGCTATTTAAGATTTGATAATAACTGTAGACTAATAAATTTCTTCACGTTTCAGATGCCTCCGAGATGTGCCCCAAAGGATAGGCGTGCCCAAGCTGGGTAGTCAGTAGCTCCGGCTCAGGGAATGATGAACTCTAATGAGGTAGCCGCCATCGTTGCTCAGGCGGTAAATGCCGCGCTAGCGGTAGTACCGCAGGCTCCACCTCAAGATCAGGTAGTGGTGCCAGTACCTTCACAGCTTCCATCTGCATGGGAGCAGGTTAGGGATGCCTTTCAGAAGGATCATCCCCCTGAGTTCTCGGGTAGTTCAGATATCATCATTGTCAGCCAATGGAAGAAAGATATCCAGAGGCATCTGCGTATGTATGAGTGCACAGACGTGCATAAATAGTTATTGGCTTCCTTTAAGCTAGTGGGGGCCTCTTTGTAGTGGTGGGAGTCCACCACCACCTTGGAGGAGAGGGATGTTATCCCGATTCAGTTATTCTGGGAGTGGTTTGACCGCAAATATTGCTGAGTATGAAGAGGAGTTCACAATACTTCTCACTATAGTGCTAGATTAGGCACCCACTGAGAGTAAGAAGATACTATTGTTTGTGGACAGATTAGCTTGGAGGATCCGTCAGCACCTTATAGGAAATCTGTCTCTGAGTAACTACACAGACGTACTCAATGCTGCTTTACTACACCCTGTCAGGATCACCGCTTCCATCTGTAGGGAAGCAAGCGAGCAGGAGAGTCCAGCCAGCAGGGCAGGATAGGGGGTAGTGGTGCTAGTAGAGCACCGACATCTCAGGGGCAGACTCGTCAGCATGAGCAGAGTTCTCATCAGGGGAACCCTGCCAAGCAGTTCCGATCAGGTGATTCCAGGAAGGGATTTTGGGGATTTAGGCAGGGTCAGCAGGGCCAGAAGGGCCAACATCGTCAGCCGCAGGGGCAGCAGGGCCATCAGGACCAACAGCGATTTCAGTACGGCCAGTAGGGCCAATGGCGGGGTGGTAACGGCCAGCAGGGCTGTAATCAACAGGGACAGAGGGGAGGAAATTTTAAGGGCTAATTCTTCGAGTGTGGTAAAAATGGCCACAAGCGCCAGGATTGTCCAGAGGGTGATAGGGTCCCACAGCAGCACGGTGCCCGTAATGAACCACAGAGGCCACTTCTTCCAGCCACCCTCCCAGCACCAGCTCAGGTACCAGCCCTACCAGCCATTCCAGCAGCTCCAGTGCAGCAGGGGCAGTTACAGTACGGACGTGTCTATAACGTCCACCAGGCAGCAGCTCCACAGGCGCTGCCCGCGATTTAGGGTATGTTTCCTATCCATGGTACTATGGGTCGAGTTTTATTTGATACTAGGGCGACACACTATTTTATAGCTACCCATTTTGCGAAGGCCTTAGGGTTATTAGCCACAGCAGAGAGCACTGTAACGTGTGTAGACTCACCACTGGGAAATGGATCGCTAATTTTCTTTATATGCCGGGGTGTAGGAGTAGAGATTGGTAGCTTAGTATTACCAGCAAACATGTTAGTCTTAGATATGCATGAGCACGACGTTATTATTGGTATGGATTGGCTCGCAGCTTACAGAGCCATGATAGATTGTTTCGGTGGGAGTATTGTCTTTGCCATTCCGGGGCAAGAGATGTTTATAGTGGCGATGCCTCGCCCAGAGGGAGGCTCGACCGCTCATTTATATTACATAGAGGAGGATACGTCTAAGGAGGTCGTGATTCCCTTAGACTCGATCCCAGTTGTTCGTGAGTATTCTGATGTATTTCAGGAGATACCAGGCCTACCCCCCAGTCGAGAGATAGATTTTGTCATAGATTTATTACCGAATACTCGACCGATAACACATTCTCCATACCGTATGGCTCCGGCAGAAATGCGAGATTTACGGGATTAGATAGAGCAGCTGTTAGGTCAAGGTTTCATTCGTAGGAGTACCTCACCTTGGGGCGCTCCAGTATTATTTGTGAAAAAGAGAGATGGTTCATTGAGGCCATGTGTGGACTACCGGGAACTGAACAAGGTCACAATACAGAACAAATATCCGTTGCCTCTAATCGATGATCTGTTCGACCAGCTGAGGGGAGAAACTTTCATTCGAAGATAGATCTGAGGTCAGGGTACCATCAACTACGTATTAGGGAGCAGGATGTTTCAAAGACTGCTTTCTTGACGAGATATGGGTCCTATGAGTTCAGATTGATGCCATTTGGACTCACAAATGCTCCAGTCGTATTCATGGACTTGATGAATCGAGTTTTCAGAGAGTTCTTGGATCAGTTTGTCATCGTCTTCATAGATGACATCTTAATATATTAACACACCGAGGAAGAGAATGCCGAGCACTTGAGGATGGTTCTTCAGACTCTACGAGAACATCAGCTGTATGCTAAGTACGAGAAGTTCGGGTTCTGGTTACGGGAAGTGCAGTTCTTGGGACATGTTGTTTATGAACAAAGGATAGTAGTTGACCCGAGTAAAGTGTCAGCGGTGAGGAAGTGGGGACAACCCACGACACCGATGGAAGTGCGTAGTTTCTTGGGATTAGCCGAATACTATAAGAGATTCATTCGGGGGTTCTCCAAAATAGCGGGTCCATTGACGAATCTGACTCGCAAGGGGGTACTATATGTTTGGGACGATGCTTGTCAATTGGCTTTTGACGAGGTGAAAGACAAGCTTACTTCAGCACCGGTCCTTGCTTTACCTAAGCCGGGTGTGGAGTATCTGGTTTACACCGACGCCTTTTTACGGGGACTTGGGGGAGTACTTCAGCAGGAGGAGAAGTCTATAGCTTTTGCCTCCCGTAAGCTTAAGCCGCACGAGAAGAATTACCCCACACATGACCTAGAGTTAGCAGCGATCATTTTTGCATTGAGGATATGGAGACACTATTTATTGGGGGAGAAATTTTGCTTGTTCACAGACCAGAAGTCACTGCAGTACATGTTCACTCAGCGAGAGCTGAATATGCGTCAGCGCAGGTGGTTAGAGTTTGTGAAGGACTATCAGTTCGACATACAGTACAATCTGGGGAAGGCCAACTTGGTTGCCGATGCATTGAGCCGTAGGCCGGTAGACGATGTAGCGAACATCTGGAAAGCAAAGTGGAAAGAGTTGAGTCACTAGGACGCAGTAGCCCGTTCCTTCATATCTGTCATGACAGTGACACTCGAGATTGTTACAAGGGTAATACAGGCGTAGACCACAGACTCATTTTGACAGGAGAAGATTGTATGACTTTTAGCTGAAGGTGCTGAGTCCTATTCTGTTAGTTCTGATGGGGGTTTGAGGTTTAATGGGAGATTGGTGGTCCCAGAAGGAGCGGACTTACGTCATGCAGTGATGACCCAGTCTCACGGGTCCCGATTTGCGGTGCATCCTGAGGGAGATAAGATGTACCAGGATATAAGGCGAAAATACTGGTGGAGTGGGATGAAAAAGGATATTGCTGAGTTCGTGTCCAAGTGTTCTACCTACCAGCTGGTAAAGGTGGCCCACCAGAAACCGTTGGGGTTACTTCAACCATTGGAAATACCCGCGTGGAAGTGGGAGAGTATTTCTATAGACTTTATTACTGGGTTGCCTACATCACAGCGGGGACACGACTCCATCTGGGTGATTGTGGACCGTTTGACCAAGGTGGCCCATTTTCTACCAGTACGAAAAGACTATACAACGGACCAGTATGCTCAGTTGTTCATTGCTGAGATTGTTCAATTTCATGGGGTGCCCCTGAATATTATGTCAGATAGAAATAAGATTTTCGTATCGCGTTTCTGGGAGAGCTTTCAGGAGGACATGGGTACGGAGTTGAGGTTGAGTTCAGCTTATCACCCACAGACAGATGGACAAACATAGCATACTAATCAGATGTTGGAGGATATGCTACGCATGTGTGTCCTTGATTTTGGAGGAGGTTGGAAGCCACATCTTTCACTGGTAGAGTTCGCTTATAATAACTCTTATCAGTTCACGATTGGCATGGATCCATTCTAGTCTTTGTATGGCAGGCCTTGTCGTTCCCCAACTTGTTGGCTAGAGGCGGGGGATAACAAGTTGTTCGGACCAGAGGTGAGTCAGGAAACCTCCGCTAGGATTGAGATTATCAGGAGTCGCATTCGGGTAGCCCAGGACAGGTAGAAAAGCTACGCTGATGCAAAATGGTTCTTCCGAGAGTTTAATGTGGGGGACCAAGTATTACTACGTGTATCTCCTATGAAAGGAGTAATGAGATTCGGGAAGAAAGGGAATTTGGCCCCGAGGTACGTGGGACCATTTCCCATTATCGAGAGGATTGGGCCGGTAGCATACATATTAGGATTGCCAGAGCATTTCCATCGCATTCACGATGTATTCCACATCTCGTTATTGAGACGATACCTTCGGGATGACATGGCCCATACCCATATCGCGATTGAGGAGATTGACTTACATCCAGACAGCTCTTACGAGGAGAGGCCAGTGGCTATTCTAGACCATAGTGAAAGAAGATTGAGGTCAAAGGTAGTCCCATTTGTCCGGGTCCAGTGGGAGCATCATAATGTGGAGGAATCCACTTGGGAGCGTGAGGCGGACATGCGTGAGAAGTACCCAGAGTTATTCTTACCAGGTACACCTTATTTTTCAAATTTCGGTACGAAATTCCGTTATTAGGGGGGAAGTATGTAATACCCCGTATTTTATGCTTTCTAAATTTGGGGGATTTATTAAATTTGATGTGAGTTGTTAATTTAATATAAATCCGAAAATTAATTATTTTATTACTAACGCGACGAGAGTTAGTAATTATTGGAAACTTGTTGAATATTACTAATGAGCAAAGTAATATATAATATTGGTTCTATTAAATGTCACGAGTGAATAAAATGATAATTTTGGAAATTTAAGTCGGGACGCGCCCGTGTCGTGTCAGGACTAAATTTTGATTAATAAAAGTGAATAAATTATAAGTCACCCGTATGGTCATTTCGAGTGCACCAAAGTGTCCGGAAGGGTCGAGATAGTCAAAATAATGTACCCGGGGGTTTAGTTTGGGTCTCGGGGTGTTTTTAGGCTTAATTAACACCCCGAGAGGGCGTTTTAGGCATTTTGTATTTTTGAACTTGGAAACCTACGAATTTTCTAGGTTATATCAGATGCTTCGGGTTGTCTTCTAGGGTTAACACAACCAAAAACAAAAGACGACCATTGGAGAAGGAAAGGAAGAGCTTACCAAGGAGCTCTAGGCCAAGAACTCCTCCGTTTGCACCGTCGTCACCGCCAAACGTTAGATCGCGCAACGAGGATCACCACCAAACTGATTTCATCCACAAATCAGAAACAAAAATTCCCAGGCAAGTATCTATCTTGCTCTATTTCAGTTAATGCTCCAATCATATTAGCCTAGGATTGATTAGGACTAGTTTTTGTGAAAGAAGAACCCATTTTGGAGAATTAAATTCGCATGTTGTATGAGTATTAGATGTATTCTGGAAACTCAATTCATATGTAGAGATTGAACCACGAAATTACAGAAAATAAAGAGTATGAAATCTGGTAAAAGAATGGGAAAGAACTAGACAAAAGAAATATTAGGGTTCTTGATATTTTTATGGATTATATCCCTTTTAATTCGTTTTTCATGATGAAAATCCGCATGCTTGATGTAGAAAATCATTTATTTGAGGTTATAATACTTGTAGTATAAACTATTTGGAGTTTGGTAATCAAAGATATAGTTTTGGATGATTTTGGAAGAGGAAACCCGTAATCTGGAAAATCTACAGGTCTGCCATACCTGCTTGATCGATCGACCCACCCTAGAGCATCGATCGAACACCTGCCATAGATCGATCGACCCATCCTGTATAACTCATATTCCCCTTTTTATAGGTTGTTCCAACTTAAATGATTAGACATTATTGGATATTAATGTTCGAGCATTTTGGGATATAAAGAAGACCAGTAGGACTTATTAAAAATATGGAACCTTTAATGTAAGGCGAGATTAACCTTTCACGGGGATGTTTTACATATAAGGGACAATGGGAATATGTGTTCAAGGGTGAGACTCATAAGGAAGTTACTTTGTAAAATAAATGAGTACCTACTGAAATTACACTTAGGAGGATAGGAATCCGCGAGTGTCACTTAATAAGTTGGAATAATCCCACAAATTTGAATAAGAGACAAACCGTTATACGTGATAACTAATTAACGAGTAATAAGGATAAATATCATAATTATGGGTCGTGAGAGTGTACCTAAATTTGATATGGTAATAGTAGTATATATATATGACTGTGTTTATGCATATACTATATACGTGTAAAAATCATGCCCGCGCTACTTGCTATCCCTGAAGTTACCGCGCTGGGATAGTCTTATCTCGATGGGACCTTTATGGGGGATATTGACTCGTACCGTAGAAGATAGAAATCCTTGGTACAGGCTATCGGATCGATAGTCAGACAGTCCTAAGAGACGTGAGGGTATGTGCCATCCTCTTAGTGACTTGGAACTATGCTTTGCCTCATTTTGTATGTGTTTTGTGTTAATACAGTTCGAGAGTGATTCCGAATTAGTATTTCCCATAGTACGAGTGATACCGGGACTGGATAGCAGAGTATGCCCGCACCATAGATTTTATGTGGGGTGTTGTTAGAATATATATATTATATGAGTATTTAATATATATATTTAAATCTAGAATTTGGGAACTACCTGCTGTTATTATGTTATGTAAGAAATGAATAATTAATTCAACTTGGGTATAAGTGTTTCAAAAGCATGATATATTACTGAGAAACTTTATTATTAAATAAGGTTTAATTGAGAACTTTGCTTTTAAATAAACTTAACCTCTTAAACATTTGAATTTGTCGGTTTGAAACCTCACGAGCAACTTAAGATAAGATAAGTTAAACTGTTGGGAAGAATTAGTGCGATAGGTGTGCACATTAGAAGAGAGGTGAGAATTTCTCAAGGGAGTGTCGCACTAATATGTTGGTTGCATTAGCCGGTAGCACTTTAAATACTTGATAAACTAATTTTAAACTGTTTTTACAATCGGGATCTGACCCGTTTCCTATTTCTCTTCTCTCTTGTATATATATGTATATATTACAGGTGGCCAGCCACAGGGGCGTCTTGCATAGGATCCTCCGTAGGGAACGCGCTGCAGCTTAGGTGTGAGTTGCAGGCCTCTTGCTTAGACGACCTCATTGTTGATTCCACTTCTAGTTCTACTTTATCTAGTTGGGCATGTGTCGTCCTTTTCATTATTCAGTTGGTTTTTGTGATGGATTGTAATTCATTTACTTTCAGTAGTTTTACTTCGGTATTTATTACTCTCAGAATGTTTTTCTTTGGTGGTTTGAAGTTGGGATTTACTATTGATAGTTAAATTCTTGAATGATCATTTATATCCTTGTTATTATTGTGTGACACCTAATCTGTTAATTATCAAAGGTTTTAAATATTGGTTTTAAATTAAATTTGGAAATTGAAGTCTAAAAATGGTTTTGTCTCTTAGCTTAATTAATTAGGGTGTTTAATTGGAAAAGTTATTTTTGCGACAGTGATGCTGAGAATGAACCAACCGTTCACGTTGGTTATAATTTAATAAAGGACTGATCACCCGGTATTTAATTAGGCGGGGTGTCACAACTGGTAACCCAAAATATCTCTCACAATGTTTTAAAGGTATCCCAAAAGTTCCCTTGCTTATCGATTTCAAGTTCAAGGCTAAAATAGGGAAAAATTTCAAATTCAGGGAAACCGAATCGATTCGATCTTATCCCGAATCGATTCGCTATCCGAATCAATTCGGCCAAGGGGTGAATCGATTTGCAATAACAGGTCTCATTTTTTGCATTTCTCCAGTTACGATTTTTTTACGAATTTTAACCCTCAAAACCACCATATTCAATCCCAAACTCCTAACCAAATATACTAATCCCTACACTACCATGCATGAAATATTTCTAGCATAATCAAAACATCAAAAACGTCAAAGAGGATCATTTAAATCACATTAATCCTAAATTTAAACCCCAAACCCGTAGGTTATTCATTTTCTTCAAGAATATCAACAACATATCAGATTTCTTGCAAGTTTTAATGTTCCAATCCTTAATTTCGTGTTACATAAATGAATTAAATATATCCATAATATTTCTACCGAAGAACATGAATTGAGTCTTCTAAATCAAAGCCAACATTTATATATTCATGAGATTATTCATCCCACACTAACATGGATGGTATATGTGCTCAAAATTAGCAAGATAAATACTTGCATAAATTATTAGGTATGAATTTCTGCAGAATAATGGGGGGATTTCTTTCCTCTCTTTTTGATCTACACAACGATGGCGGTGGTGGTGCAAGATTGGTGTGGGATGCCTTGGGAACTTTTCTCCTTTCTTCTCTTGTGTCCTCTATTAGATTTTTGTAACTTCTAACCCTAACTTCCTCAACATAAATGATGATATAAACTCTAAAATTCGTAGGTCTCTTTTCCCCAAAAATCCAAAAGACCAAAATATCCCTCCGAGGTGTCGATTTGGCCTAAAAATGCCCCGGGACCTAATCCAAACCCCCAAGTATACTTATATGACTATTTATACCTTTCTAGATATATTGGCACACTCGAAATGACAATTTGGATGGCCCATAATTAAATTACATTTCATCCCACAAATTTAAGTCCTCACACGACTGACACGAACGTCCCGATTAAATTTACTGTAACTGTCATCTTCTCACTCACGACAATCATAATATATTCTTATCGATTTATTACTCATTCACTAAGTAACATTCAATATAAAGAAATATTAACCCTTATCTTGCTAATTAATATTTATTTTAGTCCTGATTAATTTCCCATTTTAATTTAATTAATCCCAATATAAAAATCATTAAAATTGCGAGGTGTTACATACTTCCCCCCTAATAATGGAATTTCATCTCGAAATTAATAAAAAAAGGATAAATGGTAGAAATAACTCTGGATATTTTTCGCGCATCTCATCCTCACGCTCCCAAGTGGACTCATCGGCATTATGATTCCCCCACTAAACACCTACAAGTGGAACTACCTTCAACCTCAATCTCCTCTCACTATGGTCTAGGATAGCAACTGGCCTCTCCTCGTATGGCATATTAGGCTTCAAAACAATCTCCTCCAATGCAAAGGACACGGGGTTCAGAATCACTCTCGAACCATACCTTTACAATTCACACAATTTGGAGGCGAATGTAGTCTTAAGCCTTTGAACTACGTACACACCTAACGCACCCAAATGATCAGTCACACTCTCATTTAGTGCTCAATCCCTAAGTTCTATGTTCCGAGGTACCTGTCAGAATCCCCCCAGTGGGCTCATCAGGATAAGGCTGTCCACGATGCAACCTCCCGTGATAGCAGGTAGCCTAGGTATGTTCATACATAGGAATTTACACAAAAAGTAATCACACAACCTATATATTTATATAATCAATATAGGCATACAAGAAACCTATAATATATGTCCCGTACGTAGTATATATAACTCCCGAATATCCTACGTATTATTAAATTACAAACTACACTTCTCTTCGTATATTCTCGAGTATCCCCCACTACTCGAAATGTGCCAATTATTTGTTAATTTATTTCAGTAGGTGATTCACCCATACCCTACTGGCCTAAGTCATAGGTTCTCTCATCTTCATCGTGGCTTATTCTCATTCCCCGAATTCATTACATCAATAAATTACAGCGCTAAGTCTTAGCCTTATTTATTCTCATTTATGACTAAGTCCTAACCTACCATTAGCCTACTGGTAACCCAAAATATCTCTCACAATGTTTTAAAGTTATCCCAAAAATTCCTCCCCTCATCGATTTCAAGTTCAAGGTTAAAATAGGAAAAATTATCAAATTTAGGGAAACCGAATCGATTCGATCTTATCCTGAATCGATTTGCTATCCGAATCGATTCGGCCAATGGGCTAATCGATTCACGATAGTAGGTCTCATTTTTTACATTTCTTCAGATAAGATTTTATTACGAATTTTAACCCTTAAAAACACCATAATTCAATCCCAAACTCCTAACCAAATATACTAATCCCTACACTACCATGTATGAAAAATTTCTAATGTAATCAAAATATAAAAAACATCAAAGAGGATCATTTAAATCAGATTAATCCTCAATTTAACCCCCAAACCCTAGGTTATTATTTTTCTTCAAGAATATCAACAACATCTTAGATTTCTTCCAAGTTTTAATTTTCCAATCCTTAATTTCGTGTTACATAAATGAATTAAACATATGCATCAAGATTTCTTCCTAAGAACAACATTTATATATTCTTGAGATTATTCATACTCAAATAACATGGACGGTATATGTTCTCAAAATTAGCAAGATAATACTTTCCTCAAATATTAGGTCCGAATTTCTACAGAATAATGATTGGATTGCTTTCCTCTCCTCCCGATCTACACAACGGTGGTGGTGGTGGTGCAAGAATAGTGTGGGATGCCTTAGAACTTTTCTCCTTATTCCTTTGGTGGCCTTTCAGATTTTTTTAAATTTTAACCCTAACCTCCTCAATGTAAGTGATGATATAACCTCTAAAGTTCGTAGGTACTTTTCCCCCAAAATCCAAAAGACCAAAATACCCCTCAGGGGTGCCGGTTTGGCCTAAAAATTCCCCAAGACCCAATCCAAACCCCCAAGTACAATTTTTTGACTATTTCAACCATTACGGACACACTGGCATACTGTAAATGACCATTTGGATGATTCATAATTAAATTATATTTTTTCCTCAAAATTATATTGTATGACTGGTCTTACTATCTTACCTATTATATGATTGATTTATTATGTGTATGACATACCTACGCTACTTGGTATCACGGGAGTTTATGAAGGTGACCATATCATCTTGAGGAGCCTTCAGGGGGATTTAGACTTGTGCCTCAATGGTATTGGACATCAAACTTAGGTTGGATTGTTATTTGTGTGAACAATGGTATTGAACGATAGTTTGGGTGCATAGGTCTATGCATAACCCAAAGGCTTAGGACTATGTTCACCTCGAATGTGTGTGATTTGTATTTATGTTTCGTGAGAGATACTGAGCCTATTGTCCTTGATTGAGTATGAGATGTACTAGGACTCGATAACAGAGTATGCATGCACCACAACAGAGTCTAGGGGTGCCGTTTTTGTATATATAGTATATTGATGGATATATATATGCTTGTGATATTATCTATTGTGTGAAATTTATAGATAAGAAAGATTGTGAAATCTAATATAACTTAAGTATGTGAATACTTAACGTTATATGTGAAAACTCTCGCTCGAGATAAAAGTTGTGAAAACATTTATTAACATATTACATGGGAAATACGGGTGGCTAATTATGAGTTAATAGATTAGAAGATTAATGGTGTTGAATTAGTTAGGCATGATAGTAGTAACTATAGTGGTTTAATAGTACATTAGGCGTGCACACTAGTTGAGAGGTGAGAATATTAATAGAGAGCTCGCAAAGCTAACAAGTATGTATTATCAACTGGTAAGTGATTCGACACGAATATTGTATTTTCACCCCTTATACTTATGCATTTTAGCACCCTCGGGTACCTTAATTCCTATATTTATGTTCGTTAACTAGAAAATCTCCATTTTATGTGTTAACATGCTATAACAGGTATAATTAAGCTTTTTTAGGTATTTCGGTGCTTAGTGTGAAGTTCGATAGCATTCTGGTGAAATTCCGCCGACTTTTGCTTGTTCGGGGGCCTTTTAGTAATTTTAAAATTTAGGTTTTAATCCCTAACTCTTCACAAAAGTTGAATCCCTTTAATATCTATTCGCGTGGCCGCTGGCGGTGCATGAATCCGAGTTGCATCGAAGGAGTTATGGCATTTTAGGATGGTTTTAACTTCAAAAGCACACTTAAGGGCACATTCAAGGGAATTTTGGTGATTTCATAATTTGGTTTTTTATCCTAATGTCTTCTTTAATTTTTATCCCTCTGATTTATCTTCACATAGCCTCTGACCGTGCCTAATTCCGAGTTATAACGAAGAAGTTACGTCATTTTTTGTAAAGTTGGACAAAGCTGCAGAATTGCAGACCTGACATGGGAGAATCGATTCGAACTTCTCCAAATTGATTCGAAATGCCACAATGTCAGAAAATCTCTACTTTTAAGTTTGTTTTTGGTGGGGGTATATGCATGTAAACATTGTATTAAGTCGGGGAACTCATTTTTTCATCATTTTAGGTCAGTTTTAGGTTAGAGAGGGGATTTTGGGTGGAGCGTTATCTCTCCCAGGGTTTGCACCCAAATTGGTTTGTATGGCACTATTCATCTTCTTTCTTGTTAGTGTAAGTTCCCATTGTTGTTTTTCTTAGTTTGTTACTTATGTAGTTGCTTTGTATCTAGTTTTTTTTATTGTTAATTAGTTATTTTCTTTGGTTAATTAGTTTATTTATTGCTTTAATCATCTGTAGCAGTTAGTATAAGGGTTGGGGTCATTTCTTCACCATTAATGGGCGTCGAGCTCCGAAAGTTAATTTTTGGGGAAAATTGCATTTAATTGAAATCTTGTGTATTAAAGTTGGATTACTATGCGTTTAACTTTCTTTGTCATGCAACGTCAGTGTTTATAGTGATAATTCGAATTTAAGGCGCGTGTGACCATTTTTTTAATTAAATGTTTTATCTCGCATTTTTGGGTTAAAATATCTTCATGTGTGATATTTATGATTAACTAAAAACGCTCGGTAAAATGTTTTTGAACTGCATTTCTAATTTCGTCTGTTTAGCCAATGGCGGGGATGTGACCTTGACTCTCATTTTATTAATTCCTGTTTAGCTTTAACTTCTTAATTTTTTCCCTTTTCTTTTAAACTAAACCATCACCTTTTACACTTTTATTCTCGAAGTAATAAATCAATTAAAATCTATCCAACACTCCCTATGGATTTCTTATGATACCCGACTTACCGCTATACTTGTTTCGCAAGTGTAGATGCAGTTTAGGTTTTCGCATTGAGGCAGTGAACCGAAAATAACGACAATGCTTCTACAAGAGCACAAGGTTCATGCTCAATCAAAATGTCACTATTCTCCTACACTCTACCGACTTTATTAGTGTAGGCTCGTGTTTTGAAGCATTATCATTGGGTTCACGATAGTACGGTGTGCCATTACAAGAGTGATACTTAAAGAAATATATATCAGCATATAAGAGTGGAAATGACTCGTAGCTAATCTGAAGTAGTAAGGAGGGGACCTTCAGCCAAAAATTGTGGCACTGGCATAAGTATAGTGGATGCACTAAAATATTATTACGAGTTAACTTTGAATATGTATGGATGCGTTGAGTGTTAGAATCCGAGGTTTTAGTGCCAGGACATACCTGAATTCTGAGGATGAATTAAATGTTGGAAGATACACTGAGAGTGTGTATACTTGACTTGAGCGGAGGTTAGGAGCAGTACCTTCCGCTGGTAGAGTTTGCATACAACGTATGTAGTGCCATTCCCTATTATTGAGCGGATTGGGCCATACAACGAGTATCTCCTATGAAGGGGATAACGCGGTTTGGGAAGAAAGGGAAGTTAGCGCCAAGGTATGTAGGGCCATTCCCTATTATTGAGCGGATTGGCCAGTGGCTTACAGACTTGGATTACCCGAGCACTTGCATAAGATTCACGATGTATTCCACACTTCTTCGTTTAGGAGATATTGATAAGTGCATTATTTTTTATATTTTATACCCAAATTTATACTTTGTTAGTCCCATTTTAGTGTATTTAATAAGTTTTTAAGACTATTTTATTAAAAAGAGAAAAAAATGCGAGAATGATTGAATTCATATTGAAAATCGCAATTTTAAGTAAAAAATGGGCACTTTGATAATTTTATAATATTCTTGTGTTAATTTGTGAAAAAGTTGCCTAGTGAAAATTTTTCAAGTAATGATGGAATTTGGTGCAAATTGATGATCAATTCAAAAAAGGCGCGAAAAAGCAGATTTTTATGGTCGTTTGAAAAAAAAGCTGTTTTTACACTTGTGAAATCGAAAAAAGTCAGAAGTTTTTATTCTCCGATTTGGACGAAACTCGGCATGCATGTTCAGTAAGAAAAGATAAGAGTTTTCGAGTGGGGGGAAATTCCGTCCCTTATCACGATCCAAAGATTGAAGAGGTGGAGAGATAGCTACAAACACCATTCGGCCAATCAGAAAGCGTCCCACCACAACTCAAATACCTCACTACTTGTCCTATAAAAAGGAACTTTGAGCTCATAATTTCATAGACAATTAGAGAGGAATTTCGGGGATCAACTTTGAGTGATTGTAATCAATTTGAGGGCCAAGTTTTTATCATTTTTTAGAGGATTGAATATTGTTGTGAGAGAACTATTTGTAAGTTTGGTTTATTAATGAAGATCTCTACTTATTCTTGCAATTTCTCTTTCATTATGGTAGCTTGATTCTTATATTAGGACTAGGGTAAAGTTTATCATAGTTAGCTAATATTGTCACATTAATTTTGTAGTTCTTTATTCCCTACTTATTTTAATTGTTATTAAAGATTCGGTATTCATTTTAAAGCGACACGAGAGTGTGTTTTAGAACCTCCAAGATTGTTTTGTCAAATCAAGTTTTGAGATTTAAAAATAGTAATTTTTGATGAATTATGCTTGCACTTTGATTGTTTTGATAGTCCATGCTTAAATACATTTGCCAATTTTAAAACCAAAATTTTCTAAGGGAATAGGGATTTTAGCCGTTTATTAGAGAGTTAAAAATATTATGATCATAACTGTCATATTTTTCGAATTAAACGAGGCGAGAGTCGGTTTAATTTGAGTTATAAAAAGGGAATGACAACATTAAATTAATGTGCAATATTAGTTATGTGATAAATGGACCCCGAATCCTAATTATTTCCTAATTGTTTACAAATATCTTGTGTTACCCTCATTTATCGTAGTTTCTTTTATTTAGTGTAGTTCATAATCATTCTATATCCCATTTAGTCTAGTTGGACAATCACAATTATTTTGAACGAAAAAATTGACAAATCTCTGTGGGTTCGACCCGTACTTACACTCGCTATTCTACAATAGCTCGTGAACTTGTGGTATTTTAAAATATTGACAACAGATATCTTCGGGATGAGTTGGCTCACACTCATTTTTCTTTAGAGGAAATTGATCTACAACTCGATAGTTCCTACAAGGAGGGGCCAGTTACTATCCTAGATCTTATAGAGAGGAACTGAGGTCGAAGGTGGTACCGTTAGTACGTGTCCAGTGGCGACATCATCATATCGAGGAGTCTACTTAGGAGCACAAGGATTAGATGCGCGGAAAATATCCAGAGTTATTTTTACCAGGTGTACCTTTATGTTTCAAATTTCGGGATGAAATTCCGTTGTAAGGGGGAAGTATGTAACACCCCATATTTTTAATGATTCATATTTTTAATGATTTTTAAATATGGGATTATTTAAATTAAATATGGGAATTTAATTGATTATTGATCCGAATTAAAATAAATATTAACTTGCGAGATAAGGGTTAGTATTTATTGATGTGAATTATATTGAATATTACTGAGTGAATAAAGTAATATGTGATTATGAATTTACAAAAAATATTGCGAGTGAGAAATATGATAATTATGGAGAATAAGTCGGGATGCGCATGACAGTCGTGTCAGACTAAATAAATAGATTAAAAAGTAAATTGATTTTAAGTCAACCGGATGGTCATTTCGAGTGTGCCAATGTGTCCATAAGGGTGGATATAGTCAGAAAAATCTACTCGGAGTTTGGGTCCCGCTGTAATTTTAGGCCAAACCGACATCCCGAAAGGGAGTTTTGGTAATTTGAATTTTTGGGTGAATAGTTCCTACGAAAATTGGAGAAGTTATATCAGATTATAAATTTTGGGATTTGAGTTATTATTCACAAAACCTAAGGGAGAGTCACAGAGGAAGAGGGAGAGACAACTCTAGGAGGTTCAAGGCTAAACCACCACCTCTCCACCAATTCCACCACTGAGACCGCCAAATTGTTGGTCGGAAAGTGAGGAACACCATTAGTAACAACTTCGTCAACAGATCCGATCTACATACCATAGGCAAGTGTTTATTTTTCCAATTTGTGAATTGATATATAATCCATGTTAGATTAAGATTGATTTTTATGAAAATTATGAAATTTGGAATTGAGGAATAAAGTTACAATTCATGTTCGTAGGTAGGAATGATGCAATATTTGATCCCTGAGATATGTAGGTGAATTATGATAACAAACATCACGAAATTATGATGAATTTTGATGAAACAATATGATTTTTTATGATAGCTCTTGGACAAGATGATGAACTAGGGTTTTCATAAAATTATTTTGAATTGATCTATTTATTGGATGTCCCATGATGAATTTGTGATACTTGAATGTTAGAATTCATGTATTTAGGTTAGTACAACATCTAGTACAAACGATTGGGAATTTGGGATGTTAAAATAGTGATTTTGGTGTTGGTTATGGAGTAAACCCGTAAGAACAACTATGCAGATTTTTGAGACCTGTAGGGGCGAATCGATTCGGACAAGGCCGAATTGATTCCGGTGCCCAATCTTGGCCATATTTTTCCCTTCTGTTTGGAATCTTTGGGATATGTTCGAAACTTAATCATGGGACTTAATTTTAAACATATTGAGGATTGTTTGAGAGTACTAGTAGGCCTAGGTTGGGATTTAGGCTTGGTTCGATGAGGGTGAATTAAGGACAAAACGTACTTAGGCTAAATTGATTGAAAATACCTAATTCGGGGATAATAGATCGAGTCATGGGAATTCGAGGGCTATAATGACTTAGACCAGTAGGGTATAGTGATCCACCTACTGATATTATGTGTACAATAATGGTTACACTTTGAGTGGTGAGAAATGCTCGGGAGCTTATGTTACGAAGTGAATTTATAATTTAATAATACATAAGATCATCGGGATATATTTACTACGTATGGAATCTATGATCTGGGATGTGAGTATACCAATACTAATGTTATGAATATATATATAGGGGAGGTGAATATCTATTATATGATTGATTTATTATGTGCATGACATACCTACGCTGCTTGCTATCGTGGGAGGTTGTGAAGGTGACAATCTTATCTTGAGGAGCCTTCAGGGGGATTTAGACTTCAATGGTTTAGTTAGAAACATTTAATAATATACTCACATCCTAGATCATAGATTCCATGCGTAGTAAATATATCATCGGGATATTATATGGGAAGACTCTTACTCGGGATATTAAATAAATATTATTCCTTGTCTTGCTAATTAATATTTATTTTAATCCGGATTAATTTCCCATTTTAATTTAATTAATCCCAATAAAAAAAATCATTAAAATTTCTTGGTGTTACATCCGGCTGGCTTCTGGTGGTCCCTCTTCACCAACTGACATGTGGCACACTTTGAGACAAATTCAACATTGTCCTTTTTTATCTCGCTCCACAATATTATCGGTGCATATCCTGATACATCTTATCTCCTCCAGGATGCACTATAAAGCATGAACCATGTGATTCTGTCATTACTGCATGACACAACTCTTCACCTTCAGGAACAATGAGTCTACCAGTGAAGCGCAAAGCTTTACGTGATCCCACATAATAAGATTCAGCTCCTTTGGCTTAAAGCAGACGTAATTTCTCCAGACAGAATGAGTCAGCAACTTGAGCCTTCATAACTCTAGTAACAATCTGAGGAGTGATGGTCATAGCAGACATGAAGGATATAGCAACTGAATCCTGTTTTTCTAGATCTTTCCGTTTTTCCTTCCACACCTCAACTAATCTTAAACTAGACCCCAACTCAATGCATCTACCACTATGTTAGCCTTCCCCAGATGGTAGTGTATCTCAAACTGATTATCTTTCACAAATTTAAGCCATCGGTGCTGTCGCATATTTAGATCTTTTTGCGTGAACAAATACTGCAATAACTTATGATCTGTGAGAAAATAAAATTTCTCCCCCAAAATATAATGTCTCCATATCCTCATTACAAATACAACTGATGCTAACTCCATATTACGCGTAGGATAATTCTTTTCTTGAGGCTTAATATTATGGGAAGCATATGCTATAGGCTTTGCGTATTACTGAAGTACACGCCCAAGTCCTTGTAAGGATGCATCGGTAAGTACAAGATATTCTACCCATAGCCTGGGCAACACAAGTACGAGTGCTGAAGTTAATTTATCCTTTAGCTCGCCAAAATCTAATTGAGAAGATTCACCCCATCAGAATGGTACCACTTTGTGTGTTAGATTTGTCAACGGACCTATAATTTTTAAAAATCCTTGAATAAATTAATGGTAATAAGCGGCTAACCCTAAGAAATTATGAACCTCAGTCGGTGTTATGGGATGTCCCCACTCGCTCACCACATATACCTTACTCGCATCCACTGCTATTCCCTTATTAGTGACAATGTGTCCAAAGAATTGTACATCTCGAAGCCAAGATCCACATTTCTCAAACTTTGCATATAATTGGTGTTCACGCAGTGTCAGCAGAACCATACATAAATGTTTTGCATGATCATCCTCAGTCCAAGAATAAGCCAAAATATCATAAATGAAGATAAGCCAAAATACCATAGAAATTCCCTTAATACCCGGTTCATCAAGTCCATAAGAATTTCTGGAGCGTTGGTTAGCTCAAAATGCATAAACCTAAACTCATAAGACCAATATCGCCACAAAAATTTAGTCTTAGGAAGATCTTGCTCCCTGATGATATCTGAATCTCAAATCAATTTTAGAGAAGTATGTGGCTCCCATAAGTTGATCAAAGAAATCATCGATACATGGCAACATATATTTATTCCATATTGTGATCTTATTCGACTCCTTGTAGTCAATACACAACTGAAAAGATCCATATTTCTTCTTTACAAATAGAATGGGAGCACCCCAAGGAGAGGTACACCTATGGATGAAACCTTGCCCCAAAAGCTGCTCAATCTGATCTCTAAGATATTTTATCTTGACTGTGTCCATACAGTACGATGAACGAGCTATCGGTACAGTGCCTAGTGCTAAGTCAATAACAAAATTAATCTCTCGACGAGGCGACGAACCTAGAATTTCTTGAAATACATCAACGAACTCATGGACTACCGGTATAGAATCAAGCGATATTACAACTCCCGTAGAGATTTCATCCTCTATATAGTATAAATGAATGGATGATCCTCCCTCAGGGTGAGGCATCTCCACTAAAAACATCTTCTGGCCCGAAATAGAAAAAATAATACTCCTACTAAAACAATCAATCATGGCTTTATATGATACTAGCTAGTCCATGCCAATAATAGCATCTTACTCTGACATGTCTAACATAAGCATATCGGCAGGTAAGATCAATTGCCCGATCTCTATATTCACATTTTGGCAGATAAAGTAAATAAGTGACCCACTACCCAAAGGCAAGTCTATATAAGTAATGGTACTATCATCCGTATCTAAGAGCCTTGCGGAACAAATATATCTAGTAGAAATAAATAAATGTGATGCCTCAGTGTCAATAAAATATGCCCCATAATCCCATGAATAAGAAATATATCCTCAATTACGAGTGGTGCTAATGGGACTGCAGCCTGGCAAATATTATACAAGCACCCATACTGAAGCTATTCCTGCTACCATTGAGATACTAGAATGGTAGGTAAAGTTAGAAACGGCAGGCACAGGGAGGGAAGTGATAAAAATAGGCCTTTACGGTTCTGAACAATCACCCTGCTACTGAGGAAACTTACCCTTGTCAGGGTAATCCTGACACTTGTGGCCATACTTGGCACAAATAAAGCACTTACCACAGAATTGGCCTCCTTTTTTGCCCTTCTTCCCTTGGCCCTTACCACCATTACCTTAGCCTCGAGGGCCATTTCTGAAGCCATATTGTCTAGGTCTGAATCCTCCAGAATGAAGTCTCTTACTGTAATCCCATGGCTAAGAATTCTGCTCACCCTGCTTTTTTTTATTCTGAGAACACTCATTGGTGTTACTACCCCAGTCTTGCTCAGCTAGATAGATTCACCACTCCTATTATTTCCCTTCACGTTCAGACGATGATCAACATAATGCAATAGGGCTGCATTAACCATATCTGAGTAAGTCACCAAGGTAAGATTACCCAACAAATGTTTTTGGATTCTCCAAGTCATCCCTCTACAAAATGCTCCTCTTTCTTAGCCTCTGTATTAAAATCATTAGTCACAAAATCGGCCAAGCGCATGAATTACTCTTCTTATTCTGCCATAGTTTTCCCTTCCTGGAAAATGTTAAGAAATTTCTATCTTATTTTAGTTTGAATGGTGGGAGGAAAGTACATGTGGTTAAACTGTGCCCAAAACTCATGGATAGTCATAGAATTTCACTCCTATATAGTGGTGACTAATTCTCATCATTGCAGTGCTGCCCATACTTGTTTGAAATAGCCATTATCTTCTTCTGTGTATTAATATATTCGAACATACATAAATTCCTTGGGATATCTTTTTTCCATTGGCAAGCTGTTACTTCATCAGAACTCCTCGAAACTTTTGAGGGTGGCATTTCATAAAAACATTAAGAACTCTCTCCCATGAAGTTAGGAATTACTGTCCCTTGCCAGTGCCACCGCCTGCTTCTGAAGTGTCACTTGAGTGCCTGTTGAGCATGAGCATTCATTGCTGTATTTATCGCTTAGGAAATAATAGCGGCAATATCTGCAGTTGTAAGGTTTCCTTGTGCTTGAGCCTGTTGCATCCCTGGTTGTGCTGCCCCAGCCCTTGGTGCATGTCTGGGAGGCATATGAGAATTTCATAAATCTCATACCTCTTTTTATCACTAAAGCTAAATACATAAATAAGTAATATGCACACAACAGTCCTAATAATAGGGCTCCAAAGTAAAGAACGTAATGTTAGAACGTAATAAGTCCGCAGAGATCCTAAGGACACTAGAACCTGATGCTTTGATACCATCCGTGACACCCTGCTAATTAAAATATTTGGTGATCAGTCTACTATTCAATTGAATATGATTCATAAATGGTCCATTCTTAGCATCACTGTCGAAAAATATTTTTTTAATCACTAAATATCCTAGTAAGACGAATGTCAATTTTAATTAATAGAGAATAATAATAATAATTAAATAACAGAGTAATGAATAACACAACCACCATAAAAATAATGACCATAATAAAATGAATATAATAATAATAATAATAATAATAATAATAATAATAATAATAATAATCGGATAACACATCCAAATCCAAATCTTCATACAAGCAGAGTACAATGCCGAGACAAATTGGATGGTATAACGGTAATACTAAAAACCAAATGTAAAGTCTAGAAAATAAGAAAACACACTCGAATGGAAATAGTGAATCATAAGCTAGATGAAAAGAATGATAGATACATGTAAGCTTGAGGTCCCGAAAATTTCAAAACATTATAGCACGTCAACTCTGGAATGAGTCTCCTAACCATGGTGTACCTGTGGATGGACACCTAAAAGGTTTTGGAAAAATAGATTTGATTTAGGTCAGAGCCCCGAAAACATTTTTAAAATGTTTAACATGTGTTTAAAATGCTGTATTACAAGTAATGTAAGTATCCGTGTTAGATGTACGTACTCTCACATAAGTCCTCACCTCTCACTTAATATGCACTAATGTACTCTAATATTCCTTCCTAGTTAAGCTACCCGCCTAACCAACTATAAACCACTCGATTAAAACTTATTGATTTATTTAAATCTCTTAACCCATCCATATCTCCCATATGATACGTTAAAATTATCTTACTTTCTTAATCATTTTAATCTCATTATTTTAACCGCTTAGGTTCACATACTTAAAGTACATTTTAAACATTGACAATAAGCACTTCACCAACACACCACATAGTAGACTATCACAATTGTATGTACATGTATCGATTACACTATCTAATATATACATATACGAATACGACATCTAACTGATCAAACTCACGATGCATGCATACTTTGCTATCTAGTCCCTAAATTAAGGACTAAGGCTAGGTGTGACACCTCAACCTATAAAACAATAACACATAATGGAGGCGAACATAATCCTTAACACCATAAGGATGACATCCATACCTGACATATCTAAGTGACCGTTAGTACATTACCATCTCTCAAGACAACTATGTTCTGGGGCACGAATCCAAATCCTCATTAATGGGCACACAAAGCTAGGATTACCACCTACGCGTAACCTCCCGTGATAGCAAGTAGCTAGGTATGACATTACACAAGATATTACAATCAACATAATATAGGCATGCACTCATCCTATACATATATTGAGTATATTTAAATTTTATCCAGTAAACTAATAATTCACATTTTATTCCCATTCAATTATTCCTAACATCACTTGTTAACCAAAGGGATTTAAATAATCTGATTAATTATTTCAGTAGCTACCCTGATCTCGTACCTACTGGTCCGAAACCCAAAACCATCATAATAAGTATGAATTATAATTTAATTCCCAATAATCCTTTTTCTCGATAATGTTACATTCTGCCCAAAAATATAAAATTCCAATTTGAGCCTTTTTTTTATCCGATTTTGAAGAAACTTAAAACTACAAAGTTGTCCAGAACATGATTTTATACAGGAACTTGCGTACACACTACCAATTGCCTCTTAACTCAAACCTAAAATCAACATACAATGTTCGTCATTTTCAAAAATGATTTCACATGCGTTTGACTTTTGAATTCGTATGAGTTCACTTCGTTTCTAGTTAGATAGTTTAATATCTAATTGAATCACATGGTTTTATCAAATTTCGACCCTAATCATGAGTTCTATAATCCCAATTGATATTATCTCAAATCAAAACATCCTAAACATGGGTTTTTATCCCGAAATCCTATAATCTAGCATGTGTTTCTACAAACTCATAATTAAATAAGTTTAAACAGCTTGCATTTTAGGATGATTCTGTATATCCTTTGAAGAAGAAGATGTGAGTTCCTCCTCCTCGTTCTTACTAACTTCTGACTATGTATGGTGGTGGTGCAAGGTGGCTCTAGGTGTTTCTCCTACTCTAAGACCCTTCACCTCTTTGAGAAACTCTTCTCTTTCTTATAAAAGATCTCACACTTCTTTTCTTTTGGTTTCATCTATCTTTAATTTTTCAATTCCACATTTGATTAGCCAAAGAGTTTGTTCTAAAGTAGCTAATCCCATATCTCTTCATGGGTTGAAAATCCAAAGGTCAAAAATTGACTTTTCACTTATCAAGCAACCCATAAATGATCAGAGACCCTATACATATGTTCGAATATAGTTTTCTAAATATTTCGATCCTTTCTGACACTTTTATGTAGTCGAAATGACTCTATGTGTTCAACATATTATACTTACTTCATAATGCACATATTAAGCCTCGACATATCTGAAATGTGTGTCCCGACTAATAAATTAATAGTTGCTATTTTTCTCACATACGACACACTATAACATATTTATTGGCACATAAAGAAATATAGCCTCGGACATGCATACCCTTTAGTCACCTATTCACATGGGTAACCAAGGGCTAGGAGGTGATTGATATGCCCAAATTGTACCTGCCAACTCGTAGACACCAACCTCGGCCAGCATGACGGTCGAGGTAATAACGGCTCAAGCCAAATTATCAGCAATCTCGTCCTTCATAAGGTCGGCCATGGCCGACGTTACTAATGACCCCTCAATTAGGCAACAACCGAGGCGTGCATGTTTCGTTGGATCCACTACCAATAAGATCGGCCATGGCTGACGTTGCAAGCGCCATGTGAGAATCAACAAAACCCCTTAGGCTCAATGAACAATCCCATCATCGGCTTTAGCCGACGTTACAAGTTTCACTTAGAATCAGCAGCTTTGTAGGCTCAACATCAAGTGTCAAGTCAACATCGGCCCTGCCAACGTTCCAAATATCTAACCTCGGCTGACATCCCAGCCAAGGTCATCATATAATTCCCAACCAAGGCAAGGGTTGTACCTCACCAACCTTGTACTCACTCAGGCCGAGGTTGGTACCAATCAAAGACAACCGAGCTTTTACGCATACATGTATGGCTTGGAGCATGTGGAAAAATCTATTATAACTGAATCATTCCCTCCATATGGGGGGATATTGATATCATCATTACTTAGTTGAGATCATCCAGGTGCCATCCTTACACTGGTTGGATCCCCATGCACATGCACATGGCATGCTTGGGGGGTACATTACACCCCCCAGGCACTACATATTGAGGTCTTCCTCAGCATTATAAAGGATCCAGATTGACAACCCTAGCTAAAACTCTGTCAATTTGCACAGTAGAGAGAGAAAGCTAGAGATATTGTATCCATGGCCGCTAGTGCCTTATTTCAGTGACATTACACTCACTTTCATAGAGGACGTAGGCCAGATTGGCCGAACCAGTTATATATTGGTGTTCATCCTCTTCTCCTCATCTCAATCTCTTGTATTTAGTATACTCTTGCGCTGCCATTGTTATCACTAGTTTGATCTTACAAACACCTTGACCGGTGGTGCTATTTCCAGCATCATCATTTTGGTGCCGTCTGTGGGAATGAGAAGACATAACTCTTCCTTTCCTAGCTTAACCTCATCGAAGACTCTGGTGGTGAACCATATTTTACCCCTTGCGTGGAGCTATTTAACATTTGAAAGAGGTCCCTTAAGGTATTAAGCTCACCTTCTTTACAAGATCTTTAGTTTTAACATATGGCACTAGAGCTGCCACCACCTCTTTCGCCATCCGGTGCTAGAGGACCTAGTTCCAGCCAGACACCACCCCAGTCCGAAATGGCTGAGGTGGCAACAACCTTGAAGCCCTTGGCTACAACGCAATAAGCAATGAAGGAGAAAATTGTACAGCTCAGTCAAAATATGACGAGGCCACCTGGGGTCTCACCAAAAATGATTACTTCGGTGGCTGTTCAACCCCATCCTGAAGCCAGGGGACCATCCTAGGCACTACGAAAGGACCAACCTACCCCCAACGGAGGAGGGACGTTGCTGACCCTAGGTGTTTACGTCTGGGGAGGCAATGAAACCCTTGCTCTGAGGATAGGTATGATGATATAGAGGCAAAAAATGCTCCAGAAGATTGCTGGGAGCCGTATGAGGTTTTGAATAACACGGTACGTCCTATCCAGCAGAGTAGAGGCTCTGAGGGCAGAAGAGATGGGTGTGTCCAACAAAGAGGTTCAACTTTTGATCGCTTGAGCAGATTGTCAGCCTTTCAAAGACTGAGCCCAGTTAATGACCTAAGACAGAGGTTATCCAGGTCACGAAGTGCCGCTGGCTCTCAAAGGGAAGAGAGGGAACATCGGCCTCATCATGGCTAACCCCATTAAGGACGAGACAGGGATCAAGAAGAGGTAAACAGACGATGCTGTGCAGTGGCTGGGGATAACCTCTTCAACGTCTTGGACAACCTCAGAGGTGGCTGGGGATAACCTCGTCCAGGCTGACATTACAAAGCCATGGAACGATTCCATTAAACGTCTTGAAGAGAAGATAGAGGACCTCATCAAGAGTCGAGACCCACTGTAAAGAAGTTTCTCAGAAGGTTCCCCATTCATGGCAAGGATAGTGAACTTCCCAACCCCTGCCAAGTTCAAACCTCCTACGGTGTCTCCCAAGTATGATGGTAGCACCAACCCTGTGCATCGTATTGAGATGTACCAGTCTGCAGCGGATATTTATTCAATACCTGATGAGATCAGGTGTCCGACCTTCTCTGGGACTTTAACATGAGCTGTACACATCTGGTTCACCTTTCTTCCGAAGAACTCTGTTGAGAACTTTAAGGGTTTGGCTGAACGATTCATTCATAATTTCTGTTTTGGGGTAAGACCTCAAAAGAAGACAACTCACCTGCTGTACGTTAAACAAGGAAAGAATGAGAACCTAAGAGACTACATTGCTAGATTTAATAAAGAAAAAATGGAGGTTGAAGATTATGAAGAAAATATAGCCACGACCGCCCTCATTGGAGGACTCCAGAAAGGAAAGTTATTGTGGAAGCTTATAGAAGACCCTCCCAAGTCCATGGCAGATCTACTAGAAACTACAGGAAAGGTCATGAACGCTGAAGAGGCTATGGTCGCAAAGTATGAGGATGAGAACGATAGTGGTAGTGGAAAGTTCCAAAGGAAGAAAGACGGAAAAAAGAGGTCTGCAGATGACAAGTTTGCACACTATAATCCTCTAACTGTGAGCTGCGAACACATCCTCAATAAAATAAAAAATGACCCGTCCCTGAGATGGCTAGAGAAGATGAAGGCTCCTCCGCATAAGAGGAATAAGAACCTATGGTGTGAGTTCCACCAAGACCATGGCCATGTGACAGACAAGTGCTTCGCCTTAAAAGGATGAAATTAAGAAGATGTTGAAATTCGAAAAGCTCAGGAAGTATGTTGATGGTAAAGCTCCTAAGAGGGGAAGAGGTGACCCTAAAAGGAAGAGAAACGATAGATGTCGAGATGATACCCCAGCGAGAAGAGATGATGACTCATATAGAGATGATGAGAACGATCCAGACCTCCCACCGAAAGACGACAATGCCCCTGTGAAGAGGGTTTGTATGATCTCCTTCAGTGTTAACACTATATGTGGAGGAATAGCAGGGGATGGTTCTGAAGTATCCAACCATAAGGCTCATGTGGAAAAAGGCTAAGTCAGTGACCAAAGTAGAGGTTGTGAATCTGGCATCTTCAGAGGATAAACATAAGAGAAATAAGGTAGATATAGATAGCCTTATAGTTAGATTCTCTTGACTCGACTTCAAAGGTATCTTAGCTCCACATGATGACCCTTTGGTAATCACAACAAGAGTGCATGGATGTGAGGTACAGAGAATCCTCGTAGAAGGAGGAAGTTCAGTAGATCTAATGTTCTAGCCCTGTTTTAAGAGCCTGGGCCTCAACAGAGCTAGGCTGGTACCCTATCATCATCCATTGATGGGCTTCAGCAGTGAAAAGGTCCATCCATTGGGCATGTATGAGATGGATGTACGAATGGGAGATGAGTGGCTTAAGAGGTTGACCCGAAAGATCAATTTTTTTGTTATGGATGAAAATGTATTCTCGTCTTACAACCTCATCATAGGACGAGTAGCCCTTAAGGAATTTGAGGCCGTTCCATTGACGGTCCACCAAATGTTAAAATTCCTGACCCCCTTTGGGGTAGGGGAAGTTCAGGGTGATCAGAACTTGGCACGATAGTGATACTTTAACTCGGCGGAAGAGAGAGAGGCCCATAAGAGGGAAATAACCACATATAACATTAATACACTTGATCCTAGGGATGAAACAAAATTAAAGAAAGGAAAGGCCAAGAAAGAGTTAGAATCCATCATCCTCAATGATAAAGAACCAGAAAAAACCATCCGAATCGGCAAGGCCCTAAAACTAGAGATCAAGGAAGAGCTGATAAGATTTTTGAAGGAGAGGCAGAGTGTCTTCGCTTGGATCCACGTAGACATGCCTGGCATCAACCCAGAGGTTATGTGACACAAACTCAATGTGGCAGAAGATGCTAGGCCAATCAAACAAAGATGAAGAGTTTACTCCAAGGAAAAGTAATATGTCATCAGGGAAGAGTTCAGAAAGTTAGAAGAGGCAGAATTCATCAGGAAGGTCATATATTCCAGAATGGTTATCTAACGCCGTCATTGTGCCCAAAGCTAACAAAAAATGGAGGATGTGCGTGGACTTCACTGACCTGAACAAGTCTTGTCCGAAAGACCACTATCCCTTACCTCGAATTGATCTGATGGTAGATGCCACGATAGGGCATGAACTTATGAGCTTCATGGATGCGTATTCAGGCTATAACCATATCTTCATGGATGGCGAAGACTCAGACAAGACAACATTCATTACAGACAAGGGGACCTATTACTATAAGGTCATGCCCTTCGGCTTGAAGAATATAGGGGCCACGTATCAACGTCTTATAAATAAGATGTTTGAAGATCAGATCGATAAGACCATAGAGGTATATGTAGATGATATGTTGACAAAAATCTTGAAGACCTACACTCATGTAGCCGACCGGGAAAGGACTTTTGACACCATGGACTTATACAGGATGAAGCTCAATCCTACCAAGTGTGTCTTCAGACTACGGGCATGGAAATTTCTTGGATTCATCGTCAATCAAAGGGGAATAGAAGAAAATCCTAAAAAATCAACGCTCTGCTTGAAATGAAGACACCGAGGATCATTAAAGACGTTCAGAGGTTAACCGAAAGAGTTACTGCACTGAATAGGTTTGTCTTCAAGGCTACGGACAAGTGTCTTCCTTTTTTTAAAGTCCTTATAAAGGCCTTTGAATGGGAAGAGGAATGCAACAAGGCCTTTTAGGATCTCAAGTCCTACCTCGGATCTCCCCTACTCTTATCCCGACCCATTCTGGGGGAGAAGTTGTATGTTTATCTAGCAGTGTCAGAATCAGCTATAAGTGCATCCATAGTACGGGAAGACGATGACGTATAGAGGCCTGTATACTTCAACAGTAAGGAACTTCAAGGGTCTGAACATAAATATCCTTCGATGGAGAAGTTGGCCTACTCATTGATACACGCTTCCAGGAAAATGAAGCCTTATTTCCAAGCCCACTCTATGGTCATCCTCACTGACTCCCCAGTAAGGCAAGTCCTCCACAAGCCCGATAAGTTAGGAAGATTGATGACCTGTGACATCGAGTTGGGAGAGTATGACATTTTTTATCAACTTAGGGTGGCCATCAAAGGGCAGGCACTCACAGACTTTGTTACTGAGTTCACATGGGAGGAGGCTGAGATTGAGAATAGCCCAGAGATTGCAGAGGGATCAAACAACAACGTCTTCAGAAACCCGAAAGAGGTTGTGTCCAGCAAATCCAGAAAAGGAGTATTCGAGAATGAGAAAGACAGGTACCTCTTTAAGCAAGGGACTCTGTCAGAAATGAACTTCTCTTCAAATGAAGACGTTTGGAACCTCTTCGTGGATGGGTCTTCTTGCGAGAGTGAAAGCGGCACAGGGATGATACTGTCAGCTCCAGATGGTACCAACATTGAATATGCACTAAGGTTCAACTTCAAGGTTTCAAAAAACTAGTCCGAGTATGAGGCGCTGATAGCGTGGCTCTCCTTGGCAAAAGCCCTTAGATTTGGCCGACTCCTACTACACAGTGACTCAAGGTTAGTTGTTAACCAATTACTTGGAGTATATGAGGCTAAGGACGAAAGGATGGCCAAATACCCGAAGAGGGTAAGAACGACGCTAGAAGGCTTCAAAGAAGTGAAGATGAGGAGGGTACCTCGGTAAGATAATAGTCATGCAGATGCACTAGCAAGGTTGGCATCAGCAATAAGGACAGGCATCATAAGGACAATATCAGTTGAGATCCTGATCAAACCGACCATTGAGGAAGAAGAGGTTGCCAACTCTTGCCTCAACTTGAATCTAGGGGACTCATGGATGGACCCCCTTATCAGGTATATAAGACAGGGAGAGTTTCCACAATCAAAGTTAGAAAGGAGGAAATTGAGATACAAAGCTGTCAAGTTCTTAATAATAGGAGATGTCCTGTATAACAAAGGCTTCCTACCACCTTTCCTTAAATGTGTCCAACCCACAGAGGTTCCCCAGGTCCTGTAGGATGTACACGAGGGTTCTTGCTCCAGTCACATTGGAGGAAGACCTTTAGCTAAGAGGATAATTACGCAGGGATACTGGTGTCCGACCTTGGCCAAAGATGCTGCTGCTTACGTGAAGAGGTGTGATAAGTGATATAGATTCTCCACTATCCCTCATCAACCTATGACGTCAATTAGTTCTCCTTGGCCATTTGTAGTATGGGGGATTGACTTGGTGGGACCATTGCTAAGAGCTGCTAATAATTATCAATTTCTGATAGTAATAATTAATTACTTCTCCAAGTGGGTAGAGACTGAGCCGATGATCATGATTACAGAGCAGAAGACCTTCCAGTTCATCTAGAAGAACATCATATGTAGACATGGCCTTCCAAACACCCTCATCTCAGACAACGGAACCCAATTTAAGAATTCTTCCTTAGAAAAATATTATGAAAGAGTGGGGATTAAGAAGTTCTTTTCCTCTCCTGGACGACCCCAGGCAAATGGGAAAACTAAAGTCGCGAACCGAATAATCCTTGATGGGATTAAGAAAAGGTTGGAAGAAGCCAAGGGAAGATGGATAAAAGAGCTTTATGCAGTGCTATGGGCCTACAGGACAATGGTAAGGACACCAACGGGGGAAACCCCATTTATGTAGGCCCATGGTTCAGAAGCTGTCATACTTATAGAGGTAGGACTCCCCACCCATAGAATTCAGACCTATGACCCTCAGAGGAATGGGGAAGAAAGAATGCTTGACTTGGATCTAATTGAGGAGAGAAGGGAAGACATTGAGATCAGACAGGCAGCCTACCAGCAGAGAACAACAAAATTCTATAATCAAAGGGTGAAATTAAGACCTATAGCTGTAGGAGACCTAGTGCTGAAGAAGACGTTGCAGAAGACAAATAAGCTCCACCCAAACTGGCATGACCCTTATAAAGTAGTTGATGAGGTTGTACCCGGTACCTACCGGCTAGAAAACCTCAAAGGGGAACCTTTCTCCAACCCATGGAATGCAGATCACCTGAAGAAGTATTACATATGATGTTGTAGTTGTTTTCTTGTAATACATGTATCATTTTATAAAGAGATTATTAATGAAAAGAGCAGTTCCTGTGTCAATACTTTGTATCGTCATGCTTTAGTGATAATTTTATGAGGTTAAACATCATTTGGTGAAACATCTTATATGATGACCTCAGACCTTAAACATCATAATTTGGAGATAGGGTCTGAGGAGAAACATCATAGTATGATGACCTCAGACCTTAAACATCATTAATTGGGTGAAATTTATGAGGGTAACATATTAATATGATGACCTCAGACCTTAAACATCATAATTTGGTGACAGGGTCTGAGGAGAAACATCATAGTGTGATGACCTCAGATCTTAAACATCATTAATTTAGGGAAATTTATGAGGGTAACATCTTAATATGATGACCTCCGACCTTAAACATCATAATTTGGTGACAGGGTATGAGGAGAAACATCATAGTGTGATGACCTCATACCTTAAACATCATTAATTTGGTGAAATTTATGAGGGTAACATCTTAATATGATGACCTCAGACCTTAAACATCATAATTTGGTGACAGGGTCTGAGGAGAAACATCATAGTATGATGACCTCAGACCTTAAACATCATTAATTTGGTGAAATTTATGAGGGTAACATCTTAATATGATGACATCAGACCTTAAACATCATAATTTGGTGAAATTTATGCGGGTAACATCTTAATATGATGACCTCAGACCTTAAACATCATAATTTGGTGATAGGGTATGAGGAGAAACATCATAGTGTGATGACCTCAGACCTTAAACATCATTAATTTGGTGAAATGTATGAGGGTAACATCTTAGTATGATGACCTTAGACCATAAACATCATTAATTCGATGATAAATTATGAGGTAAAACATCATAGTTTTATGACCTCAGACCTTAAACATCATTAATTTGGTGAAATGTATGAGTGTAACATCTTAGTATGATGACCTCAGACCTTAAACATTATTAATTTGGTGAAATGTATGAGGGTAACATCTTAGTATGATGACCTCAGACCATAAACATCATTAATTTGGTGATAATTTATGAGGCAAAACATCATAGTTTTATGACCTCAGACCTCAAACATTATTAACTTGGTGATAAGGTCTGAGGTGAGACATCATAGTTTGATGACCTCAGACTTTAAACATCATTAATTTGGTGAAATTTGTGAGGGTAACATCTTAGTATGATGACCTCAGGCCTGAAACATAATTAATTTGGTAACAAGGTCTGAGGTGAGACATCATAATTTGGTGACCTCAGGACAACATTTAAGAAAGCATTCATCAAAAGAAGCAAAATCATATGAAGAAGATAGTATAACATGTCGTCAGAATTACAAGTCAAATATGACTTAAAATATGTTATCAGAGTTTACAAAGCATTGAGATAAACGAAAAATTACAAGTTAAAGCTTCACAAATCAAGGTTTAAGGGTCTGCAGCCACAATGGGGTCCTCTTAGCCGACGTTGGTAACCTCGGCTCCTTCATCTCAAGGGTTAACATCCCCAGTCTTTGTAGCTTCTAATGGAGCAGTCTTTACAGGAGCAACATCTTCCTCCTCAACCTCTTGCAAGGCCTGAGCAAAGTGAGGGTCGACAAAGCCTAGACTAATAAAGTCTGAGGCAGATAAGCTCCCTGATTCTTTCTCCTTTGAAGCTGCCCACTTCCCAGTTGCCTTAATACCTCTTTCGAGATATTCAAAATCAAAGCTTATAAACTGGTCATAGACTTTGTAGTCGGTCGGTATCTTCTCAGAGGCATCCTCAAGGGAAGCCTTGATAGCAGCATCAACCTTTGCCTGAAGGACGTCGTCTTTGGCCTGCAGAGCATAGGTGTGGTCCTTCTTAAGCTTAGACATGTCCCTATCCTTTTGCTTCACCTTATTCTCAGACTCAGCCAAGGTTGTCTTCAGATGTTCAACCTCAGCATTTAAAGAGGCTTCCACCTTCTGAGCCTTTTTTCCCTTCTTAATGAGGGGCAACTTCCTCAGGGTCCAATCAATAAATTGGTTCATAGAAAAAAGACCCTGCAAAACAAAGTTAGATGTATGAGTTCAAGCCTTAACCCATTTAAAGCCGAGGTTACACTTGGAATAAAGTATAAGTTTTACCTGGATAGACCTGTGAAGGCAACACTCGGCCATCAAAGGGGTATCTATTGAGCATAAGAAGCGCTTGTCAACATTGGTCATTACAGAGCCAATGGCTTCCATTGCCTTCAGACCATGACCTATCAGGCTATCACTAATCTTCAACTGCTCTAGATAAGCAGCCAATGCATCATTAGAGGAGATTGGGATGGAAAATTCTCCTTTTTAGGTTTTGATCGGCCTCTGATCCTTCGAGCCAGCAGTTGTGGATTTCATCTTCTTTAAAGTGTCGGCCTTGGATGTACCGACGTTATGCTTAGGTGGAGGAGGGGTTGCATTATGCCATGCTTTCTTCATCAGCTTAAGAAGGCTTGGGGCTAACATCTCCCAAAGCTCATCAGAAATACCTGTCGGGCATTCTGCAAAGAGAAACATCTGAGTTAATAAATCAGAGGTATGCAAACTCAGAGGTACAACTTGTAAAAATATAACACTTACGAAGCTCAGTCAGATGACTTTCTCCCAAGACAGTCTCAGAGAGGTAATAGGGGGTCATCAGATGTTCGTACTTGACTATCCAACCTTTCTCCCCCTGATCTTGAAGATCCTTAACCTTCTGTAAGTTATCCTGGCTAAGCTCAGGGTCAGCCTTGGTATCAAGTAACACCTTTCCCCACCTCAAGGCTACCCTCGGCTCCAACGATGAAGAGCTGGCATAAGGACCAAATTCCCATGCACCTGAGGTAAGAAATACCGTGGTTTCTAATTATGATTTGAAGTCTGGGTAACCAACAACATCTTCTTGTTAGACTTCCTCGTAAGGAAGTGGTAGTAGCTGGGGTGGTTTCTGGAAGAGGATGGGATATAGCATCCGGTGAAGACCCCAATAGGAAGGTCTGAGTGGTGGATTGCCTTGCAAAGGATAATAACACCAATTACCACCTTCCAGGTGTTGGGGGATAATTGTGAAGGGGCAAGGTTGATATGTGAAAGTATGGCTCTGATCGAAGGATGGATGGGGAAAAGGAATTCCAGCTTAAACATCTGCTCATACACATAGATTTCTCCATCTCGGTCACCAAAGTCCCTCTCACCTCTCAGAGGTTTCCTAAGTGTGATGGAGGGACTTATGTAATAGAGATGCCTAAATGCTAAGAGATCATACTCAGTAGCAATACTCTCTATCTCGACAGCCTCTGAGTTATCAATGTCACTCTCATGACCATCATCCTCATCTCTGCCAACGTCGGCTTTGGTAGGCGTAGGAACACCCCCATGGAACCTTTGAGCGAACTCAGCCCCTATGGCGGCCGACAGGGGGATATCATCGATTGGTGGGGGAATAGCCATGCTCGTCCCCACAATCTTGACATCAGAAGAAGTCCATGAGGTGCTAGCACCATTATGGGATGAGGCATGACTTTGGACCTTGTCCTGGTTAGGGACCTGATCTTGCCTAATGGAGAAGTCCATAGCCTCTTGGAATGAGTCTACAGACATAGGGTCTGAAGTAGATAACTCAGACTCAGACATTGGAGAAGCGTCAATTGGACCCCCTGCTGGCTTAGAAGGATCGGCTGGCTCAGGGTATATGACCTTCAGAGGTGGTGGAAATATAGGCCTGAGGGGGAAGGCCTCAGCCCTATGAGCTTCCTCTTGGTCTAGTTCTATCTGCCTAATTTTTGCGAAGGTCTTCTCTCTAAGAGAGGGGAAATCTCCTATGAGCTTATAAAGGGGTCTGAGCATAAAGAAGATGACCCTACACTTGAGATTCTAAACCATGAACAAACAGCTGGGCATAACTTAAGCTAAGGATCAAAATTGGCTTTTGAAAAATTTCAAGACAAGAACAGTCAAGAATAAGTTCACCAGAAAACTCAAGGAGCACCGAAAAACTGAAACAACCACTGAAATATTCAAACTATCGCCGAAAAATGCAAGAAATGGAAAAATAAGGCTAAAAAATAACAAAAGCAAGTTAAGAATGATACCTGAGTGAATGCGAAATGAAGAAGAAGGAAGATTGAGCAAAATAAACCCACAAACAACCTTGGATTAAGTTCTTGATAAGTGAGAGAGAGAATGCAGAAGGCTCAGGCGAGAAAAGTGAGAGAAATGAAAAAGAAAAAGAAAGAAAAGGATATAAACCCTCAAATCTGATTGCACGCGTCCCAAGGCCCATCATTGCCTTGGGAGCCCAAAAGGACATCATCATCATTGCACTTGCCAAACATGCAACCTACTTCAGAAGTTGACACTTGTCAAGGAAATATTAGCACATAAAGAAATATAGCCTCGGACATGCATACCCCTTAGTCACCTATTCACATGGGTAACTAAGGGCTAGGGGGTGATTGATATGCCCAAATTGTACCTGCTAACTCAGAGGCACCAACCTCGACCAGCATGACGATCGAGGTAACAAGGGCTCAAGCCAAACGATCAGCAATCTCATCTCAATTAGGCAACAACTGAGGCCTGCATGTTTTATTGGATCAACTACCCATAAGATCGGCCATGACTGATGTTGCAAGTGCCACGCGAGAATCAGTAAATCCTCTTAGGCTCAATGAACAATCCCATCATCGGCTTTAGCCGACATTAAAAGTTTCACTTAGAATCAACAGCTTTGCAGGCTCAGCATCAAGTGTCAAGTCAACGTCAGCCCTGGCCAACATTCCACATATATAACCTCGACTGACATCCCAGCCAAGGTCATCATATAATTCCCAGCCAAGGCAAGGGTCGTACCTCACCAACCTCGTACTCACTTAGGCCGAGGTTGGTACCAAGCAAAGACAACCGAGCTTTTATGTGTACACGTATGTCTTGGAGCACATGGACAAATCTATTATAACTCAATCATTCCCTCCACGTGGGGGGATATTGAGATCATCATTACTTAGTTGAGATCAGCCAGGCATCATCCTTACACTGGATGGATCTCCATGCACATGCACATGGCATGCTTGGGGGGTACATTACACCCCCAGGCACTATATATTGAGGTCTTCCTCAACATTGTAAAGGATCCAGATTGACAACCCTAGCTAAAAATCTATCAATTTGCACAGTAGAGAGAGAAAGCTAGAGAGATTGTATCCATGGTCGCTAGTGCCTTATTTCAGTGACATTACACTCACTTGCATAGTGGACCTAGGCCAGATTTGCGGAACCACTTACATATTGGTGTTCATCCTCTTCTCCTCATCTCAATCTCTTATATTTAGTATACTCTTGTTCTGCCATTGTTATCACTAGTTTGAGCTTAAAAATACCTTGACCGGTGGTGCTATTTCCAGCATCATCAATATTCCATAATTTATATTACTTATTCTCTCAGTAATATACCTTTTAATTTATAATATTTAATATTAACTCAACTCCCACTAATTACTATTTAATTTATTCCAAATAAAAATTTCATTTTAAATTTAATTAATTCAATTTAAATATCCATAAAAGTACGGGGTATTACAATTATATGGTTTGTTCATTGCCCTTCACACCTAACACTCGAGCCGAACCAGGTTGACTATGTGTAACCCACATATTCGGGTGAGGGCGTTATAAATGGTATCAAAGATCTAGGTTCAAGGTTCATTTTGGAAGTGATGTGGTGAGGTCGGTAGTGGATCTTACAACATCGGTGTTGGGTTGGGTTGGTTACACTGGTTTTAGTGACGGTTTAGTTTGTGTCCTCGACGACAAAGTCAAAGAGGTCATCACGACAAGTAAGTTAGTGTCAATTTTCACGCGATCAAATTGTTATTTATTAATCGCTTTCGCGCTTCTGATTAGATGTTAGTAATTTATTGGTGTCCTTACAAGCCAATAGTTGTGACACTGTGGTTGTTAGTATGAGGTGCTTGTGTTAAATCCTTGATGACATAGAGTATTTTGAGATATTAATAGAGTGGGATGATGCCCATTAGGCAGGTAGCACAAATTGTGTATAGCCAACAGTATGGGTTGATAGTTAGGGTGTCGTGACTAGGAAGTGATGATTAGTGATTAAAATTCACATAGCCCCTACGTGAGGCGCTTATGGGTGGTTAAAGACGATAATGTAGTTAGGAAAATTCAATCCTTGGGGTAATACCATAGTCGGTGGGTAATCGATGAGCAGGTAAATTGGTGTGGGTTAAGTTTGAGGATAGGTACATTCAGTCTTAGTTGATAGGATGCTATCCTTGCGGGTGAGTACCTTAGTTGCTGTCAGCCAATGAATGTATCTCATAGGTGATGATTATAACTATGGGCCATTTATGGCAAAGGTATCACATGTGTAATAGTGATGAGTTGTAGTGACATGAGAGTGAATCCTAGCTAGCCTTATGGGATCGCTGGAAAGATTGGTGCTACATTTGGTGAATAGGATCTGCAGTGACATCGCTAGTGTAGACCTCAAGATGTAATGGTTATACAATGTCCTGTAGCTTATCAAGACCCTTAGTAGTGTCAACTTATGGTTCGATACATGGTGAATAACTCTAGTTGTGGTAAAAAGGTTCTTGAGGCACCCTTAGGATGAAAAGTTTACTTGTTGTGATGCCTGAAGGTGTCGACGACTGTGACCTACCATGTTAAAGGATTGTATATTTATTTTTGGGTGAATGGCTTGGAATCATTGAAGCGAACATAAAAAATCTTAGGGGATAACCTCTTTGTGGAGATTATGGTTGACAAAGTCTTATCTAGTCCTTAGTTACGATTGCTTGAGTATACTTGGTTCCCTTAGGGAACTGGTCAGGTTCGACTTATGGAATGTGTTGTGTCCGATGGTAGGATGTGGAAGTTTTGGTGATAACCTTGGGTTTTTGGCTAAGTTTAAAGTAATTGCTTCATATAGCCTTGGGTGAGGCTGCCAAAGTTTAATATAAATGGGTAGTGAAATCTTCCGAGGTGAAATTAGAGATTCATATCATGATTGGGTGTAATACTCGTTGTCTAGAGGAGACCGATGCAGAGAGGGTCAAATTATATTTATATGAGTACCAACATGAATTATAAATTTGGACAAATAGGTTATGATCGAGGTCACGCTTATGGCAAAATTGATGAGATGATTTGAGACATAGAGACTTGTATCAACGTGAGTTAATAGTATATGTTGGAATAATGTTATGAGGGAAACTTGTAGGCCTTGGATCTTCTTTTAGGCTCTTGTGAACCTAAGAGTGTACATCTGAGTTGTGGTTGTTACCATCATGGTTTTAGTGACGAGTAGTTGGTCATCACATGGAGTCAATCAAATTGAACTTTATGATCGGTGACGGTAACTTAGTGATGATAATGGTTATAATACCGTAATTATTTTATTGAGACGGGTGTTGCTTAAGGAGACATTAGGTTCGAACATGCCATGATAAAGTAAGATGATAATATAGGTGGGTTAGGCCGGTGACATCGTCACTAATGAGATAGACAAGGTTGGTATCAGTAAAGGCATCGAGAGTCGCCAACCAGGTCGCCAGTATTTGCCAAGGGTGTAAGGAGGAGGCCTTATTCCCAACTCGGGAAGTCCACCGCTCGACTTCCTGAGGAATGTTAGGTTTGTATGTTCTCCTTTTTTGAGGAAACGAGTGGGCCTTGGTTAGGTTCATCATGATAGATGACTCAGGCCAAGACATATGATTAATCTAGGATCCATTGAGCTTGTCCGATATGGGACGTAGACTCCAAATGTATAGCATAAATTCGCTATTCGTAATCCATCACAGTCTGTCTGAGTGGGGTTTCATCAAATCCATTATTTATCTTTCCTAATACTCGTGTTCCCTTTCAAACTCGATAATAGAAAATAACATCCCTCGGTTGTGATGACCCAGACTCGTACCAAAGTGTGGTGAAACACGGTTTAGCCCATTAGAGTGTAGTGGGACCTGATATGGTAATTTCATCTCAGTAAATGGGTGCACCCTTGTCTAAGGTATTCATATTTTTCATCAAGCTCCGTGTATGTGTGGCTACACTTTTGGCCGCACGGTTGCTCATAGTGTTCTCTTCCCTTAGGCGTAGTGACCTAGGATTTGGTCGGTGTGGTCGTTAAGGGCTTTGGTGATAAAGAGAGGATTGAGAACTTGAGGACATCATAGAATTTTAGAACTCGAGGAAATGTATCACTAAGAGTCATTTATCCCGGTGATTGGACTATGCAATACTTATGAGTGTATTCCTTGGTTAGATACCTAGAGTGATCCTATATTCATGTGAGTATCCGATGAAGGAGTGTTAGACAATGCATGCTTTTGAGACTTAGAGGAGTGTTATCCTTGACGAGAATGACTAAAGATATGATATTAGTATCAAGTGTGAACGAGGCTATGTAGTTGGACGACTTGAAAGCCATGGGTAAGAAGAGCGTGTAGTTCCAAAGACTGAGAAATTTCTTGATGTTGAATCGGGTATTGGTTATTTTATGCTCTACTCTTGGGAGAGCATCATTCACGAGAGGGTATTGCCCGATAGGGGCCCCGATATGTTATGAATATTAGCAAAGGTAGTCCTAGTACTCGACTAAGCATGATCTCTGAGCAAGTGGAGCTCGAGGACTATAAATTAATTTAATGACTAACTTAAATGTGAACATTAGGTCATGTTGCTTGATGAACCTTTGATGACAAACCCAAAAATGAGCGTACGATGTTGTCTTAGTGCTCAAGAACTTTGGTAATTTAGCCTTCGAAAATTCTTATGACTTAGAATTGAAGTAGGTGAACCCCATAAACTTAAGGATTGACGAGTTAAGAATTTCAAGGAAGAAATTCCTCAAGGAGGGAAGTTTGTAATACCCTACCCTAATATTTCATTTAAATTCTGTATAAATTGTGCTGAAGTGGGTGTTATCGAAAAAAATTATCCATATAAATGGAAGAATGATAAATGAACACATGTTATCCTATGTGGCAAGATTCACATTATTTACTCACTTGGTCAGCTCAGAAGACAGTTTGTCAGCTTAGAAGAGTGTAGGTTGGCTAACCGACAGACCAACCAACCTGAAGAATATGAACCATCGAGAATATCAAAGGCCATTGGTGTAGAATATCAAGAGACTCATTTATTGTATACATAAGTAAATGCCTGAATATATAAAGGCATTCCATATCTCGGGTTACTAAGAACCCCTATAAATACATGCTCTCCCTTAGCTAAAGGGAGAGGAACACAATCGTTCATAGCATACCATATTGTGCTATTGGAATCACTGGGAATAAAATAACAGTGGACGTAGGCTTTCCTTACAGCCTAACCACTTTAAAAATATTTGTCTCTTATATGTTTGATGGGATTATTGATCTTCATTCATCTTCAATCTCATCTTTACCTTTACTTTATATTTTGTTGACGCCTATAAGATGATATAGGCCATTTCTAGTCTTCAACAAATTGGTGTCGTCTGTGAGAATTGACACGAAAGCCTTTCCCTCTTATTAGAAGAGTCGAAAATCATCTTCAAGAGCTATGTTTTTCTATCTATGTGTATAACCAATTATATGCTGTACATACATATTTTGATTCAATTATGATTTTATATTCATAAACTGTTGGAACAATTTTTATTCACAAATCTGCATAACCGTGGATTTCATAATCATAAATTTTAAGAAATTTTTATGCAGAAATGTTTATATACAGATATACATGAGATATTTTGATTTCCATACCTCATATTGATTGACTGGAGATAAACATCAAATAATATCTTTCATTATAAGCCTTTTCTACATGAGTGTATATATTTTTGATTCTTGTGTAGATATGATCTTAATTTGAAGCCACCATCACAATATATACAGGGGGAGATAAATCGGTTCAGAATTTTAAATGTCAGGGTTTAGCAAATCATCCCCGGATTGAATCAAATACACAAAATAACCAATTTGGTTCAGAATCCAAAGACCGGAGAATCCCTTGCCCTACTGAACAAAAATAACATGAGATCTCAATACGGAGGGAATACGAAAATGGAGAAATTCTTATTATGATGGAGATGGATGAATTTGAAACCACAGGTTTGATAGATCTATCACTGGCCATCAACATCAAATTCTTGTGACCTAATATGGGAAAGACGACCTTATAATTTCGATCAACCCTCCCATTTCTAAGAGCATCCGTAGTGGGGGGGCCGGACGAAAGGTAGATCTAACAAATGAAAAGGTTTTTTTTTACCTTTTTCTCTACTTAGTCTGTATAGTGGTGGAGAAGGAAGGAATGGTATAATAACTTCCTACGAATAACATTAGTTCGTCAGAACTCAGATATATGATAAAAATAATTATTTATACTTCCTACGCACTTTATTTGTTCGTAGGAATTTTCTACGAACTTCAGAAGTTCGTAGGAACCCTTTACAAATTCAGTAAACAATTTGTAACTTTAGAGAACCACTACAAATCGACGAACGGAATTTGTTAACTTATCCCCACCACTGCTGACATCCGAGTTTGTAAAGATGCAAATTATGTTGGGAGTTAGCATCCCATTGTGGATGCTATGTTCTACAACAACGAAGATGGTGACATGCTTTTACACATTCTGTAGCAACATAATTATTACAAAATTGACCTCTTGGCAATCATGGGTTGGCCACAAGTCTGCTCGTCAAAATTATTGCATCAGCCAAGAGTTGTTAACATCTGATCAGCTCGGAACAGGAACCGCCATGATAGGCGGGCCAAATCCTTGTATTGGCTTTATCAGCCGATGAACTTGCTTGACAAAAAAGGTCACTGGACCATTATTTCTGATCCACAACATCTATTCTTGGTCGACGACTGTTATTTCCCCTAATTACCTCCCTGAGCAGCAAGGTCACGATACTAGTCTTCTTAACATCTGCGTAGGTCGGAGTTTCCTGATTATGGTCGGCAGTAGCGACCACAAACCATTGTATAGACAAACAAATTTCTTCAGGCATCAAAGAAATTGCTTTGTTATTTATGTGGAATACATAATATGTTGATTGACAGATTCTTTTACGGATCAGCAAGAACTGTGAGACGACCATCAACTGGTCGGAAGGTCCTATATATTGGTCAGAGGTTGTTGCAAAGTAAGAACATACTGGTCAACGATATCCAGTCGATGGAATCCGTTACTGGATTTCTTAGTTTTAGAACACCTGCCGACTAAAATAAACATTTACTGATTAAAATTTTGCCACATCCCATTTTGACTTCTTTAAGACTAAACCTTTCTATTAAGGATTAAAAGCTTTTTTGCTTTTGGTTTCTTACACCAATCCATTTTGATTGTCATCCAAAATAACAATTTTCGCTAAAAACAATATGACCTACTTATTTCACATCTTTATGCTGAAGTAATTTCTAAAAATCAAACTTATATTTAATAATTGTCGGAGTTTAAATAATTTAGAAAAAAGTAAAAATCAAACCCCATATGTGATACAAATCTGTTCACATGACACATATTCGACATAAAACTTATTGTTTCATATCTTGAATTTTTTATTATCTGATGTTCGAGCAAATACATATCATATATTGTTTGACTAAATAAATCTCATGATAATTTCTATTTGATTTAGCCTCAACAAATGGTCAGGCAAATTTATCAATTTCCACCGGTACAAGATTAAGTCCCGATAAATGATCGACCACAATATTAAACTCTTGGAAATCTTATTAATACTTTGACATATGCTTGAGAACGAATAGCTCCTCGGCCACAAAGCTCCTGGAAATCTTACTACTGCTCTGAAATTATTGCTCGAGCACCAATCATTCTCTATATTCATTCGTACGGTTATGCATATTCTATATTCATCTCGAAAGAATCTCGATAACATATTTATTTTTATATATTCTGTCCTGAAGAGATCTGACACATTTATTATATTTTACCCCCAACGGACAATTGGTCGGGATAATTCTTATCTATATTCAGTCCCGACAAATGGTCGACATATTCAATCAATCATCAATATTAAATTTATTATTATTCAAATGAGTGGCCTGGAAATATATTTTTCTCTACTAATGCAGGATCATTCGATCCCCTCATGCATTATTTACAGGTCCCGATAGATGGTCTGGATTTCTCACTAGCTTTAATGGACATTATATTTACGATTCAAGTCTAGATGCTTAGGCATGCGTATTATTTGATTTTTGTCAAACACTCTACATAACGAACATTATATCGCAACAAAGTCTCGACGGATGGCCGGACATTATTATTATTAGGCATTCTTCTTCTTCTTCTTCTTCTTCTTCTTCTTCTTCTTGTTCTTCTTCTTCTTCTTCTTCTTCTTCTTATTATTATTATTATTATTATTATTATTATTATTATTATTATTATTATTATTATTATTATTATTATTATTATTATTATTATTATTATTATTATTATTATTATTATTCAGTCTTCTCTTCATAACCCCAACTGGGGGCTTCATAGATATGTTAACCTAAATGAATTCGTTATAATAGTAGTCAAGCACGAAAAGAAGCTGAGCAAACTTCTTCGGAAGAGAGCTCACAATTCAGCTTACAGTTCAAGCAGATCGAGCAAACTTCTCCGGAAGAGATCTCACCCTAATGATCGTTACAACAAATAAAAATGTATTGTAACACCCCATGATTTTTTAGACTGAGAAATTAAATTTTTGGGAAAATAAAATTTAATTAAATTGGAGAATTCTAAAATTGGGAATTGAAGTCCAAAAATAGAGGACGTTTTAAAGTAGTCTGGATGATGATTTTGAGGGTACCATCGATCCCGAAAGGGTCGAGATAGTCAAAATGACTGTCATTGGGTTTTATTTCGGCTCCGGAATATTTTAAGTTAGTTTGACTCGAATTGGAGTAAACGAGTCATTTAAAGTGTGTATTAATATTTGAAACTGGGACTTATGTTTTATAGGTTTAAGAGGCTTACGGATGAAGCCTTCTCATTTAGAGAAAGAGAGAAAGAGAAAGAAAAGAGAAGAGAAGAGAGAAAAGAAGAAGAAAGGAAGAGAGAGAGGAAGAAAAGCTTGGAGATTCCGGCCCAAACGCGACATCGAGGATGATCCAACCTCTACAAAATCAAGGCAAGTGTTTAATCTTGCTAAATAAGTCATTTGTGTAATTGATTTCATAATTTGTGGGTTAAATAAATGGATTTTTGGGTATTAATATCGAAACCTAGATTTTTGGGTTTAATCTTGAAATCAATGTCTAAATATGGGTTTAATGGTATAAAAATGGTTGGGATCAACTTTGGGTTGATTTATGGGCTTAAAATCATGAATTAATGAAGGTTTAAGAGTTAGAAATGAAAATTTAGGGTTTAGAATTCGTGGGTTTTGATGAAGAAGAAGAACCCTTCAAAATCTGCAGGCCCGAATCGATTCGCCCCCTAAGCGAATCTATTCGGTTTAAGGAAATTGGCAGGTCTGCATTGACCGAATCGATTCGGACCCAAGCTGAATCGATTCGGCCTGTGGCAGAAACCTAGGTCTTTGGACCCGTAACGATTCCCCTTGGAGGCCGAATTGATTCGCTAGGACGAATCGATTCGGGATAGGGACAAATCGATTCGAAAATAGGGCATTTTGTGTAATTTTCTCCATAGTGATTTCAAACCCTTTTTGGTTGGGTTTATTGATTTGTGGGCCTTCTCTTATGATGTAAGAGATATGTTCTTGGAGACATATAAGGAGTTTCTCACATATTAGGATTTTGGGGACTCCTTAGGGTAATTTGGGAGAAATGTATCTATGTATGTATTGGAGTTGCATATGGAGATTGTAGGGAAACCTCATTGAGGTTGGGAATACTAATTATAGATAAAAAGGTATAAATATGATGTGAGGTTAAGAACTCTTAGAGAGTGAGGGGTCACATATCCTTAGAAACGTTTAAATTAAGGAACAATAGGTAACCCGATGGGGGTAAGGGTTCATGAAATTAATTGAACCGTAGGTAAAATTGGGAACGGCTTGGGATCTCACTATCAACTCGAATAGACGGTAGTATAATTCTAGTCAGGATAGTTTACACATAATTGGGTGGAAATAATCACATGGTATTCCAACACTTGAAACAAAGTTGGAATAAGTTGAGATTTGTAGACTCTTGGTTAGGTGTATACCTTTAGTAAAAATTTGTATTGGAGGTATTAATATGCTCTCGGATATAGGTGGTATGTGTAGTGATGGCTTCCTACACAAAATTTTGGGTGATAACCATAATGTGGTATATATATGTATATATATACATATGATTTTGGGAGACTATTCATCATAGGAGAAATGATTGAATATGTTTCAAGTGAGAGATTGTATTCACATATCGAGGTAAAATTAAAGGAAATTGTGGTGATGGCCTATATATCGTGGATTATGTATACTTACAGCCGAGTGTATATAGATATCTTATACACATGAACGAGAATTAGTTTGTATATATAAATATATGGATATGTGAATATATTTGTATATATATCTATATAAATATGAATATATGGATATATTTATGTTGTGGACATACATGGTATGGATATTTAAACCGTATATGATGGTTTAATGTTTAATTATATGATTGGATCATATGGATGTATATATATTGTGCATGTGAATGATATATATACTTATGTGGTTAAGCATACCCCGCTCATGCTATCATTGGGAAGTTTCCGCGCAGAGGGTGAGCATCCTGACTAGAAAAGCAGGGTGTGGATATTCCCCAGGTCATAGTCGTCCCGTGTGTTATTATGTGATTTACATTTTTTTTTGGGATGAGACGCGGTGGGTATGTTTCGTCTCATTGCCGGTTAGGAGCTATGACCGCTTCCCGGGACGTTCTTGTGCGTGTGTTTACCATGAGATGGGTGTCGTTTAGTCCCACCATGGTGGCCCCAGTATTGCTACGTGAGCCGGGCACTGGGAAGATGATGCATGATGCAGTTTTATCGGCGATATATATAGCCGAGTATATTATTTGTGCATGGCCATTGTACATCAGATATGATATGTACTCTTGGTCATGGGTATGGATGATGATGGTATATATATATATAAATATGGTTAGAATAAATGTCTATATATATATTTATATATCCTATAGATAAAAGGATATGGTATGGTTGTGGAGTACATCTTGGATGATTATGGTGTACTAGATTGTTGGGGGTTGATGTATCGCATTTGAGGAATATTTCGATTACATCATCCCAAGGATATTATTGGAGATTTTTAGTTGTTTTCATATTGTAGTCTAAAATTTAGTAGTAGTGGTAGTATTTTATGGTATGTATGGCATTATGGATCTCTAGGATCGACATTGTCAAGGAGTAGTGTAACGGGGTGGTTCCTTGTTTGGATTTCGCTTTGCGAGACACCCCACGCATGAAATGTAGTGCAGTGTTGAGATTGGAGATAAGTTCTGTCAAATATTTATGTGTGGCATGATGGATCTCTAGGATCAACGTTGTCAAGGAGTAGTGTAACGGGGTGGTTCCTTGTTTGGATTTCGCTTTGCGAGACACCCCACGCATGAAACGTAGCGCAACGCTGAGATTGGAGAGAAGTTTTGTCAATAATAACTTGTATGCAGGTTATTTATTAATTAAATTGTATGATTCAACCCAAATATGAATGGGTAACGTATTAAGAATTATAATCAATTAAATTATAAACCAGAATCCATTAAGCCTATTATGGCGTAATTGTTTGTAAACATAATCTAGTATGATTGGAAAAAGGGGGTGGATTCTTGGGTTATGATAGGAAGGCAATTCTCGTGGGTATAGGCTAGACCTATGTTAAGTGAGGTTGTCCTTGTATATGGGGGTAATTTAACTAAAATTTGAGGACGCGAATAGGTGCGCGCCGTTAGATGAGAGGTGAGTTGGGAATCCACGAGAGTGCGAATCCACTTTTAATTATGAAATAAGTGCACTGATATTTATTATGCACGGTTAACACACTTGCTAAATATTTTTCACACTCGGGCTCTGACCCGTTTATTTTTCTCTCCTGCTTGTATATATATATATTACTACAGGTGTCCTACCGAATGGATGCCGGATGACCTTCTATCCAGAGTCTTGGGAGCCGCGACAGGTGCGAACTGTTGCGGGATGTAGAATGTCGTCGCTTCCTCCTTTGAAAATTCTAGGTAGGATTCATATTGTATATCGGGTTTGTAACCAAGGGATATTTATATACATGTTCATACTTATTCCATTTCAGTTGTTGTATTGGCTGTGACCCGACAGCTTATTCAGGTCTACTTTTTATAGTATATTCTGTTGTAGTCATTTATTTCGTTTTATTCTAGCATTTCATTTATCTTAGTTCTTTCATGCATCTTTCTTTCCTTTATTAGTAGTGTTGGTTGTTGTCAGTTGCATATTTTATTTAAATTTTAACATCTCGCTTATATGAGATCGGGTAGTTAGTCCTATATTATATGGTACCGACTGTTGATGTTGAGACTGGACCATCTAAAACTCCTGAATTAATGTAGTATAGGGTTGGCCAGCCGTTATTATTTTAAGCGGGGTGTTACAGATGGTATCAGAGCATCAGGTTCTAGAGTCCTTAGGATCTGTGTGAGTTTTCTGCATTCTTCCGTTAACGTTCTTGATATAAAGCCCTACTATTAGGACCGTTGTGTTCACTGCGCTTATTTTCTTCTGTGAAGTGTATTCACTTGATCGACGTTCTGATAACAGTTGCTTTCATTTCAGACGTCGCCTAGATTATGTCGTCTAGGAAAGGACAAGATTAGAGATTACAATACCCATAGCATATTTTGGGTACGCTTTAATCGGGGGTATTTGTTTTCCCCGATTTTGGAGGAAATATTGAGGAGATTTCTAGCAGTGGTTTAGGGTGTTCTATCGTTGGTTGAGTAAGAAAGGAAAATTATTCGAATGGTGAATCTTAGGCTTAGTAAGGAAAGTCTGAGGAGAGGTTAGTGTAGTCCTTAGGAGGTTTAGGTCGAGAAGCCCGTTAACCTTCGTTAGGAAACCTGGTGTTGGTGACTTTTACCTATGTGAAGTGGGTGTTGTCCCAATATCAGGAGTATTGCCTTCTGGAATGAGGGAGAAAGAAATTGGAGACTCAGTTTCGTTGCGTAGGACTGAGGGAGTTTCCGATAATTGCAATCACGTTTTGTCCTTCAATATAGATAGGAAGGAACGTGCTTGTACGGTGCATTTTGAGACAATAGGGAGTTTTGTTGTTGAATTTCGGAAGTGTGGAATGTCGAGGTTTGTTGGGTAGTGATTATAAGGTTAATTTTCTTATGGATAGGGTAGGGCATGTAATTATCGTGCTCCTAAAAGGGGAGACTTATATGGTGGAAAGGTGTTGATGTAATGTAAAGAAATTTCATATTTGCGAGGTTCATAATTTAGTAGGTGTATGTTGCGCGGAGAATTTAGCTCATAGCTGTGCTAGTTTTGAGAACTAGGTAGTGGTTAGAAGTACTGTATTTGTTGAGGCCTTGTGTTCTAAACATAAGGTATTTATTTGGCGTGTCGAAAGACACGGGATTTATTTATATTATATATTGTTACATAGGCCTTCGGGCAATATTTATTATATAAAAATCTTTTTATAAAACCTTAACCCTGGTTAAACTAATCTCAATCCCCGACCTAGCTATACAGTAGTGTATTGGGATGGTTCGTTGTTTGGATTTAGCTTGCGAGACCTCCCCCACACGAAGGTGGCTAGCGTTAGGGATTGAGGAGATTTCAACTGTGGGAAATTTTAAACTTTTATATAATTAATGTGTTATTATAGATTATATTGGGGGTTGTTATGTTACGAGTTGAGGCTAATGGAGACTGATTATGATTCTACGAGTGGAAACTTGGGTACGGGGTGTATGGGCGCCCTGGGTAGTAGTATGTTTTAAAATCTATTTGGTTTGATGTGAGAACTAGAAAGGATCGGTATAGTGATCCTGAGGGTTGATGTAAGGACCAGATGATATTGAGGTCCTAGGCATGTCTTAAATTTCATGGGCAAAATTTCTGTAAGGGGGGAAGATTGTGACACCCCATGATTTTTGAGACTGAGAAATTAAATTTTTAGGAAAATAAAATTTAATTAAATTGGAGAATTCTAAAATTGGGAATTGAAGTCCAAAAATAGAGGACATTTTAAAGTAGTCCGGATGATGATTTTGAGGGTACCATCGATCCCGGAAGGGTCGAGATAGTCAAAATGACTGTCATTGAGTTTTATTTCGACTCCGGAATATTTTAAGTTAGTTTGACTCGAATTGGAGTAAACGAGTCATTTAAAGTTTGTATTAACATTTGAAACCGGGACTTATGTTTTATAGGCTTAAGAGGCTTACGGATGAAGCCTTCTCATTTAGAGAAAGAGAGAAAGAGAAAGAAAAGAGAAGAGAAGAGAGAAAAGAAGAAGAAAGGAAGAGAGAGAGTAAGAAAAGCTTGGAGATTCCGGCCCAAACGCGACATCGAGGATGATACAACCTCTACAAAATCGAGGCAAGTGTTTAATCTTGCTAAATAAGTCATTTGTGTAATTGATTTCATAATTTGTGGGATAAAGAAATGGATTTTTGGGTATTAATATCAAAACCTAGATTTTTAGGCTTAATCTTGAAATCAATGTCTAAATATGGGTTTAATGGTATAGAAATGGTTGGGATCAACTTTGGGTTGATTTATGGGCTTAAAATCATGAATTAATGAAGGTTTAAGAGTTAGAAATGAAAATTTAGGGTTTAAAATTCTTGGGTTTTGATGAAGAAGAAGAACCCTTCAAAATATGCAAGCCCGAATCGAATCGCCCCCTAAGCGAATCGATTCGGTTTAGGAAAATTAGCAGGTTTGCATTGACCGAATCGATTCGGACCCAAGCCGAATCGATTCGGCCTGTGGCAGAAGCCTAGGTCTTTAGACCCTAATCGATTCGCCTTGGAGGCTGAATCGATTCGCTAGGACGAATTGATCCGGGATAGGGCCGAATCGATTCGAAAACAGGTCATTTTGTGTAATTTTCTCCATAGTGATTTCAAACCCTTTTTGGTTGTGTTTATTGAGTTGCGGGCCTTATCTTATGATGTAAGAGATATGTTCTTGGAGACATATAAGGAGTTTCTCACATATTAGGATTTTGGGGACTCCTTACGGTAATTTGGGAGAAATGTATCCATGTATGTATTGGAGTTGCATATGGAGATTGTGGGGAAACCTCATTGAGGTTGGGAATACTAATTATAGATAAAAAGGTATAAATATGATGTGAGGTTAAGAACTCTTAGAGAGTGAGGGGTCACATATCCTTAGAAACGTTTAAGTTAAGGAACAATAGGTAACCCGATGGGGGTAAGGGTTCATGAAATTAATTGAACCGTACGTAAAATTGGGAACGACTTGGGATCGTACTATCAACTAGAATAGACGGTAGTATAATTCTAGTCAGGATAGTTTACACATAATTGGGTGGAAATAATCACATGGGATTCAAACACTTGAAACAAAGTTGGAATAAGTTAAGGTTTGTAGACTCTTGGTTAGGTGTATACCTTTAGTCAAAATTTGTATTGGAGGTATTGATATGCTCTCGGATATAGGTGGTATATGTAGTGATCCCTTCCTACACAAAATTTTGGGTGATAACCTTAATGTGGTATATATATGTATATATATACAGATGATTTTGGGAGACTATTCATCATAGGAGAAATGATTGAATATGTTTCAAGTGAGAGATTGTATTCACATATCGAGGTAAAATTAAAGGAAATTGTGGTGACGGCCTATATATCGAGGATTATGTATACTTATAGCCGAGTGTATATAGATATCTTATACACATGAACGAGAATTAGTTTGTATATATATATATATATGGATATGTGAATATATTTGTATATATATCTATATAAATATGAATATATGGATATATTTATGTTGTGGACATACATGGTATGGATATTTAAACCGTATATGATGGCTTAATGTTTAATTATATGATTGGATCATATGGATGTATATATATTGTGCATGTGAATGATATATATACTTATGTGGTTAAGCATACCCCGTTCATGCTATCATTGGGAAGTTTCCGCGCAGAGGGTGAGCATCCTGACTAGAAAAGCAGGGTGTGGATATTCCCCAGGTCAAAGTCGTCCCGTGTGTTATTATGTGATTTACATTTGTTTTTGGGATGAGACGTGGTGGGTATGTTTCGTCTCATTTCCGGTTAGGAGCTATGACCGCTTCCCGGGATGTCGTGTGCGTGTGTTTACCACGAGATGGGTGTCGTTTAGTCCCACCATGGTGGCCCCAGTATTGTTACGTGAGCCGGGCACTGGGAAGATGATGGATGATGCAGTTTTATCGGCGATATATATAGCCAGGTATATTATTTGTGCATGGCCATTGTACATCAGATATGATATCTACTCTTGGTCATGGGTATGGATGATGATGGTATATATATATATATATATATATATATATATATATATATGGTTAGAATAAATGCCTATATATATATTTATATATCCTATAGATAAAAGGATATGGTATCATTGTGGAGTACATCTTGGATGATTATTGTGTACTAGATTGATGGGGGTTGATGTATCGCATTTGAGGAATATTTCGGTTACATCATCCCAAGGATATTATTGGAGATTTTTTGTTGTTTTCATATTGTAGTCTAAAATTTAGTAGTAGTGGTAGTATTATATGGTATGTATGGAATTATGGATTTCTAGGATCGACATTGTCAAGGAGTAGTGTAACGGGGTGGTTCCATGTTTGGATTTCGCTTTGCGAGACACCCCACGAATGAAACGTAGTGCAGTGTTGAGATTGGAGAAAAGTTCTGTCAAATATTTATGTGTGGCATGATGGATCTCTAGGATCAACGTTGTCAAGGAGTAGTGTAACGGGGTGGTTCCTTGTTTGGATTTCTCTTTGCGAGACACCCCACGCACGAAACGTAGCGCAACGCTGAGATTGGAGAGAAGTTTTGTCAATAATAACTTGTATGCATGTTATTTATTAATTAAATTGTATGATTCAACCCAAATATGAATGGGTAACGTATTAAGAATTATAATTAATTTAATTATAAACCAGAATCCATTAAGCCTATTATGGCGTAATTGTTTGTAAACATAATCTAGTATGATTGGAAAAAGGGGGTGGATTCTTGGGTTATGATAGGAAGGCAATTCTCGTGGGTATAGGCTAGACCTATGTTAAGTTAGGTTGTCCTTATAGATGGGGGTAATTTAACTAAAATTTGAGGACGCGAATAGGTGCGCGCCGTTAGATGAGAGGTGAATTGGGAATCCACGAGAGTGCGAATCCACTTTTAATTATGAAATAAGTGCACCGATATTTATTATGCACGGTTAACACACTTGCTAAATATTTTTTCCACTCGGGCTCTGATCCGTTTATTTTTCTCTCCTGCTTGTATATATATATATATATTACTACAGGTGTCCTACCGCATGGATGTCGGATGACCTTCTATCCAGAGTCTTGGGAGCCGCGACAGGTGCGGACTGTTGCGGGATGTAGACTGTAGTCGCTTCCTCCTTTGAAAATTCTAGGTAGGATTCATGTTGTATATCGAGTTTGTACCCAAGGGATATTTATATACATGTTCATACTTATTCCATTTCAGTTGTTGTATTGGCTGTGACCCGACAGCTTATTCGGGTCTACTTTTGTAGTATATTCTGTTGTAGTCATTTATTTCGTTTTATTCCAGCATTTCATTTATCTTAGTTCTTTCATGCATCTTTCTTTCCTTTATTAGTAGTGTTGGTTGTTGTCGATTGCATATTTTATTTAAATTTTAACATCTCGCTTATATGAGATCGGGTAGTTAGTCCTATATTATATGGTACCGACTGTTAATGTTGAGACTGGATCATTTGAAACTCCTGAATTAATGTAGTATAGGGTTGGCCACCCGTTATTATTTTAAGCAGGGTGTTACATGTATCTTTCCGATAAACAGTACAACCATGCTCAATCTGGATGAATTCAACAGTTTGAAGAACAATTATTGCTCGCTCAAATGCAAACTTCCTGTATGGCTTCATATAAATAAGTCACGAACAAGAAGTAAATATTACTTTATGTATGGATTTATATAAACAAGTCACGAACAAGAAGTCACATCTGACTAAGTTAAAGGAACACAATCCTAAAATGCTTAGTCGGCAAGAACAACTTACTTCATGTATGACTTTGTAAAAACGAATCATGAACAAGAAGTTATTCTCTTCATGTATGATTTTGTATAAACAAGTCAAGAATAAGAAGTGTAAAAATTTATATACAACTAAAAAAGTTACAAATAAGTTTTACCCGACTAGGTTAAATGCATGAAGACATGTAAATATTCCTAAAATACTGGGATACAAACATATATTCCTCAGACACTTGGTCACCATAGATAACTAATGCTAAATTTGGATTAATATATTTAAGGGAATTAGTAGAATCAATGGCATTACAATCATCACTGACCCGACTAACTAGTCTACATAAATTACCTAGTCGGCAAGCTAATGACAAGATTAAATAAAGATCAACTAAATTCAAACACCGATGGCTTCAGCATGATAGTAGAATAGCAGAATTAGTCATTATAAGGTAATAAAAAAGCTCTTAGGTGTCATTTCATGGAGCATTTTTCCTCGGATTTATCCATCCCAGTAAGAGAGACATCAAGGGAATAAAAATAGAATACGTTTTGGCGATTCGTAGTTTTTCAAACTACCAGTAAGTTGACTGCCAACCACCAGCATACTCAATGTATTCAGAGCTCATATTCCATACTTGAGGGATTATTAAAATGTTCATGTTTCTAAGAAATTCCAAAGTGGCACATTATGGAAAGAAGAATTGATGACATTAAAATAGTACCAGCAGTGTATCAGGACACTTGTCCTCCCAAGAGGACAACTCAGCACTTCATCAGCACTTAAACATCACCAGACATTATTGTTCGGCGTTGAAGATCATATCCATTAGCTCATTTGAGAGTTATTTTTACTCATGCCGTTGAAAAGCGACTATCAATCCATTATTGCAAATACCTGAATTTATACACGGTATTAAAAAAAAATACTTGAGATCTCCACCACTACTGTCCCGACCAATACTAGAAATCAACTACTAGCTTGGCACTGATCAGACTAAAGAATGGAGTTCAAAATCCAGTATATTACACCGACAAAGCATTCAGATGACCAGAAATTAAAAAAATCAGACATGTTAATGTGTTGAGCCATTATGATCTTATTTATGAGCCAAGAGCTCTGAATTATGATAGATGTGATTGCTGCATTCAGATACCCAAAAGTGATCCATAACCCAAGTTTGCCTACCTAGTAGACTTCCTCGGAAGAGAGCTCAAATCCAAATGAAGCCAAAATTATCGATCAGCCTGACTCATCCATTATCCCGGAGATAGCCCACTAATACGTTGAACAAGGCAAGAAGACAACTCTTCATTCCACACATGTTTTAGAAGGCTAATAAACTCATTTATTATGTACCGGCGTCGGGCAATGTTTCAGAATAAATACTCCATCCTTTCTCTAAATCATTAAGCATTGGGGGCTTTTATTGACGCAAAAAATTATCCATCTATATGGATGAATGATGAATGGTCACCTGTTATCCTATGTGGCAATATTGACATTAATTACTCACTTGGTCATCTTAGAAGATAGTAGGTTGGATAATCGACAGACCAACCAATCTGAAGAATATGAACCATCGAGAATATCAGAGGTGAAAGGGTGCCCAATATATGTGTTTCAAATCAAACCAAATTTTATTACCAAAAATTATCCAACTTTTAATTATGCACCAAACCAAGTTGTGAAAAACCCAATTCTTACTTTAAACCAATTTTATCTTGATTAATCCTAAACATGCATTTAGTGATTAAATCAAGTAAAATAAAGTAAAGAATACTCACAACGCCGGATGTACGAGGAAAAAAGACAAAACGGGAAAACAACCTCGGACGGCCCAAGCCAGACAATCACTATGAATATGGATTTATAATGAACAGATAAACGCTCACTCAACGAATCGATCCCCATGGGTCTTGACACTCTTCTGATCTTCATCCACCCCTCTCACAGTGCCCACGCAGAAAGTCCTTATTTCGCGATACCTGTCCATAACACACGAGTCCACGTATGTCTCAGTGTCCACCAATTGGCTTTGATTCGTCTACGATGTCGAACAAGAAGTCCTTCTCTTTTGTTCACCGCAAAACCCTTATGTTCAATGATAGAACACACCTCTTGGTGCCGTAAGATCATGTAAACATATAAGAATGATAACTCGGATCTTTGCAAACTCTAAAGATGTGTTTATGCATTGTAAACCTTAGAAAACATGTGCAAAAAACGTACTGGAATGTATTCTATTTTTTTCAGATGCACACTTACGAAACTCTGATAGAAACACACTTTAAATAACAAATAAGCACCGCTTAAAAAATGCGTCGTTCGAACGATAATGCCACATCATTCGCGTGACATAGGCATCTCGTTCGAGCGAGATCCTTATGTCGTTTGAACGACCTGATGTGTCAGTTTGACTTTTTGACTTTTAGTTTAAAATGTCTCTTTTAAAGGAGATCTAAATAAGTCAAACTCTATTTCGAGTATATCAGAATAAAACGTAGTGTAAACACTTAAAACACTTTTAAAAACATTTAAAACATTTTTTTTTAATAAAAATACATCCTTATCTTTTATAAAAACAATTTTGAGCACCATTAATTATATGCATTCATACCTGAGTGATCTCGGAATGCAATTAACATTGAGGACGATTAAACTTGCACCAATTAAACATCAGCATGATTTAATTCTTTGAAGCTTTGCCGTAACATCTTCAATTTTCTTCAATACGTCATAGACCAAGTGGGATAGTGACAAACTAAAATTCTCCCTATGACATATTACAAACAAGTTTTGTTCACGGAATTAAGTCAAAACAATACAAAGACTCAATTGGAAATTTATGTCCCTATAAGAGGCCATTGGTGTAGAATATTAAGAGACTCACTTATTGTATACAAATGTAAATGCCTGAATATATAAAGGAATTTCATCTCTTGGGTTACTAAGAACCCCTATAAATACATTCTATCCCTTTGCTAAAGGGAGAGAACAAAATCATTCAAAACTTACCATACCGTGCTATTTTAAATCATTGGGAATAAAATAACAGTGGATGTAGGCTTTCCTTACAGCCGAACCACTTTAAAAATATTTGTCTTTTATGTGTTTGATGGGATTGTTTATCTTCATTTCATCTTCATACCTTCACTTTCCTATGTCATATTATAGTTGTCAGTAGTGGGGTTTGATGATAATTGTTGGTAAAAATTGGAATTTGGAGAAAGAATAAGAAGGGATGGTTTGAACAAAAAGGTGGGTCATTCAAACGAGATTTGGATCTCATTAGGAGAAGGGGTTCAAATGAGGTTTGAACGAGATCTCACTGTATCACTTTCAAGGTTTGTTTGAAGGTCGTTAGAATCCATGGATCGAACGAGATGCCCTTGTCATTCGAAAGAGGCTCAATGTCGTTCGAATGACGCATTTCAAAATTTTGTGTATCAGACTGCCCTTGTGCGCTGTCAATATCTGGACCATTGATTTGATGAGCTCTCGATCTCTGGTGAGCCCAAATTGGGCAAAACAGAAATTTTAGGCTTTGGAGGGTTTTTATAAGGATTTGTTTGGATCATTTGGGGCATTTTGAAGAGAAAAGAAAATGGAAGAGGGAGGAAGATGGTGGAGTAGTCTTCCACAATTATTGTTTTCTCCCCACCATCTCCACATCATCTCCCCACCATTTCACAATAATTTCACCACCATAAACCACCACATTCTTATATTACTCCACCATATTGAAGCCTACAACACCCATTTCCACCATTTTTAAGTGGAGCTACGAATTTGTGGAGCTTTGTTGAGGGTTTTTGAAAATGGAGATAGAGGCTTCCATGGAGTTTGAAGAGAGTTTTATAGGGGCTTTGCTTGGAAGCTTAAATAGAGCACACATAAATGATGCATTTGGTAACCCCTTGAGGCCACCTTTGGAGGTGGGGGTTTCTCCTCCTATACCAACTTTCTCTACCGCAATTTTAAGTCTTTGAGGTAGGCAAATCTATCCTTAATATTTAAGACTCTATTTACATTATTAGTAGTCTTGTTGTTAGATTACATAAGTATAATGCACATGAATAAATGATGGTTTCTATTAGATTAATATTAAACATTTTTATGGAATAAAAATGTTGGTAAAATGTCATTTTGGTGGAAATAAGGATGATTAAATATTTTATAGTTTTGAAGTATTAAAATTGGTATTTTATGAAAAAATGATGTTGATTTTGGTAAATGTTTGTGTAATAAAGTTTCTTGCAAAATTGGAGATTTTAAGGAAAATGGACATTTGTTAAGTTTAAAGAAACTAAAAATGTATTTTTTTCTTGAAAAGCATAATTTTGCAAGTATTGTGAATTTTTAGAATGAAATATTAATGTGTAGGTCCCGAATATAACTTGAACAAAAACTTTAGCTTGAGCGAAATTATATTAAGGATGAGTACAAACCAACTTTCCCTTTTTGAAAAATCTTTTTCAATTCTATAAACCACACCAAATTATGAATCAAATTAACTTAACCAGATTTTATCTTGTTTAACCCTAAGAATGTTCATAGTGACTAAAGCAAGTAAAATAAAGTTAAGCAATACTCACAACGCCGATGTACGAGGAAAACCACAAATGGGAAAAAACTCGGATGGCCCAGGCCAGACAATCACTATGACAATGGTTTAAGAAAGTCAAAGGTAGTATTATACAACGACTCAATCCACCCACGAGACTTGACGCTCCTCTAATCTTCTACCAATCTTCACAGCGACCATGCAGAAAGTAACCTTCTTCTTCGATGCTTGTCCACAACAGTCGCCTCCACGAATGCCTCTGTATCAACCAATATGACCTAGTGTCGTCTACATCATATGTTGTTTGAATGACGTCGCCCAGGTTAGAGTCCAAACCAAATCAATCTCTAATTCATCCTTATCAGCTCTAAACGAAGTGCAAACAAGTAAAACAATTTTAAAACATTTTAGAAATATTTTCTTTTAAAAAGAACATCCTTATTTTTATAAACTTAAATTTTGAGTTTTATTAACATTATGCATTCATACCTAAGTGATCTCAGAATGCAATTACACTTTGAAGACGAAGAAATTAGCACCAATTAAACTTCGGCATAATTAATTCCTTCAAGATTTGCCGCAAAGTCTTCAATTAATCATTGACACGTCATAGTCTGTGTGGGATCGGACAATAAAAATCTACCTATGACTCAAACATGTTTTGTTCTGAGAATAAGTCAAAACTATACATGGACTCAATATTTAGTCCTTACAAATATCCACCTTTGACTATTTCGGGATAAAACCAACAGTGAAATGCCTAAACCGAGTCATCAAGCCGTATGATGCCTAAATCCCATCCCATAAAACTTAAAAATAAAATTACATCATCGGTACAGGATAAGACTTATAAAAGATGGACCGACAAGCATGAAGCTGTCTCTGAATGTCTGAATGTGATGTAGACTTGAAATCTCGAATTTCTTTAAGCATACCTACAAACATGAAACAAACAAATACCGAGTGAAGTATGGAGGGACGAATGATATAAATCAATATGAAAACTCAAATCAGAATAATTTGTTATGTGAGTAAATATGAAACCACTTTGTGTAAACATGATACCAATATGTCCAAGTGTAAAAAATAAATAAATCAGGATATCAAGTTCAACGTGCCAAAAACTCACAAAATTAAACTCCCCCTACATCACAGACATCTCTCCCCTTTTTTGTCTCGAATAGACAATCCGGTGAAAAGATAAACACATTTAGCATAATATGATACCAATTTGATTAAATCAACTTTAAGAATAGGTAGATAAACATGAAACTACCAGTTAAATATGATCAATCAATGTCAAATCAATAGCTAGCAAACATTGAATCACACAAAAAATATATCAAATCCAAGCAGGTGTGATTAAACTAAGCAATGCAGTAAAAGATCAAATCTCTAAAAAAAGACTGCATAAACAGTATGTCCAGAAGAAACCTAGTACAAAAATTTGAACAATATACAGCTGGGTACTGAAATAGAAATCAACCAGAAAAGTCAACTGGTCAAACTGGTCATTCGAACGAACCAGGGACATCGTTTAATGGCAAGCTACATCGCTCAAACAAAAATTGATGTCGTTAGAATGACAACATCAAAGTTTCACAGTTTCCCCAGAATATTAAACAGTGTTGCCGAGTGGAAAAATTTCCTGAAAATTCTAACCAGAAGGGGCTCAAAACTACAAAACAGTAGCTAAACTAAGAAAACTCAAAACAAATAAATATTATTAACATGCTAACATAGTACCTATGTGTTTAAGCATGAAACATGGAATGTATGGGCGTGAACTACGACAAAATAATCATAATTCCAACACATCGAAATGATCAAGAAGTTTTAATTGATAGCAATTAATCGTCAAACTTTATCTAAGCCAAATGTGATAATTAAAGAATGAGCTTAATTAACTAAACAAACATCATGCACATGAATCCAGAATTTTGACGATTCTACAAACAATAACATCATGACACGATTTTCAACATTAGGATTCTTTGTGCGAACCCATTTAAGTTTTTAATCCATCCAAAATCCCTCAAATATATCATTTTTTCTTTTGAATGAACTAAAATTATTCGGCCCATTTTTGGCATATGATTCTTTTGATTTCCTTATGATTTTTTCGGGCTCTTTTAAATGATGGATTTCACGACGAGTCAATTTTATATTCTCGCAGCCCTTTCCAGTGAACACTCATTATTTTTTAATTTATTACTCACGGTAAACGGTTATTACATGCACATTCTCTCCTTAAGTCTACTTACGCATAAATGACAAGATTGTCATAGGAACGTCTCACCAAACTCAAATACGCAAGAGTAGTCAAACATCCATATAAATTCGTGCATGTGTGCAATCATGGAATATAAGCAAAGTCGAATAAAAATGCATATCAACTTCGAAACAACCCCATAATACAATGGTTAAGATCATTCTAAGCATCGATAATAATGGCCAAATGTCCTAGCCACATGAATAATGGAAGGAAGGGGGTTCAAGCATACCAATATGCCACATCAAACATGTTAACTCACGACACAAGACTAAAACCAAAAATCTTGTTGGCCTTTTCAAAATATTTTGACTCAAATAAAAGCAAAATCGTTGTGTTTTTCTCAAAATTTTTCAAAATTAAAAATCTTTTTGTATTTTTCAAATAAGATGCAATAAATGAAAAATATAATACAAAATGATAAACATTTCATAATACTAGCAAAGTATATATCATGAATGCAAAGACTAGCATATGACAAACATGGTAACACTATCCTCGTTTAGGTTTAGCATGAGAAGAATCAAGTGCAACCAAATGAGAACCATGCAGTTTAGACCAAAATCCTCTAAGTCTGATTTCCTAACCGAAGTAGGTGTAACATAACGCATGGGGTTTTTGGGAACTGACACGACTTTATTCCTAAACTTTTTAGGAGAATTCCTAAGGTTATAACAAAAACGTCTAAGGTGACCTTTCCTACCACAATTGGAACAAGTGTAAGCATGGTGGGAATTATTATCAAAATATAGACCTCTCCTCACATTCCTAGTGGGCTCTCTCACACGATTGGTATTTGTTTTGGGGCTGGGAACAACTCTCTTATCATAGCCTATACCAAACCTATCTCTCTTAACTTGTACGGTGCCTAACATCCTATCCAATTTTTTCGACCTAGACTCCAAGTCAAACTTAACTCTAGACGAGTCTCTCAAACTCTCCCCCAACTCCTTAATCCTAGACTCAAGTAGACGCCTAGACTCCTTAAACTCTAGCAACTCCTTTTTTAAATCCTCCATCAAACCTTTAAGGCTATCTCTATATTTCTTGATGTGTTCTATCTTCTCCCTAAACTTTTTTCTCGTTCCCTAAGATCCTCTATCAACGCATCATTATTTTCTACAGCACACTCTTTTAACTTAGCTTGCAATTTTGAGTTAGCCTTTTTCACCTTCACCGTCTCCTCAAACAACTCTCGAAATGCAACTTGCAACTTTCCTACTTCGACCTCCTCATCCTCGCTCTCATCACCCTCACGCTCTCGGGAAGAACTCTCAATAGCCTCGAAAGTGTCATTCACATGAGGATCCTCGGGGGAAGATATATCGTCGTTGCTCACTTGACATGCCATAAACGCAACAAAGTTATGCTCAATAGGGGAACTCTCTCCCTCTTCCGGTTCACAATGAATTAAGGTGGCATTGTATGCTATCGATTTCTTACCCTCTTTCTTAAGTCTAGTGGGACACTCAACTACTTTGTGACCATACCCCTCACACCCAAAACAACGATTCGAATCATCTCTCTTAGGCTTCTCAACTTATCCTTAGGGATGGAGTCTCCCTTGTTCTTAAATTTCTCAAACTTTTTCATATCTTTCAATTGTTTTTGAAATTAAAGAAACTTTTTGTACTTCTTTGCCAACAAGACAACATCCTCAAAGTCAGAATCAGAATCGTCATTCAAAACTTTAGTTTCCTCCTTCAGGGCTTTCAAAGCAATGCCCTTTTCTTTCTTTGGCACTTACTTGGAGGTAAACATATCGAGTTCATAGGTTTGGAGGTCTCCTATGATCTCTTCTAGTTTTGACGAGTTAAGCATACGAAGGGAATCCATAAGGGTCACTTTCGCATCAAACCTACTTGGCAACGATATCAAAATTTTCTTTATCACTCGGTTATCAGGAATCTTCCGCATTAACAATAGTGGACAACCTAGTGTAAAACTCATCAAACATCTCACTCTCTAACATCTTAATCGTCTCAAATTGTGTAGTGAGATTTTTCAACTTAAAGGCCCTAATTGTGCAAGTGTATCCCAAGATTCTTTCAATATTTCACAAGTCATGATCCTATTATACTATTCAGGTGTGACGTGTGAGGAAATAACGTGCAGACCTTTAGAGTTATACAGTGTAAGCCTATGTTCAGTCTCAGTCTATGACTCAACGAGTTTCAAATTAGTGACCTCACCCTCTCGTGTGACATGTGGTGACCAACTTTTTTCAACTTCTAACCACACACGCTCATCAATCGATTTTAAAGAACTTCTCATTCGCATTTTCCAATAAGCATAATTAGTGCCATAAAAAATTGAAATGCGAAAACTATCGTAATTTCCAAAATTCATCCTTATAAGCAAAAAAGGGATCAAACACAATAAAAATGTATTTCTGATACCACTTTGTAGGTCCCGAATATAACTTGATCAAAAGTTTTTTCTTGAACGAAATTATATTAAGGATGAATACAAACCAACTTTCTCTTTGTGAAAAACTCTTTTTCCATTTTATAAACCACACCAAATTATGAATCAAATTAGCTTAACCAGATTGTATCTTGCTTAACCCTAAGCATGTAACTAGTGATTAAAGAAAGTAAAATAAAGTAAATCAATACTCACAACACCGATGTACGAGGAAAACCACAAATGGAAAAAACCTCGGACGACCGAGGCCAGACAATAACTATGACAATGGTTTTACAAAGTCAGACGGTAGTCTTATACAACGACTCGATCCACCCACGAGACTTGTCGCTTCCCTAACATTCTACCAATCTTCATAGTGCCCACGCAGAAAGTAACCTTCTTCTACGATGCTTGTCCACAACAGTTGCCTCTACGAATGCCTCGATATCCACCGATACGGCCTTGTGTCATCTACGATGTTGAACACAAAAGTAACCTTCTTCGCTTCTCCACCACAAAACCAACAATTTTCAAATGTTTAACAAACCCAACTTGGTGCAACAAAGATCACATGAACATATGGTAATGATTACTTTGATATTTGTAAACTCTAAGGATGTGTTTAAGCTTTAAAAACCTTACAAAACTGTAACAAAAAAATGTACTAGCGTTTGAAAACTGATTTCGTTCTCCACACACTTTGAGAAAATTGGAACACACTTATTTATAATTATTTTAAGGTGGTGGGTTCTTGTTCGAGCGAGATTCTACGTCATTCTAACGATAGTAGCTCTCGTTCGAACGCCATCGTATGTCATTTTAACGACGTAGCCCAGATTAGAGTCCAAACCAAATCAATATCTAATCCGTCCTTATCAACTCTAAACGAAGTGTAAAGAAGTAAAACACTTTTAAAACATTTTGAAAATATTTGCTTTTAAAAATAACATCCTTATTTTTATGAAATTAAATTCTGAGTTTCATTAACATTATGCATTCATACCCGAGTGATCTCAGAATGCAATTAAGCTTTGAAGACTAAGAAATTTGCACCAACTAAACTTCGGCTTAATAAATTCCTTGAAGCTTTGCCTCAACGTCTTCAATTAATCTTCGACACGTCAAAGTCTGTGTGGGATCAGACAATAAAAATCTCCCTATGACTCAAACATGTTTTCTTTCGAGAATAAGTCAAAACTGTACATGGACTCAATTGGAAATTCGGTCCTCACAATATGTTTAACCCATTTAATAGGATTTTAAGATTTAAAATCCATATTCTCATGAATATAAACTCGTATTATTTTGATTATGAATACGTGAACAAGTTTAAATGAGGTTTTATTGGGTTTAAACAAGAGATAAAAAAAGTAGAAATTCTAATCTTCAAAGTGTTTGAAAAAGGGGTTAAAGGTGTGATGCACATAAGGTTGCAAGACTACACGTATTGATAAAAAGGAAATGGTATTTTACTATATTAGGTGTAATAAGATTTCTTGAATAAAGGAAGTAAAGAAATGTCTAATTTGGAAATGTGATTAGCAAAGGTGTTGAATAAGTGTTAATGGTCAAATATTGGGATGTTGGTGTGTAACTTAATAATGTTTTGAAAGATTAACACTTATGAATTTGGACAGAAAATAATGGAATAAATAGGTTTCCAACTTGATAAGAATGATAATCCAAATGTTAAAAAGTTGTTAAATTATTGTGTAGAAGGGTGTTTCAAGCTTCACCACTATATTTGTGAGTGAGGGTCCCTCAAAGACCCCCCTTCACCTTACAAAAAATATGAGGTTGAGGGAACCCCAGGGTCCCTCCACCGCAAAAGTGTTATATTGGAGAAGGAACCCCCAGGTCCCTCCACCGCAGAAGTCCAAGATTGAGAAGGGCCACCACAAGGGTCACTGCATAAATGACATTCGAGCAGTGCCATCGCAAGGGTCACTGCAGAAATGACATTTGAGAAGTGCCCCGCAAGGGCCACTACAGAAGTCCTAGATTGAGAAGGGCCGCCACAAGGGTCACTGCGGAAATGACATTCGAGAAGTGCCACTGTAAGGGTCACTGTGAAAATGACAGTTGAGAAGTGCCACCGTAAGGGTCACTGCAGAAATGACATTTGAGAAGTGCCCCGTAAGGGGCACTGAAGAAGTCCAAGATTGAGAAAGACCGCCGTAAGGGTCACTGCGAAAATGACATTCGAGAAGTGCCACCTCAAGGGTCACTACGAAAATGTCATTTGAGAAGTGCCCCGCAAGGGTCACTGCAGAAGTCCAAGATTGAGAAGGGCCGCCGCAAGGGTCATTGCAGAAATGACATTCGAGAAGTGCCATCGCAAGGGTTACTGCGAAAATGACATTTGAGAAATGCCCCACAAGGTCCACTGCAGAAGTTCAAGATTGAGAAGGGTCGCCGCAAGGGTCATTGCGGAAATGAAATTTGAGAAGTACCACCGTAAGGATCACTGCATAAATGACATTTGAGAAGTACCCCGCAAGGGCCACTGCAGAAGTCCAAGATTGAGAAGGGCCGCCGCAAGGGTCACTGCAGAAATGACATTCGAGAAGTGCCACCACAAGGGTCACTACAGAAATAACATTAGAAAAGTTCCCCATAAAGGCCACTGCAGAAGTCCAAGATTGAGAAGGGCCGCCGCAAGGGTCACTACAAAAATGACATTCGAGAAGTGCCACCGCAAGGGTCACTGCGGAAATCACATTTGAGAAGTACCCCACAAGGGCCACTATAGAAGTCCAAGATTGAAAAGTGCCACCACAAGGGTCACTGCAGAGTTGACATTTGAAGAAGTACCCCACAAGGGCCACTGTAGAAATGACATTTGAGAAGGAACCTCCTAAGGCTTCTTCAACATCAAAAAGGATGTTTGAGAAGGAACCCCCCACTAGGGTGCCTTAACAACAGAAACTTACATGGGAGGTGGGACCTGCAAAGTCCTTCCCCCGTAGCTCCCAAAAAACCAAGTTAAGATAATAGGGTGTCTACCATAAGCAACTCCTCATCATGAAAAAGAACAGAATTACTAACACTTATTTTCTTGTACAGGTTGCCTAATTGAGCAAGCAGGGCTCAAGTAGGACAGTTGGCACCTCCTGGGAGTTTTGCCTTCACAGCTGAGGGACAAGGTATGTTGAGCAAGGTCAACCACTTAGCACTATAGGATTGAGAGAATACTAGTAGGAGGACCCATCAGTCACTCAAGACTACACACACTTCACACTTGGTCACAAGTGAAGTGAGCAGCCAAAGAGCTGGCTGCTCACAAAGAATAAACTCTTTATAAAAAATGACGTTTCCAGAAGAGGGGGTCCTCGAGGTCCCTCTCAAGAAAAATAATGATTTTAGAAGAGAGGGGTCCTTAAGGCCCCCTCTCTCAAGATTTGCAAAATTGCACCCTAAGTTACCGTTTCAAAAGATAATTACCAAATCAGTTATCTTGTCTTCATTAGGAGACATATGTGCTTTTTGACTTTGGTTGGTGCCAGGTGGCGCCTGCAGGAGGGGACAGGTAGGGCTGCCTGAAAGTAGGGACAAATGGTACACTTCAGACATTATTCCCCACCAACCCTCTCAATTTTGGTGCCCAAAAATGCCAACTCAACCTTGATGCCCAAGTATAAATAGACCTCTGGGCAAGGTTAATAAAAACACAATTGAAATTGCACTGTTACTCTGCCAAAACCACACCAGACCTACCTAGTATTCTCTCCCTGTTCATTCTCTTAGTGCTGAGTGCCTTGTTCTTTCACTCCCCACTTATAGCCATCATTCTCAGGTGTTTCCCTTGAGAAAATTACTATTTTTGCTGTGAAAGTTCATCTTCTTGCAGGGAGTGAGTTGAAGCTTGAGTTACATTGTTACCAGATGGAGGAAGTTTCTTGAGAAGTTGCACCAGAAGACCTTGCAGGCAATGTCCATTGGAATGGGTTGCGCCTCACCCTTTCCTGTTATTCATAGACCCCAGTCTCACTACCCTATTACGTTTGGCGACTCTGCTGGGGAAGTATCCTCATTTCCATGGACAAAGAAAGTTTCAATATGTCTAAGCAGCTAGTTTTGAAGACATTCCATCTGGGAATGGAGCTCAAAGTTACCAGACCGCTCAGAAGGATGTGGTGGTGACCGAAGCTAGACTACCTGCTCCTTAGGGAGGGCAAACCGGTTCACCGGCAGTAGCCCCCTTGGGAGGGGCAGTAGCTTCAGTCATGGTTCTTGCAGAAATGGCTCTGCCATGAAATGTGGCGCCGGAGCAAGTTGTGACATCATTGAGTTCACCGGCAACAAATAATGTAGGTTTGGAAGAATCCCCCTCCAAGGCTGTTACCATAGAGGAGGTGAAGAAGTTGCTCTCCTCCTCCCAGAGGGAGGCCTCTCATCATGAGTTAGATATCCCCTACCCAGAAAGTATCAATAACTAGTCCCCACTCACTTAATTGGATGTGGATGCAGGAGGAAAAGAAAATATTATATCCAAGAACCATGTTAAAAAAAAAAACTCCTCAATCTTGATCAGCTAAGTACACAACCTTGTTTTATTACTTGTTGAATATGTTCATTTCACAAGTCTTTATTTATATTTTACCAAGCATTTCATATATATGCCAGATGGTTTAATTGATAAAAAAAAATCTCATGCTATAATTTTTTTGAGATGCCCAATGAAAAAAATACAAGAGCATACATATTAGTTCTTGTTGGTATAGCTCACTCGAAAATATATCCATAATTAATTATATGGATTTTATCCACATAAATATTTTCAATTTTCAAAGCCAGATATCCTCTTGTTAAATATTGTGGATCTTAAAAAAAACAATCAGAACGTGTTGTTTATGATTTTATTTACGTTATAATGAATAAAATAAAATAATATAAATAGAAAGACAAAGACCCATTCAGGTGGAATCATCTGTTGATTATGGCAAGAAATGGTGTAATCACTTTTATTATACCCATTAAATAGTACAGTATATCCACACAAAAAGACTGAAAAAGTAATTCCATGCCCACCAACACTAGTCTAAAAAAAACACGTGAGGAACCCCCTCAAATAGTTGCCTCAACTGGCTGCTGCTCAAAATGAGAAATTCCCCTTGCTCGATCACCAACCACCAAGTCTAACCTTGTGCTCCTCGATTCTTAACAGTGACAGCTAAAAAAATACGCATAAAAAGAAAAAAATCTAAAAGACCCCTTAACAGTCAATTACTCATTAACAGCTGACCCACAAAAATTGTGTTCCTCGCTGTTTGAACTAGAACCACACCTCCTCATCGACATCACCAGTGGCGGAGGGAGAATAGAGATGGGGGATGCACGTGCATCACCCAGGTTTTAGAAAAAAAATAAAATTTAAAACAAGTTTTAGAAAGAAAAAAAAAAGATATAAAGAAACCTAATTAACCCTATTCGCTCAACATAACACCACACAACAAACACAACAACACAGCAGCCAAAATACCCAAACTCCTCAGCGCACAGCAGTTACCCCACCCCTCCAGGCTCCACACACGGCGACGGCGAATCGGCAATGAAGGTATGTATATATTCCTGCCTCTAATATTTTCTCCATTCTTTGATGGGTATTAAAGAAGTTTAGATGGGTATTATTGTTTTGATGGGTATTATTAAAGAAGTTTAGATGGGAAGTGAAAGTGAAGAAGTGGGTTCTCTGTTTCTCATGGGGTTTTGGAAGTGGCACTTCCGAAGTGGGTTCTTTGTTTATTGGGAGTGAAAGAAGTTTAGATGTGTATTACTAATGCTTTAAGAGTTAACATTTGGTTAATTTTTTAATGCTTTAACATTCAATTTTTTAATGCTTTAACATTCAATTTAACATAAAAGTTTATTAATGCTTACAGTCAATTTAAGAGTTATGAATTTTTATCAATTAACAGTCATTTTTTTTACAGTTATCAATTTAACAGTTAATTTTTTTACAGTTATCAATTTTTATAATTTTTACAGTCAATTTTTATAATGCTTTAATAGTTATTAATTTTTTTTATTGCAGTCTCTTGATAATTATTTCTCCAAAAAAGCTCGTGTAGAAGTATCTCCAATCGATAATGTCACGCCACTTACAACCAAAGTTGTCCAAGAGGAACCTTCAAGAGTGTATCGAACTCGCATTGAAGTTGATTTGACTAATCTACCATCAGATCCTCACTTACGACCACGCATTTCAGATTATGATGCGAACGATCAAGACAAAGTTAGACTAGCATATTTGCAAATGGGTCCTTGTCAACCCTTTATGCCTCTTTATCCTCAAAAATCCATGGGAGAAAAGGATCGACGATTCGTTTTGGATTGGTTTACCCAATTTGGTAGTTGGTTGGAATATAGAGTTTCAAAAGATGCGGTATTTTGTTTGCCTTGTTATTTATTTTGTCCAGAATTCTCGGACAGAAATAAAAGTGATGCTTTTGTTAGAGGTGGTTTTGACAATTGGAGACAAAAAAATCGATTACAAAAGCATGTTAACAGTGAGGGTCATAATGCGGCATACATGAAGTCTCAAAATTTGTTGAACCAAAATCAACATATTGCGGTGCTATTTGATAAGCAATCGAAGGAATGTGAAGATGATTATCATCTACGGTTAATTTCAACTATTGATGTGATTCGGTTTCTTTTGCGACAAGCTTTATCTTTTCGTTCTCATGATGAATCGGAGGACTCCATGAATAAAGGTAACTTTCTTGAACTTTTAGAATGGCTTGCAAAAAGAGATGTATTAGTTAACAAAGTAGTTCTTAAAAATGCACCGGGTAATCATAAATTGACATCTCCTGACATTCAAAAAGACATAGTAAATGCAATTGCGAGTGAGATTACGAATACAATATTAAAAGATTTTGTTGGAGATCCATTTGCGATATTAATTGACGAAGCACGTGATGTATCAATTAAAGAATAAATGTCTATTGTAGTGCGTTATGTGGATAAAAGGGGTTTTGTTATGGAAAGATTCATGGGTATGGTACATGTTCCCGACACTACTGCTAAATCATTAAAAGCGTCACTTGATCAATTTTTCAACAAACATAACTTGAGTGTAAAAAATTTGCGGGGTCAAGGTTACGATGGGGCAAGTAACATGCAAGGCGAGTACAATGGGCTTAAATCACTTGTTTTGAAGGAGAACAATTCAACATTCTATGTACATTGCTTTGCACATCAACTTCAGTTGGCACTTGTAAAAGTTGCGAAAGATCTTAAACACATTGATGAGTTCTTTTTCATAGTTAATAATGTAGTGAACATTGTGGGTGCATCTTGTAAGCGTCGCGACATTTTGCGAGAGAAAGAGGTGGAGTGGATTAAATATCAATTGGTTAGTGGTGATATATCAAGTGGCCGGGGATTAAATCAAGAAACTAGCGTGAAGCGTGCCGGTGATACACGTTGGGGTTCGCATTATGGGACATTGGTTAATATGATTATAATGTATGAATCCGTACTTGGTGTTCTTGATGATTTGGGGGAAAATTTTGCGGATAAAAAGGGTGAGGCAATAAATTTGATGAAATCAATGCAATCATTTGATTATGTATTCACCTTACATTTAATGAAGAACGTACTTGCAATAAGTAATGAACTTTCTAAATCTCTCCAACGAAAAGATCAAGACATTGTTAATGCAATGACTTTAGTGAAATTGTCAAAGAGCCGAATGCAAAAAATGAGGGATAGTGGGTGGGAAGATCTGTTGATTGAGGTCTCGTCTGTTTGTGTGAAAAATCATATTGAGATTCCTAACATGGAAAGTAATTTTTGTCTTTTGGGAAGATCAAGGAGAGGATTGACAACAACAAATTTACATCATTATAAAGTTGACTTGTTCTACCTTTGCGTGGATAAACAACTTGTTGAACTTAACAATCGTTTCAATGAGGTGAATTCCGAATTGCTTTTATGCATGGCATCATTTGATCCAGGTAATTCATTTGTTGCTTTTGATATAAATAAGTTGGTTCGGCTATCTGAACTTTATGTTAATGATTTCACTGAGCAAGAGCGTATTGTACTCCAAGATGAACTTGAATTGTATGAATTGGATATCAAATCCGATATTGACTTTGCTGATGTGAATGGGATAAGTGGGTTGGCTAGAAAAATGGTAGAGAAAGGAAAACATGTTGTGTATGGATTAGTTTACAGGCTCATAAAGTTGTCATTAATTCTACCGATTTCCACAGCTACAGTTGAGAAGTCATTTTCTACTATGAACATCGTGAAAACCGATCTTCAAAATCGTATGGGGGATGGTTGGCTAAGTGACTCTTGCGTGACTTATATTGAAAAAGATGTTTTTGATTGCATTTCTAATGACGCAATTGTGGATCGATTCCAAAGGATGAAAAATCGTAGAGGGAGATTGTAGTTTGCTCATTTTATATTTTAATTAGTACTTGTAATGATAAATTTTGGATACTCGTTTTAGCAATGAAATATTATGATTTGGTTTGTTCTATTTTATTACTACTAATGTGTGAATATTTATTTCTTTAGCCACGAAATATAAATGTGTGTGAATAATTCTCAAAAAAAAAAAAATCGGGGGCTACCGCCCCCCAACCCCCGTAGATTTTTTATGGTGCTCCACCAATTGAAAATTCCTGGCTCCGCCACTGGACATCACCGTTTATTGCAAGCTCCTATGAGCAAAGAAAATATATGTACTCCAGTATCCATCATGCAGGACATAACGCCGGAGGGGGGGTGGTTTGTGGATACCAAAATTTTTGGACATAACGTCGTTAATGATCTCTTGTGTGACATAAAGGAGAGCGAACAAACCCCTTTTGTTCTCCAAAGATCCCATATCCATCACACAGGCAAGCATGGAACTGAAAAAATGGCTGCCTAGATCAACATTCGACATCAAAATTCGTGAACCAAGGGACGAGACAAGCAGATCTCGTATTGCCCATTTCTCGTTTCTCAGACTAAAGAAAGTATGTTTAACTATTAGATGGAAAAAGAAAAATGTTCAAAAAGAAGGGGCGAGAGGGTTTATTCATAGAAAGGAAGAAAAAAAAATTTAATTGCTTCTGAAATTGTATTGAGGTTTAAAATACAGGGCATTGAGATTTGAAATTGGAGATGAAAGTCAGTATAACTGAGCTTATGATTTAAGAACCCAACAAAGGCTCCAGTGCGTTTATATTTGAGATCCTCCCCCGCAGATCTCACCTGCTCTCTCAATCTTTATCTCTTGTGTTTAAAGAATCAGCATACGTGTATTTTAAGAAGACGAGCAGCCTAAGACGAGGAACCCAAAAGATCGATCTTCTCAATAATCATTTCTAAAAGTAAAAAAGAAATAACATCATTTAAAAAGTAAGTCGCGAGGAACCCAAGATGAGGAATAGTCGGGTCCAAATAGCGCAAAAAAAAAATATCTTCTTGGAATTTCTTTCTATAAGTATGCGAGGAACCCAAAAAAAGACTCACCCTAGCGTGTCTCGCAATTTATTTCTAAAAGTCAAAAGAAATCCCAAAACGAGGAGTAGTTGTGTCCAAACAGTACAAAAAATTTGAGTAGCATGAAAATGCAGTTGAGCTCTACAAAAGGTGGAGGAACTCACTCGAAAGAAAATAAATAAATAATTAGAAAGTCTATCACATTAAGTAGTGATAAGAGTCAGATATGGGGTATTGCTCATTTTAAAAAAATGGAAAAATATCGAGCCCCGCCTCTAAGTTATGTTTTGGTTCAAATGTTGAAAAAAAATGTCGAGGGGGCTCACCCCTCCCTCTAAGTTATGCTTGAATAAAAAAAATGAAAAATGTTGAGGGGCTCACCCCCTCTCTAAGTTATGTTTTGGTTCAAATGTTGAAGAAAAAAAAACATCGAGGGGGGCTCACCCCTCCCTCTAAGTTATGTTTGAATCAAAAAAATGAAAAATATTGAGGGGGATCACCCCCTCTCTAAGTTATGTTTTTGTTCAAATGTTGAAGAAAAAAAAAACGTCGATGGGGGCTCACCCATCCCTCTAAGTTATTGCTTGAATCAAAACACATTAAAACAATGTTGAGGGGGGGGGGGGGGGGGGAGGGGGGCACCCCCCTTTAAGTTATGAAAAAAGTCCTAAAAGATTAAGTATAGGACAAGTACCCTACAACCAGAGAGGCAACATTCAAATGTTAACTTGCTCAGCCTATATGCAAGTACCCCGTAGTTAGAGGGAAATATTCAAAATTTAACTTGCTCAACTATATGCAAGTACCCCACAATTACGGAGGCAACTTCAAATTTTTTAACTTGCTCAGTTATATGCAAGTAGTACCCCGCAGTTAGAGGGGCTGCTTCAAATTTTTTTAACTTGCTCAGTTATATGCAAGTACCCCACAGCTAGAGGGGCATCTTCCAAATTTTGACTTGCTCAGATCATAAGCAAGTACCCCACACACTATGGGGCAGTTCAACCCCGAAATTCTCATAGAAAGTAGAGAAACTCATAGTACTTCATGCTCCAAGGGCATAAGAGCGCTCACAGTCGTGAGAAAGTGTCAAGTATAAATATAAGGGACGACAGTATAGTACCTAAGGCTACAAGGGCACCGGAGAGCTCACAGTATTGAGCAAATGCCAAGCATACATATAAGGTAAGAGAATCTAGTATCTAAGGCTCCAAGGGCACCGGAGCACTCACGGTATGGAGAAATTGCCAAGCATAAATATAGGGTACGACAATTTAGTACCCCAGGCATCAAGGGCAATGGAGCGCTCACAATATTGAGCAACTGCCAAGTATAAGTATATGTGCGACAGTCTAGCACCTAAGGATCTAAGGGTGCCAGAGAGCTCACAGTCTTGAGCAAGTACCAAGTATAAACATAAGGTGCTCCAGAGGAGCACCTTAGGCTCCAGAGGCACCGAAGCGCTCACAGTCTTCAGAAAGTGTCAAGTATAAACAAAAGGGGCTCCATATGAGCACCTAAGGCTCCAAGGGCATCAGACCACTCACACTCTTGAGCAAGTGCCAAGTATAAACATAAGGTGCTCCAGAGGGTCACCTAAGCCTCCAAGGGCATCGGAGTGCTCTAATTTTATTGACTTTAAAAATGGGTTATATTTTAAATTAATGGATTAATTGGATTTTATTATAAATTAATTCATTTGGATTTTATCCGAATTGTGGATATTAAAATGAATGGTTCTGAATATTACTTAAAGATATTTATGTAATATATGAATATGATGTTATTGATATGGCTGTGCGATATTAATTCAGTAATTTGAATTTTTAGTCGGACGCGGTATGGGACGTGTCGGGACTAATTTGTTAAATTAAAAAAGAAACTTATTTTCTATCAACCTTATAGTCATTTTGAGTGCGTCGTTGAATCCAGAAGGGTTGAAATAGTCAGAAAAGTCTATTTGGATGTTGGTTTTGGGTCTCGGGTCATTTGGAAATGAAAAGACAACCCAAAAGGGCATTTTGGTCATTTTTACAAGGGGGATGAATAGTGATTTCGGATTTTGTCTTATTATAAATATTTGGAGATTAGTTGTACGTGGGTTCATTCATCTCTTCTACACAAAATTTAAAGGTCACCTTATGAGAGAGAGTGAAAGGTTTCTTGGGAAAAGAGAAGCTTGCTTGGAAAGGAAGAGAACTAAGGACCAAAGGTCACCACGACCAACCACCACCGGAAGTGACCGAAGAGGGGGAGAACCACCTGTGTTATACAACCCCAAAGGATCAGACCTTCATTAGAGGCAAGTATTTGATGATTGCAATCTAAGTTTGTATATTGTCCATGTTAGGATAGTTATAAAAAAAGATGAGATTTTTTTCATGTTTGGAAGATAAAGATAGAGTTGTTAATTGATTTCTGGAAAATGGAACTATGTAGGAATCAAACTCATGTTGTAGGTAGATAGTAATCCACGAAATAATCATAATTCTGTTGAAGAAATTCTGAGAATCATTGGTGTGTTCTTGAAGATATCATGTGTATAAATTTTCTAGAAAAATAGGATGAATATATGCTTTTAATTCAAACTCTTGATGATTCTAGGATGTTTAGATCATTAGAAATCATTTACATATGTTTCTATATCATGTAGTAAGGATTATAAGGAATTTGTGTTATTAATATTAAGGTTTGAATGATCAAAAGTGATGAAACCCGTAGTAGAAGAAATGCAAAAAACCGGGGTGCTATCTGGGTAATCGATCGATCGACCCCCTGCCTTCGATCGATCGACCTCCCCGGAATTCATGAAGTTATTTCTTTTTAATGCTTGTTCTTATCCCAAACCTTTTTTCAATCTCTGGTGATTATTAATTGGATATAATGGGACTTAGGGAAGAAGAGTAAGCCCTAGATAAGAATCGAATAATGTGATTGAGATTTAATTGATTAGAATTATGATAATTAAATTGAAAGAAATTTCGGTTGCTAGATTCATGTGTTGGATTATAATTTGTATGCATGAGGATTAAGGATAGTTCCAGTAGGGGTAATTTAATAAATCATCTGTGCAGCCTTAGGTTTACAAGAGGGTTCAATCCTAGGTGATAGAGGATGTGTTTATAAGAGATTAGAAACAATTGGTTATAACCCTAATTAAAGAGGAGTTTAATTCGTAGTAATTCGGGAGATAAGATGATATGGACCAGTAGGATATTAGTGATAGATTACTGAATAAATATATTGTGGAAAACCTATTTGAACCTTGAGTAATGAGTGAGACTCTGGAATAATTAAATTAAGAAGTGAAGCCATAATATTTGAATACGTTGGATTTAAAGAGATATAATGCTACGTATGGGAATTATCTTAGGGTAGTGTGATTACCTTGTTGATATTATATTATAGGTAGATGATAATGACTATTTGATTGATTGATGATTTATGTATATGACATACCTAGATTACTTGCAATCGATGATAGGTTTGCGCATGAGTTCAGTCATATCCTAATGAATCCATGGGATTTGATTTGTCGCTCGAGAACATAGGTCTATGAAAGACTTATCGGGGAGTTGATAAGTTAGCTGACTATGGGAACATAGGTATGTGCGTGGCCTGTGGGTATGAGGACTATGTTCATCTCCAATTTTTGTGTTTTTGTTTGTGGTTCGAGGAATCCTTACCGAACCTTTAGTCCCCTATTCGGCGACCAACGATACTGGGACATGATAGCAGAGTAATGCATGCACCGCAGCTGTGTCCCGGGGTGCCGTATTATATATGTGTATATATATGATGAATTAAATGAATGTATATATAGTGGTTAGATCAATCTACTGTGGGATAATTGTAGATGACGGTGAATAGAAAAAAATGTACTGAACTAAGTTAATGAATAGTTATTCTTATAGATTTGAAAAGCTTAATTCATATTAATGAGAAATGTATATGAATGATTATACGACGTATGGTATGGTACATACAGGGTTATGATATGGGATGGAATCATATTATGGAATTTAGTGAAGAGGAACCATTAACTAGGAGGTTAATAGGAAACGTTAAGTGTGCACTCTAGCTGAGAGGTGAGAATATCAAGTGAGTCTAGATACTAACATGTACATAATAAATGCTTTATTGCACTTGTTAAATACTTTCTGTTTTAAAAATCATTTTCACATCGGGCTCTGACCCGTTTTCTTGCATATTCTCTTTTCTATTGTACCTTCTATATCAGGTGTCCAGCAGCAGGGACGCCAACCTTAGCGGATTATGACGAGTTATGGAGCTATGGAGTATTTCTTAGACGCCTATCTTCATTTGATTCAAAGTATTCTTTTAGTTAGGGCATGTCGCCCAAAAGAATTCAGTTATCTCTTCTATCTGAGTCAAATACTCTTGTATTCGTGTCATTTTAATACATTTATCTATTATTGGGATTACTGTATTGGATAATTATGTGAGAATGTTTATTCCAATTGTATTTAAATTCTTTTGAGTTATCTGTTCAGTTATTATTGTGGTAGAATAAAAGGTGTAGAGTTATTCGTAATCTAAAAATTGATTTTTATTGGAATTAAAAATTGGATACTTTTTAACACCAGCTTAATTGGGTATTGGGTGATTTGTAAATGTTTTCGATAGTGATGCTAAGAATGAGCCAACTGTATATTCTGTTTTAATTTGGTATGGGACTGGCCAACCGGTATTTAATTAGGCGGGGTGTTACAGGTGGTATGAGAGCATCAGGTTCTAGTGTCCTTTAGGGTCTGTACGGTTTACTGTGTTTTCAGCTTAGCATTCTTTGATGTAGAGCCCTATGAGTAGGATTATTGCTTTTCTATTTATGCCTACATTCTTCAGCTATTCGGTTATATTAAATACTGATAGTATACTCTCGTTTTAGATGCCTCCTCGACGTGCACCTCAGCCCGCCCCAACTCAGGGTACAATGACTGCGACCGAAGTTGCTGCAATTGTCACTTAGGCAGTCAATGCAGCTCTAGCTGCTGTTCAGCAGGCTCCAGCACAGGCACCAGTTGTGCCACCCGCGTAAGGGCAAGTGTTTCCTACTGCATGGGAACGAGCGAGGGATGCCTTTCAGAAGGCACACCCACCAAAGTTTCAGGGATGATCAGATGTCGTTACTGCTAGCCAATGGAAGAAAAATATCCAAAGGAACTTGACAATGCTCGAATGTACTGAGATTCAACGTCAAATACTAGCCACATTCAAGCTAGTAGGGACAACTTTGCAATGGTGGGAGGCTACGACCACTATCGAAGAGAGAGACACAATGACTATCCAAGACTTTTGGATACGGTTTGATCAGAAGTACTTTCCTTCCACCATCCAGATAGAGACGATGCAGAAATTACTTGATTTGAAACAGGGAGAGAAAATGGTGGCAGAATACGAGGAAGAATTTACCCGACTAACTACTTTGGTACCAACAGAGGGACCCACTGAGGAGAGGAGAATTCTAATGTTCACTGATGGGTTGAACTATAAGATTCGCCAGCATTTACTGAGAAACCTTTCACTATGTACTTATGCAGATGTTCTTAATGCTGTAATGCTTCACTGCCAGGATAACCGCTTACATTCTCAGGGTGTCAAGCAGGGGTTTGGGTCAAGCCTGCAAGGCAAGACTATTGGGGGCAGTTCTAGTGGGACTCAGCCAGGACAGAGTCATCAGCATCAGAGTGAGCAGGGTTCCCAGATAGGGGATTATGCTAAGCGTTTACGATCTGGAGATTCTCAATTTGAGGATAGAGGTAATGGGCAAGGATAACAGGGTCATCAGGGCTAGAGGAAGGCTCATCAGGGCCAAGGGAAATGAGGTAATGGCCAGCAGGGTCGGGGTCAACATGGACAAAATGGTGGAAAGTTTGCTGGAAAATGTTTCGTGTGCGGCAAGTATGGCCATAAATGATAAGATTGTCCTGATAAAGACAAACTCCCTCAGCAACAAAATTCTAAACAAGAGCCACAGATACCAGTGTTTCCACCAGCTGCTCTTCCAGCTCCAGTTCCGGTGCTAGCACTACCTCCCATTTCAGCAGTTCCCGTGCAACAGGGTCAGTATGGGCGTGTATATAATGTCCATCAGGTAGCGATTCAACAAACACCACCCGCGAATGATGGCACATTTTCTATCTAAGGACTTATGAGCCGCCTATTGAATTTTTGTAGCAATTAATATTGTATGGGCAAAAAGGTTACTAAACTTAGCCTATAGCACTATTATTTACGTAGACTCACCGAGGGGTTGTGGGACACCTATATTTTTTCATGTCATCACGTGGGTTTGAACTTACCAGTATGATTTATCTTTCTGAATTTCGGGATAAAATTATGTTATAAGGGGGGTAGTATGTAATACCCCGTAATTTTAATGACTTTTAAAATGGGTTATATTTTAAATTAATGGATTAATTGGATTTTATTATAAATTAATTCATTTGGATTTTATTCGAATTGTGGATATTAAAATGAATGATTCTGAATATTACTTAAAGATATTTAGGTAATGTATGAATGTGATGTTATTGATATGGCTGTGCGATATTAATTCAGTAATTTGAATTTTTAGTCGGACGCGGTATGGGACGTGTCGGGACTAATTTGTTAAATTAAAAAGGAAACTTATTTTCTATCAACCTTATAGTCATTTTGAGTACGTCGTTGCGTCCATAAGGGTTGGAATAGTGAGAAAAGTCTATTTGGATATTGGTTTTGGGTCTCGGGTCATTTGGAAATGAAAAGACAACCCAAAAGGGCATTTTGGTCATTTTTACAAGGGGATGAATAGTGATTTCGGATTTTGTCTTATTATAAATATTTGGAGATTAGTTGTAAGTGGGTTCATTCATCTCTTCTACACAAAATTTAAAGGTCACCTTGTGAGAGAGAGTGAAAGGTTGCTTGGGAGAAGAGAAGCTTGCTTAGAAAGGAGGAGAACTAAGGACCAAAGGTCACCACCACCAACCACCACCGAAAGTGATCGGAGAAGGGGAGAACCACCTGTGTTATACAACCCCAAAGGATCAAACCTTCATTAGAGGCAAGTATTTGATGATTGCAATCTAAGTTTGTATATTGTCCATATTAGGATAGTTATAAAAAAAGATGAGATTTTTTTCATGTTTGGAAGATAAAGATAGAGTTGTTAATTGATTTCTGGAAAATGGAACTATGTAGGAATCAAACTCATGTTGTAGGTAGATAGTAATCCACGAAATAATCATAAATCTGTTGAAGAAATTCTGAGAATCATTGGTGTGTTCTTGAAGATATCATGTATATTAATTTTTTTGAAAAAATAGGATGAATATATGCTTTTAATTCAAACTCTGGATGATTATAGGATATTTAGATCATTAGAAATCATTTACATATGTTAGTATATCATGTAGTAAGGATTATAAAAAATTTGGGTTGTTAGTATGAAGGTTTGAATGATCAAAAGTGATTAAACCCGTAGTAGAAGAAATGCAGAAAACTGGGGTGATATCTGGATGATCGATCGATCGACCCCCTGCCTTCGATCGATCGACCTCCCCAGAATTCATGAAGTTGTTTCTTTTTAATGCTTGTTATTATCCCAAACCTTTTGTAAATCTTTGGTGATTATTAATTGGATATAATGGGACTTAGAGAATTACAGTAAGCCCTAGATAAGAATCGAATTAATGTGATTGGGATTTAATTGATTAGAATTATGATAATTAAATTGAAAGAAATTTTGGTTGCTAGATTCATGTGTTGGATTCTAATTTGTATTCATGAGGATCAAGGATAGGTCCAGTAGGGGTAATTTAATAAATCACCTGGGCAGCTTTAGGTTTATAAGAGGGTTCAATCCTAGGTGACAGAGGATGTGTTTATAAGAGATTAGAAACAATTGGTTATAACCCTAATGTAAGAGGACTTTAATTTGTAGTAATTCGGGAGATAAGATGATATGGACCAGTAGGATATTAGTGATAACTTACTGAATAAATATATTGTGGAAAACCTATTTGAACCTTGAGTAATGAGTGAGACTCTGGAATAATTAAATTAAGAAGTGAAGCCATAATATTTTAATACATAGGATTTAAAGAGATATAATGCTACGTATGGGAATTATCTTAGGGTAGTGTGATTACCTTGTTGATATTATATTATAGGTAGATGATAATGCCTATTTGATTGATTGATGATTTATGTGTATGACATACCGAGCTTACTTTCTATTGATGGGAGGTTTACGCGTGAGGGCAGTCATATCCTGATGAATCCATGGGATTTTGATTTGTCGCTCGAGAACATTGGTCTATGAAAGACTTATCGGGGAGTTGATAAGTCCGATGACTATGGGGACGTAGGTATGTGCGTGGCCCTCTAATTTTTGTGTTTTTGTTTGTGGTTCGAGGAATCCTTACCGAACCTTTAGTCCCCTATTCGGCGACCAACGATACTGGGACATGATAGCAGAGTAATGCATGCACCGCAGCTGTGTCCCGGGGTGCCGTATTATATATGTGTATATATATGATGAATTAAATGAATGTATATATAGTGGTTAGATCAATCTACTGTGGGATAATTGTAGATGACGGTGAATAGAAAAAAATGTACTGAACTAAGTTAATGAATAGTTATTCTTATAGATTTGAAAAGCTTAATTCATATTAATGAGAAATGTATATGAATGATTATACGACGTATGGTATGGGACATACAGGGTTATGATATGGGATGGAATCATATTATGGAATTTAGTGAAGAGGAACCATTAACTAGGAGTTTAATAGGAAACGTTAAGTGTGCACTCTAGCTGAGAGGTGAGAATATCAAGTGAGTCTAGATACTAACATGTACATAATAAATGCTTTATTGCACTTGTTAAATACTTGCTGTTTTAAAAATCATTTTCACATCGGGCTCTGACCCGTTTTCTTGCATATTCTCTTTTCTATTGTACCTTCTATATTAGGTGTCCAGCAGCAGGGACGCCAACCTTAGCGGATTATGACGAGTTATGGAGCTATGGAGTATTTCTTAGACGCCTATCTTCATTTGATTCAAAGTATTCTTTTAGTTAGGGCATGTCGCCCAAAAGAATTCAGTTATCTCTTCTATCTGAGTCAAATACTCTTGTATTCGTGTCATTTTAATACATTTATCTATTATTGGGATTACTGTATTGGATAATTATGTGAGAATGTTTATTCTAATTGTATTTAAATTCTTTTGAGTTATCTGTTCAGTTATTATTGTGGTAGAATAAAAGGTGTAGAGTTATTCGTAATCTAAAAATGTATTTTTATTGGAATTAAAAATTGGATACTTTTTAACACCAGCTTAATTGGGTATTGGGTGATTTGTAAATGTTTTCGATAGTGATGCTAAGAATGAGCCAACTGTATATTCTGTTTTAATTTGGTATGGGACTGGCCACCCGGTATTTAATTAGGCGGGGTGTTACATGCTCACAGTGTTGATCAAGTGCCACATATAAATATAAGGTGCGCCAGTTGAGCACCTGCAACTCCAAGGGTACTAGAGAGCTCAGAGTCTTGAGCAAGTGTCAAGTATAATTGTAAGATGCGATAGTTTATCACCTACGGCTCCAAGGGCACCGGAGCTCTCACAGTCTTGAGCAACTGCCAAGTATAAATATAAGGTACAAATGTTTAGTACCTAAGGCTCCAAGGGTACTGGAGCACTCACAGTCTTGAGCAAGGGCTAATTATAAACATAAGGTGCTATAGAGGAGAAGCTAAGGCTCCAAGGGCACCAGAGCGCTCACAGTCTTGAGCAAGTGCCAAGTATAAATATAAGGTGTGCCAGTTGGGCACCTAAGGCTCTAAGGGCACCGGAGCGCTCACAGTTTTGAGAAAGTGTCAATTATAAATGTAAGGTGCGAAAGTTTAGCACTTAAGGCTCTAAGGGCACCAGAGCGCTCCCAGTCTTGAGCAACTGCAAAGTATAAATAAAGGGTACGACAATTTTGTGCACAAGTCTCCCGACATTACAAGACACTTCTGTATGAAGGGGATAATATTGAGAATTCCTTAAGCAAGTGAACAAATAATAAAATATCTTGGAGTGTGGGGATCCACTTAGAGTGACTCCACCTTCCTAAGATTGCAAGTTTGAAAGAAGAAAGACAAGGGAGAGGGGCTCACCACGAGTAACCCCTCCGCCCAAGATGAAAGGCCATAGAAGAAGGCCAAGGGCGAGGGCTCACCGCGAGTAACCCCTCCGCCCAAGATAGATAGCTACAGAAGAAGGCCAAGGGCGAGGTTCCCAACACGAGTAACCCCTATGCCCAAGATAGAAGGACACAAAAGAAGGCCAAGGACGAGGGGCTCATCGCGAGTAACCCCTTCGTCCAAGATAGAAGGCCACAGAAGAAAGCTAAGGGCGAGGGTCCCACCGCGAGTAACCCCTCTGTCCAAGATATAAGGCCACAGAAGAACGCCAAGGGTGAGGGGCCCACCGCGAGTAACCCCTCTACCCAAGATAAAAGGCCACAGAAGAGGTCCAATGGCGAGGGGACCACCGCGAGTAACCCCTCCGCCCAAGATGAAAGGACACAGAATAAGGCCAATGGAGAGGGGCTTACCACGAGTAACCCCTCCACCCAAGATGAAAGGCCACAGAAGAAGGCCAGGCGTGAGGGACTCACCGGGAATAACCCCTCCGCCCAAGATAGAATTCCACAGAAGAAGGCCAAGAGTGAGGGACTCACCACGAGCAATCCCTCTGCCCAAGAAATAAGGCCACAGAAGAAGGCCAATGGCTAGGGGCTCATCGCGAGTAATCCCTTTGCTTAAGAAAGAAAGCCACAGAAGAAGTCCAAGTGTGAGGGGATCATCAGGAGCAAACCCTCTACCCAAGAAAGAAGGCCACAGAAGAAAGACAAGATCGAGGGTCTCACTGCGAGAAATCCCTCTACCCAAGATGAAAGGCCACAGAAGAAGGCCATGGATGAGGGGATCACCGTGAGTAACCCCTCCGCCCAAGATAGAAGGCCACAAAAGATGGCCAGGAGAGAGGGGCTCACCGCGAGCAACCCCTTCGCCCAAGATAGAAGGCCATAGAAGAAGCTTAAGGGAGATGGGATCACTTTGAGCAACCCCTCTACCCAAGATAGAAGGCCACCGAAAAAAGGTCAAGGACGAGGGGCTCACCATGAGCAACCCTTCTAAACAAAGTAGAAGGCCATAGAAGAAGGCCAAGAACGAGGGGCTCACTGTGAGTAACCCTTATGCCCAAGTTGATACCCAGATAAGGAGGTCCATTATAAGTGGCCTTATCTATAAAACTTGGGATGGAATGACATAACATTTAATGAACCTAAGGGTGATAATGAAGGAACACTAGGGTCCCTCAAAATAAATAACCGAATTTATGGCGTACAAAGCCTTTTGGTCTACCCAACATAAAATACTTTGCACGAGGGGCTAATATAGAAGGGTGTTTCAAGCTTCACCACTATATTTGTGAGTGAGGGTCCCTCAAAGACCCCCTTCACCTTATAGAAAATATGAGGTTGAGGGAATCCCAGGGTCGCTCCACCGTAGAAGTGTCATATTGGAGAAGGAACCCCCAGGTCCCTCCACCGTAGAAGTCTAAGATTGAGAAGGGCCGCCGCAAGGGTCACTATAGAAATGACATTCGAGAAGTGCCACCGCAAGGGTCACTGCAGAAATGACATTTGAGAAGTGCCCCGTAAGGGCCGCTACAGAAGTCCAAGATTGAGAAGAGCCGCCACAAGGGTCACGATGGAAATTGCATTCTAGAAGTGCCACCGTAAGGGTCAGTGCAGAAATGACATTCGATAAGTGCCACCACAAGAGTCACTGTAGAAATGATATTTGAGAAGTGCCCCGCAAGGGCCACTGCAGAAGTCCAAGATTGAGAAAGACCGTCGTAAGGGTCACTGCAGAAATGACATTCGATAAGTGCCACCGCAAGGGTCACTACATAAATGACATTTTAGAAGTGCCCCGCAAGGGTCACTGTAGAAGTCCAATATTGAGAAGGGTCGTCGCAAGGGTCATTGCAGAAATGACATTCGAAAAGTGCCACCGCAAGGGTCACTACAGAAATAACATCTGAGAAGTGCCCTACAAGGGCCACTGCAGAAGTCTAAGATTGAGAAGGGCCACCACAAGGGTCACTACAGAAATGATATTCGAGAAGTGACACCGTAAGGGTCACCGTAGAAATAACATTTGAGAAATACCCCGCAAGGGCCACTACAGAAGTCCAAGATTGAGAAGGGCCATCACAAGGGTCACTACAAAAATGACATTCGAGAAGTGCCACCACAAGGGTCACTACGGAAATGACATTTGAGAAGTTCCCCGTAAGGGCCACTACAGAAGTCCAAGATTGAGAAGGGCCGCCATAAGGGTCACTACAAAAATGACATTCGAGAAGTTCCACCGCAAGGGTCTCTGCGAAAATGACATTTGAGAAGTACCCCACAAGGGCCACTGCAGAAGTTTAAGATTGAAAAGTTCCACCACAAGGGTCACTGCAGAATTGACATTTGAAGAAGTACCCCACAAGGGCCACTGTAGAAATGACATTTGAGAAGGAACCTCCCAAGGCTTCTTCAACATAAAAAAGGATGTTTGAGAAGGAACCCCCCACTAGGGTGCCTCAACAACATAAACTTACATGGGAGGAGGGACATGCAAAGTCCTTCCCCCCGCAGCTCCCAAAAACCAAGTTAAGATGATGGGGGTGTCTACCATAAGCAACTCCTCATCATGAAAAAAAAAAAATTACTAACACTTATTTTCTTGTACAGGTTGCCTAGTTGAGCAAGCATGGATCAAGTAGGCCAGTTGGGACCTCCTGGGAGTTTTTGCTTGGCGGCTGAGGGACAAGGTATGTTGAGCAAGATCAACCACTTAGCACTATAGGATTGAGAGAATACTAGTATGAAGACCCAATAGTCACTCAAAACTACACACACTTCACACTTGGTCACAAGTGAAGTGAGCAGCCAAAGAGCTGGCTGCTCACAAGGAAACAACTCTTTATAAAAAATGACTTTTCTAGAAGAGGGGGTCCTCGAGGTCTCTCTCATGAAAAAAATAATGATTTTAGAAGAGAGGGGTCCTTAAGTCCCCCTCTCTCAAGATTTACAAAATTTCACCCCAATTTACCATTTCAAAAGATAATTACCAAATCAGATATGTTGTCTTCATTAGGAGACATATGTGCTTTTTAACTTTAGTTAGCGCCAGGTGGCGCCTGCAGGAGGGGACAGGCAGTGCTGCCTACAGGTAGGGACAAATGGTACACTTCAGACATTGTTCCCCATCAACTCTCTCAATTTTGGCGCCCAAAAATGCCAACTCATCCCTGATGCCCAAGTATAAATAGACTTCTGGGCAAGGTCAATGAAACCACAACTGAATTTGCACTGTTACTCTGCCAAAACCACACCAGACCTACCTAGTATTCTCTCCCTGCTCGTTCTCTTAGTGCTGAGTGCCTTGTTCTTTCACTCCACACTAACAACCATCATTCTCAGGTGTTTCCCTTGAGAAAATTACTCGTTTTGCTGTGAAAGTTCATTTTCTTGCAGGGAGTGAGTTGAATCTTGAGTTCCATTGTTACCAAAAGGAGAAAGGTTCTTGAGAAGTTGTATCAGAAGACCTTGCAGGCAATGTCCATTGGAGTGGGTCACGCCTGACCCTTTCCAGTTATTCATAGACCCCAGTCTCACTACCCTCTTACATGTTGAAAGCCCTTAAGAAGTTAGTGTGAGGTGTTTGGAGAAAACAACAGTCTTAAATTGAGGAAAATAATAAGTTTGAAAATAAATGGGTAAAATGGTAATTTTTCTTAAAGTGGAATATTTTTATGAAATAAAGATGTTGAAAAAGGTGTTACAAAAATTGGTCCTAAGTGAATATGATTTTTGGAATAAAACCAAAGTTAAAGTGTAAAGGACATGAAATGATAATTTAAAAGTGTAACGCATTAAAAGTTAAAAAGGAAAGAAACCTCGGGTTTGGCTTTGGACGTGTCAAAAATTAAAGAAAGAATAATGTGAATATTTGGAAAATGTTAAGACACATTAAAAGGAAATCAGATGACATTGGGATAATTAAGGAGGGCCCGGTTCCCGAGGGTGAAAGACCCAAAATAACTGGCTAGAGAATATGGTGGCATCATCGGGGATGTGGAGCTCATTAATCTACCAAGTTATCGGAAGATTCCTAGGAAACGATTAAGGAATAAGGAACATATCAAGAAATGGGTTGTGTGGTGAAGATGTGTTAAGTCAACCTAACTTGAATGAATTAATAAATGTTCCAGTAAAGGTAAAGTGGACGTGTAAATGTTAAATTGATTAATGTCCATAAGGTAAAGAAAAAGGGTAAAGTAAGTGAGTAAATGGGTGGTTAAGCAACCTAAGAGGTTTAACCCATAATTAACACAAGGGTGTGTTTTGAAGGGGTTTTCAAAGGATGAATGAGTATTTTATAACACGATGTTCGCGTGCAATGAAATGACGATTTTCAATGAGAATATTAATGTGGAATGGTTCAAATAAAAAGGGTAATTCTGGTAAAGAAATGGATTTCGGTCAAACCAAGTGGAGTGTTTCAAATATTTAACCGTGTGTGTTAAATAAGGAAATGAATGACAATTGAAAAAAAGGAAGTCTTTTACCAGACTAGGGTGAATTAATATGGATAAATAAGGTTTTCAAAAGTAAATTTGTTTCATGCATTAAGTTATATATGTGTATATATATGTTTATATAAGTATACATGTTAGTTGCATGTGCACGTAGGCATAACATGTAAGAGTCTTTAATCTACCATTCGATTCTATACAACATTTGGTATCTTTCCCGCTGAGCATTCAGCTCACTCCGTCATTTTTTATGGCAGGTTGGGTGTGGTTTCATATTTTGACAGTGTTATGCTGGTAAGTACTCTCTTTTATATCACATTAGTAGCTCTGAATGCTTGGACTCTAGGGTGCTCCCGCTCCCCATAGGTCCCTCACATAGTTTGATTTGAAATCGTAATTGCATGCTAAGCAAGTGAAACGTTAATTAAAAATAAAAATGGAATAACAACATTATATTGGTTGTTCATTGCACATCACACCTAATGCTCACGTCGGATTGGGTTGACTACGGGTAAGCCACATATCTGGGTCAGGGCGCTACATCCCCAAAATTAGCGACCAATCTATTTAAATCACTTTACACTGATATACTACATCATTCTTAAGGTCTCACATTAGCGACGATATACAAAACCTATTTTGATCCTGCTAAAAATACTTTAATAAGATGAGCCTATACACCACTGACCCTATTAACTTCATACCAAGGAAAGACCTTTACATCCCTAGGTTCCAAATCCCCTTTTTGCCAATCAACATAACTCCCTTTATGTGAGACATCCGTAATAACACCTAACCACAAATGCTGGAATTCAAAAACTCCGGTTCGTGATGATGTAACTCTTACGATGTTCCCGAACTACATGAAATAATTTATGATTATCTCAATCCATTATGCCGATGTACATTCAATCATGTTCGGCCAACAAAACTTATTATCCCCTACCTCTAACCAACTAGAGAGTGGACGACAAGGTTTTTCACACGAAGCCTCAAACGGAGACTTACAAATAATAGAATGGTATGAGTTATTACACACAATTCTACCAATTCCAATTACTCCTCCCAATTACCTTAACATCCAGAATACACATCCCTCGCGTTCTCTAACATTTTAGTCAGCTCCCCCATCTACTACTCGGTCTATAGGTGACACGTATTGCTCAATATACAATACCAGTTCCATATCGGTTAACCAATTCCATTAGCACAATTTTTGACCTTTTTTATGATGTTGGTAACCCAACAATGAACTCTATTAGTATGTCTATCCATTATGTCACCGGTATCACCAATTTTTGAAAAATTCTAGTTGATCGCCTCAGACCAGCCTTTCCCCATCTAGAGTGGTGCACTCGAAGACAACTTTGCCACGTCTCACTCCAAACTTATCTACACACTGTACATTCCACATTATATGGTACCTTTTACTCCCCTTCTTGGGGTATGCCAAAACCCGTGACCCATGTGTCGGATCCAAAACTGCGAACTTCTTGGGTCCATTTCACCTGGTAAAAATCAACATCCTATTTATGATCAAGCCACCCTCAGAATTTTACTGTGCTCAACTATGCGGGTGACAACCCGAATATAATTATGATAAATCATGTTTAAATCAAGCTTACCTTATGGGATGGGGATAATGTGTTATTGGTGTATATAATGTTAAGTTATTATGTTTAGTCTAATCGTACCTTCATAACAATATAATTATGATAAATCATGTTTAAATCATGCTTACCTTATGGATTGGGGATAATGTATTATTTGTGTATATAATGTTAAGTTATTATGTTTAGTCTAATCCTACCTTCATAACTAATAAGATATCGAATTAGTTACAAACACAAAATTTTGAAGTTTTCAGTAGGAATGTTCAAGTTGGAGACTAGTTTTGACCATCATAATATAACAATTGACTTGAGGTGAAAACTTAATAGTTGTATATATGTGAGTTAGGTTTGTACCACAACAAAAAGTGCATTGAATGGATATTCGAGTGAAAATAAATTGTCTTTTTACGAACATGCTGTAAAGTAGTCATTTAGCTTTAAATGATATTTTGCCTTATATGGTGACACATGTCATATTTTGGTTGGACCAAGGGGAGATGCCCTGAGGTCGAATTAAAGATCTTAAAATATCCCTTATTATTAATATACATAATAATTTTAAGTGGGTTGAGGTTCCCATGAAAGAAAGAGAGGTTAGGGTGAATTAATGAAGGATTAAGGAAGATAATCGGGAAATAAACAAGCTTATGTATCCAAGGGTGCTTAGGTAAGATTTAACCTGTAAATTTCATTCTTTGCATGATAGATGTTGTTTTATATGATATTAAAGATCATATTTGGGGACAAGGGGATACGTTTTGTTGTATGTATATGGGTATGTGTAGGTTATATGTGTGAAGCATGTTGAATTCATACAACTAAGGGAGAAATCATTATGTTAATCAAACGGGTGTATCTTTGTGAATACACAATGGAATCGATTAATTCAAGTTGTATATGAAACTACACTTATATATACCTATTATATCCAAAAAAATATTTAAAAATACTAAGAATTTAATCTCGGGGGCTATTTTGATGTGTAGGTATATAATCTGTCCCGAAAGTGTAAGTATTCATACCAGGTGTTTGACGATTTGCTTGACGTAGAAAATGAATAATAAAAATTATGAAACTTTAATTTTTGTATTATTAAATACATTTATTGAAATTGGGTGGAATATCATGGAAAGTTATGATATAGAAAAATTATGAAAATTCTTAGCAGTTGACTAAATGATAGAGGAGCCTATAGGGCCGATTTGTTTTGTAATAAAGAAATAGGAATATCTTGCTCTAGGAAGCTTGAAATGATGTGTCATCTTTTGTATTGGGAACCTAATATGATAAGAATTTTATTTCCAAGAATGAATTAAACTATGTTTGTACTATGAATTGCATATGTTAAATATCTTAACATGAAATTGGATGAGACTTCATTTATGATAAATGATTTGAATGGGATCATATGGTGCTCATGAATTGAATTACGTTTAAGTGATTATTTAGATTGGTAATATTCTCATGATGAGACTAATATTGTAAGAATGATATAAAAGAAAGGATAACCGGTTGAACAACTGCCAGACAAAGGCAAGGGGAAAACCCATCAAGTGGCCAAGGTGAGTGTACTCACTGGTAAGATGCATTTATACATGGCTATGGATAATCTCATAATATTACTCACTGGTAAGATGTATTTATGTATGGTTATGTATATTATCATAATGTTATGAATATTAAACTGTTCATTTAAGTTTACCAAAATGGGAGGTTACTCCCTGACCTGGAATGGGGGAGAATTGTCTATTACAAACAGGATATGTGAATCATGATTTTGATAAGTTGGTCATTCTTTATGAATGAGTCAGATAAGTATATAATTGGTCATTCTTTATGAATGAGCTGGATAAGTATATAATTGGTCATTCTTTATGAAAAAACCGGATAAGTATGCATATATCATCACGGGGATATGATTTATTGCATTTAATTTTATGCAATAGTGTAGTAGTGATGCATTTGCTGAGCTATTTGGCTCATGGTTCCTATGTTTATGTTTTTCAGGTATTGTGATATCACTGCCAAATTTAGGAGGTCAGTGGGGTTAGCAAGGGAGGCATAAAACCATGATTCTGGTCAAACGTAAAAGGGGTAATTTAAGCCTACTTATCTTTTCAGTAAGTTTGAATAAACATAATTACCTCAAAAATTATGAAAAGTTTTAGTTTTATTGATTCAGGTTAATAATTGAAAAAGGGTACTCGTGTTTATGATTTGGTTAAGGTAATTATGATTTGAATCACTTTGACTTTTAAACTTAATTAAAAGTAACTGGGTTCGGGTGTGTCAACTTTGATACCAATGCTTAGGTTTTAGAGGTTTTGGGGTGAGGAGCTCCTAGATTTGGCAGTGGAAGTAGAAATTATTTTAAGTCATAATTAAATTGGCTTAATTGAGTAACATATGTTAGTTATACATATATATTTTTTTACGGGATATGAAATGCAAGGATCTTGCAAGAAGGGAAATGAGATGTTAAGGTTCATTCGGGGATGACAGCAAATACAAGTATTTTAATATGAATCATTGCATTATTTTATTTGTGGTATGGACAAACATGTCATTGAAGGAAATTTTTTAAAGACAAACCGTGGTATACAAAAACTGTGAAGTATTGTAATTGATCTCTTCTTAGACAGGTGTATGTGGACTTAAGTTGTGTCACTTATTAAAACATGGTTTGTTGTGTGCCCCATTGATGTGGGAGAGTGAGGTATGAGAACCCATATTCCATTAAAGGATGAGATGTGAGGAGAATTTCTATCATATGATTATGATGAGACTTAAATTATTAGAGTGTGAATAAAATGAAGATTCACATGGTAAAGGTGAAGTGAGAAGATTAATAATTGTATATGTTTAATTTTAATATGTGAAATGGTATGAAATTCAATTATTAGTCAATATATCATAATTTATCCAAATATGGGTTCATACTGAATTATGATATAAGTAGAAGAAAAGAGTAATAACATTTGAGATGCACTTCTTTAGTAGTATGAGTATATGTAGTTGATATTAACCTTGTGATGTTTTGAAATGCTTATATGAATAGTAAAGTTGAGACGAGGTGTTAAAGAGTTGGAAGTTTACAAATATTGAGGAGCGCTTTTAAGAGTATGTGTTATGTATGATTATGGAAAAGATGATAATGGGGTTGAAATATCGACAACTGGTTTGGATTGATAATGAGTTGTATTTGTCATTGTACGTACGTGTTATCGCTAAGAGTATGACATATAATGAATATGATTGACATTACACGGGGTTGCCAAGACGTATGTGTGAGGATAATGTGCTATATAAGATACCATAATCTAATATATTAAGGCATTTGTACAGGTTATTTGAAAGAAACATGGCATATAATAGTTAGAGAAGTATTACGGGGTTGGTAAGTATGGTTAGAGTTTTAAGTGGTGATGGTACGTTTACCATCCATGTTACCAAATGGGTATGATGAGTGTATTAATGATATTTGATAAGACTATCATGATAATAAGTATTGGGATAAGATTATGATTATAAAGTTATTGTGTTGGATAAATGACTTGCTAAGGTCATTGTATGTTTAGTTAAACAACAATCAAATGATACTAAAAAAGGGAATACCGTGAGAAGTTAGATTGAGTTCATAGTGCATGACTGCATAATATACGTGAAGATGAAATCTTGGTTAAGAATAAACATTTAGTGAATGATTGTTCAGTTTCGATATATGAATAGTAGTGAGGCTATATTTAAATTAAGAAATTGTAAGGATGATATCTAACATACGATTAACTTCAAAAATGATACGGAAAGTAGTTAAAGTCAAACACATGTATTTGGTGCTGGATGGAAGATGGAAATATGATGTGTAATAAGCTAGATTGGTAATATGATAATTGCGATTTGAAACATTACACGATGATAAGGAAAGACTATAGGAATGAAGGGAGAAATGTAAATAATAATACTAGGTTTGTTAAGAATGTTCAGTCATTGTGAAAATATGCTAATACAACTGATAATTTATTATATATGAATTTTGACATACATATATAAAGGTATGAAGTAATATGGGTGTTGAGAATTGGTTTTCAACGATAAAAAATTATTAATTGATTATCCTTACATGTAAATGATAAACAAACTGAAGATATTATGAAAGAATATTTTTCGTAGATCGAGGAACCAGTGGAAATTATTGATCGAAAGGAGCAAGTATTAAGGAATAATGTTAGTACTGTAGTTATAGTGTTGTGTAGGGTCCATGAAATTAAACAAGCAACTTGGGAAAGGGAATGAAGCATGAGGAAATAGTATCCGCAATCGTTTGGTAACTTAAATTAATACTAAATTCCGGGGACAAAATTTTCTAAGGAGGGAAAGTTGTGACAACCCGGATATAATTATGATAAATCATGTTTAAATCATGCGTACCTTATGGGATGGGGATAATGTGTTATTGGTGTATATAATGTTAAGTTATTATGTTTAGTCTAATCTTACCTTCATAATTATGATAAATCATGTTTAAATCATTCTTACCTTATGGGATGGGGATAATGTGTTATTGGTGTATATAATATTAAGTTATTATGTTTAGTGTAATCCTACCTTCATAAATCATGAGATATCGAATTAGTTACAAACACAATTTTTTTAAGTTTTCGGTAGGAATGTTCAAGTTGGAGACTAGTTTTGACCATTATAATATAACAATTGACTTGAGGTGAAAAATAGATAGTTGTATATGTGAGAGTTAGGTTTGTAACACAATAAAAAGTGCATCAAATGGACATTCGAGTGAAAAGAAATCGTGTTTTTACGAACATGGGGTAAAGTAGTCATTTAGCTTTAAATGATATTTTGGATTTCATGGCGCCATATGTCATATTTTGGTTGGACCAAGGGGATATGCCCTTATGCCGACTTAAAGACCTTAAAATCTCCCTTATTCTTCATCTACATCAGAATTGTAAGTGGGTTGAGGTTCCCATGAAAGAAAGAGAGGTTAGGGTGAATTAGTGAAGGATTAAGGAAGATAATCGAGAAATAAACAAGCTTATGTATCCAAGGGTGCTTAGGTAAGATTTAACTTGTAAATTTCATTCTTTACATGATATATGTTGTTTTATATGATATTAAATATCATATTTGGGGACAAGGGGATACATTTTATTGTATGTATGTGGGTATGTGTAGGTTCTATGTGTGAAGCATGTTGAATTCATACAACTAAGGGCGAAATCATTATGTTAATCAAACCGGTGTATCTTTGTGAATACACAATGGCATCAATTAATTAAAGTTGGATATGAAACTACACTTATATATACCTATTATACCCGAAAATTATGAAAAAATTCCAAGAATTGAATCTTGGGGGATAGTTTGAAGTGTAGGTATAGAATTTTCCCCGAAAGTGTAAGTATGCATACCAGGTGTTTGACGATTTGCTTGACATAGAAAATGAACTATAAAATTATGAAACTAAAGTTATGATATAGAAAAATTGTGAAAATTATTTGAAGTTGACTAAACGATAGAGGAGCCTACGGGGCCGATTTGTATTGTAATAAAGAAATGGGCATATCTTGCTCTAGGAAACTTGAAATGATGTGTCGTCTTTTGTATTGGGAACCTAATATGATAAGAATTGGATTTCCAAGAATGAATTAAAATATGTTTGGACTATTAATTGGATGTGTTAAATATCTTAACATGAAATTGGATGAGACTTCATTTATGATAAATGATTTGAATGGGATCATATGATGCTCATGAATTGAATTACACTTAAGTGATTATTTGGATTGGTAATATTCATATGATGAAACTAATATTGTAAGAATGATAGTAAGGTAAGGATAAATGGTTAAACAACTGCCAGACAAAGGCAAGGGGAAAACCCATTAAGTGGCCAAGGTGAGTGTACTGACTTGTAAGATACATTTATACATTGATATGGATAAGATCATAATATTACTCACTGGTAAGATGTATTTATATATGGTTATGGATATGATCATAATGTTATGAATTTTAAACTATTCATTTTGGTTTACCGAAATGGGAGGTTAATCCCTGACCCGGAATGGGGGAGAATTATCTATTAGAGACAAGATATGTGAATCATGATTCAGATAAGTTGGTCATTCTTTATGAATGAGATGAATAATTATATAATTGGTCATTCTTTATGAATGAGTCGAATAAGTATATAATTGCTCATTCTTTATGAATGAGCAGAATAAGTATATAATTGGTCATTCTTTATGAATGAGCCAAATAAGTATGCATATATCATCACGGGGATATGGTTTATTGCATTTAATTTTATGCAATAGTGTAGTAGTGATGCATTTGCTGAGCTATTTGGCTCATGGTTCCTATGTTTATATTTTTCAGGTATTTTTGATATCACTGCCAAATTTAGGAGGTCGGTATGGTTAGAAAGGGAGGCATAAAACCATGATTCTGGTCAAACGTAAAAGGGGTAATTTAAGCCTACTTATCTTTTCAGTAATTTTGAATAAGCATAATTACCTCAAAAATTGTGAAAAGTTTTAATTATATTGATTCATGTTAATAACTGAAAAAAGGATACTCGTGTTTATGGTTTGGTTAAGGTAATTATGATTTGACTCACTTTGACTTTTAAACTTAATTATAAGTAACTGGGTTGGGGTGTGTCACTGCACTACTTCCCTAAAACTGTTGGATCCTCTCTTTGTAAGAGAGATATTCTTCAAATATGTCTCCATGATATTTCAACGCCTCTTGGGTGTGATAGTTCCCCTTGCTGTACACATATCTGGACTATCTTCCTCCTCGAATGAAGTTCAATACATCTTACTAGTAGTGTAAAATTTCCCCAGTGCTTCCTGCCCAACATTACCCCAGCTCCACTGGCCTTATATCGCATAATAGCTCTTAGATCCAAGTGTTTTCTACACGTATAAAATAATTAAAGTTAAAAAATGATGCCCTAATACCCATCAATGTCTCCTAAGTCCTGATGCACATAACTAGGGCACCCAAAATCTTGTTCCCAGATGTACAAGTCTAATCGTCCATTCCTACATCTCTAAATGAGTCATATAATAAAGCACTTGCACTATCAATAAGTCCCCAACACTATATCAATAACGATATAAATCTCTCCACTCGATGGTAAGCCTGACATCCCCTGAATTACATAAGTAAAGTCCCTACGCACCAGGATCAAATATAATGAGACAACTCTACTGTATAAAGTCTCCTTTATGATATCATATATATGCGGCTCAACCCTCTCTCAAGTGATTCATTGTAAAAACAACACATCCTACCCTGGAACAGTGAATACGATAGCCTTACCATAACAATCCACTATTGCTCAGACCGTCGCTAATCAATCCATACCCAGGATAGCATCATAATTGAATATAATATCTCTCTAAAATGAGTAGATCTAAAAAAATATCCTCCCAATGTCCGTACCCTCTTCCCCCCCAGATGGAACCAAAGAAGGGCCCACTACCCAATGGTAAATATATACACACACAATAACAATACTAATGATACATCCACTCAACCCATCTCGCGCTCGAATCTAGTGTTAACAAAATACTGTGACGTATTCGTGTCATATAAAACTTACCCTATTTACCCATGGATGAAACTCATACTTTTAATTGCCAATATCAATGGCTGTTTAAATGATTCTTGGAAAAATACTAACTTCTGAATTAAACCAAGTTCTCCTTCGTATCCGCCTCATCGGGCACAAAGTTTGCTAAACGAGTAAACTCTTCCTTGTACTCGACCACCTTCCGGCCCTTCTGTGATAAGTCTAGAAACTTCCTTAGCATCTCTGTTTAAATAATGGATGGAAAGAACTTGTGATCGAACCAAACCCTAAATTTCTCGATATTTTATGGTATCTCTCTGCTCAGATATGGTGAATGACTCCCACCACTTCAATGATGGTTTGACGATCTTAAAAGTTTCCAAAATTTATTTCTGATTGTCACTGCACTCCACTATACGTAAATTCCTGTGGATGTTATCCTTGCATTGGCTATCTAATACCACATCCGAATTTCCTAAAACTCCTCCAGATGGCCCTTTTGAAAGGCCCCTCTGACTCTCTCCCATACTGTATGAACTGGGTGAGTCTGAATTGATGCCACCGTATACTATGGCGATGCTGAGGAGAACTATTGGACCCTAGTGATCATTGTAACATTACTTGACTGAGCAACATGAGTGGTGACCTTTGCTATTGTCACAGTCCCCTAAATAATTTTTGGCTCCATCTAAGCCTCTCCTGCTTTGATCCTCCTAACGGCCCTCGCTGGTCGTCTTCTACTGTTCGACATATGAAACCTAATCGAACTCTTACAATATTCACTTTAATTATTCACAATAACAATATAACATAATGCACAATATGAATCAATAGTCCTAAGCATAGGGCTCTATATCAAATAAAAAGCAATGCTGAAAACGTAGTAAGTCTGCACAGATCCCAGACACTATAACCTGATGCATTAATACCATCTGTGGCACCCTTCCCATTCTATTAATGGTTGATCAGTCTTTTATTAGAATAAAATAGGAATATCATGTGGTTGATTCTTAGCATCCCTGTCGAAAACATTTTAATTACTAATACCTATTAGTCCCGGAGTCAATTTTAACTTTTTTACAAAAAAATTCCATTCACATAACCAGCCATGAAAATATTAAAACTCACACTCACTAGCATATATAAATTAACTGATAACTCTCAGTAAAAATCATAATACAATAATCCAACTAACTAAAAGGAAAGCATCTGAATAAAATAAATACCAACTAAATGGGCAACATGCTTGGAATAACTATGAAGTAGCTTCTATCTAGATCTCAAGGATAAAAGCGTCTAATCCATCCCTGCAGGCATCCACAACTGCTGTAGCATTGTCAGACTAGAAGGATGGTTAAGCCTGGCATCCCTGTGGTTGATCACCTAAAAGTTTTGAAAATATTTTGACACGGTTCAGAGCCCCAAACCTTTTGAAAATATTTTGCAAGTGTTTAAAATACATTAATAAATATGGTCAGAATTTTTTCATATTTAAACGGGTGTCGCACTATCATGAGATATCCTTTGCCCTTCATCTATAGTTCACACCTAACGAATGTATTTTAAACACCCTAGTTATGCTACCCAACCTAACTAGTACCTCAACACTAATCTTAGTCCCATACGCTACCCTGTATCATGTACATACTTTAGTTTAAATTCTCAATTAGCTTTCACATTCGCTTTATAATTATAATCCTCATTTATAATTTATCATTTCACATCACATTACTTTATTCTAGTTATTAATTCAACATTTACACCTTAGTGTCATATACCAGTATATATTTTCTTCACACTTATATACGTATTTACACATAGAATCTCCGAGTTGTCCTCTCGGATTCATACAAATTTAGTGTTCATAATATCCTTTAATTCTCCCATACACACACACACACACACACACACACACACACACACACACACAGATATATATGTATATACAAACCACATAAAATATACATACATATATATATCGCTCACTATATATGTATAACTACAATCCTCAGAGCATTACCTCGTGGATGCTTTCTGTAATATGCTATTAGGCACTAGGGATACACATCTCAACCTGGGCCATCGAATCAGAATCACACCACCGAACCCAAATCCTAGCATAAACCGGAGGCGGTCATAGTCATACATCCACGGGTCATAACCATACCACATTACCCCACCAGACTCAAAACTCACATAGGGTGGTCGTGCGACAAACCTATAATTTGGGAGCCAATACTACACCTACTGGTATTGTCGAGGATAGACCACCCACTGTACGAAACCTCCACCAATAGCCTCTACTAGAGTAGGTTTGTTTCACATATATCAATCACTTACAGATATATTCATACATATATATACTATCTCTATACCCGTACATATATAAATTAAAAATCGGCTAACCTTACATGTCACTCGTACACTAGCCTATATTATCTGAGTCTAAATTCGACTCCCATATCCATAAGTAGTCATTTAATTATTTTTATATCACTATTATATATGATTCTGGACACTAAGCCTATCTTAGTCCAACTCGTGCCCCAATTCCATCCACAATTCCCATTCGAATCCATAAATATATTTTCGAGTGTCGTTCATCCTAAACACTCCTAAATCCATATCCCAATTTTATTTCTAACTAACCCAAGGTAATAACGTAGACACCATATTCTACGACCCCCTAAGTCTCTCCTTAGGTCCCTAGCACCTCTTTATTTCACTACAAACCCTAGGTTGCACTCTGAGTACCGGTCTAAAGGTCATCGAGCGCTTTTGAGCTCTGATTTGACTCCGATCAACTCTACCGTCAGAGCTAAAGCTCTTTTAATCTTTAAAGGTCACTGAAAAAGATTTCCAACGGTCTGCCCCGTGCACGAAAAGGCATAACTGTTCAAACGAATGATTAGTTTTCCCCCCAAAAATCGATTCAGAGGCCATCAGGAGCTCCCGGGCTCCGTTTGACATAAATCAAATCTTCAGCTCAAATGAGATTGAATGAATATCTGAAGGTCACTGAATACCCTTTCTAATAGTCCACCCTGCGCGCGATTCTAACTTACGGCACGGACAAACGTTCCATTTTACTTCGAGAGGTCACCGGGCGCTTCTAGGCCCCGGTTGACCAAGGTGAACTGTTCAAAGCAAGAAAAAATCTTTGGAATATCGAAGTAAATCTCCTAAACTTTCCAACGGTCCACCCCATGCACAATTTTGACCTACCATGCGGATGAACGATTCATTCAAAGGAACGACGTGCGCTTCTGAGCCATATTTGATCAAAAGTCAACTCTTGGACTCTGGTGCGCCCCAAAGGACTCTTAAAGGTCTTTGAATTACCTTTCTAACGATATCCCCGTGTGGTATTCGGGTCAACAAATTACATTCTACGATCATTTTTCCAGGAAAATCAGCATGAGACTGCCAATTGGCAGGTCTATATTCTTGCCTATCGGCAGTGTGTTTAGGGTCACTGCCTATTGGAATGATAAGGACTGTGCCGATCAATAACCCCCTAACACTATAAAAGTGTGGCATGACCTCACTACCAGACACCAACAACTCATATCCATATCCCTCAGCATCAGTGATCTCAGCAAAATTCTCTCGAAATCAGCTAAGTACCTTCATGTGAAGTTCCATTCAAGTTTAAATTCCCATTATTTTCATACCCAATCTAGTAAATAACATTCTGTCTCATCCAATATCCATCTTACATTCAAGGGAGTTCACATAAGCTCAAAGATCAAGCTTCAAATAAGGTCCAATCCCTCCCCTTTCTCTTTAAATTCTTTATTTTGCATAAATTTCATTAGATCCATAATTTAGTTCTCACTTTAGTTCATATCAATATCTACATTTTTAATAGTATATTGCACATACTTTTACTTTTTATTAAAAAAACCAAAACAAACAAAAAAGGGTTATGCATATGCATTCCGAACGGGATTATCCATCACAGTTTTTCAAAACTAAAAATACAATTTTCCACACACACACATTTAATAAAATATCGTTCAGATCTATGGGATAAACCCCACCCCCATGCTGCATCCGAACTACGTGGACTTTGATGCCTTTATGGGTTATGTAGGCATTTCGAATTAACATATAAGACTCAGGTCCAATTTTTTTTAACTTTTCTAAATCATTATCATATTCTTGCATTAATATACATATGATGTTCGTTAGCATTTCATCCAACACATATTGTCATTTTATAATAACGATCAATATCGCAATAAATCCACAAATCATATTTTCTACATATATTATTTTGGGTACATTCCTAGGGATGACCTCACTCTACCTTTCCCATGGTGTGAGTTGAATGATTTCGATCTCCATTATATATACACGCACACACACTTCATGGAGAAATAAAGGGAAATAACAACACTAGCCCGGGAGAGATCGAAAGGGCAGGATGGGTGCCTAACACCTTTCAATTACGTAACTTAGCCCCAGATCCCTCGAACTATTGGTTTTGTATGCATCAGTTTGTCTTTGATTCCGTCCTCTCGAGGCGACATCATGTTCTTTTATCTGTTTTGAGTAAAATAGACTGGCGACTCTATCTCCTTACATTTACCCCACACCGACGATGGCCGAAGAGTCCCTGAGCGGGACGCAAGACCTCTTCAAGCCTCCTCAAGGCTTCGGATAGGTATAGACACATTGGCGACTACGCTGGGGATTTTTTCGTAAGAGTGATAGACTCTATCTGTAAGAGTGTTTTGTTTTCTTGTGTGCTATGCACCTACCTGTATGTACCCTTTCTCCCCTCCATTATTTCTTTAACATATACCTCATACTTGTATCACTACTCACTCACACACTTGTAGAAATTCTCCATGTACACTTCACACCACATGAACCTAGGATCACTTATATCCCCATATTACACACACCACTTAGTAATCCATGCCTAGGTGTCACTAACATACACCTCCACTTATCACACTTGTATATATCCATGCTCACTCACACTTACACCACTTGTAATTGATCCATGCTTAGGTTCACTACTACACACTCACTTGTAGATATTTACACACCACTCACTCTCACATATCCATGCTTAGTGTAAATTTACTTACTTGTACATCACCCTCTGCTTGGATTGATGCTCATCAATAAATATACTCTCTCCATAAGATACTAATCAAGAATCATGCATGTTACACACTACATCACCAAAGAGCATTGCTATTAACCAAGTTTTGTCTCATAACTTGGGAGTCATTTCGTGATGGGTGCTGGTCCGACAGAGCGCAGTTAGCCTAAGCGATATGACTCTCACCTTCCATTGTCCAAGTAGCTTTGACGTATATTGAACGGTTCTCCCACATAGTACCGCTTGATCAAATTTATGACAGGAGGTATATTGTAGGGAACTCGTTCACGTATAACTAATATATCGAATTCGCTCTCACATGTACTATCCCCACAAGGTATATAGTGAGGCCATTCACATACACTCATGTATATGTCCACATATACCGATTGCCCTCAAAAGAAAGATGTATATCGTGGAAGTCATGCCAAAAGGGGAACACCTTCCAATTAACCCAACAACTGCATACCCGCATATAGGTGTCAAACCTAGGGCACATACATTTAGTTTGTCGGTTTCAACCCGAAACTTTGTCGAAATTTTGGGTTAGCACGCCGCCCATATTTTTGCGCAATTTTTAAAATAGGACCCTGCCCATGAGCCTGGTAACAAGTCCAACCATAGTTTTTTCTTAGTTTTCAAACCCAATTTTCCCAGGTTCTGGTCCCATCCGACATTTCTCTTTTTGTATTTTGTCAAACCTAATAAGTGAGAACCTAATAAACATAATATTAATCATGCTAAGACCCGTCTCTCATTTTTTCCTTATTTCATTTCCAAAAGTGTCCAAAAATATTTTTCCTCTTTTATCAAAAATACCAAAAATAGTCCCCTCCCTTTACCCAAAAAAAAAACATTTTGTCCTTATCTTTTCCAAAAATATCAAAAATATTAATTTTTCTCCTTCTCAGGTCGACTGCATACCCTTGGTCTGGCTCCCTATTGGCTTCGATCTTCAGTTGAACTTTCCCGAAGCTCCGTCAATTCCCTCACTTCCTCCGAGTCCAAAATACATCCACTTTCCATGGATAATACAGACCAAAAGCCGAATGTGCAGCCATATTTGATGACGGTCCTAGCCTAGCTTACTGCCAAGATTGACAACCTTTAAATTGAAGTTCATGAGATGTAATGAAATCGGGTCCCTATTCCCAAAGTGCCCGAGGTCCTCTTCCCTCACGGCATTGGTCCGCTAGCACTTGAGCCTATTTAGGTTCTTGAGGAGTAACAGAACACTCCACGTGCTCCTCCTGCTAATGGACCGTCGCTAGCCTAACTTCCTATGTGGAATCTTTCCCAGCTAGGGGCAAACTTACCCGTGGCCATTGATCCAAATGAGGAAGAGTTAAACAAGGTCAAGGAAGACCTTAAGATGCTGACCAAGAGATACGAACAATCACACTCTCTGGGAATTACATGGACTACACCCACATGTGTCCATATCCTAAAGCCAGGTTACCGAAAAAGTTCAATATGCTCAACATTAAGAAATTTAGGTGTAGTGGACCTCCAATTGTTCATCTCTGTAGTTATCATCGAGCCATAACTCCCCTAGGAGCCTCCGAGCAAATACTGGCCCAAATTTTCCAACAAACCTTGAAGGATAGCGCTCTTCGTTGGTTCTTATCTCTTGAAGAGTCCAGAATCTGTAGTTGGCAAGATATTGCCCACGAGTTCCTATCATAGGACAAGTAAAATGAGGAGTTAGAGGTTACCCACTATGATTTAGAGTTGCTCAAGAAGAATCCTGGGGAGTCAGTCAGTAACTTCATATCAAGGTGGAGAGAAAAATCATCCACCATAACCAACTGGCCTTCCGAAGAGGAGCAAGACAACATTGTGAAGAAGAATATCTTACTCCATGTCCAAGAAAAAATGGGAGGATAATACTACCCTCATTTTCGAGCCCTCCGAGAAGCAAGAGTGGAGATCGAAGAAGGCCTTGCCAAAACATAAGTTGAACCAAAAAAAGCATCTAGACAATTCACTCCTAGAAAGTTTGAAAAGCCAGTCAGTACCAGCGTTTCAACCATCAATAACATCTCTCAGCCTGCCACTTCATGGGCACTAGAAAGCCTCCCTAACCCAGTCTGGAAGGAATACATCGAGCTTCATGATCCTCTCTCCTAAGTTTACCAGGCCCTTTTGAGCCGAAACCTTATCAAATCATTGGATCCTCGTCCATTACCAAACCCACTTCCTAAAAATTTCAAGCCAGATGCCCATTGTGACTTTCACCAAATTGTTGGCCATACCACTGTCCAGTGCTTCCACCTTCGAAATGTGACCCAAGTCCTGATTGACCGGGGTGTCATAGCCCCACTAGACAATCCTAAACCAAACACTACTCATAATCCTCTCCCCAATCATACAAATGCCATCTTCCTAGAAGAAAACCTAGAATTTGACTCATCTACTCAGATCATACCAAGAAAGTCACCGATCATACCCATATACTCTCTTAAAACTCTCCAAACATGCCCATATTTCCTCCTACACACTAACAACTTCGTTAATCAGGCTCTATCACTCCTTACTAGAGCATGCATCGCTATCTGCACCCATTTTGGACGTAAAGATATGGAATTGATAGAAGTGTTGAACCAACTCCTAGAGTTTGGGCTAAAATTTCCCCTTAAATGACCGTCGACAGTTAGAGATTCAATGTGTTGTTCTTAGAAGATTGAAAATGGGTCCAAGAGTCAGACAATTAGATGGTACCGATCGATGAAGTCTGTTTAGAAGATATGGTCCAGATCATGGTGGATTTATGCCAACAGACCGATAATATTTGTAGTATATTCTAGTTACTCAATGATCTGAAAATACAAGGGTACCTAGTCCCTTCGCTTTTACATCTCCCCACTAGATGGGAGGATTTATACGAAGAGGCTGTTGAAATTGTGGACTGCATTGACATTTCATGGAATGATGATATCATTATCACCGGAGGGGGGATGACTTTTTTGATTCAGAGAAGGTTAGTTTGATAGTCCCCATGTGTGGGATGATATCATTTGAAGAGCTACTAAGATAAATCAACAAGGTGGTTGTCGACGAAGAAATAGGTTTTTTATTTTCCCCCTCTTTTAAGAACCATATGACTAGGTCAGGAAGGCATTACCAAAGCCCAAGCCTACTACCATCAACAAGCAGCAAAGGAAAAGGCATTGAGAATATTCCTATGCCCGACATGACCCATGAGGAGAGAAAGATCCTCTATTAGTTAAAGAAAACCCAAGAAAACATCACTCTATGGGGATTTTTTTATGTCTTCCCAGCTACACCTAAATGCCCTGATCAACCTACTCACATGACCCACAGTTCCTCCTTCTACCACACTAGAAGAAGTAGTGAATCTAGTCAAATCCCTGAACTCCACTAGAATGCTCTCCTTCTCTGAACAAGAAATACCCAAGATTGTACTAAACCACAATTATGCTCTTAGTATCTCTGTCGAGGTCATGGGGAAAACTATCCCTCTCTCTTGTCGATAATGGTCCAGCTCTTAATGTTTGCCCGTTGAGGACCCTCCCTAAATTGTTTGGGATTGAAATGAGAGACCTTGATCCAACCTCTACTGTTGTACGTGCCTATGATAATACCCGTCGAGAGGTAATGGGATCTATAAAGCTTGTAATAGGGGCTAGCCCCATAAATATAATTTTTGAATTCCAAGTCATCGATATCCCAGACTATTTTAATTTTCTGCTCAGATGACCGTAGATCCATAGCATCAAAGGGGCGTCTTCTTCCCTTCATCAGAAACTGAAGTTCTTCGCCAATGGGAAGGTCATCACCATCTTGGGTGACGACAACAATGTTGAGAATGGAAGCACCAATAACCCAGTACTAGAGATATAACACGGGAAAAATGATAAGCTTCTGGTAGGTTTTCAGGTTAAACCACTTTTACTCCCGATAGGGGACGATTTCAAAAAAAGGGTTTGCCCAGAATATAACCCCCATGGAAACATTAATGTAATCCAGATGTTTAAGAACATGCACTTCATGCCCAGACTGGGGCTGAGACTATGATAGCGGGAGATACTGGAACCCATTATGTTGAGGAAGGCCTTTCCTCCCTGTGGCTTGGGCTATCAACCGTCAGAAGAAAAACTCAAAATGATCCGTCAGCCTTAACTAAAAAGAAGGCTAGAAAGTGCCAAAACTGTCTCGAGAGATTTCTTGAATGGAAGATTCATTAGAGAAGGTGAGGATTTCCACTTTTACGTATTTCTAGAAGCATGGTATGATCATGTGGACAATAAGGTGAAACGTGGAATGGAAATGGAAATCTTCTTCCATGACAGCTACTCATGGGCCGAGGGTTCCTGGCATCAAGTGCAACCACTCATTGAGAAGACCATAATTGATACCGAAGATTCTAAGGGAAGTGACTCTGAGGATTATTTCAACTTAAATACACCGGGGATAACACTTTTCATGATCCACTCATAGGCTACATCGTTAGATCCATCCCGTCTGATCAAAGCTGTTGATGCACCCCTCCTCAATTGGCATGCTGCACCTATGCCACCTGCTGATATTCAACCTAGCTCTGATGTTTATCCCTTTCCCCTTCTTCGGTTGTTCCTACTAACTCTGATGTTATCAAAACCTCCTTTGACGAGGTTCTCAATGTTATTTTTCCTATCAATGAAATAAACGAAGATTTTGAGTATCTTATTGTGCCTTACATTAATTATCTTAATTCTAATCAAACCCTTGATGATGATGATTTTGCAAATGAATAATTCTTAACTGATCTACATAAGGTTAATAACAAACAATGAAACCACGTTTAAACTGAAAATAAAACTGTTGTTATTAATCTCGATTCTACTAGCCAATAACTTGAGATTAGGATATGGGCTACCCTTGATGACCATGAGTGCACGTCACTCGAGGAATTACTAAAGGAATTTTTAGATGACTTTGCATGGTCCTACGATGATATTCCCGATATCGAACCTAAGATAGCTCATCATGAGATCTCCACTCTCCCCGAATACAAATTGGTCAAATAAAAACTGCGAAAGCTCCGCACCGAATGATCGTTTAAAGTTAAAGAAGAATTGGTCAAACAGTTGAACGTGGGTTTCATTCGTGTGATAGAATATCCCATATGGCTAGCCAATATTATACTCGTATCAAAATCAAGAGGGAAGGTTCGCATGTGTGTTGACTATCGTGACTTGAATAAGGCCTCTCCAAAGGATGATTACCCACTACCAAATATTGACATGATTGCGGATAACACAACTAATCACACTCTCAAGTCATTCATTGATGGGTTTGCTGGATATAATCAGATCAAGATGCACCTAAATCATCAAGAGAAAGTCATATTCATTACCCCTTGGGGAACCTTTTGCTACATCGTCATGACATTCGGTCTAAAAAATGCAGGGGCTACCTACCAGAGTGTTTCCACAACCATTTTACGTGATCTGATACACAAGGAAGTCGAGGTCTATGTGGATGATATGCTTATCAAGTCCAAGACTAGGGAAGGTCATGTTCCCATTCTTCGGAGGTTCTTCGAGCTACTGCGACGATACCAGATGCTACTTAACCCATAAAAATGTGTCTTCGAAGTTACCAAAGAAAAACTCTTGGATTAATGGTTAGTGAGAAAGGGATAGAAGTAGATCCTCCCAAGCTAAAAGCCATAATCGAGATGCCACCACCCCGGACAAAGAAGGAAATCCAGGATTTCGTTGGAAAATTATAGTATATTAGCCTGTTCGTCATCCAACTAATTTCCATCGGTGAGCCCATCTTCAAACTCCTTCGAAAGGATTTGACCAAAGTTTGGAATGAAGCTTGCCAAGAAGCCTTTAACTGAATAAAGAAATACCTAACCCGACCTCTGGTACTCATGCCACCACAGCATGGTCTTCCCCAACTCCTTTACTTAATCGTAATTTATATTGCAGCTGGGGCTTTGCCATCCTAATACCTTGAAGAAACCCACAAAGAAAGAGCCATCTACTACGTCAGCCGCAAGTTGGCCGAGTACAAAGTTAACTACACATCCTTAGAGAAAGCATGTGTCACCCTTGTCCGGGTCACCCAAAAGTTATGGCATTACACACTCGCCTTTCCCATCAAAATTATATACCGAATGGATCCTATAAAGTAAATAATCAAAAAGGCTTCATTGTCAAGTCAAATTTCCCATTGGTTGTTCATTTTTGTCGAGTTTGATATTGTATATGTCACACAGAAAACCATAAAAGTAAGAGCCATATCTGTTTACCTTGATGACTACCCTAGAAAAGAAGCTGATGTCTGGATTTTTGAATTCCCAAATGAGAATATCCTCTATATATCCGAAGAAGATCTTCGATGGCAAATGTTCTATGATGGAGCTTCCAATAAGAAAGGGTATGGGATTGGGATACTCAAAATTTCCCGTGATGACTCTCACACTCCCATTGCCATCAAGCTAGATTTTACTTTCACCACCAACATGAGTGAATATGAGGCATGCACGATAGGCCTCAAAGTTTCCCTTAAGAAATGAATTCGATACCTCAATGTTTATGGGGACTCGGCTCTCATTATCGGTCAAGTAGTCAGAAGATGGAAAGTTAAGGATGAGAAACTCTTACCCTTCCACACGCACTTAGAAGAGCTAACTTCCCAATTCTAAGAAATCACCTTCCATTATTGTGACACCCCGCCTAATTAAACCCCGGGTGATCAGTCCTAAATCAAATTAGAACAGGTTTCTAAATTGGTTCATTCTTAGCATCATTGTAGAAAACTTTTAATTACTAACCACATAAGTGAAATTAGATTGGTGCCAAGTTTTATCTTTTATTAATTCAATGAAATACTCATGCAGAAATAAATCATAAACAATCACAAGCTAACTGAATCCAGCCATCACATATAAGTAAGAAACTGGCCGAATAAACCGTCGACTAAAATCCAATACAAATGTAAAGACAGATAATAATGGATCTCAAGTATCTGAAATAAATACTAAATAAAACGGTGAGCAACATGCTCGAATATCTGATAGAAAATCCCTATACTAGGAATAGAAGGAATAGAGGCGCCTATCCAAATCCTGAAACATCCACATATGCTGCAGCAGCGAATCCCTAGAATGAATCAAGCCTGGTGTTCCTGTGGTTGGACACCTAAAAGGTTTTGAAAATAGTTTATAGCAAGGGTTAGAACTCAAAACATTTAGCAAATGATTAACTTGCAGTAATAAAATATGCATGAATGCGCTTCATATTTAAGTTAGTGTCACACTCCCTTGAGGACAGACTCACCCCTCAACTAATGTGCACACCTAACGCCTTCCTTATATCCCACCTAGTCCTCTACCCCAAAACTAGATATTTGATATAACTCTTATCAACCGCCCTACTCAATCCTGAGTATTTTAATGTATGAGTTATAAGCTATTTATCACCTTAACTTAGTTAATCATCTTTCCTTGAAAGCCATATAAGACTCACTAGTTAGATAAATGATACAATTTTCTCCATGTATTTAAACTTCCCGTATATAATTATTCACCCCATTATGTACGTACCATTATCTTACAACAATCACACATGTTGAATGTGAATATAACCCATATATAAATAATAAAATTCACTACATGCATTTAATGACCCGTATATAACTATTTATCCCATTATATACATAGAACCATATTAAAACATTTACACATATGTTGAATATAAATATAACCCATCCTCCCGAGTAATAACTCACCGAATGTATTCTATAAAGTGCTATCACACTAGGTGTACTCGCATAACCTAGTTACCCCAAGTCAGAATCGCTCACTAACTTGGCAAAAAACATGAACATAATGGAGGCGGTCATATTCCTTCCCTGAAAGTGAGATAAGCCCCTCACCCATATAACGGACGCTATGACATGGGGATATACTCATCGTACTCCTCAATCTAGGGTATTCACCCACATCGCGCAACCTCATCCGATAACACTGGAGTATATATTTTAAAAATGTCTAATCAATGATATTTATATTCACACACCATATATATACTATCGCACACCATATATATATAAATATAAATATCCTAGCTTTACCATGTACTGACACTACACCAAATATGCCGAATTGTCGTGGTTATTGACCTTGACAAGTTGGACTTGTCATGGTCAATGACCATGACAAGTTCGTTAGACATATCACAGGCATGTCACGATCCTTGACCTTGACAAGTTTTGTTACGGTTAAGGACTGTGACAAACCCGTGACAATGATAAAAAAATTGTCACGGTCATTGATCGTGACAAGTCTGTGACAACAATCATTGGTCACGAACTTGTCACGGTCGGCAAAATTGAAAAAAAATCTGCTCAGCAGTATGGCTACTGCCACTGTCCAGCAGTATATTTGTACCTGTTATAGCAACGTTGTACCTGTTCAAACATTATATCCAAATAAAATAGAGATAATGCAAATATACATTCAAAACAATATGCATCACGATATAATCCGAATAGAATTCAAATATAACAACTTAAAACAACAATTCAATTCAAATAATGTCACTAAATGTCTGGGGTAAGGTTAACTCTGAGGAGGTGAGTAGGCCACACGATATACGAATTGACACACCCAACAATATACATCGTGCCGAATTGTTCGCGCAACCACAAGGGGGAGTTCTCCTTCCCGGGTATCACATGCGTCACGAGCACCTTGGACTCAATGTCTTGAAGAAAACGTCCATGAACTGGCATACCCTGGATGGTATTCGGGTCCCTCAACCCCCACCATATCCGCTGGCCATCAAATATGTCCAGTATAAACATGCTCGACCAACCAAGTGTCGACATCGGTCGTTTAAAGGGAACCAAATAGGGGAGTGGATCAGCAAAGTCCGCACGTGTCGGCGATGAAGCAGCAAGGTCCACATCCTCGTCATCCTTCACCTCCTCCTCATGCACCTCCTCCTCCACCACCATATCCTTCCCTTTCCCCTTACGGTTTTCTCCCAATGAATGCTTTATGAACGAGAACATATCTTGTACCTTCTCCTCCAAACGGGACAGCTTCGCGTCATGCTAGTCCACCGTTCGAGCTAACCCAATGTCGTTCATCTCCAATCCAATGATCCTAGATTTGGCCACCCGCGAGCTAACCAACCTTGTCCTCCCCTTATGATCAGTGCCAAGAACTTGGCTAAGTGCGTCTGTGGACAAAGATGTCTTGTTGGCATCAGATTGCAACTCATGAACTTCCTTAAGCTTTGCCTGAAACGACAAAAAGAACATGATTAGTAAAATAAGTAAATAAAAAAATTATAACGTTATTAACAAAAAGTAAACTGTCGGATTACTTACAATCATGGATGTGATGCTCGGGGACACCTCCTTATCCTTCCCCGTCTTAGTCCGAATAGCCACATAAGTATCGATCCTATGTGGCCTACCCCCAGGGCCACTCCCTGTCCCCTAAAATAAAATAAAGTAAAATTAGTATCGACACCCCAAAGTAATATAATGCAGAATAATATATTTCTGTAGTTATAGAAAAATTAAATCTTACCATCATCCTATGCTCCACCTCGGCGTAAGACATCTAGACGGAGTAGTGCATGTCCGTCGTTTTTGCTCGGTTTTCCCTCCCCGATTGGCGAGATGCCAATTGTCGCTCCCCGATCTCATTATCAATGAACTTTTGCCATTTTGCCAATGAGATCGGCTCCTTCGACGGGATGGATTCACGCATTCGGATAACGGACTCTCGAGTCTTCCCAAAGTACCGAGTTCGCATATTTTTCTTCCACGTCTTGTGTTTCTCCCTCAACTGCTCCAAGACGGAATCACGTAGCTTTGGATCCAGGCTGAATTATTCCTGTCCAATAAATACAATGTTAGTTGCAAATAAATATAAATATAAATATAAATATAAAATGAAATCGAAATCAAAATCGAAATCGAAATCGAAATCGAAATCGAAATCGAAATCGAAATCGAAATCGAAATCGAAATCAAAATAAAAATAAAAATCGAAATTGAAATTGAAATATTTATATAAATATAAATACATTACCTGTATTGGCACCCAAACAGCTAACTTGAGCTCATTTGGCACCTCCCTCCAACTAGTGTACCCCGGGCCGATGATCGTCTTTACCAGCTCGAGGGATCTCTCTAATAGCCCCGTCTTGTTCTCGACAGCCATCCCCAATTTGCCATATTTGGGGAGCATAGGGGCCGAGGAGCCCTCGTCGCCTCCGCTATCACCGAGCCCAGACGACATCATCATAACCAGCACCATCATCCTCGCCTTAATAGCTGAAGGAGATATTTGCTGTAAAAAAATGTTGTTATTAGTACAAATCAAAATGAATTAGAAGAAAACATGCAAATGTGTACAATTACTAAAAAATCCAAATGAATTGTTACTGATAACACCTCAATTCTGAATTCCAAAACAACAACATCTAGCTCATAATATGTACAATTACTACAAATCTGAAACGTCCCCATCCCACCCCTACTGTCCACACACACTCACACTACACAAGAGAGAAAATGATAAAGTGCAAATCAATTAAAAACATTTAAAATGGATTGATAAAGTACAAATTGGAATATTTATTACAAATTAAAAAATTGTTTCAAGTTTGGGTTATCATAAAAAATGGATTGATATTCGGTAGGAGCAGCCAAGTCGTCCACACTACTATTTAGATGCTTTGGCGCGTGTAGGACAATTGACCACGGCTTGTTTTTGGTATACTCCGAGTAAAACACTTGGTCAACCTTTTGAAATGCACAAACAAACGGCTCATCGCTCACGTGGTCGTTGCTCTTCAACTTGGACAGGTCAACCATGATCAAATTGGTGAGAGGATCAACTTTACAAGCATTTTTATCCTCAACTCTTACCCAATCACAGTAAAATACAACCTCTTTGAAGCTTATATAATCCAATTCAAATATATTTTGGATTACACCATAGTTAGTCATTTAAGCTTCAATGAGGTTTTTATCTTTTGTGCTCGCTCGAAAGAAAGTAAGAGCCTTGTATGAAATGCCCGAGTTCTGTACAGTTGTACTTTCCTCGTACACTTTAGCGCCGAAAATGTAACCATTTAATCGATACTTTTTGTACTCTTGTACAACGAACAAGGGTCCAATGGCTAGACGAGCAAGCCTTACTGTCGCATCACCCGTCTTTAAGAGCTAAGAATATATAAATTAATTATTATAGTTTGACCAACCATAAATTCTTCTGAATTTAGCGCCTTAAGTTAGTGATTTTGATATCCCGAACAAGGTAATTGAACCATTTTTATTCCATATCATTCCATTGACCGTTTCTAACAATTTCCCTGAGTTTTCGTGTATTTATGATGGATTTTATAGGAATGGAGTGCAAGAAAGGAGAAAAAGAAACCAGAAGAAAGGAACACAAGAAAGGAAGAAAAGTCAAAGGGAAAAAATGTAGATTTCTACTCAGAATTCGAATTCGACACCTAAAGGGAAGTTGAAGAGCATGATTTCACAAGAGCATCGGAAGAAACGACATTCAAATCGGAGCTCGAGATCAAAAGTAATGGTCAGTCAAAGAAGAAAAGGAAAAGTCAACATGGAAGAAATCGGACCGATCCGGTGGGATCCGGACCGATCCGAAATGACCCAAGTTCAGTAGACCCCGGATGGATGACAAACCGATGATAGCAGAACCGATCCGATGGGGACCGGACCGGTTCAGTAGAATAAAAAAAACCGATCCGGTGGCTGAGAAACGGACCGATCCGAGGGCTATCCGAACCGGTCCGGTCATTTGAAATCCTGGCATTTATTGTGAAGATTTTGAGGTGATTAGCTGGTGAAAACTTGCGCGATAAGCGATTTTAGCTTTCAAATTCGTGCTACTGGGTGCTATAAAAGCCCATGCCCTACCTCATTCTAGGGGGGTCAATTTAGAGAGAGCAATTCAGAAGTTAGAAAATTTTCATAAACCCTAGTTTGTAAGGTTGAGAGAGATAAAATTTCTGGATTCAAAGTCTTTTCCTGTTGCTGAATAGAAGTATAACAATTCCATTCTCTTATTTGGTATCTATGTTAGTTAAATTTCACTTGTTTTGCAAATTATTTTCAATGTTTGTTAGATCTATAATTCTGTGTATGAGTTTGTTTTCTTATCAAATCATGTCTAGCTAAATTCTTGAGGGTTGGGGTACATGAACTCACTCCGAGGCGAATTACTTATGTAGAAAATAGAGGGTAAATTAAATTCTAACTGAATCGTGTATGGAAATTACACAAACATAGTCAATCTTTTAATCTCTCTTGCCCTAGGTACTTGAGATGTTTAAGAACATTTTGCAAGTGTAATTGTCCATTCGCCGCTTTATATTTACCTTTGATTTCATATGGTGAGGGATAGATCCTTCATATATGTAATGCTTAGGATTTATAAAGATTGGACTTAGTCAAGAATTTTAATTTACAATTCTAGTTTTCTACACGATAATTCGTTAAGGTTTGTGGGATTGTACCCTACCCTATTTTCTCTTAATTTTCAATCTAATTTCTTCACAATTTTTAGGGTTTTCTTTTCTTTGAGTATATTTTGTTCCAATTGCAATTTCTCAATCATCAATCATCTTTATATTTCTTTGGAGGAATCATTTCAGGATTTAATAACTTCTCCTACAAAAGTGCCAATTTTTGATCCCCGTGGATACGATCCGGACTTGTCGGATTATTACTAACGCGACATGCTTGCACTTGAGCCTAGAGAAAATGTACTTTTGAGACAAATTCTTAGTCGCGTCAAGTTTTTGGCGCCGTTGCTGGGGAATCATGAATTGGTATAAATTAGGAAAGTGATTTTAATCTACAAGTGATTTAAAAAAATATATATATTCTTTTTACATCTCATCTCTTATGCGCTTATATGCAGAATTCATCTTCCACCCAAGTTCACGAAAATCCTATTTTCGAAGCAAATTCTGGAAATTCTCAGGCCACTGATTCTCCTCATTTTTGGGTTCCACCTCCTTCGCCTAACAATTCAATCACAAGTCGTTCATTGAGTCAAACACTGAGTGAAGATTATGAATCGTTCAGTAGCAATATGTCGATGCACGGTAGTGTTGGTGTTGGTGCTGGAAGGATGAGATACCATATCTTCCCATGAAAGATTTGTTATTTCCGGAGCGAACTGTTACCCCTGGATGCATTTTACTCCCGTATAATGCCGGTCAGTTCCACTTTCGAAATGGTATGATTAAAATTCTTCCCACATTTCACGGGATGGATTCGGAAAAACCATATCTCCATATTAGAGAGTTCGAGGAAGAATGTGAGATGTTTGGAGACCAAGCTTGCCCACAAGATGTTATCCGGTTAAATCTTTTCCCTTTTTCCTTAAAGGATAAAGCCAAAACATGGTTATGGTCGCTACCCCCTAATTCTGTGTTATCCTGGAGAGATATGCAAACCAAGTTTCTCTCCAAGTTCTTTCCACAACACAAAACCAATTCTGTCAAGGCCCAAATACAAGCTTTTCGACAAAATGAGAATGAGGTTTTCGACAAGTGTTGGGAGAGATTTCAGGAGTTAGTTAGTGCTTTCCCACATCATGGATTCAAAAAACATCATCTGATTTCATTTTTTCATCAAGGCCTTACTTTAGCATCTAAACAACTTGTTCAAACCATGTGCGAAAGACCTTTTTGGGAGTTAGACTCAAGCGATGCTGAGGCTCATCTGAAATATGTAGCAGAGACTACCCACGCATGGGATGTGTCTGATCCCAATAGTCAAAATAGAAATCGACAAGTGTCCAACTTGCCTACTGCGTCCGGTATTTATCACTTGGACAAGGACACTTTGTTGGATAAAAAATTTGACCAATTGGAAAAGAACTTCAGAGACATGATTGAAGTGTGATTAAGGGACGTAGTTGGACCAGCGCAAGCCGGGAAGGAGAAAGTGTGTGCCATTTGTGCTGCTGGTCATTCTACCAAAGGATGTCCTTCCATACCCGCTTACAACGTAATGTACACTGAACAAGTTGAGGCAATATGGGGTTTTCGCGGAAATTATAATGCACAACAAGGGAATGCATACAATCAATCGTGGAGGAATCACCCTGGTTTCAACTATGGACAACCACAAGGGGGGATGGCTCCTAACCCACATGTGACTCTCCCCCCCCCCCCCCCTCAATTTCAGCAAGTGGCTCCTCCGATGCATCCTCCTATACAGGTACCACCTCCTGGTCCATATGTTGCTCCACCTAGGCGATATCTTGAAGATAATATGAATCAATTAATCCAATCTCAAAAGGAGAGCAATGCTAAATATGATCGAATGTTCACTGAAATTCATACTAGCTGTTGATGCAAAAAACAGGACCGAATCCCATTTTTATGATCACAGATAAATAGATAAGAGCAATCCAATCAAGCACATGAGAGACAAAGATTTTTAAAGTGGTTCGGCTATAAGGAAAAGCCTACGTCCACTGTTATTTTATTCCCAGGGGTTTACAATAGCACAATGTGGTGTAAAGAGAGAAAAAGGTGTAGATCTTGTGTATGGTGTCTCTCATCCTTGTCGGATCTCCTTGGTTCTCTTGGATCTCTCCTTTTGGCTAAGGGAATACATGTATTTATAGTGATGGGAGATAAAGAGATTCATTGTATGTAGACATTTATACATTATGTCTACATTAAACGAATTTAATTGTTGAATTGCTTGGTCTGCTATGTGTTGTCATCTACAGTATAAATGTACATTAATGCTCATTAAATGCATAGTCATCTTCATTAATGCACATTAAATGCATAGTTATCCCTTGATCTTCCTGGTTGGTATGCCGACCAACACTCCTTAGGTGCCGACCAACTCTCCTCGGGTGCCGACTAATACTCCTCGGGTGCCGACCAACTCTCCTCGGATGCCGACTAACACTCCTCGGGTGCCGACCAACTCTCCTCGGATGCCGAATATTACCACGTAGGATGACATGTGTCCTTTTCTGATTGGTCCTCGTAGATGGAGAATTTTTGCGTTAACAGAAGCCCCCAATGCTCCATGCTTGATGGTTTACTTGAAAGGATGGAGTGTTTATTCTGCAGTGTTTCTCGGTGCTCGTGAAATTCTTGATCTACTTTCTTGATTTGTTCAACATAAAGTGCATTATCTCCTGGACGACATATGATGCAGGCTGATCGATGGTTGCTAATATTTCTTTTGAGTAACTCCATGTGCTATGTATCACCCCTGGGAATTTGGATGCAACTATGCCAGAGTATGCAGCTTATAGCTTGTCATAATCTTCAAGTATGTTGATTGGTTTGCCAGCCGACCAACTCCCTCCTGTGCCGAGCAACTGAGTGCTAACTTCACGTGCTTGATTCTTCTGATTTATGATCCTCTGAATACTTTGTCGAGTAACATACTAGCTTTTGAACCCAACTCTTCAATCTGATTAGTACCAAGCTAGTGGTGGACTTCGAAACATTTTCACACAACTTCTTCTTCATTATTCGTCGAGAAAGTACTAGCAAAAGATCTCAGTGCTGTAGATGCTGATTTTGACTTCTACCTCTGCTCGGGAATGAGCAAGAGGTTCTCGGGGACGAGCAAGAGCTGCTCGGGTAACTGTCGAAGAACAGAGAACTCAATCTGCTTTGGAGTATCAAGCCTTCCAACTAATGGCAAAGAACCAGACCTTGGCTGAGATGTCCGAGAAGATCATGAGTCTTGAAGAGCAAATTCCTTCTCGGGGACGAGCAAGAGATGCTCGGATAGACCATCTGTGATGAACATCAGAATGCTGAAAGATCTTAACTTCATAAACTCCCCTTATGCTTTGGATGATCCTCCTGCTGGTGAGGAACCTGTTTCAAAAGCAGAGGGAAAGAAACCAATAGAGTAGGAATCTCAATGTAATAGTTAGTATACATTCCTGATGTATTTTGTTTTTTTGGATTTAATGAAAGGCTTTCATTTTTGTTCGCAATCTTAATTGCTATTGTCTTGTAAAATACTTTACATATGTGCATATGTATAAGTTAAAAAGATAACAATATTGTGTTGTTCATCGACCAACTTAGTAATAAAAAAGTTACAAGTATTAGTAATGTTGCTCGATCACTTAATAATAAAGTAATGAGTATAAAAATGTTTAAAATTTTTCCAACCAGCCAAGGTTGTTACATTGTGCTCGTCGACCAATTATAGTTAGTGAGAGTTTATCCCCGACTAACCATACTTGGTAAATTTTTGTCTTTTTCATAAAATGCGTCCGACCAACCAAGGTCGATAAATTCTCCTCGTCGACCAACTATAGTTAGTGGGTTTTTATCCCCGACCAACCATACTTGGTTCAGTTTGGAATATTTTGTTCTTCAAGGAACTTTTATATTTTCTATAATAATCTTACCTCCCGACCAACATAAGTTGGCATTTGAGAGCATATTTTGTTTACTAACCAACCGAGATTGGCCTTTTTAAGAATGTTGTTCTTACCCTTTTACCAACCAAAGCTGATCATGGGCTGGAACTATCATGTCCACTAGTTATTTTACCAACCGGAGTTGATCACGCTAGTGTACGCCTCCTAACCAAAGGGGTATAGTTTGTTCTCGCTCTTTTACCAACCGGAGTTGATCACGCTCGAACTATCATGTCCACTAGTTATTTTACCAACCGGAGTTGATCACGCTAGTGTACGCCTCCTAACCAAAGGAGTATAGTTTGTTCTCGCCCTTTTACCAACCGGTTGGTCGTGGGTTTTTCAGGCGAAGGAAAATTATTTTTTATATTGATCCCTTCCTATTCCCTATTTGGAGAGATAAAAATACGCTGACTGATTGAAGTTATTACCAAATTTATATAAAAAATCAATCAATTTGACTTTATTGACATAGATGGAAGATGAACCAAATTAAGTATATAGTTCATAAAAGTGAATGCAAAGAGACTCAAACTTGAAGAGAGAGAAAATAGATATGGGTCATGATTTCCATGAGAAGACTTTTTATTGTCTTTAACCTTTTCCCATTCTTTTATTAAAAATATGATGGGAATTTGAATAGACATCAAAGATCTTACAAAATTTATTTCAAAATCAACAATGAAAATGATCAAATCTTATCATCGTCGTATATATTGGTATATGTAATCATTTAAAATATTTATTCCATGATATAAAATAGAAACTTGAGAATCAAGGAAAAAGTTATGATTTATGAAATCCATTATTTTTCAGATTTCTAAATAAGAATTGATCTAATAGTTATGATTTTAAAATCATGATATGCAATATTTTGCAAATAAAAATTGGACAAGTAATTTATGTATATAAACATAAAAATCATGATTGAATCCAAAGATGTATGTATAATTGATTATACGCAGAGAAAATAAAAACTTAGCTTTTTATGGAGAACAATGGTTGTAACACGTTCCCACAGACGGCGCCAATCTGTTGATGCAAAAAACTGGACCGAATCCCATTTTTATGATCACAGATAAATAGATAAGATCAATCCAATCAAGCACATGAGAGACAAAGATTTTTAAAGTGGTTCGGCTATAAGGAAAAGCCTACGCCCACTGTTATTTTATTCCCAGGGGTTTACAATAGCACAATGTGGTGTAAAGAGAGAAAAAGGTGTAGATCTTGTGTATGGTGTCTCTCATCCTTGTCGGATCTCCTTGGTTCTCTTGGATCTCTCCTTTTGGCTAAGGGAATACATGTATTTATAGTGATGGGAGATAAAGAGATTCATTGTATGTAGACATTTATACATTATGTCTACATTCAACGAATCTAATTGTTGAATTGCTTGGTATGCTATGTGTTGTCATCTACAGTATAAATGTACATTAATGCTCATTAAATGCATAGTCATCTTCATTAATGCACATTAAATGCATAGTTATCCCTTGATCTTCCTGGTTGGTATGCCGACCAACACTCCTCAGGTGCCGACCAACTCTCCTCGGGTGCCGACTAATACTCCTCGGGTGCCGACCAACTCTCCTCGGATGCCGACTAACACTCCTCGGGTGCCGACCAACTCTCCTCGGATGCCGAATATTGCCATGTAGGATGACATGTGTCCTTTTCTGATTGGTCCTCGTAGATGGAGAATTTTTGCGTTAACAGAAGCCCCCAATGCTCCATGCTTGATGGTTTACTTGAAAGGATGAAGTGTTTATTCTGCAGTGTTTCTCGGTGCTCGTGAAATTCTTGATCTACTTTCTTGATTTGTTCAACATAAAGTGCATTATCTCCTGGACGACATATGATGCAGGCTGATCGATGGTTGCTAATATTTCTTTTGAGTAACTCCATGTGCTATGTATCACCCCTGGGAATTTGGATGCAACTATGCCAGAGTATGCAGCTTATAGCTTGTCATAATCTTCAAGTATGTTGATTGGTTTGCCAGCCGACCAACTCCCTCCTGTGCCGAGCAACTGAGTGCTAACTTCACGTGCTTGATTCTTCTGATTTATGATCCTCTGAATACTTTGTCGAGTAACATACTAGCTTTTGAACCCAACTCTTCAATCTGATTAGTACCAAGCTAGTGGTGGACTTCGAAACATTTTCACACAACTTCTTCTTCATTATTCGTCGAGAAAGTACTAGCAAAAGATCTCAGTGCTGTAGATGCTGATTTTGACTTCTACCTCTGCTCGGGAATGAGCAAGAGGTTCTCGGGGACGAGCAAGAGCTGCTCGGGTAACTGTCGAAGAACAGAGAACTCAATCTGCTTTGGAGTATCAAGCCTTCCAACTAATGGCAAAGAACCAGACCTTGGCTGAGATGTCCGAGAAGATCATGAGTCTTGAAGAGCAAATTCCTTCTCGGGGACGAGCAAGAGATGCTCGGATAGACCATCTGTGATGAACATCAGAATGCTGAAAGATCTTAACTTCATAAACTCCCCTTATGCTTTGGATGATCCTCCTGCTGGTGAGGAACCTGTTTCAAAAGCAGAGGGAAAGAAACCAATAGAGTAGGAATCTCAATGTAATAGTTAGTATACATTCCTGATGTATTTTGTTTTTTTGGATTTAATGAAAGGCTTTCATTTTTGTTCGCAATCTTAATTGCTATTGTCTTGTAAAATACTTTACATATGTGCATATGTATAAGTTAAAAAGATAACAATATTGTGTTGTTCATCGACCAACTTAGTAATAAAAAAGTTACAAGTATTAGTAATGTTGCTCGATCACTTAATAATAAAGTAATGAGTATAAAAATGTTTAAAATTTTTCCAACCAGCCAAGGTTGTTACATTGTGCTCGTCGACCAATTATAGTTAGTGAGAGTTTATCCCCGACTAACCATACTTGGTAAATTTTTGTCTTTTTCATAAAATGCGTCCGACCAACCAAGGTCGATAAATTCTCCTCGTCGACCAACTATAGTTAGTGGGTTTTTATCCCCGACCAACCATACTTGGTTCAGTTTGGAATATTTTGTTCTTCAAGGAACTTTTATATTTTCTATAATAATCTTACCTCCCGACCAACATAAGTTGGCATTTGAGAGCATATTTTGTTTACTAACCAACCGAGATTGGCCTTTTTAAGAATGTTGTTCTTACCCTTTTACCAACCAAAGCTGATCATGGGCTGGAACTATCATGTCCACTAGTTATTTTACCAACCGGAGTTGATCACGCTAGTGTACGCCTCCTAACTAAAGGGGTATAGTTTGTTCTCGCTCTTTTACCAACCGGAGTTGATCACGCTCGAACTATCATGTCCACTAGTTATTTTACCAACCGGAGTTGATCACGCTAGTGTACGCCTCCTAACCAAAGGAGTATAGTTTGTTCTCGCCCTTTTACCAACCGGTTGGTCGTGGGTTTTTCAGGTGAAGGAAAATTATTTTTTATATTGATCCCTTCCTATTCCCTATTTGGAGAGATAAAAATACGCTGAATGATAGAAGTTATTACCAAATTTATATAAAAAATCAATCAATTTGACTTTATTGACATAGATGGAAGATGAACCAAATTAAGTATATAGTTCATAAAAGTGAATGCAAAGAGACTCAAACTTGAAGAGAGAGAAAATAGATATGGGTCATGATTTCCATGAGAAGACTTTTTATTGTCTTTAACCTTTTCCCATTCTTTTATTAAAAATATGATGGGAATTTGAATAGACATCAAAGATCTTACAAAATTTATTTCAAAATCAACAATGAAAATGATCAAATCTTATCATCGTCGTATATATTGGTATATGTAATCATTTAAAATATTTATTCCATGATATAAAATAGAAACTTGAGAATCAAGGAAAAAGTTATGATTTATGAAATCCATTATTTTTCAGATTTCTAAATAAGAATTGATCTAATAGTTATGATTTTAAAATCATGATATGCAATATTTTGCAAATAAAAATTGGACAAGTAATTTATGTATATAAACATAAAAATCATGATTGAATCCAAAGATGTATGTATAATTGATTATACGCAGAGAAAATAAAAACTTAGCTTTTTATGGAGAACAATGGTTGTAACACGTTCCCACAGACGGCGCCAATCTGTTGATGCAAAAAACTGGACCGAATCCCATTTTTATGATCACAGATAAATAGATAAGATCAATCCAATCAAGCACATGAGAGACAAAGATTTTTAAAGTGGTTCGGCTATAAGGAAAAGCCTACGCCCACTGTTATTTTATTCCCAGGGGTTTACAATAGCACAATGTGGTGTAAAGAGAGAAAAAGGTGTAGATCTTGTGTATGGTGTCTCTCATCCTTGTCGGATCTCCTTGGTTCTCTTGGATCTCTCCTTTTGGCTAAGGGAATACATGTATTTATAGTGATGGGAGATAAAGAGATTCATTGTATGTAGACATTTATACATTATGTCTACATTCAACGAATCTAATTGTTGAATTGCTTGGTATGCTATGTGTTGTCATCTACAGTATAAATGTACATTAATGCTCATTAAATGCATAGTCATCTTCATTAATGCACATTAAATGCATAGTTATCCCTTGATCTTCCTGGTTGGTATGCCGACCAACACTCCTCAGGTGCCGACCAACTCTCCTCGGGTGCCGACTAATACTCCTCGGGTGCCGACCAACTCTCCTCGGATGCCGACTAACACTCCTCGGGTGCCGACCAACTCTCCTCGGATGCCGAATATTGCCATGTAGGATGACATGTGTCCTTTTCTGATTGGTCCTCGTAGATGGAGAATTTTTGCGTTAACACTAGCATCTCTAGGTTGCAATCAACAGTGAATACTCAGGAAAAGGGTAAATTCCCAGCTCAAGGACAAAGACCTCCTCTTCAAGGAGAACCCACAGTTAGCTCCACATCATCAGAGTTTCCAGAACAATGTCAAGCTTTCACTACTCTTCGTAGTGGTCGCGTAATTGATCTAGCACCAACACTTCCCAAGGAATCTAAAGCTAAAGATGCTTCTGAGTTTGCTGAGACTTCATTGGATATGGAAGAAATAGATGAGGGAGTTGAACCTGAAATTGAAGTCAAACTGCCCACTGCTGCTCCATTTCCTCAATGCTTAGCACCACCTAAAAAAGGGGCTTCGCGTACAGAGGTGTTAGATGTTTTGAAGCAAGTAAAGTTGAACTTGCCGTATCTTGATGCTATTCAACAAATTCCAGCATATGCCAAAGTTATCAAAGATCTTTTGACTGTCAAACGACGACTCAAGGTGAAGAAGAATGTTTTCTTGGCACAAAATGTGAGCTCGGTCCTTCTTAATGATCTTCCACCAAAATTCAAGGATCCTGGTGCACCTACAATTTCGTGTGTCATAGGAGAAAAAAAGTGGAAAAAGCATTGCTTGACTTAGGTGCGAGTGTGAACATCCTTCCATACTCCATCTATAAGAAACTTGATTTAGGTGATTTAAAACCTACCCGAATCACTCTACAGTTAGCTGATCGAACAGTGAAAGTGCCTCGTGGGGTTGTGGAGGACGTGATAGTTCAAGTGGACACATTTTATTTCCCTGTTGATTTTGTCATTTGGGACACTGAGCCTGCTCCTCATGCGAGAAATCATGTTCTAATAATATTGGGCCGTCTATTTTTAGCTACTGCTAATGCTTTGATCAATACACGGAATGGTCAAATGCAACTCGCTTTTGGAAACATGACTCTTGAGACCAATATTTTCAATGTCGCTAACCAAATGGGTGATGAGGATGAAATTCTTGAGGTTGATCTTATTGAAGAAGTGGTGGATGAGCACATCGAGAAGATCATAGGAGGAGATGCACTGGAAGTGTGTTTTAGTGCAAAGTGGTGAGAAAAAGAGTCCTTATACTGAGTTTGAGCGTGAGGTGGAAGAGTTGGAAACTTGGTTAAAAGAAGAAGTGAGTTTTGAGAAATTAAGAGATGTTGACTGGATTTCTAGGTTTGAAGAATTACCTCCAAGGGAGACAACCATGATTCCCTCGGAAAATAGATTTCCTAGTCTGGAGTTGAAGAAACTACCCTCGCATGTCCAATATGATTTTCTAGGAGATAATGATACATTTCCTGTGTTGTTTCTTCCAGTTTAAAAAAAGAGCAAGAAGGCATGTTGTTGGATGTGTTACGAAAGCATAGAGGTACTTTTGGTTGGACTATAGTAGATTTGAAAGGTATAAGTCCATTGATTTGTACCCATAAAATCCATCTTGAAGAAGAGGTGAAGCCCTCACAAAAGATGCAAATGCGATTAAACCCAATCATGAAAGATGTAGTAAGGGCATAAATCATCAAATTGCTAGATGCTGGGATTATCTATCCCATTTCTAATAGTAAATGGGTGAGCCCAATTCAGGTCGTTCCAAAAAAATCGGGTATGACCGTGGTTGAAAATGATAAGGAAGAATTAATACCTCAACGGACCACCACCGGGTGGCGTGTTTGCATTGACTACCGAAAACTCAATGTCAGAACCAGAAAATACAATTTTCCCTTACCATTTATCGATCAAGTGATTGAACGAGTGGCGGGCCATCCTTACTACTGTTTGCTAGATGGGTATTCTGGCTATAATCAGATTGAAGTGGATGTACTTGATCAAGAAAAGACGACTTTTACATGTCCCTTTGGTATATTTGCCTATAAACGTATGCCATTTGGGTTATGTAATGCACCAGTAACTTTTCAAAGGTGCATGCTAAGTCTCTTTAGCGACATGATAGAAAAAGGTCTTGAGGTGTTCATGGACGATTTCAGCGTTTTTGGTCTATCTTTCGACCAATGTTTAGCTAATCTTGAAAGAGTTCTATTCCAGTGTGTGGAAAAAGACTTAGTTCTCAATTGGGAAAAATGCCATTTTATGGTTACCGAGGGAGTAGTTTTAGGCCACATAGTCTCATCTAGAGGGATTGAAGTTGATCGAGAAAAAAATGAAGTAATAGCGGAGTTACCCCCGCTAAAATCACTTAAAGATGTGAGGTCCTTTCTAGGCCATGCTGGATTTTATAGGAGATTTATCAAAGACTTTAGCGCCATTGCTAGACCTTTGAGTACTCTTCTCACGAAGGACACTCCATTTGAATGGAATAAAGCATGTCAAGAAGCTTTTGATAAACTTAAAAGCATGCTAATTTCCGCTCCTATCGTGCAAGCTCCTGACTGGTCACTCCCATTTGAGCTTATGTGTGATGCAAGTGATTACGCGATTGGGTCCGTTCTTGGACAAAGAAAAGACAAGAAAGCTCATGTTATTTACTATGATAGCAGAACATTATCTCCCCTCAGCTTAACTACTCTACTACAGAGAAAGAGTTACTAGCAGTCGTTTTTGCTCTCGATAAATTTCGCTCTTACATTGTTGGGTCGCCTATCATTTGCTTCACTGATCACTCGGCCCTCAAATATCTCATGAGAAAGAAAGATGCCAAACCCCGTCTAATCAGGTGGATCCTACTCTTACAGGAATTTAATCTCTCGATTCAAGACAAGAAAGGAGTAGAAAACGTCATTGCTGACCATTTGTCACGCCTCTCGTCCGACGTACCTATTGATCCCATTCCCATAGACGAGTATTTTCCGGATGAAAATCTATTTGCTACTTCTTCTCTCCCCTGGTTTGCGGATATAGTCAATTACCTTGTAACTGGAATTGTTCCCTCTAATTGGAGTCTGCAAGAGAGAAGAAACTTCATTACATGGTCACGCATGTTCTTTTATGATGATCCATATTTGTTTAAGTATTGTGCTGACCAAATCATCCGGAGATGTGTACCTGATGAAGAAATCCAAGGGGTAATTCAATTGTGTCATACGGAAGCATGTGGAGGTCATTTATCCAAAAATAAAACTGCTGCGAAAATCCTTTAAAGCGGTCTCTACTAGCCCACAATCTTTCGGGATGTGAATACTTTTTGTAAATCATGCGATAGATGCCAAAGAATGGGAGCCATTACTCGCCGTGACATGATGCCATTGACCCCAATTCTAGTTTTGGAGTTGTTTGATTGTTGGGGTATTGACTTCATGGGGCCCTTTCCACCTTCTTTTGGTTTTCTATACATCCTCGTCGCTGTAGACTGCGTCTCAAAATGGGTCGAGGCCATAGCTACAAAGACGAATGACAATAAGGTGGTTATAAAATTCATTCAAGAAAACATACTTTCTCATTTCGGAATGCCTAAGGCTATAATCAGTGATAATGGTACCTATTTTTGCAATAGGCCTATGGAGAAGCTAATGCGAAAGTATGGAGTTGTCCATAAAGTTGGAACAACTTATCACCCTCAATCGAATGGCCAAGCCGAGCTCGCCAATCGGGAAATAAAAAATATCTTGGAAAAGACAATCGAACCTAATAGGAAAGACTGGTCTCTCAGATTAAATGACGCGCTCTGGGCGTATAGAACTGCATACAAGAATCCCCTTGGGATGTCCCCATTTGGATTTGTGTATGGCAAGCCTTGTCATCTTCTGGTTGAAATTGAACACAAAGCGTATTGGGCTATCAAAAGGGTGAACTTTAACATGGATAAAGCCGGTGAAACAAGTAAACTTCAGTTGAATGAGTTGGACGAAATATGCAATGATGCGTATGAAAGTGCCAAAATCTCCAAAGATCGAATGAAACGAGCTCATGATAGAATCATTCGACGAAAAGAGTTTCATTCGGGACAAAAGGTCCTTCTTTACAACTCGAGGTTACACTTGTTTCCTGGAAAATTGCGGTCACGATGGTCAGGTCCATTCATTGTGAAAGAAGTATTTCCCCATGGAGCTATTGAACTCGAAGATGAAAGAGGGGGAAACAATTTTAAGGTCAACGGGCATCGTCTCAAGCCGTATTTGGAAGAAATCGTCAACGAAGCCGACACAATCTGGTTATCGGACCCCATTTATGGGGATTGACTGCAAAAGAAAGGTGAGGTCATCACACCCCCGACATGTATGGGGTGAAGGTTTTACATAATAGTCTTAGGATGTTAGGAGTCGTAAATATGTATTAGGCCTGGGGTAGGGAATCCAATGTTTTGAGGGGTGTTAAGGTTTCGATGAGCATTGCGGGAGTTTTGAAGTGCGAAGAATCGTAAATGAATCATTGGAATGGAGAAAAGCAACATAAACAAGGAAAAGAAAAGAGGAAAGGAAATTCTTAAAATTCAGCAGACCGGACCGGTCCGGTCCTGAAAAAAAGAACCAATCCGGTTAAGTTGGATCGGCCCGGTCCTGAAAACCAAATCAGTCCGGTAATCTGCAGAATGCCCCTTCTCGAGGTTCACACCTCTTCAATCCCCACCATTTTCATTCCCCCAATCCCTTCTTTTCCCCCAAAAATTCGTACCCTCTATTTCCCCCCATTCATTCCCACCTATTTTCTTATCCCTCTATAAATACCCCCATCCCACACCCCATTTTTCTTCACACCTCCATATCCTCTCTTCTCTCTCACTTTCTGTATCATCATATTCTTGTCTTCCATACCCATGGCTGCTCCCCAGAAATATACCTCCATTGAAGTCCTGCCCGAAGACAATGGAGAATACCGTTATCGTCGTGAAGCAAATTGGTGCCGTCGGTTTTTCAGTCCGACTAGAAAAATCCACATTGAGCATCAAGTACTTTGGGATCAACTTCCCAATTCGGTCACCGTCATGTTCATGGCACGCGGCTGGTGCAGATATTTCAATGAACCATATGAGGCAGTTTGGGAGAATGAAGTGCGTCAGTTTTATGGTACGATTGTCCGTACCGATGACTTCGAATCCCAAGCTTTTGTGGATTCCACACCAATACCGTTCCCACTTGAACTTCTGGCCCAGAAACTCGAGTCTAAAGGTGTGATCACTCCAGCTCAATTTGATTATCCTAGACCCGATCCCATTCTGTCCAAAGCAGTTTGCATTTCATGAATCGAGCCGGGTGTGGTTTGGACTACCGAAACCTTTCCTGTTGGTCGGTTATCCGACAAGGCACGATTCACTTTTCACATTGTTTGTGCCAACATTTTTTAAACCTCCAATGATTCGGCAATGTGGCCGCGTCAAGCTACAATGATGTATCACCTGTTTGACCATGCAACTGTTATCAATTTGGCCCGCACATTTTACAATGATATCCTCTTTGTGGCATATGAAAAAAAGGGTCGGGCCCCTCTTCCTTATGGCCGTCTCATTACATCCTTGATCAAGGATGCCGGGATTGTACCACCATAAGATCCTATCAACTTTCCCAAGCCATTAGGACAAGAATCCCGCACTAGAAGTGAAAGGCAAATCCAGCTAATCCGAGCAAGGCGCGACGACGATTCGAGTGATGAGGAGACTGATGCGGAAGAGGACGTTACTGATGAGGATGTCAAGATGGAAGAAGGTGAGGAGGAAGAATATGATGAAACCGCCGATCCGGATTACGTTCCGGTTGGTATGGGTTTGACTGAGCGCATTCTATCTCTTGAAACGCGTTTCGATGGGTTTATGACTTCTTACGAGAGGGACATGAGTTTGGTCCTGCATATGCAGGCTGACTTGTACCGTCTCCAGTTGGGTCCCGAGGCCCCCCTTCCTCCCTACTATTACAATCCTTATGATCTGCTGCTCCCGGAACTTCCCGTCCCCCACCCGCCCCTTAGGATGCCCCGCTAACCCTTTATTTTCTATTAATTATGTTTGTTATCCTTTGCTTCCACAGTTGTGTTGTACTATACAGTTTCAGTATGATATTTGCTTGTTTTATTTATTGCACTCCTAATGTTGTTTTCTTTATCTCTCGTCCATTTGATTGAGGACAATGCAAATCACTAAGTTAGGGGGGATGACAAGTGCGTATTCATAAAACTTCGCATATATGTGTATATAAAAAAAAAAGATTTTTGTTCAAAATAAATAAAAATTGGAATTTAAAATTTTCAAAAATATCACCTTTATTCTATTTAAAGTCTCAAATTGTTAAATCAAAATGCACTAAGCCAAAATTGACCAAAGATGGAAATTGAAAGAAAATTGATGACTTAACGAATAAGTGTGGAGATTGATCAAACCCGGTGAGATTTTGAGCCTTTCAATTTTTTTTGAGTTTTTAAATCAATCTGAGTTTATGATTAACTCAAAGTTCTTTCAGCATTTTAATAAGTCGTTGATGATCTGAATCCTTTGTTTTGATCGGTTATGGGAAATGTGTGAAATGTTGTCTCGAAATTCGTGCTAAATATATCTCTAAACTTAATTAATCTCGAGATGCATATGGTAATGTGATTAGCAATTTGGACAATGAAGTAGGCCCTCTTTGGTTTAACCCAAAAATATTAGCCATAAAAAGTTATGAAAAACAAAATTATCCCTTGCAACCAAAGTTGAGCTGAATAAAATATTTCCCTTTCGTTTGATAACCCGAAAAACCCAAATAGCCCGGAATTGTGAAAATTGAGAAAATTCATCAAGTAAGTCCAAAGTGTGATAAAAAGGGCAAGAAAAGAAAAATAGCAAGAAAGAAAAAAAAAGAGAAAAAATGAAAATAGAAAAAAAAAGAGAAAAATGAGCAAATGCCCGAAAAAGCACAAAAGGACCTCATAGGAAATTTTCCAATTCCGAACATTCCATCCATTCCCATTTTTACCCTTTACACCTTATAACCCGATAAAGTCCTAACTGAGTCCGAATGGCGAAATTAATTACCGCATGGAGAGCTAAGACATGAAAAGATAATATGAGAGATTAAATGGTGTGATTAAGAGGCGATGTTCCCGTTTCCTAATAACCGTACTCCGATGATGAGATCTTTTCACCATATATTTCCTTCTTTTCAATTTTGTATGCATGAATTTGTGTCCATTATATTTACTCTTTATATCATGCATACCGAGAGAAAATAGCCGCAATCCGAGTGATTCATTTGTGAGTGCATCCGTAAGAATTTGAATCAAAACGAATTTTCGGAAAGTAACGTAATGCTCAATCAGTGGAAATTTGAGGTTTAATTTTTGGCTTTACTCACACACACTATGTTTTGAGACATTTGAATATGAATTTATGGTGATTATTTTTTCGAAAAGATTAAATTGTACAATTTTTAAGTATTTTGATACTTATTTGAGTCAAGAAAGAATTTTGTGGGTATATTCACTACAAACCCTCACGAGACAAAACTCGTCCAACTAGGGTAACTTAGGGGTTTAAAGGCTTGTTGCATACGCTAAATGGAATCGCTTGCCTGCAAAAAAGGTATTCTATCCCAATAAAAGAATTTTACATTGCCCGGGACGTGCAAAGTCCTAAGTTAGGGGGATTTGACCAAGCATAAATTCTTCTGAATTTAGCCCCTTAAGTTAGTGATTTTGATATCCCGAACAAGGTAATTGAACCATTTTTATTCCATATCATTCCATTGACTATTTCTAACAATTTCCCCGAGTTTTCGTGTATTTCTGATGGATTTTACAGGAATGGATTGCAAGAAAGGAGAAAAAGAAACCAGAAGAAAGGAACACAAGAAAGGAAGAAAAGTCAAAGGGAAAAAATGTAGATTTCTACTCAGAATTCGAATTCGACACCTAAAGGGAAGTTGAAGAGCATGATTTCACAAGAGCATCGGAAGAAACGACACTCAAATCGGAGCTCGAGATCAAAATTTATGGTCAGTCAAAGAAGAAAAGGAAAAGTCAACATGGAAGAAATCGGACCGATCCGAAATGACCCAAGTCCAGTAGACCCCGGATGGATGACAAACCGATGATAGCAGAACCGATCCGATGTGGACCGGACCGGTCCGGTAGAATAAAAAAGAACCGATCCGGTGGTTGAGAAACGGACCGATCCGAGGGCTATCCAGACCGGTCCGGTCATGCGAAATCCTGGCTTTTATTGTGAAGATTTTGAGGTGATTAGATGGTGAAAACTTGCGCGACAAGAGATTTTAGCTGTCAAATTCATGCTACTGGGTGCAATAAAAGCCCATGCCCTACCTCATTCTAGGGGGGTCGATTTAGAGAGAGTAATTCAGAAGTTAGAAAATTTTCAGTTTCTTTGGTAGGAATTTTCATAAACCCTAGTTTGTAAGGTTGAGAGAGACAAAATTTCTGGATTCAAAGTCTTTTCCTGTTGCTGAATACAAGTATAACAATTCCATTCTCTTATTTGGTATCTGTGTTAGTTAAATTTCACTTGTTTTGCAAATTATTTCCAATGTTTGTTAAATCTATAATTCTGTTTATGAGTTTGTTTTCTAATCAAATCATGTCTAGCTAAATTCTTGAGGGTTGGGGTACATGAACTCACTCCGAGGCGAATTACTTATGTAGAAAATAGAGGGTAAATTAAATTCTAACTGAATCGTGTATGGAAATTACACAAACATAGTCAAACTTTTAATCTCTCTTGCTCTAGGTACTTGAGATGTTTAAGAACGTTTTGCAAGTGTAATTGTCCATTCACCGCTTTATATTTACCTTTGATTTCATATGGTGAGGGCTAGATCCTTCATATATGTAATGCTTAGGATTTATAAAGATTGCATTTAGTCAAGAATTTTAATTTACAATTCTAGTTTTCAACACGATAATTCGTTAAGGTTTGAGGGATTGTACCCTACCCTATTTTCTCATAATTTTCAATCTAAGTTCTTCACAATTTTCAGGGTTTTCTTTTCTTTGAGTATATTTTGTTCCAATTGCAATTTCTCAATCATCAATCATCTTTATATTTCTTTGGAGGAATTATTTCAGGATTTAATAACTTCTCCTACAAAAGTGCCAATTTTTTATCCCTGTGGATACGATCCCGACTTGTCGGATTATTACTAACGCGACATGCTTGCACTTGAGCCTAGAGAAAACGCACTTTTGAGACAAATTCTTAGTCGCGTCATAGTTGTAAAATTTGAGTGTAATGTAAAGTTATATAACGGCCATTTTCATTATAATTACCTCTTGTGTCAACCATAGCCTAAATTCGCTGTCTGATTGTACCATTATTTTTCGTCTTTTATTGTTCTCACAGGCTTCATATTTTCTGCATATTACAAAATTATTCATGTATAAAATAATCTAAAATAATGTTAAACAATATAATAATTGAAACATACTTTTTCCATTATTCGACGTCTTCATGTGTGTCAAATAGATAGCAAGATACTTGTTCGTATTGTAAACTCATTAATTTTACTCGTTTTCCCATCACATGACCACCATCATCGACGAAATCATCAGTGTCATCAACGCTGGTCGAGTTAGGCATATATTCCCGAGTATATATTGATGACTCCATGGTGATGTATTCCTCTGCAATTGATGCTTCAATGTATCACGTATTCTTGACGTAATCTTTAAAAACTTTCATCAATCTTTCAAACGGATACATCCACCGATATCTAACTCGACCACAAAGAAGTGCCTCATCGCATAGGTGTACCAACAAGTGAACACTTATGTCAAAGAATGCTGGGGGAAAGTACTTGTCCAACACATAAATAGCTTCGGTCACCACCAATTTTGCGGCCACTATGTGTTCTTGATTGACTACCTTCTCACACAAGAGTGAGAAGTTAATACTAATTTGCATAATAGCCCTCTATAAATCCTTGTGCTTGGAGAAACAATGCTTAGACAATAGAGGAGCCAATTGCATGATCACATGCCAATCGTGGGACTTACACTTATGTAAATCTTGAGTAGTATAATTGACAATCCTTTGCAAGTTGGGCGAAAAATTAGATGGGCCCTTCAAAACATATATTGTGTCTAAAAGCACCTTCCTTTACCCACTCGTCAAAGTAAACGCACCAGGGGGAATTATTGTCCTTCCCCTACTATCTTCTTTGAACCATAGTTGTGGCTTAAGTTTCAACGATTTAAGGTCTTTTCGTGCATTTTCTCCATCCTTCGAATGACTCCCCCAAAGGCAAGTGACCACAATATGTTCAGCGAAGCTATTCTCTGCATGCATCACATCCAATACATGGCGCACCGGGTTATTCTTCCAATAAGGCAAGTCAAATAAAATTGACCTCCTATACCATGCCTTTCTTGTCTCAGTTTCATTCCCAGTTGGGGTCTTCTTATGATTGACATTATTAAATTTGGGATTCTTACCTGGAATATTAGGTCCACATTCAGAATACTTACTTTCAATTTCTGAACCTGAAAGTTGTCTCGGCAGTAGCCTATGTTCAACCCGCCCAATAAAAAACTGGAACCTTTCCCAAATCTGAAACTATGAGCCGGGGGTAAAAACCTCCTATGGCAATGGTATACATTTTTTGAGCTAAAGGATAGATGAAGAGATTCAGTCTCCCCTCCACAAATAGGACACGCCAAATAACCATGTACCACACAACCGGATAATGTCCCATAATCTGGAAAATAATGAATTGCCAACATCAACATAGCTTTCAGTGTAAACTCTTCTTTTCGAAAAGAGTCAAATGATTGCACACCCTGTTCCCATAACTCATTTAATTATTCTACCAAAGGATCCAGGTAGACGTCGATGTCATCACTTGGTGCCTTTGACCCAAGTATCAATAAAGCATTATCGAAAATTCAGGTCTCATACACTGTGAAAGAGGGAGGTTGAGTGGGGCTAGGCTCAATAGCCATACACTCTGATTGGTGCTTAGATTTCCGAATGGATTGAAACCATCTATTGATATATTCGAACTAATGTTTCGTTGTTCTCGAGCAAAATCAGGATACTCATAGTTTATCCTCCTCCAAGCTGTAGAATCAATAGGATGACGCATGAGATTACCCCTACTTCTGCCCTAGCATGCCAAGTCATTGGATCCCCTATCCATGGTACTGTGAATTAATCTAGGCCCAACGAGAAAATATTTCAACACTTTTTGAGGCGCTTTTGAGCTTGTGCCTTCCTTACTAGTAGATTGGACATATCTAGGTTCATCGCATACTGGATAACGATCGAGATTTTCATACTCCTTTCGGTATAGTATGTAGTCATACACACAAGCATGAATCGATTAATACTTCATTCCCAAACCTTTCAAACCGTTCTTCATAACATGATAGATATTTGGAAGCGTATTCTCCTTGGGTAGTAACCCCTTCACCCATTTCAAAATTCCAGTCACGTTATTTCCAGACAAACCGTACTACGTCTTCAAACTGTGCAGACCAAACATGGTATGTTAGGTTATTTGATCTTTCTCACAACCAGAGTGTAACGGTTGGGTCGCCTTTAATTTTAAACTTTGGTAGTCATCGTCAAGGTTTATTGTGATATCTTCACGAGCACTTGAACCTTGTACATCATCAATAACCTCATTCTCCTCTACTTAATAAACTTCGTATGCATCATCAACTAAATCCTCTAACATATTATGATCTACGTCGTCCCCTTCTACATCTATCCTACTTGCTGAAGGTTGTTGTGAAGGTTGTTCAGGGACAAAAGGAACTTTTAATTCACCGTGAAAACTCCAAAATCGATAACTATCTTGCATACTTGATCTTAACAAATGTAGTTCAACTGTTTTCCACTCAAACACCTTACCATTCTTACACCTAGCACATGGACACGAAAACTCGTCATCATTATGACATCTCTTTGCGTATTTCACAAATTCATTAGCGCCTCTGCGAAACACATCCCCCATTCTATTTGTCTCACCCATCCACTCTTTGTATTTCGGATATCCCATCACAACTTCCACAACTAATCACCTATTAAAGGAAAGAAGCGTATATTCATGGATTAGTATAAACAAAACTTAGATTTATAGTATGTTTTATTTAATTATGTCTTCGATTCTTAAATTTCAAATTCAAATTCAATTTATAATAGAAATTCCTATTTCCTCCATCTCCTCTAAAGGCTGAGTGGTACTATCCCATTCAAGATCGCATATTTATGTAATATACTTAACAACTCCTGCACATTGTTACGATTTGAGAAAAATTCGGCAGCATATAACCGTAGTTATCCAAGTACACGATGTCGATTGGCAAGTGCGAGTGTTATTTCAATTGATCAATTGAAATAACAGTCACACTTTTCAATCTAGTATATACCCAGAGAACATTAGGATACGACTGCAGAACTTCCTCCAAAAGTAACAACTTTAAGCCACTAAGAATATTATTATACAAAAATTATGCAGTCCCAAACTGTCCAAACGGGACAATTCAAGAGATCTCATTACAGGAGTAATGACTCTCGAATGGATCTTAGGGCTATTGAATGCGTATGCATAAGAACTAGAAGGCTAGTATCTATGCGCACTATATGTAATTTCAAGTATATATATATTATTCGTTATACAAAGTAATTTTCAAAAACAGTTGAAAAATCCCACCCCCATATGGACAATAATCCAGTGGTCATGCCACTTTTAAAATTAAACAACCCAATATCGATCCACTATAATTCAATCGCAATGGCAGCAACACATGTGTATCCCGTACTCCTTCTAATTCATCTACTCAATTAATTCTTTTCATCAATTAAACTAACAATTAAAGTATACAATTATTAATTTACTAATTTACAATGAGGGTCAATCCTACTTTCATATATTAATTTACTAAAAAAAATTAATAATCAATCCATTCATTTACAAGGGACACTACTTGCATATGAGGGAAAATATCTAATAAACCAATCAAAATTTAATAAAAAAAATTAACAAGCCCCACCTTCGTCCCATTTCCCCTTGCCCCCCCCCCTCCCCCCCCCCCACACACGCGCGCACACACACACACACACACACACACACACACACACACACACACACACACACACAACCACACCCCCCGTCACACCCCCCGCATCATTTCCCCCCTCCCGCACATACGCACAAACATGCGCACTACACACACATATACACACACGCTCACATACACACACACACACACTCATGACACCCCCCACCCTGCCCCACCCCCTTCCCCCACCACACACATGCACACCCACATACACCTCCTCCCCTCCCTCTCCCTAACCCCAGCCCCATCCACCACACACACACGCACACACACACACACAGATATATACACACATACACACACACACATATATATATATATATATATATATATATATATATATATATATATATATATATATATATATATATATATATATATATATAAATGGAAGAGAGAGAGAGAGAAACCAACCTGAAAGTAGAGAGAGAGAGGGAGAGCATCGCGTAGAGAGAGAGAAAGTGGGGGGAAACAAAGTGGGGAGAAAAAAAGGAGCGGAAAGGGTTTTTTTCTACTAAACTTATCACGGACATGTCACGGTCATTGACCGTAACAAGTCCGTGACAAGTACAGTTGTGACAACCCGAATATAATTATGATAAATTATGTTTAAATTATGATTAGATTATGTGATATGGATAATATGTTATTAGTATATATAATGTTAAGTCATTATGTTTAGTCTGAACCTACCTTCATAAAGCATGAAATATCGAATTAGTTACAAATATGAAATTTTGAAGTTTTCGACAGGAATGTTCATGTTTAAGGCTAGTTTTGACCTGTATGATATAATAGTTGACTTGAGGTATAAACTATATAGTTATAGATATATGAATTAGGTTTGTAACAAAACAAACAGTGCATCAAACAGAGGTTCGAGTAAGTAGTTATACCAAAACTACGAAACAAGGGCGAAACAGTCCATCCGCTAAGTGGTATTTTGTCTTATTATGGCAACAAATGTTTTGTTTTCATTGGTTGGGAAGGGTGGTGGCTTTGGACGACTTCAAACCCTTATAATTACATCCTTATTCATCCAAATTAATCCATTAGAGATTTGAATCTTAAAGAAAGAGAATTAGGAAGTTAGGAAGAAAAAGTGAGGAGAAAATTGGAGAAAAATCCGTGGAAATTACGTAAAAGTCCCAAAGGTAATCCCAACCAAAAATCTTGTTATTTTTATTATATTAATATTTTAGATGATAGAAATCATCATTTGTTTAGTAAACTTTCAGCCCTTGATATATGTGTGTGGTTAGATGAAAGTTTAAGTTAAGTTGAATGTACAAAACCCTAAAATTGCTTTGTTTAGAAACTTTGTTTATTCAAGCTTTCATATATTTTTGTATACTTACTGGAATTGATTGATTATAATTGGATATTAACCTGGACTCATATTTGTATAACATATCCGAAAATAATGTGAAAATACCAAAAAATGAGTCTTTGGTGAGAGTTTGAATTTCGGGTATGAAATCTGCCCCAAGGGTGAAAGTATGCATACCATATGTTTGATATCTTACTTGACATAGCAAATGAACTCTAAAAATTATGAAATTTTAATATTGTATTATTCAATATGTTTAATGATATTAGTCATAATTTCAATGAAAGTTATGATGTATAAAAATTATGAAAATTATTGGAAAATGACTGAATGATAGAGGAGCCTATAGGGCAGATTTGCGAGGTAGTAAAGCAATGGGCCTATCTCGCTCTAGGAAACTTGAAATGACGCACCGTCTTTTGTATTGGAATCCTAATATGATAAGGATTGAATTACCAAGAATAAATGAATGTATATTGGTCTATGATTTGGATATGTTAAATATATTAACATGATTTTGAATGGAACTTCACTTGTGATACATGATTTGAATGGAATCATATGATGCTTATGGACTGAATTATGTTTAAATCATTATTTTGATTATTAATATTCTTATGACGATACTAATATTGTAAGAATGATAGGAAGGGAAGAAGAGTTGATTGAACAAGTACCGGATAAAGGCAAGGGAAAAGCCAGTTAAACTATCAAGGTGAGTGTACTTATGATTGTTTCATATATACAGATATATGAATATATCTCTAAGAGCAGGATTTGTTTGGATACTTCGGTATTCAGGATTTGTTTGGATATTCAAATATCCAGGATTTGATATTGCCAACGGGCAGAATTATTTGGGTCTTATGATCCAGGATTTTTTATTGCCAATGGGCAGAATTATTTGCGTCTTATGATCCAGGATTTGTTATTGCCAATGGGCAGAATTATTTGTGTCTTATGATCCAAGATTTGTTATTGCCAATGGGAAGAATTATTTGGATCTTATGATCCAAGATTTGTTATTTCCAACGGGAAGAATTATTTGGATCTTATGATCCATGATTTGTTATTGCCAATGGGCAGGATTGTTCGGATTTTATATCCACGTATTCGATATAGAATTGTTATTCCATTGCAGGGAAGGAGTACCTCACTAAGCTTAATGCTTACGGTTTATATTTTAACAATTTCAGGTTCGTACGCTGCCAGCTAGGATACCATATGACCGGTAACTTTGAGAGTTGCACCGTTGGAGAGAGCTAGGGTTTAAAAATGGGGATTTTATCATTGTCACACTGAAGATTTTAATATACTCAAACATTGTATATATTGATTTAATATGGATTGAGTTGATCATAGTTAATCACAATATTGTATGTCCTCTTAATTATGACTCTAATATTGATTTTTTTTATGGTATAATAATAATATTATGTTCATTATGCACATTACGTAGGAAAATATTAATGAATGAATCATATTTCCAATGGGCTCAAGATTATGATCTAATTACTCCATTAACAAATGATTAGTATGGATATTGGGTTTGGGTGTGACAACAGTTGTCACGGACTTGTCACGGTCAATGACTGTGATAAGTCTGGCCTGCTAAAGGGTGCTAATTTGGCCTTTTTGGTGTAGTGTCAGTCCGTAACACTACCCTATACTTAGTATCTCGAGTTCATGGTCCAACTCTGATTATTAATTAATTTGCACATTAATTAATTAAATTATTATTGGTGTCACCCAACCAATATACTTGGGCTCGCTCTCGTGACCCGAAATTAATATAACACCCGATTATTAGCCCGGAATCCAAATTAATTAGTTTTTCATCCATAATTAATTTAAGTGAGTAGTGTCGCCCTACTACTATACCTGGACTTATTCACCCAGTTCGTTATTTTAGTTCTCAGAATTTATTCTCAAAATTCATACATAAGTGTTACACTTAATTACCCCACCACTCCCAATCATATGCCCCTATAATTGTGAGGATATTAACCTCCCTAATTAATTTTTCTCCCTTAATTATACTTGGTGGTAATTAAACTAAAAGAAAATCCCACATAAAACTCCCAAGGCGAAACTATAAAAAATTCCCAGCCATCGATCGATCGATCCCAGCCATCGATCCATCGATTGAACATGTCCTCATCTTCTCCGACTTTCTGTTTCTGTCGTTAACGAATTACTCTAACCTCCAAACTCGTCTATGGTTCATCTCAAGCACACACAACATTTTTATCATGTGGGAATGTGATTATGACCTCCCCTAGAACCTTAAACACAAATTAAGTTTCACAAATCTCTACTTTTCCGAATTTGGGGAATTTTCGGGTCTTTACTCGTTCAGTCCCAATTTCATCTGTTTATCCCAAATTTGTTCATAAATTTCTACTGGGTTTTCACATCTGAATAAATTATCACAAAACTATGTAACATAATGAGTTCCCACATTAATTTCCCATTAATTTCATTAAAGTGTTCTATATACAAAAACCCCTTTTTTGTACCCTTTTACACCCAAAACGAATTTTGATTTACACATCACAAAAATATGATTTGGCTATCATAAATAAGCATCACAACAAGTTAACCACTTGCCTTTTGGGGTTCGTTGGGTATGATACAAGTGTGTAGAAGCAAGCTTGATGATGAGCACTCAATCCGTTCCTTATTTTATCTCCAAAAGATCCCCAAATTGGCTCTAACTGCTCCCTCTCACTTTCTCCCCAATTTCTTAGATTTAAGTTTATGTTTCTTTGCCGTTCCCCACTCTTTGATTTAGGTCTTAAAAAACTAATCCCATTTTTAGCCTAATGTGCCAAGCCCAAGTGACCCAAATAGCCCCGTGTGGGCCCGGTTATGCCTAAAAATGCCCCGTGACCCGTTTACTACCCCAGGTACACTTTTTGGACTATCTCGACCCATTCGAACTCAACCGTGCACTCAAAATTGACATTGGAAATAATTTATAAAAATCCTTATCTCACACCCAAATTAGTCTATACCGACTCCCAGTTGAGAAAAATAAATGCCACGTCACTAATACACGTTATGACGTAAATAAATTATTACTATTCACTTAGTAATTAAATTTCCATAAGTACTAACCATTCATTCTCCGATTAATATTTAAATATATATTACCATAATTAATTCAATTAAATTACGACACAAGAGTAATTTAAAATTTCCCGAATTAATTAAATATTACATGCACAGAAATACGGTGTGTTACATGCTCCCCCCTTACAAAGGAATTTTGTCCCCGAAATTTGGTCATTACTGCGGCGAATAACTCTGGATACTATTCTCACATATCCTCCTCCCAGTCCCACATATACTCATCAATACTGTGATGACCCCACTCCACTACACTCTAACTGGTGGTACTATCTTAGACTGTAGCTTGTGCTCACATAGCTTCCAGTCTCCCCTCGTATGAGGTGTCTTATTGCAAGTCATTATCCTCGAGTGGAACGTACCCAAAAAGCTTAATCGCTCCTCCTGTATCCCTCTAGCTATGCCACGTGGAACACATCCCGTATCCGCTGAAGATGTTCTGGCAAACCCAGTCGATAAGCTACCAGTCCCACCCTCTCAAAGATAGGGAAAGAACCCACATACCTCGATGCTAGGTCCCCTTTCTTGCCGAACTTCATCACTCCTTTCATAGGAGACACCCGATCCTATACTTGGTCACAAATTTTTAACTCGATGGCCCCTGACAACATAGTGCCCCTGAAGATGAGCCTATACTCTACAGGCTCCACTATCTCTCAGTTAGGAAATTCCCCTCCTATATGGGTGTTAATTTCCTTATTGCCAAAATGCGTGACTATCTTCTGGGTAATTACCCGCATCATCCCTGATTAATCATGTCAGACTTGAACCTGTAACTCATGGTGACGTACCCCTCCTTACGTCCCATAACTATATGAAAGGATACAACTTACTTAATTCCAGCTGATGGACCATAACCTATCTCGGGTCCTCGCAGGTTGTTATTTCCCCACCTCTTATCTACCTAAGGTGGATAATGAAACTTTTCCCATAAAGTCTTCTAAGGTGTCACGCAGACCAAACCGTTATGAGGCATCATAAGTAACTCTACCCGTGGTAAATACTACTCTCTAATTACCCAAAAACTGAAAATGCACAATCCTCAAGTCTACCCATCGACTTATGGGCGACACGTTCAACCCAATATGTAACTCTGTCCCGATCACCTCCTGACAGTTTACCAACTTAAGCATTAATCCCTTCACTGGAATCATAGAATTAAAAAAATTTCCTGGTTGATACCCTCCAATCAACCTTTTTCCATCCTTAAATGGTCTACTTGACGATAAATTCACTAAGTCCCATTCAACGCCGATTCCGATGCTCAAGAACTCTATTCCTTGTTTGGTTTTCATCAGGCAAGAATCTATACATTGTCTATGCGTAAAACCACTCTAGGTATATGACTAAGTGATACTCTTTTCTATCTTCCCAAAAATGTCGTTTTCTCCCTTGCTTAGGGATATCTTATTACATAGGTCTCCCCCACCTTCCCACTCCCTACGGTGGAGGTAGTTCTCGTTGATATACATATAGTCAGACCGTTTCCTTTCTCAAATGGATTTCAGTTCACTACACTTTTTCACTTATTCTATAACTGCCCCGCAGGCGTACATTCAATATGTTTATTTACACATCCCTTTTATTTAAGATGACTCTGAAATCACACAAACCAGGGATCCCATACACCATATATCCCGTGCTTAACCTCACAAAAATTACCTTAATTAACCAGGGTGCCCATACACCCTGACCCCATGCTCAACTGCATGAAAGTTACCCGACTATGCTAGCCATAACCCGTAGTATAACTTTCAAACCGTAGTCATATCACATACATGAATAATAATTGGGGTACCCAACCTATGTACTAACGACCAAACATCTGCCCACTTCCAATGTTACGCTAAGTTTCATACGTGGGATGTCTCGCAAAGATAAATCCAAACAAGGAACCCCCCGATACACTACTACTTAACATTTTCGTTCGTTGAGATCTGTTAGACCCTCAGTCCATAGCACGTACCCCCAAATACTCATCTCTTAACAAAAAAACATACATGCCTACTCTTATGCTAAAAAAGTCAACATAAAATACCGTGCCTTTACTATCATTAGTTCTTGCGCAAAATAAATCCCGAGCTATCTCTCCCCGCTCGAAAATAATTTTAACCGCCCTGAATCGCTTCAGTATACATCCCTTCTTACTGGGATAAATATAATAATACAAGACATTCTTATATGTCTATCGTACCTCACAATACAAGCTATATACACATATATATATAGGCCAAGCTCCCTCTCAGGTGACACCTAGCAGCAGTCATTCATAACCTGGTGTCACGAACACCAAAACTTACTATCACTATCTGTAATAGTTCACACCCATTGCTAACCAATCCATACCCAAGAAAAATCATGCTTTCATAACACTCCTCAAAATGAGTAAATCTCATAAAATATACCCTCTCAGTTTTCACGCCTGCTTCCCTACAGATAAAATAAAAGAGGTCCCTGTTACCCCGTCGTAACCATATATTTACTAGTAACAGTACTATACACCCACTAAACTCGTCCCCCACGCGAATATAGTGATAACAAGAATATTGTGATCATTCATGTCATGAAATTTACTCCATCTATCTGATGATAAAATTCATACTTCCACTCTCCTATACACCGGTAACCCAAATGGCTCCTGGACATAATATTCTCATCCGATCGAACCAAAACTTCGCAATTATTGTCCCTACAGGGCATCCCACTTCGATCCCCTGACTCACTGTGGACATAATCAATTGTTGTGGTTCCACTTCCACACATAAGACACCTCTCTGTGTTAATCCCCTGCCTCTGGCCCAAATGGTCATGTTGGGGTTGTCCTTTTTGCGTACATGGTAGTCTTGACCCTAAGTGCTACCCCCGTTGTCCCTTTGGCTTCCCTATCCCCATGGGACTCGTTATTGGCCTCGATGATCCGAACCAAATCCACCATCAATAGGTAGAAATTTACTTAATTTAAAATGTTAAGATGGGTCCCTTACTAGGTCTACCCTTTCGTCATGCTTCACTAGCACCATTAAATCTCATTTCGTTCCTGGGTTAAACTCTTTAACCTTATTGGCTCCGGCATCTTAGAAGTGTTAATGTAAGCCGGGAAACAAAAGATATTGACGACCTTAACACTAGTCATCCTAGTCGAATTTCCCATCCATTATTGTATATTCTCACACGGTTCATTATCCTTTTGCGGTTTCCTTTATCGTTCTCCGTATCCCATTCATCGATTACGAAGTTCTCTTATACAATTTATCGTCTCTCTTACGATCAGTTACAATCTTACCCATTTAATAAACTCTAAAATTTCACTTGAACTACTATTTGAATAGAGGATGGACGATCTTATGGTCACACCGTACCAAAAATTTATCATCTGACTCCATATATTCTCCTTCATATGTGGTGACTGACTCTTAAAAATAATCCACCCCTACTCTCTCTCCTTGCCAACATGCTTAGTGGGTCCAAAATTGTATCACCGTTCTCTACGACAGTGCTTGAGGAAATTTACTACCCCCGAGTGATTATACTATTCCATGAATACTCTATATCTTCTGCCTCCCTCTCCTCTTACAGTACTTCTAACGGCCCTCTCTGGTCGTCCAAAATTGTTCAATGTATAATGCCCAATCGACTCGTATATGAATCACATCAACTATACTTGATAGCCGGAGAACTTAAGTCGCATACGTAGAGTAATACAACAATCCTATCATAAGTCTCTACATCAAAGAACGCTAAGCTAAAGTGTGAAAAGTAGCACAGATATTAAGCACACTAGAACCTGATGCTCGGATACCATCTATGACACCCCGCCTAATTAAACCCCGGGTGATCAGTTCTAAATTAAATTAGAACAGGTTTCTCAGTTGGTTCGTTCTTAGCATCACTGTCGAAACTTTTTAATTACTAACCACCTAAGTAAAATTAAACTGATGCCAAGTTTTATCTTTCATCAATTCAATGAAATACTCATAAGGAAATAAATCATAAAAAATGACAAGGTAACTGAATCCAACCATCACATATAAATAAGAAACTGGTCGAATAAACCATCGGCAAAAATCCAACAGAAATATAAAGACAATTAATAATGGATCTCAAGTATCTGAAATAAATACTAATTAAAATGGTGAGCAACATGCTCGAATATCTGATAGAAAATCCCTATACTAGGAATAAAAGGAATAAAGGCGCCTATCCAAATCCTGTAACATCCTCATATGCTGCAGCTGTGAATCCCTGGAATGAATCAAGCCTGGCATCCCTGTGCCTGGACACCTAAATGGTTTTGAAAATATTTTATAGCAAGGGTTAGAACCCAAAACATTTTGAAAACATTTAGCAAATGATTAACTTGCAGTAATAAAATATGCATGAATGAGTTTCATATTTTAGTTAGTGTCGCACTCCCATGAGGACAGACTCACCCCTCAACTAATGTGCACACCTAACGCCTTCCTTATATCCCACCTAGTCCTCTACCCCAAAACTAGATATTTGATATAACTCTTGTCAACCTCCCTACGCAATCCCGAGTAATTTAATGTATAACTTAAAAGCTATTTATCGCCTTAACTTAGTTAATCATCTTTCATTGAAATCCATATAACATTCACTATTAAGATAAATGATACACTTTTCTCCATGTATTCAAAATTCCCGTATATAATTATTCACCCCATTATGTATTTACAGTTATCTTACAACAATCACACATGTTGAATGTGAATATAACCCATATATAATTAATACAATTCATTACATGTATTTCATGACCTGTATATTACTATTTATCCCATTATATACGTAGAACCATATTATAACATTCACACATATATTGAATATAAATATAACCCATCCTTCCGAGTAATAACTAACCGGATGTATTCTCTAAAGTTCTATCACACTAGGTGTACTCGCATAACCTTGTTACCCCAAGTCAGAATCGTTCACTAACTTGGCCAAAAACATGAACATAATGGAGGCGGTCATATTCCTTCCCTGAAAGTGAGGTAGGCCCCTCACCCATATAACGGACGCTATGACCTGAGGATATACTCGCCGTACTCCTCGAGCTAGGGGATTCACCCACATCATACAATCTCCTTCGACTGCACTAGAGTATATATATTAATGATATCTAATCACTGATATTTATAAGCACACACCATATATATACTATCGCACACCGTATATATATAAATATAAAATATCCCAGCTTTACTGTGTACTGAGTCCGTAACACTAGCCTATACTTAGTATCTCGGGTGTATGGTCCAACTCTGATTATTAATTAATTTGCACACTAATTAATTAAATTATTATTGGTGTCACCCAACCAATATACTCAGGCTCGCTCTCGTCGCCCGAAATTAATATAACACCCGATTCTAATCCCCGAATCCAAATTAATTAGTTTTTCAATGATAATTAATTTAAGTGAGTAGTGTCACCCTACTACTATACCCGAACTTATTCACCCAGTTCGTTATTTTATTGCTCATAATTTATTCTCAATATTCATACGTAAGTGTTACACTTAATTACCCCACCATTCCTAATTATATGCCCCTATAATTGTCAGGACATTAACCTCCCTAATCAAATTTTCTCCCTTAATTAGACTTGGTGGTAATAAAAATAAAAGAAAATCCCACCTAAAACTCCCAAGGCCAAACTGTCAAAAATTCCTAGCCATCGATCGATCGATCGAACATGTCCTCATATTCTCCGACTTTCTGTTTCTGCCATTAACGAATTCCTCTAACCTCCAAACTAGTATATGGTTCATCTCAAGCACATAATTTTTTTTTATTACATGGGAACTTGATTATGATCTCCCCTAGAACTTTAAACACAAAATAAATTTCACAAATCTCTACTTTTCGAATTTGAGGAATTTTCGGGTCTTTACTCGTTCAGTCCCAATTTCATTTGTTTATCCCAAATTCATTAACAAATTTCTACTGGGTTTTCACATCTGAATAAATGATCTTAGAACTATGTAACATAATGAGTTCCCATATTAATTTCCCATTAATTTAATTAAAGTGTTCTATATAAAAAACTCCATTTTTTGTACTCTTTTACACCCAAAACGAATTTTGATTTACACATCACAAAAATATGAATTGGATATCATAAATAAACATCCCAGCAGGTTAACCACTTGCCTTTTGGGGTTCATTGGGTCTGATTCGTTGGTGTAGAGGCAAGCTTGATGATAAACACCAAATCCATTCCTTGTTTTATCTCCAAAAGATCCCCAAATTGGCTCTAACTTTCCCCTCTCACTTTCTCCCCAATTTCTAAGATTTACGTTTATGTTTCTCTGCCCTTCCCCACTCTTAGATTTAGGTCTTAAAACACTAATCCCATTTTTAGCCTAATGGGCCAAGCCCAAGTGAACCAAATAGCCCCGTGTGGGCCCAGTTATGCCTAAAAACGCCCCATGACCAATTTATTACCCCCGGGTACACTTTTTCGAATATCTCGGCCCACTCGAACTCAATCGTGCACTCAAAATTGACATCTGAGTTAATTTATAAAAATCCTTATCTCATACCCAAATTAGTCTATACCGACTCTCGGCTCAGATAAATAAATGCCACGTCACTAATACACGTTATGACGTAAATAAATTATTACTATTCACTTAGTAAATAAATTTCCCTAAATATTAAGCATTCACTCTTCCATTAATATTTAAATAAATATGACCATAATTAATTCAATAAATTACAACACACAAGTAATTTAAAATTTCCCTAATTAATTAAATATTACTTGCACTGAAATACGGGGTGTTACAACTACCTACCCCAAGCAAAGAATAACGTAGCCAATGCCCTTGGTACCTTAACCTCTATGATCGACATGCCCAAAGGAATAACCATGGCCCCTTTTCTTATCCAAAATCATGATAAACCAACCCACTGCTATCACATTGAGCTTAGCGCAAAAGAAGATCCCAAGATAACCAATTACTAGTACTGTGATATTTGGAACCTCCTCAAGCATGGCAAGTATCCCCAAGGTTCTGAGAAGAAAGATCGAGCAACCATTCGTAAATTGGTTGCCCACTATATTATCTATGATAAAGCACTGTTTAAGAGAAATTTCGATGGAACCCATTTGCACTGCATTGCAGGGGCTGACATCGGAGAGATGATGCATAAAATCCACAACGAGGAATGCGGACCCCACACGAATAACCATATATTCGCCAAGAAAATTATTCGAAAAGGTTACTAATGGACTACCATGGTTCAAGATTGCATAGCCTACATTCGAAGATGCCTCAAATGCCAGCAGTTTTCCATCCTACAACCCTTGTCTCCGTAGGAATTATACAATATGACTTCTCCCTGATCATTCTCCACATGGGGCATCGACATCATAGGGAAGGTTATGCCCAAAGCCTCCAATGGAAATGAATTCATTCTAGTTTCAATTGATTACTTCATCAAATGAGTCAAAGCCGAATCACACACAGTGCATAATGCCAAGAAAGTGGCCAAATTCATCCGAAGGAACATCATCTTCCGATATGGGGTCCCACACGAGCTGGTATCAGACAACAGGTCACACTTCGAGGCAAAAGTTATCTAGGTGGTCGATGAGTATGGGATTCAGAGATAAAAATCCTCTTCATACCGACCTCAAACCAATGGAGAAGTTGAAGCAGCCAATAAGAACCTCAAAACCACCATCATCAAGATAATCGAGAGTTGTCGAGATTGGGCTGACAGGATCCCTTATGCCCTTTGTGGATACCCCTTACTCTTTATATGATGGTGGCTTTGAGGTTCTTATTGGGGCTACCCCTTACTCTTTAGTCTATGGAATGGAAGAAGTCCTTACCGTGGAGCTGGAAATCTCTTCACTGCACATCATGCTAGAAAGAAAAGTCAGCGAGGAAGACTAGCATCAAAGCCGTCTCAATGAGTTATCACTATTGGACAAAAGGAGGATAAAGGCCCTATATCTCATACAAGGATACCATCGCCGTATAGCATGATCATTCAATAAGAAAGTCAAGTACTGCGGTGTCCGAGAAGGGGATTTACCCCTCAAAGAAATTATAGAGCCCATCTGGGACAATAGAGGGAAATTCAAGCCCAATTGGAGTGACCCCTATATTGTGAAGAAGATCCTATCTGGTGGCGCTGCTGTGCTCACCAACCTTGATGGAGAAAAAATGGCACGTCCAGTCAACCTGTACCATCTCAAAAAATTCTATCCCCAATCGAAAATCTCGGTGCGCTATGACTCTTCTCATCCCCTTATATTATAAAAATAAATCTCTTCATTTCTTCTACTTAGAACTACGTGGGTCCTGATCCTCTAAAAATCTTACTGCTTATAAAAAATGAATTTTAGAAAATTTTCAAAACCCTCAGAGGTATGTAGGCAACTCATCCATTTTAGACGAGTACGCCCCCCTTCTTTTTCACAAAATGCTATTCTTTTCTTATCCTCGAGAATGAAAGTTTATTTTAACATATACATGAAAAAAAGGATTATGTATGCCTTAGCGATTGGTATAGATAATTCAAATTAAAAACTCATCAAGAGGGGCAACTAGATGATAAAAAACTCCTTTATTTTATTATTCAAAATTTCAAAATGATTACATCAGCAAAGGGAGTCAAATGACTACCCTTGTTAGCCTACTTCTACCTACCTAAAACCAAAATAGAAACAAGTCCAACTAGATATTGTAACACCTCGCCCACCCGGGGAGAGCGGAGCGGAGCAGAACGCTACTATCGATAAAACTAACCAAATCTGCAAATAGCAAGGTATAGAGCATCTAAAAGAATCCCACAATAATATGAATCCACTAATCTCAATATTCAAATTCAATAAAACAAAGTTTATCGAAATAATATAAATCACCAATGCTCTATACAACATAATAAAATAATACAAATCTTCCAAAAAAATATTCTTTCCAAAATAATCCACGCTAAAATAATTCCAATTGGTCCATAGCACTCAAATCCACGCTAACTTGCCAACAAAAAGAAAATATAGGAAAGTACACAATACGACTAGGAAGATGCCCAACAAATATATTAGTGGTGAATAAAACGTAACAACACGAGTACGAATATTCAAATTAATCTCATAAGCATTTAACAATAAATTTCTCAACAACACATCAATGGGTCACCAGGCCTCATCCCATCCGCATATATTTTATCAAGTCATAGCCCAAGAAGCAGGAATTTTGGCGGGTGCCCAACATCTGTGCCATATTAAAATCTCATGACAACATTCTCAACAACAATATAATGATGCCACATGAATCAAAATAATTCAACAATTATTTCTCCAGATTTCAAAGAATTTAATAATTCGAATATGAGTTCAATTAAACATGAAATCAACGGAATAACTCTCAAGAGATTTAAAGAGCGTATTGTGTAAAACTCCATACCTTAAAATCATTGCATGAATCGCCAAATAAATTTAACCTCAAAATCTGATCGCACCATCATGTTCCTCTCGCGAAAATAATCAAATAATGTTCTAGACCCAATACGAGATAACCTTAAATAGTCATATTTTAAAAACCCAGAGAAATAAGATCAAAAAATTATTCAAATTGCGAATCTGACTTCAGATTTGTATTCTACACGAAAAATTGAGTCAGGTATGTGTTTTGAGTTTTTTTTAAATCTCACCCGACTGCACTCAAAAAGGAGATCTAAACATTCCAATTTGGCTCTTCTCATTCCACTCGTTGTTGCCTCTTTGGATTTCATTTTTGGCCTCTCTTTTTCATCTTCCTTTCCTTATAATCACCCATAATATTCCTTATATAGTCTCTCTCTCTCAAACCCTAGTGTTGATGTAAAAAATTAGATCATCTCTAATTGTTTAATCACAGATAAAAAATAAATAAGACAAGAGATTTTAGAGTGGTTCAGCCTTGAACAAATGGCCTACGTCCACTGTTTGTGTTATTATTGACTGTTTGGGAATTCTCGAAGTAATGTTTATCTCAAGAAATTCTTGTCCTTTACAATGAGGGTGATACAATGTATTTATAGCCATGAGACTGTACATGTGAATGGATAATACATAGCCGTTCAACAAGCGTATACATCCGCATGATAATAATCAACATTAAATGCGCAGTTAATCCTCTTAATTGTCTGATAATAAATGCTCTGATTGAGGTGCAGCTCGAACCGCCTAAGCTACTCGGACCGCCTAAGTATGTCGGTATCCATGAGTTTCTCGGTGCAGTAAAGTTCCTCGGTGAGCATCTACTGCCCGGAGTATCGGAGTTGGTCGGGGAAATTGAGTTCCTCGAATTCAAGGTATTGTGTAGAAATGTTTGTTAGTGCCATGTAGATTGACATGTGTCTCCACTTCATTGTGCCATGTCAGCAGACTAAAATTGGTATCAACAGAAGCCCCCAATGTTTCACAGTTCGAGACTGAGGAGTGTGGAACATTCTTCTCGAAATATGGCGAGATTAAATGGTCATCCTGAATTTTAGGAGCGTGTTCTTTGCATTTATTTTTCTTTTCGAATTCATAGACTCAGACTTTTATAATTTTTCTAACTTCTTCGATCTCCGAGCCCTTTTTGTCCTTTTAGCCGTCGGTAGCGTAAACGTCTCCCTTTGTAATCATTATTTTTACCTTTTCCCAAGGTAAGGTATTTAAGCATTGCAGAAAATCATATCGTCTTTTACTTTTTCAAATCTGTATCTTTGAGTTTTCCATTTTCTCTCTCTCTTGTGCGTTCATCCTTTTCATCGTTCATTGTCAACAGATCCATCCTTTTTCTATAAGATCTTCTTCCTTCTCTTTTATTTCCTTTATTCGCCATGGTTTACCTTTTTGAGTCGCTTGATAAGTTTCGTTTTGATTTCTCTATTCCTTCATGGGTTATTTTGGAGGAACTTTCTGAGCCTTCAAATTATTTTCGTTTGGCTGAGGGACATTGGTTCCCTAGTCTCTTTGTTGCTGAATGTGGCTTTTCTTTTCCCCCAAACCCTTTGTGTCTGGAATTCTGTCAATATTTTGACGTGGTTCCTGCAAGAATAGCCCCCAATACATGGAGAATAGTTAATGGAGTTCATAGATTAAATCAGATTCATGGAACTCGTATAGGAATTCCAGAAATCATGTTTTGCTATAGATGAGCTGTCAGCGACAGTACTTTTTACTTGAAAACTAGGTTTTTGAATAGAGCTTTAGTGGTCAATCTCCCAGATGCCAATAGGGATTATTTCGAGCATGGTGTTGTTATGAAAAATTGGCAACATGCTCCACTAACTGGAAATGATGTGTATCAGGGTCCCAGATGCCCTCCCTATGGCATTGGGATAGGTTGTTTTTACTTTATTTTATTTTTGAAATTATGCTTTCTTTGTGTTTGATAAAATGTGTCACTGATATTTTAATTTTCAGTTATTTACAGTTGACAGTAAAAGAAGGTCTCCAAAAGAGACAGAAGTTAATTTAAAACATCTGAAACTTATCTGGGGTTTGCATCAGACTGCTACCGACGAGCATATCAGATCAGCTTCATATTTGCTGCAATATAAGAGTTACACCTCGTCTTTTACTGCTCGTCCGGTGATAAGTGACGTAAAACCAGTACCATCTTCTACAAGTTCTTCACCTGAGTCACATATTCCTCTGAGTGAAAGAATGAAGAGAATAAGATCTCCTTCCCTCTTCGAGATATCTGCCTCTACTACTAGAGAGGAAAAGAAAAGCAAGCCTGATGTCCCAGAAGAAGGGACAAGTAAAATTGATGCACCTCCTTCGAATGCTACTGTGAAGGTTGCCGAGAAGCCCCCAGTGGCTCCGAGCAAGGTCGTTGCTCCAAGCGAGGTTATAGTCATATCCCCGACCAAGACTACATTCATGGTCGAGACCGTTGATGCTCCTCTGAGGAGGCTGAAGAAGAGCTCCTCAGTCAATTTTGCTAAATCCATCGCTCAGCCCCCGACAACTGGAAGTGGTGTTCCCACTTTTGTTGCCCCGAGCTCTGACATGAGCTCGGTGAAGTCTTGGATCATTCCTGAGATCCAAGGTATTGAAGAAAATATTTCTCGGGATATGGTTACCACATTGGCTGCTCGTCATATTGCTTTTGTAAGTATTATTGTCTTAAACTTTCATTTTTCCCTTATTATATCTTTGTACTGACTTGCTATTATTTTCTTTTCCCAGTTGGTAACCTATTTTAATACAATTTTGAAGAAGGATGAAGCTATTAAAGCTTCAAGCTCCTCGTCAGGTGTAGAGGAAGCTTTGGTGGGTCTGACGCAGTCTCTGAAGGATTCTCGTCAGAAGTATGATGATGATAAAGCTACTTGGGAGAAGAAGCTTAATTCCATCGAACATGAGAAGGATCAGGTTGTTGAGGTCTCCAAGGGGGAGGAGAAGAAAATAAAAGGCTTGGAGGAGAAGAATAAAGAGCTCGAAGGGAAGCTCCAAAATGCTGGGGAACTTGAGGGTAAGCTCAAGGCTGTAGAGGAAGAGTTGAATAAGCTTCGTGAAGTAAGTCGTCAGAAGGAGGAAGTGGAGAATAAATTTAAAACTACCGAGGAACTTCTATCTGAGAAGATTTCCTCAGAGAAGGTGAAAAGAAAGTTAGCTGTGAAAAAATCCTTCAGTGCTGGCTGGGATAAGGGGTGGAATAAGGGTCTGGCTGCCATGATGTCACAAGTGGAATATGGTAGCCACAAGTACTTTAGTGATGGCTGGGTCACTGCTCTGCAAGAGATGAAGGTTGATGAAAATTCTAACCTGTTTCAGCGACACATCCCTGGCCCCCCTCCAACTCCTGAAGAAGAAGAAGAGGACAAAGCTGCCTCTGAGGAGTCCTCTATGGTGATGGGAGATCAAATTTCTCATCCCACAGTTGTCCAGTCTTCCTGCGAGCAACTTCAACCATCCATTATTTCAACCGAGCAGCTTCCAGCACCCCCCGAGCAACCATCTGTGCCATCCGAGCAACCTACCTCCTCGTCCCAGCCTCCCGAGAAAGTTTTGGGAGATAAGGAGAAGGTGTAGAGTTGTTCGTTTTTTTTTCTCTCTGTTTATTTTTATCAATTGTAATTTTATGATATAATAAAATTTGAAGTTTTGCCTATTCATACTGTTGTTTCTCTTCCTCTTGCTCCTTATTGATTCTTGATATTTCTTATTTTTACTAGTTTATGGCCAGGATGGAATTGTTATCTGCTCATGACACAAAATTGTTGAGATAATGCAACGAGTACTTCAAAGCTGGTCATACAGATATGACTGAAGCTCAAATCGTTGATATCCTTGTTCAAGATGCTTCATAGCAAGAAGTTGAAGCCTACCAGTATTTAAAGTGTCTGCTCGACCGGTCAGTGGCTAATAATGTAGCATATTATGAGATGATTGAAGACCTCCAGGGCACTCTCGAGGAGCTTTAACAACAATACAAGGAATCTACATCCTTCTTGCACCAAGGATATGAGAAGAAGTATCAGCAACTGAATGCTGATAAGGGATATGATAAATTGTTTGCTGCTTACGATGTGAGGGAGAGAACTTTGAAGGCCGAGGTCGAAGAGCAGAGGCAGATAGCTAAGTTGCTGGAGCAGGAGAACAATAACCTGCGAGGAGAGGTGTCTGAGTTGAAATCTGCATCGTCTTCCTCGAACGCTTTGGTCCCTATCAACGACGAGGGGTTCTCTTTCTTGGAGGTTGAAAATGCCAATCTGAGAGATGAATTGGAAACCTTGAAGAGAGCTGGTCCTTCTACCTCGGCTCATGGAAGAGCAAGAGGTTCTCGGGGACGAGAAAGGGCTGCTTGGATTACTATTGAAGAGGCAAGAACTCAAGCCTTTATGGAAAATCAAGCAGTTCAGTTAGTTGCGAAGAATAAAGCCCTGACAGAGATGTCCAGGAAAATCCATAATCTAGACGAGAAGCTCTCGGCAAAAAAAGTCTACCTTGGAGAATAAAGAACTCTTTGTAAAAAATCTTCACGAGCAGCTGGAAAGGTTGACTTATCAAATCCACAAGCATCCCAGAGAGTTCTGGATGGCTGGTGATAATGAGGTTCTCTACCATCTAGATGATCGGATCCAAAATGCGAATAATGAGAGTTACAAACAAGGGTGGTTGAATGCCTTAGGTGTGCTGCAATTGGAACAGGGTCACTACTTGTGGGATTACCATAATCCTGGGTTGCTCGACCTGCCAGTGCCACCATTCAAACTTGACATGAGCTGGATTCCTGCTCGGGCAATCCCTCAGTGTTTGATTTCCAAATATCTTGGAGATTGCAGTCTACATTCGAATGTTGAGATATCTCGCCCCGAGCACCTACTCGATCGACCATCTGTGATGAACATGAGGATGCTCAAAGACCTTAATTTCATCAATTCCCCTTATGCCTTAGACGATCCTCTTGCTGGCGAGGAACCTGTTTCAAAAGTAGAGTGGAAGAAACCAATAGAGTAGGGATCTTGATGTACTAAATAATATGTATTTCATTCTAAATGTATTTTGTTTTGGATTTAATGAAAAACTTCTATTTTTCTTTGCCATCTTGATTGCCATTATCTTGTAGATATTTTTTACTAATGAATGTGCATGTATATCTGTTAAAAAGATAATAACATTGTGTTATTTGCCGATCAATTAAAATTGGTGAAACTTATTGTTGACTATCTTAAATTGATGATAATCATTTGTCGACCAACTAGAGTTGATGATATTTTTTTTTTGACTATCTTGGTGGTAATTTTAAATGTTTTAAGTATTAAAATTTTACTTGATCACTTTCTAATTCTAAGCCATCATTTGTTTAACCAACTATTTCCGACCAAAGAGAGTTGGTGTTTTTAATTCTCGACCAACCTTAGTTGGTAAAAATTTATATTCCCGACCAACTATAGTGGGTGAATCTTCTTCCCAACCAACCGGAATTGGTATTTCTAGGAATATTTTTTTATTACCAACCAACCTTAGTTGGTATTTCTGGGAAATATTTTTTATTACCGACCAACCGGAGTTGGTGGATTTTCTTCCCAACCAACCGGAGTTGGTACTTTTCGGAAATATTTTTTTATTCCCGACCAACCGGAGTTGGTGGATTTTCTTCCCAACCAACCGGAGTTGGCACTTTTGGGAAATATTTTTTATTCCCGACCAACCGGAGTTGGTGGATTTTATTCCCAACCAACCGGAGTTGGCGGATTTTCTTCCCAACCAACCGGAGTTGGCACTTTTGGGAAATATTTTTTTTATTACTGACCAACCAGAGTTGGCACTTTTGGGAAATATTTTTTATTCCCGATCAACCGGAGTTGGTGGATTTTCTTCCCAACCAACCGGAGTTGGCACTTTTGGGAAATATTTTTTATTCCCAACCAACCGGAGTTGGCGGATTTTCTTCCCAACCAACCGGAGTTGGCACTTTTGGGAAATATTTTTTATTCCCGACCAACCGGAGTTTTCAACAAAAAGAGAGAATTGGGTAGAATATCCACATTTTATTCATACTGATGAAGTTGCATTACATGAGGGTTTACATTAATAATAATATTTGCGTAGGTGCTCTGCATTCCATGCATTCTTAAACTCCTCCCCTTATAAAGTTTCTATTCTGTTGGTTCCTGGTCGAACAACTTCTGTAACTCGGTAAGGTCCATGCCAATTCGCTTCCAATTTGTTGTGCTTTTGAATCACTTTCTTTAGCAAATAGTCTCCTTCTTTCAGGTCACACTTCTTCACTCTTTTGTTGTAGAACAAAGCTGTTCGTTGCTGGTAAGCAGCATTCCTGATGGTTGCTTCTTCTCTAACTTCCTCGAGCATGTCCAAGTCTAACCTTCTCATTAAATCGCTGACAGGGGAATTGAAATTCAGTACTCTGTGTGTAGGGAGGCCCAACTCGACAGGTATAACAACTTCACTTCCAAATTCCAGAATATATAGAGATTCTCCAGTTACTTCTCGGGGAGTAGTACGATAAGCCCACAGTACAGAATGTAGCTCGTTGATCCAGTTTGCTTTCGCTTCATTCAGTCTTTTCTTCAAGCCATTTAGCAGCGTTCTGTTTGTCACTTCAGTTTGCCCATTGCTTTGGGATGGCCTGGTGCCGAGTGGATCTTCAAGATATTTGACTGATGACAATAGGCAGCGAACTCCTCGTTGACAAATTGTGTTCCATGGTCGGTGATGAATGCATGAGGAAGACCATATCTACAAATGATATTTTTCCAAATAAATTGGTACACCTTTTCGTACGTCATGTCGACAAGAGGCTCGGCTTCTACCCACTTAGTAAAATAATCCACTACAATGATGAGATATTTAAATATTCCTCTAGTCGTTGGAAGTGGCCCGACCAAGTCAATTCCCCACATGGAAAATGGCCAAGGGGAAGTAATGGGTGTCAACAATGCTTGGGGAGTTCTTCGAATGGAGGAGAAGCGCTGACACTTGCCACATTTTTTGGCATAGCCTATACAATCAGCCCTCATCTTTGGCCAGTAGTATCCTTGCATCATTATTCTTTACAAAAGCGTCCGACCTTCCACATGGGCTCCACAGGACCCTTCATGAACCTCTTCAATCAAGTCTTTCACCTTGGAGGGATGCACACATCTTTGCAAACCTGCCATAATTCCTCGTCTGTATAGAACACTCAATACATAATGAGCGGCTTTAAACTTCAATTTCTTGGCCACGAGTTTGTCAATCGGTAATTCTACCTCCTCAATATATGCCCTGATGGGATCCATCCAAGATGGACCTAAATCAAGGGTAATAAACTTTATCGTCAGATCTTCTTCTATGCTCCGAACAGCTAGAATTTCAATTGGGATTGTTCTTCGTAGCTCGGTACAAGTAGCCAATGCTAATCGAGCTAAAGCGTATGCTCTTGCATTCTCCATTCTTGGTATTCTGAACAGTTGAACAGTAACAAATTTCGATACCAACTCCATCGCCTTTGCATGGTACTTAATCATTAATTCTCCTTTTGTTGCATATATACCGAGCATTTGGTTTACAATCAATTGTGAGTCACTGCACACGATTACCTGCTATGCCTTCATGGTTTTTGCCAGACTATGACCTACAATCATCGCTTCATATTCGACCTCATTATTAGAAGCTTGAAATTGAAAGCGTAGAGCATATTCTATATCGACCTCGTCTGGACTTTTCAATACAATCCCGGCTCCACTACCTGAAGTGCATGATGAGCCATCCACATATAGGTATCTTGTCCTCAAACGTCTTATTGGACAAAGTTCCTCGATGGAATATTTGTTGCTCCTTTATCTCCATTTCTACCACACCTCGCTGCTCTTCGACCTTCTCCTCTTGCATTCTGACCAACTTAAGTTGATCGGGGTTTAAATTTGATGTTCCTGTAACATCCACAGGTTGGTCGGTGTTCAGTTTTTGCTCCTCAAGGGTATCAGGATAAGTGAACTTTGCTATAAAATCTTCTATTGCTTGCCCTTTTAGTGACAATCTAGGCTCATAAATTATATCATATTCACCGAGTTCTATTGCCCAATACATCAATCTCCCTGATTTTTTTGGTTTATGAAGAGCTTGCCTTAACGGCATATTGATATATATGAATATGGTATAAGCCTGGAAGTATGGTTTCATTCTTCTACTCGCTTCAATCAGTGCCAGTGCCAACTTTTCCAGCTTCGGATATCTGATCTCTGCTCCTTGGAAGGCCTTACTAGTGTAATAAATTGGTTTTTGTACTCCATCCTCTAATCTTATTAATGCCGAGCTAACTGCATTTTCTAAAACTGCCATATATAAGTACAATCTTTCTCCCATCATTGTCCTGGACAACAGTGGAGGTGCTCCCAAATATTTTTTCAATTCTTGAAAAGCTTTCTCGCATTCTTCATTCCATTCAAAAGTCTTTCGGAGCATTTTGAAGAATGGGAGGCATCTATCAGTTTCTCGCGACACAAACCTGTTAAGTGCTGCTACTCGCCCTGTAAGACTTTGTACTTCCTTCTTCGTTGTTGGAGATCACAGCCCTAACAAAGCTTTGATCTTTCAGGGTTTTCTTCAATGCCTCTTTGATTGACAATATACTCGAGAAACATGCCTTCTCATACTCCAAATATGCACTTGGTCGGGTTCAGCTTCATTTGATATTTATCTGATTGATCAAAGGTCTGGCCTAAGTCAACTAGATGGTCAGCAGCTTTCTTGCTCTTTGTCAGCATATCATTAACATAAACTTCCATATTGCAATTGATTTGTTCTGCAAACACCTTGTTTATCAGCCGCTGATATGTTGCACCTGCATTTTTCAATCCAAAAGGCATAACATTATAACAATAAGTTCCCCTAGGGGTAATGAAAGAAGTACTCTCCCTGTCTTCAGGTTTCATTTTAATCTGGTTGTAACAAGAATAAGCATCCATGAAGTTCAGCAGCTCGTGTACCGAGGTAGCATCCACTAGTTGATCAATTCGGGGCAAGGGAAAATGATCCTTTGGACATGCCTTTTTGAGGTCGGTAAAGTCTACACACATCCTCCATTTTTTGTTCTTCTTTTTCACCATCACCACATTTGCTAACCAGTCTGGATACTTAACATCTTCAATAAAGCAAGCTTTCTGGAGCTTCTCGACCTCCTCCTGTATAGCTTGGTTCTTCTCGGGGCTGAACACTCTTCTTCTTTGCTTCACTGGCTTGATTTCCTTATTCACATTGAGCTCGTGACATAAGAAATTTGGGTCTATTCCGGTCATATCTTCACGACTCTAAGCAAAATTTTGTTTTCTGCTTTTTAAGAAAGCTATCAACTCCTGTTTTAATGAGGCATCTAACGACGAACCAATCTGAGTTGTTCGTTCAGGATGCTCGTCGTCCAGAATGATGTTTTCATTAGCTTCCACCACCTGACCTTTCATGAGTTGCGACTCGTCTCTAGGATCCAATGTTTCAATTTCTGCGCCCTCATCCACTTGATAGGTAGTAGTCTTTTTCCTAGATTCCTCCAGTTCCTCCTACTCGGTAGATAAATAGTAGCATTCCCGAGCTACTTTTTGATCACCCTTCACAACTCCTACTCCAAAATTGGTTAGAAATTTTAGGCATTGATATACCGTAGATGGTATTGCTTTGAACTTCTTCAATCCTACCCTTCCCATGATGATATTGTAGGCTGATTGAACATTCTTATCCATCACGAAGAAGTGTACTCTTTCGGTTCTACAAGAAGGCCATGTACCAATGAACATATCCAATTTGATCGTCCCAAGTGGAAAAACTTTCTCGCCAAGAAAACCGAGGAGGGGCCTATGATAAGGCTCCAACTGAGACAACTTTAGATTTAAGCTATCGAAGCACAAGTAGAACATAATATCAGCCGAGCTACCATTATCAACGAGTACTCTCGACATCATCACTTCCTTCATTCTCATTTTGATCACCAATGGGTCATCATGAGGATACAGGACACCTGCGAGGTCCTTTTTTAAGAAACCGATGACCAATTTTTCTTTGTTGACCTTCCTCGGGCGATCATCTTCAGCCAAGTTTATTCGTTGAATATATGAACAGGCTTGAGCCTCATTGAGGTAAGCTTTTCTTTCTGCAGTAAGGTCTCCACCTCGTGCATCTCCACCTGTAATGACATTATAATCAAATTATCCAAAACGTATTGAAAACACCTCACGTTCTGGCTGCCTTGGTCTTTTGGGAAGATCGGGGTCGTCTTCTGGATCATCTTCATGGTCTCTTTTCTTATTCTCCTCTGCTCGACGAGGAGATCTAGACCTCTCTCTTGCTTGGTCGTTGTTTCTTCTCTCATTTCTACGATCAACATACTTTTCCAGTTTTCCTCGTGTAATGAGTTCCTCGATCTCATTCTAAAGAGCTATGCAATTTTTGGTCATGTGGCCATGATCCTTGTGGAACTCGCAATATTTGGCCTTATTCCTCTTATCAGGGTCTGACTTCATTTTCTCTAGCCAGTTTAACTCCTCATTGTTCTTAATTTCTTCTAGAACATGGTTGATGTCTACCTTCAAAGGAGTATAATTTTCAAATTTCTTTAATACCTCCCATGATGGCCTTGTTTTTGAGTGCTTGTCACCACCATTGTTCTTATGCTCTTTCTTTTTTAGCCTTATCACCCTCCACCTTGGTTTCTTTGGTATCCATATTCTTCTTTGCAGCCATAGCCTCCTCGGCATTCATGATCTTGGCCGCTTTTTCCATCAATTCTGACATGGTTCTGGGTGGATCTTTAGCCAAAGTGTAGTATAACATGTTGGGAAACAACCCACTCATTAGAGAAGTAATCGCTGTCTTTTCCTCATAATCAATAACTTCGAGTTTCTCGTTATTGAAACGAGTTGTATAAATCCTAGTGCTCTCACCTGCCTTATGTCTAACACTTAACAAGTGTGCTACTCATTTAACTGCTTTGCTCCAAAACAGAAGTTTCCAATGAAGAGCTCGGCCAGTTGAAAGAAAGTTGAAATCTTACCCCAAGGAAGATTATTGTACCATATTTGAGCAGATCCTGTAAGAGTTCCCGAGAATGCCCTGCATCTCATCTCATCTGGCACATCATATATGTCGAAAGCAGCTTGGTATTGCTCTATATGAAGGACAGGGTCGGTTTTTTCATCATATTTAGGAGTCACAACAGGTGTTTTGAACTTTGATGGTGTGGGAAAATCCATAATTGTTTGAACAAAAGGTGTCCCTTGGACAAAATTTCTTTGTGGAGGGTTCTTGGCCTTGGCCATTTCCCCTAATCTATCTTCCAACCTCTGAATAGAGCCTTTCCACGCATCATTTCCTTCCTCGAGCCTATTAGTTCGAGCAATGGATCATGTTGAAGTAGCTTCCTGGGATCTATCTTGTCGAGTAGCTGGTTGTGATTGAGTAGAACCCTCTCTTAGATCAAATGGTGGTCGAAAGTTTCTCGACACAGCCTTAGGAGGAATTTTATTCTTCCTAGGGCCCAATCGATCAAAAGGAGAGACCCTACTTAATCTTTCCAGTGCACTGGTCCTTTCTGGAGAGAGAGTGATGTGTTGTTCAATATCTGTGGCTCGTACTGACGAAGTTTGACCCGATTGATAAGAAAAATCCTCAGATTTATCAGTGCGATATGAATCGCTTTGCCTAATGCGTGAAGAAAGTAAATGAGTATTTCTTTGACTAATTCATTGTCCTGAATAGGTTGATGCTCCACCCTGGATAGTTTGCATAAGTTGTCGCATTGTTTCTTGCATGGCTGTCTGGCCTTGAGCCAAACTGGCCATGATTCCTGTTAAATCTTGGATATTTGGAGGAGCAGATGGATTTGGGGGGTTTCCAGCGTTTCGATTGCTGGATTCAGGATTGTCAGCCATTGGTGATGAATTGTTTTTGGTGAAAAACGAAAATTACAGTCGTTTCCCATAGACGGCGCCAATCTATTGATGTAAAAAATTAGATTATCTCTAATTGTTTAATCACAGATAAAAAACAAATAAGACAAGAGATTTTAGAGTGGTTCAGCCTTGAACAAATGGCCTACGTCCACTGTTTGTGTTATTATTGACTGTTTGGGAATTCTCGAAGTAATGTTTATCTCAAGAAATTCCGGTCCTTTACAATGAGGGTGATACAATTTATTTATAGCCATGAGGCTGTACATGTGAATGAATAATACATAGCTGTTCAACAAGCTTATACATCTGCATGATAATAATCAGCATTAAATGCGCAGTTAATCCTCTTAATTGTCTGATAATAAATGCTCTGATCGAGGTGCAACTTGGACCGCCTAAGCTGCTCGGACCGCCTAAGTATCTCGGTATCCATGAGTTGCTCGGTGCAGTAAAGTTCCTCGGTGAGCATCTACTGCTCGGAGTATCGAAGTTGGTCGGGGAAATTGAGTTCCTCGAATTCAAGGTATTGTGCAGAAATGTTTGTTAGTGCCATGTAGATTGACATGTGTCTCCACTTCATTGTGCCATGTCAGCAGACTAAAATTGATATCAACACCTAGCTTGGTGCCTAAGCTAACCTATATTACTGCATTTCCCTTTAATTCAAAATTCTCAACTTTACATATTTAAACCATTATAAAATGTCCAAAAACAATTTAAATTTGAATTTAAATATTCGATTCATTTTAAATAAAAAAATATAATATCATTATCTCAATTAATAAAATAATAATAATAATATTAACAAAATCTTATACAATATTCATATATAAAGCCCTGAAAATTACGGGGTGTTACTTAATTCCCCCCTGAAAATGAATTTCGTCCTCGAAATTCGACGAAACCTAACACTCGAAATAAAATACCACTCGATTTTATTTTCCAAAATCACACACTAAAGTTGTCAAATTAATTCTAAAGACCCAAACCACGACCCCTAACACATCTTCAAAAAAATCTCTATATCCAAAGAAAATATGTGTAACCCGCATGCTAGACCTAATACCCAAGACCCGAGGGTTATCGTATACCTAATCTCTGATACCATCTGTAACTCCCCGGGTGCCTGAAAGGACACTCGGCGTCCTAGTACGATAAAACTAAACTAAATCCATCAATAATGAGTATAGATCATCTAAATTTCCACAATTTACATTCAAAAAATCCACACTTCTTTTATTTCGACAATAATGATTGCAATCATGTTTCTCTCAAAATACACAAATCTCCAATTATAATTACACCACCAATTATACATCAAAATAAATCTTCCAATCCATGGTATAAAATAATTCTCCAATATAGTCAACGCTAAAATCATCCCAATTGGTTCATAGCGGTCAAATCCACGCTAACCTGCCAACTAAAAGAAAATATGGGGAAGTACACAATACGACGGGAAAGATGCTCAACAAATATATTAGCAGTGAATAAAACGTAACAACACGAGCACAAATATTCAAATTAATCTCAAAAGCATTTATAAATAAATTTCTCAACAACACATCAATGGGTCACCAGGCCTCACCCCATCCGCATATGCTTTATCAAGTCATAGCCCGGGAAGAAAGAATTTTGGAGGGTGCCCAACATCCGTGCCATATTAAGATCTCATGACAACATTCTTAACAAAATATAATGATGCCACATGAATCAAAATAATTCAACAATTATTTCTCCAGATTTCAAAGAATCACAATTCAAATATGAGTTCAATTAAACATGAAATCAACGTAATAACTCTCAAGAGATTTAAAGAGCATTTTGTGTAAAACTCCATACCTCAAAATCATTGCATGAATCTCCAAATAAATTTAACCTCAAAATCTGATCGTACCATCATGTTCCCCTCCCGAAAATAATCAATTAATGTTCTAGACCCAACTCGATATAACCCTAAATAGTCATATTTTAGAAGCTCAGAAAAATCAGATCCAAAATTATTCGAATTGTCAATCCGACTTCAGATTTGGATTCTACACGAAAAATTGAGTCAGGTAGGTGTTTTGAGTTTTTCTTAAATCTCATCTGAATGCACTCAGAATGAAGATCTAAACATTCCAAATTGGCTCTTCTCATTCCACTCGTTTTTGCCTCTTTGGATTTCGTTTTTGGCGTCTCTTTTTCATCTTCCTTTCCTTATAATCACCCATAATATTCCTTATATAGTCTCTCTCTCAAACCCTAGCTTGGTGCCTAACCTAACCTATGTTACTATATTTCCCTTTAATTCAAAATTGTCATCTTTACATATTTAAACCATTATAAAATGTCCAAAAACAATTTAAATTTGAATTTAAATATTCGATTCATTTCAAATAAAAAAATATAATATCATTATCTCGATTAATAAAATAATAATAATAATATTAACAAAACCTTATACAATATTGATATATAAAGCCCTCAAAATTATGGGGTATTACATACTTCCCCCCTTGAAAAGAATTTTGTCCTCGAAATTCGACAAAACCTAACACTCGAAATAAAATGCCAATCGATTTTATTTTCCAAAATCACACACTAAAGTCCTCAAATTAATTCTGAACATCCACACCACAACCCCTAACACATCTTCAAAAAAATTTCTATCTCCAAAGAAAACATTTGTAACCCGCATGCTAGACCCAATACCCAAGACCCGAGGGTTTCTATATACCTAAGCTCTGGTACCATCTGTAATACCTAGCCTGCCCGGGGAGAGCAGAGCGGAGCGCTACTATCGATAAAACAAACCAAATGCGCAAATAGGAAGGTATAGAGCATCTAAAAGAATCCCACGATAATATAAATCCACTAATCTCAATACTCAAACTCAACACAACAAAGTCTCTCAAAATAATATAAATCACCAATGCTGTATAGAACACAATAAAATAATACAAATCTTCCAAAAAAATATTTTTCCCAAAATAATCCACGCAAAAATCATCCCAATTAGTCCATAGTGCTAAAATCCACGCTAACCTGCCAACTAAAAGAAAATATGAGGAAGTACACAATACGACGGGAAAGATGCCCAACAAATATATTAGCGGTGAATAAAACGTAACAAAATGATTACGAATATTCAAATTAATCTCATAAGCATTTATCAATAAATTTCTCAACAACACATAAGTGGGTCACCAGGCCTCATCCCATCTGTATATGCTTTATCAAGTCATAACCCGGGAAGCAGAAAATTTGGCGGGTACCCAACATCCATGCCATATTAAAATCTCATTACAACGTCCTTAACAACAATATAATGATGCCACATGAATCAAAATAATTCAACAATTATTTCTCCAGATTTCGAAGAATTTAACAATTCAAATACGAGTTCAATTAAACATGAAATCAACAGAATAACTCTCAAGAGATTTAAAGATCATATTGTGTAAAACCCCATACCTTAAAATCATACATAAATCTCCAAATAAATTTAACCTCAAAATATGATCGCACCATCATGTTCCTGTCGTGAAAATAAACAAATAATGTTCTAGACCCAACATGAGATAACCCTAAACAGTCATATTTTAAAAACCCAGAACAATCAGATCAAAAAATTATTCGAATTGCCAATTTGACTTCAAATTTGGATTCTACACGAAAAATTGAGTCAGGTATGTGTTTTGAGTTTTTCTTAAATCTCATCCGAATGCACTCAAAATGAAGATCTAAACATTCCAAATTGGCTCTTCTCATTCCACTCGTTTTTGCCTCTTTGGATTTCATTTTTGGCCTCTCTTTTTCATCTCCCTTTCCTTATAATCACCCATAATATTCCTTATATAGTCTCTCTCTCAAACCCTAGCTTGGTGCCTAACCTATGTTACTCTATTGCCCTTTGATTCAAAATTGTCACCTTTACATATTTAAACCATTATAAAATGTCCAAAAACAATTTAAATTTGAATTTAAATATTCGATTCATTTGAAATAAAAATATATAATATTATTATCTCGATTAATAAAATAATAATAATATTATCAAAATCTTATATAATATTCATATATAAAGCCCTCAAAATTATGGGGTATTACATACTTCCCCCTTGAAAAGGAATTTCGTCCTCGAAATTCGACGAAACCTAACACTCGAAATAAAATGCCAATCGATTTTATTTTCCAAAATCACACACTAAAGTCCTCAAATTAATTCAGAACATCCACACCACAACCCCTAACACATCTTCAAAAATTTTTTTATCTCCAAAGAAAACATGTGTAACCCGCATGCTAGACCCAATACCCAAGATTCGAGGGTTGTCATATACCTAAGCTCTGGTACCATCTGTGATACCAAGCCTGCCCGGGGAGAGCGGAACGGAGCACTACTATCGATAAAACTAACCAAATGCGGAAATAGCAAGGTATAGAGCATCTAAAAGAATCCCACAATAATATAAATCCACTAATCTCAATACTAAAATTCTATACAACAAAGTCTCTCAAAATAATATAAATCAGCAATGCTCTATACAACACAATAAAATAATACAAATCTTCCAAAAAAATATTCTTCCCAAAATAATCCACGCAAAATCATCCCAATTGGTCCATGGGGCTAAAATCCATGCTAACCTGCCAACTAAAAGAAAATATTGGGAAGTGCACAATATGACGTGAAAGATGCCCAACAAATATATTAGCGGTGAATAAAACGTAAGAACACGATTACGAATATTCAAATTAATCTCTTAAGCATTTATCAATAAATTTCTCAACAACACATCAGTGGGTCACCAGGCCTCATCCCATCCGCATATGCTTTATCAAGTCATAGCCCGGGAAGTAGAAATTTTGGCGGGTGCCCAACATCCGTGCCATATTAAAATCTAATGACAACGTCCTCAACAACAATATTATGATGCCACATGAATCAAAATAGTTCAACAATTATTTCTCTAGATTTCAAAGAATTTAACAATTCAAATATGAGTTCAATTAAACATGAAATCAACAGATTAACTCTCAAGAGATTTAAAGAGCATATTGTGTAAAACCCCATACCTTAAAATCATTACATGAATTGCCAAATAAATTTAATCTCAAAATCTGATCACACCATCATGTTCCTCTCGCGAAAATAATAAAATAATGTTCTAGACCCAACACAAGATAACCCTAAATAGTCATATTTTAAAAACCCAAAAAATCAGATCCAAAAATTATTCGATTTGCCAATCGGACTTCAGATTTGGATTCTACACAAAAAATTGAGTCAGGTATGTATTTTGAGTTTTTCTTAAATCTCATCCGAGTGCACTCAAAAACAAGATCTAAACATTCCAAATTGCCTATTCTCATTCCACTCATTTTTGACTCTTTGGATTTCATTTTTGGACTCACATTTTCGTCTCCCTTTCCTTATAATCACCAATAATATTCCTTATATAGTCTCTCTCTCAAATCCTATCTTGGTGCCTAAACTAACTTATATTACTGTATTGCCCTTTAATTCAAAATTGTCAACTTTACATATTTAAACCAATATAAAATGTCCAAAAACAATTTAAATTTGAATTTAAATATTTGATTCATTTCAAATAAAAAATATAATATCATTATTTGGATTAATAAAATAATAATAATATTAACAAAATCTTATAAAATATTCATATATAAAGCCCTCAAAATTACGGGGTATTAGAGCATCAGGTTCTATTGTCCTTAGGGTCTGTACGTCTTACTATGCTTCAGCGTAGCGCTCTTTGATGTAGAGCCCTATCATTAAGATTGTTGAATTTCAAAGTGATTATCGGCATGGATTGATAAGAGGCCAAGGCTGACCATTATAGCCAGCGTATTGTCTTTGACAAGAGAGTGAATAAGTAGACTTTTATATAAATAGGTAAAAACCTATTGGGAAGTTATATACTATAGACTAAGGACTTGAGGAGTTTCGATGACCGACTATTTTAGGCAGTAGTGTATCGAGGGGGTTTCTTGTTTAGATTTTGCTCTACGAGACACCCCACACATGAAACTATCTAACGTTGGGAGTCGAAGAAAGTTGGGTCTTTAGGATATGAGTTTATAACCTTTACTATTATCTATGTATTAATCAGAGTTTTATGAGTTGTAGCATGATTTGAGGGTAATGGAGTCGCCAAGTGTGAATGTGGAAATCATTGTGATACGGATTCTATTATAAGTAGTCAGTTAATTAAGGGTAACCTTAGAGAGGAATCACATTCATTTAGATCTTATGATGTAATGTACACACATTGGGTGTATGGGCTCCCTGGATGGTTGGATTATAGTATTTTCCATAATTGTGACACATTAAGTATTCTTGAGGTTAATGAAAGTAGAAGTTGTGACTTCAGAATTTAGTTGTTTGATGATTTAGGACCGCTAATCCCCAAAATTTGCCACAAGGATGGTATAGGAAGGATTGGGTAAAGTTTAACTCGAGACAGTTGAAACTAAATGGTAAGGCTTGGTGTATAACATCAGTGGGGGTATTTGGTAATGTACTGTATGGGTGGTACGATAGAGATTGCATGAGATGCCAGATTAATACCGGAGTTTTCCTTAGTAGTTATGCTTTATTTTTCCGAATTTCGGGACGAAATTCTGTTATAAGGGGGGAAGTATTTAATACCTCGTAATTTTTAATGACTTTTAAAATGAGTTAAATTAAAAGTTAATGGGATTAATTGGAATTAATTATAAATTAATTAATTGGGATTAATCCGGATTTTATATTACTTGTGGATATTGGAATATATGATTTTGAATATTACTTAGTGATACTTAAGTAATATATGAATATGATGTATTTTATATAGCCATGAGTTACTTATATGGTAATTATGAAACTTAAGTCGGGACGCGGTATGGGACGTGTCGGGACTAATTTGGATAAATAAAAAGGAAACATTATTTTATATCGATCTTATAGTCATTTCGAGTCCGCTGTTGCATCCGGAAGGGTTGAATAGTCCGAAAAGTCTATTCAGGTGTGGGATTTGGGTCTCGAGTCACTTTGGAGATGAAAGGACACCCCGAAGGGGTATTTTAGTCATTTTAATTGGGAGATGAATAGTAATTTCGGAATTTGTCTTATTATAAATGATGATGTAGGAAACTACACCACCCTTCAAGGTGTTTGTGAGCTCAATTCAGTGTTAACAATGGCAGTATAAAGGTATATATATATAGTAGAAGGAGGTGAGGAGAAGAGGAATCAACACCGAAATATACGTGGTTCAGCCAATCAGGCCTACGTCCACTTTGCAAGTGTATGATGTGTATCACTGTATGAGGGCTCTAATGACCATATATACAATCTCTCAAGATTTCTCTCTCTACTATGTATCTAGACATAGTTTAAGCTAGGGTTGTCTATCTGGATCCTTTGCAAGGTAGAGGATGACCTCTATATATAGTACCTAGGGGGTGTAATGTACCCCCCATGCATGTAATATGCATGTGTGTGTTAGCCTCACTAATACGGGGAAGCCACCTGTCACTGTCACATGTAGAGATTGATGATGAAATATTCCCCACATGTGGGGAATGATCTTGTTATAACTGATTTGTGTCCATGTGCCCTTATCCAAATGTCAGTAGATGCTCGGATATCGTGCTTGGTGCATGACCTCGGCCTGGGAGAGGCCGAGGTTGAGAAGTCTAGATGCTCGTTCAGTCCGAGGTGGCCATGAAGGTCTCGGCTCATATTAGGCCGAGACAATGGATAGGGGTCAGCTTGGGCCAAGGTTGAGCTGGTTTATGCTTGGAGCATTGACTGACGTCTTCATGAGGTTATTAGCAGGGCATCTTGCGAGCTCGGCCTATATCTAACCGAGGTTTCCATTCCTAGGTGTATGAGGGTGCTGCTGATCCTTATGATGCGTGCAATGTCCTTTAGAGATGCAGGGGGTAGTGTCGGCCAGGGCCGACCTTGCTATGGCTGAGGGCTGATGTCGCATGCCCAAGACTTATCCAACGTCAGCCTTGATCTCGGCTGAGGTTGGTGTTTCTCGGACGAGGTCACACTTAGGGCATATCAATCACCCCCAGCCCTTAGTTACATGTGAGACCAGGTGACTGGGGGATTATCACATCTCCGAGGACTTTCTAATACGAGCCAATGTTTTCTTGACACTTGTCTAATATTGAAGTGTGGCTTGCTTGGCAAGAGTGTGCTATCGGCCGCCTTTGGGGATCCCAAGGCAATGATGGGCCTTGGGAATTGCGCCTGAATATTTAAGGGTTTTAAACCTTTATTTTTCCCTCAATCCTCAATTCTCTCTTCTGCGTAATTACACTCCAGCCATTTCTCTCTCTAAGGGCGTTCTCTCCGCGATTCCTCTACAGAGGTCTTTGGTGGTGCTTTCTCGAGTTTTCTTCGCTTCCCTTTGTCGTTTCATCCTCAGGTATCTTCTTCCCCTCATTTGCCTCCATTTTCTCTAGTTTTTCCTTTCTATTTGAGTTTTTCAGCGAGTTTCTGAGTTTTCCGGTGAGTTCACCATAATTTCAGGCGAACTGTTCTTGTTAAGTTTGGGTAATTTGATCTTTAGACTCCTTTATTTTATTAGCCAATCTTGTTTGTAGTTTAGGAAGTTTCCCCAAGTGTAGTGTCTGACTCTGATGCTCAGACCCCTCAACCAACTTCTTGAGGAGTTCCCGTCCCTTAAAGAGAAGACTTTAGAAAAAATCATACAAATAGAAATATCACAGGAGGAGGCTCGTAGGTCACAGGAGTTCCCTATTAGACCCATCTTTCCACCGCCTCTAAAGGTGATATATCCTAATCCTTTGGAGTCTTTCAATCAGGCAGAGGTTCCTGACGATCCAATACCGATGTCTGAGTCCGAGTCTTCCACGTCAGACCCCATATCCGTGGATTCCTTACAGGAGGCCATCGACTTCACAACTCGGGAAGATCAGGCCCCTTATCAGGCCGAGGTCTCTAATCGGGCCTTATCCCATAATAACTCTAGCACATCGGCCTCTACTTCAGAGGTTGATATTGTTGAGCTGAGTGTGGCCAGAGCCGAGTTCGCTCAGAGGTTCCCGAGTAACCCATCAACATCTACTCCGACTGACATTGAGCCAGATGATGAGGATGAGGTTGAAAGCAGTGTCGATGTCTCTGAGGCGTCCGAGATCGAAAGTACTGTTACTGAGGTAGACCTTATTTGCTTCAGATATCTGTACTCTATCAGTCCCTCAATAAAGCTTAGGAGACCTCTGAGGGAGGAGAGGGCTTATAATGGCCGAGATGGTGAGATCTGCTTGTACGAGCAGATGTTCAAGTTAGGATTTCATTTGCCCATCCATCCAATTATCAAGTCCATCCTCTCCTATATCAATTTGGCCCCCTCACAACTATCCCCCAATGACTGGAGGGTCATAATAGGGGATATAGTCTTATGGAGGGCTGTCCACCACTCACACCTTCCAGTTCAGGTCTTTGTTGGTTGCTATGTCACTTTTTCAGCCAAAAACCATCCGAGCTACTATCATTTTGTACCTCGGAAGCCTGAAAAAAAGATGCTTCAAATAACTCAGACCTCCAACCGTAACTGGAAGCCTCGATACTTGTTTACCTCTGGACCATGGGAATTTGGCCCATGTGTTCCCTCGTCCATTCTAGAGCCGAGGATGCCCCTGAGATGGGGTAAGGTCACAATGTCTGCGAGGGCCGACCCTAGCCTTAGCCCCTAAAGCCTTCAAAAGGTGAAGTCCCTTCAAGATCAGGGGATACATGGTATGTTCATTAAGTTCAAACACTTGATGACCCCCCACTACCTCTCTGAGACAGGTCTAGGTGGAAGTCCCCTTTCCGAGCTTGGTAAGCGCTTTCTATTTGAAGTTGAACCTCTGAGTTTATTTATGTCTGATCTTCTAACTCAAATCTATTAATTTTTTACAGAGCGTCCAAAGGACATCTCAGACGAACTCTGGGAAATGGCTGCACCCAGCTTGACGAGACTTGTAAAGAAAGATGACCTTAATGCTCCTCCCACAGCTCCCTCTGCCTCGAAGCCCCAAGCCACAAAGAAGAGGGCTCCAGCTGATCATGCCCCTGAGGATTAGAGGCAGAAGAAAAAGAATGCTGATACTGCCATCCCCATCTCTTCAGCAGACGCCTTGTCGGCTCGTCTAGAGCAGTTGAAGATTATTGACAGCATAGTCGGCCATAGTCTACAGGCCCTAGATGCCTTCGGCTCTACATTGACCGAGGCCGACAAGCGCTTCTTCAGGTCACTTGATACTCCTTTGCTAGTTGAGTTCGGCATTCATAGATCCATTCAGGTATGACCTCATTTTTCTTTCCAATTCCTAAGTGTAACCTCTGATTTATCTTCAGCTCATTCACGATCACAAAATATGCAGGGCCTGGCAGCTATGCACCACCTCTCCAATTGGACTCTGAGGAAGTTTCCCCTGATCCAAAAGGGTCAAGAGTTCGAGAAGGTCCAAAGTACTTTGAATGCAGAAATTGATCGCCTGAAGTCTGAGTTGGGTGAGTCTGATAAGAAAGTGAAGGGGTTGGAGAGGGATATCTCTCGGCTTAACAAGGACCATGCTGTGGCTCTGAAGTCCAAGGATGATGTTCTACAGCAGAAGGTCAACTCGTCCGTTAAGGCAGCCCTTGATGATGCCTCTGAGAGGATAATATCTGACTATAAAACCTCTGACGAGTTTATGAGCTTCGGCTTTGAATACCTTGAAAGAGGTATCAAAGCCACTATCAAGTGGGCTGATGTCAAGGAGAGGGAGGATGGAACTTTGAAAACCTCCGATTTCATGGGCCTTGGATTTCCTGATCCTCAGTTTACTCAGGCCCTTCAGGAGGTTGAGGAGGAGGCTGTCATGCCTGTCGAGACTGCTACGTTGGATGGCACATAGGTGGGAGGGGCAGACCATCATGATGGCATTACCGAGGTGACCAACGTCGTCCAGCTTAACCCAGTCGAAGATAACAGCATTCCTCCCTCAAACCCTTGAATTTAAATTCGTGAAGTTTATTTATAACCCCTGAGCAATTGTAATTTCTGAATCAACATGGCTCTTATTTTTTGAATCCTTGTAACCTCTGAATATTTATAATCTCTGAATGTTTCAATCTCTGAGGAGGATCATCTTTATTTGCTTTATTGAATGTCATGATGTTTTCACTCTTGGTCATATTGCAATGGTGTCTGCTTAAAATACATTAGTAGTCTGAGCTCAGACCTCGTCATCACTAAATGGTGTTATGAGGGTCTGAGGCCATCCCCTAAGATGTTATCCTCATAATTAATCTCGCCAAATTAATGATGTTAAGGATCTGAGGTCATCACATTATGGTGTCTGATCTCAGACCTCGTCACCACTGAATGGTTTTATGAAGGTCTGAGGTCATCACCTAAGATGTTATCCTCATAATTAACCTCACCAAATTAATGATGTTAAGGGTGTGAGGTCATCTCATTATGGTGTCTGAGCTCTGACCTCGTCACCACTGAATGGTGTTATGAAGGTCTGAGGTCATCACCTAAGATGTTATCCTCATAATGAATTTCACCAAATTAATGATGTTAAGGTCTGAACTCAGACCTCCTCACCACTGAATGGTGTTATGAAGGTCTGAGGTCATCACCTAAGATGTTATCCTCATAATTAACCTCACCAAATTAATGATGTTAAGGGTCTGAGGTCATCTCATTATGGTGTCTGAGCTCAGACCTCGTCACCACTGAATGGTGTTATGAAGGTCTGAGGTCATCACCTAAGATGTTCTCCTCATACTTAATCTCACCAAATTAATGATGTTAAGGGTCTGAGGTCATCTTATTAAGGTGTCTGAGCTCAGACCTCGTCACCACTGAATGGTGTTATGAAGGTCTGAGGTCATCACCTAAGATGTTATCCTCATAATTAACCTTACCAAATTAATGATGTTAAGGATCCGAGGTCATCTCATTATGGTGTCTGAGCTCAGACCTCGTCACCACTGAATGGTGTTATGAAGGTCTGAGGTCATCACCTAAGATGTTATCCTCATAATGAATTTCACCAAATTAATGATATTAGGGTCTGAGGTCATCTCATTATGGTGTCTGAACTCAGACCTCGTCACCAGTGAATGGTGTTATGAAGGTCTGAGGTCATCACCTAAGATGTTATCCTCATAATTAACCTCACCAAATTAATGATGTTAAGGGTCTGAGGTCATCTCATTATGGTGTCTAAGCTCAGACCTCGTCACCACTGAATGGTGTTATGAAGGTCTGAGGTCATCACCTAAGATGTTCTCCTCATACTTAATCTCACCAAATTAATGATGTTAAGGGTCTGAGGTCATCTCATTATGGTGTCTGAGCTCAGACCTCGTCACCACTGAATGGTGTTATGAAGTTCGGAGGTCATCACCTAAGATGTTATCCTCATAACTAACCTCACCAAATTAATGATGTTAAGGGTCTGAGGTCATCTCATTATGGTGTCTGAGCTCAGACCTCGTAACCACTGAATGGTGTTATGAAGGTCTGAGGTCATCACCTAAGATGTTCTTCTCATACTTAATCTCACCAAATTAATGATGTTAAGGGTCTGAGGTCATCTCATTATGGTGTCTGAACTCAGACCTCGTCACCACTGAATGGTGTTATGAAGGTCTGAGGTCATCACCTAAGATGTTATCCTCATAATTGACCTCACCAAATTAATGATGTTAAGGGTCTGAGGTCATCTCATTATGGTGTCTGAGCTCAGACCTCGTCACCACTGAATGGTGTTATGAAGGTCTGAGGTCATCACCTAAGATGTTCTTCTCATACTTAATCTCACCAAATTAATGATGTTAAGGGTTTGGGGTCATCTCATTAGGGTGTCTGAGCTCAGACCTCGTCACCACTGAATGGTGTTATGAAGGTCTGAGGCCATCACCTAAGATGTTATCCTCATAAATTTCTGACATAAGTGCAAAATGAAGTAAGGACCACCATGGGAACTGATCTTTTATTAATAACCTCTTCATGATAGAAGGTACATTTACATAAACTCTTTGCAACATAATATATAATACTTATTTAGGTGATCAACATTCCATAGGTTATCAAAAGGTTCTCCTTCTAGGTTTTCTAGCCTGTAGGTGCCAGACACTTCCTCTTCTATCACTTTTTAGGGACCATGCCAGTTTGGGTGGAGTTTAATTGCTTTCTGTAAGGTCTTTTTCAGCACTAGGTCTCCCACTGCAATGGGTCTTAACTTCACCCTCTGATTGTAGAACTTTACTGCCCTCTGTTGGTATGCTGCTTGTCTAACCTCTGCGTCTTCTCTTCTTTCTTCAATTAGATCTAGGTACAGCCTCCTCTCTTCCCTATTATTATCAAGGTCATAGGTCTCAACCCTATAAGTTGGAAGCCCTACTTCTGTGGGTATGACGGCCTCTGAACGATATGCCAACATGAACGGGGTTTCTCCTGTCGGTGTCCTCGTCGTGGTTCTTTAGGCCCATAGCACAACGTAGACCTCTTCAGTCCATCTTCCCTTCGCATATTCTAACCTCTTCTTGATTCCATCTAGAATTTTTCTGTTTGTGACCTCGGTCTGACCGTTTGCCTGAGGTCGGCCAGGAGATGAGAAGAACTGCTTTATCCCCACTCTTAGGCAATACATTTCTAAAGAGGAGTTCTTGAACTGGGTCCCGTTGTCCGAGATGAGAGTGTTTGGGAGGCCGTATCTGCATATGATATTCCTCCAAATAAATTGGAAGGTCTTCTGCTCTGTGATCGTTATCATCGGCTCTGCCTCTACCCACTTTGAAAAGTAGTCGATAACAACTATCATGAATCTATAATTGTTGGCAGCTCTTGGTAGGGGTCCTACTAAGTCAATCCCCTATACTGCAAATGTCCAGGGGGATGTGATTGACGTCATAAGATGATGAGGTTGATGAGGTAGCGATTCTTTGACATTTGTCACATTTCCTCACATAGGCTCCAGCGTCCTTGTATAAGGTTGGCCACCAGTACCCCTGTGTGATGATTCTTTTGGCCAAAGGTCTTCCCCCTATATGGCTAGAGAAAGAGACCTCATGGACCTCCTGTAAGACCTGGGGAACTTCCGTGGGGTGTAAACATCTGAGGAGAGGTAGTAGGAATCCTTTCTTGTACAGGACATCTCCTACTACCGAGAACTTGGCAGCCTTATATCCCAATTTCTGCCTCTCTAACTTGGATTCAGGTAGCTCTCCCTCTCTGATATATCTGACGAGGGGGTCCATCCATGAGTTTCCTAAGTTCAAATTGTGACAAGGGTTACATACCGCTTCTTGCTCTATGGTTGCCTTCCCCAAGACCTCGATCGGAACGCTCCTTCCAACATCTGTCTTCGTTGCCGAGGCCAACCTTGCCAATGCATCCGCGTGACTGTTACTTTGTCGAGGCACTCTCTTCAGTTTTGCCTCTTCAAAATATTCTAACATCGTTCTCACCCCTTTCAGATACTTGGCCATCCTTTCGTCTTTGGCCTCATAGACTCCTAGTACTTGATTGACAACTAACCTTGAGTTGCTGTGGAGTAGGAGTCTCTTTACGCGAAGAGTCTTTGCCAATGAGAGAACTGCTAGCATGGCCTCATACTCGGACTCATTTTTAGAAGCCTGGAAGTTGAATCTCAAAGCGTATTCAATGTTGGCACCATCTGGAGCCGAGAGTATCAACCCTGCACCGCTTCCACTGTCGCAGGAAGAGCCATCAATGAAAAGGCTCCAAACGTCTGTATCTAACGAGAAGACCCCTTCTATCATGACTCCTTGTTTGAAGAGGTACCGATCTTCCTCGTTCTCCGTAACTATGCTCCTGGCCCTGTTGGATGCGATCTCTTCCTGATCTTGGAAGATGTTTGGTGTCATCTCTTCCGGATTTCGGAAGACACTATGGTTTTTAGCACCTTCTTGGCCATTCTCTGCGTCGACCTCTTCCCATGTGAATTTAGCGACAAAGTCTGCGAGGGCTTGCCCTTTGATGGCTGTCCTAGGCTGGTAGGTAAGATCATACTCCCCCAACTCAATGGCCCAGGTCATCAATCTCCCGGACTTATTAGGTTTATGTAGGACCTATCTCAGTGGGGAGCCAGTAAGGACCACCATGGAGTGGGCTTGGAAGTAAGGTTTCATCTTCCTTAAAGCATGTATCAGGGCATAAGCCAGCTTTTCCATACGAGGATAATTTTGTTCAGACCCTTAAAGGGCCTTACTATTGAAATACACAGGCTTCTGGATCCCAGCGTCTTCTTGTATTATGGCTGCGCTGATGGCTGATTTGGAGACTGCCAGATACACATACAATTGTTCTCCTGCGACATACCGAGATAGCAACAAGGGGGACCCCAAGTAAGACTTGAGTTGGTTGAAGGCTCTTTAACCCTCTTCATCCCACTGGAAGGCCTTCCTAAGCACTTTAAAGAATGGAAGACACTTGTCCGTTGCCCTAGAGACAAATCTGTTAAGTGCAGCCACTATCCCCGTGAGTCTTTGGACATCCTTAATATTCCTAGGTGTCTTCATGTCAAGAAATGCCTTGATTTTATCAGGGTTCGCTTCAATTCCTCTCTGGTTGACGATAAATCCCAGGAACTTCCCAGCTCCTACTCCGAAGACACACTTCGCGGGGTTGAGTTTCATTCTGTATGAGTCCATAACATCGAAGGTCTTCTCAAGGTCTGCTACATGGGTGCAAGCTTTCAAGCTCTTTGTTAGCATATCATCTATATACACTTCCATAGTCTTACCTAGTTTCTCTTCAAACATCTTATTAACAAGATGCCGGTACGTTGCCCTTGCATTTTTCAGGCCTAAGGGCATCACTTTGTAACAGTACGTCCCTTTGTCGGTAATGAAGGCTGTCTTCTCTGAGTCTTCAGCATCTATGAAGATCTAGTTGTAGCCTGAATATGCGTCAATGAAGCTCATGAGCTCATGCCCTACTGTAGCATCCACCATCTGATCTATCCGAGGTAAGGGATAGCTGTCTTTTGGACAAGATCTGTTCAGGTCAGTAAAATCAACGCACATTCTCCACTTCCCATTGGCCTTGGGCACGATGACTGCATTTGATAACCATTTCGGATATGTGACTTCTCTTATAAACTCTGCCTCTTCCAATTTTCTGACCTCTTCTCGGATGACGTCGTACTTCTCCCTGGAATAGACTCGTCGTCTCTGTTTGACTGGCCTGGAATCTTTGGTTATGTTGAGCTTGTGGCTCATAACTTCCGGGTCGATGCCGGGCATGTCTGCGTGACTCCATGCGAAGACACTTTGTCTCCTCCTGAGGAAGTTTAACAGCTCTTCCTTGTTTTCTGCCTTTAGGGTTTTACCGACCTGGATGGTTTTTTCCGGCTCTTCCTCATTGAGGACGATGGATTCTACCTCTTCCGTGGCCTCCCCCTTCTTTAATTTTATCTCATCTCTTGGGTCAAGCGTATCAATGCTATAAGTAGTGGTGGCCCTCTTATGGGCCTCTCTCTCTTCGGCCAAGTTGAAGTAACATTCTCGCGCTGTGGTCTGGTCACCTTCACTTCCCCTACACCATAGGGAGTCGGGAATTTTAGCATTTGATGGACCGTCGACGGAACAACTTCAAACTCTTTAAGGGCTACCCTTCCTATGATGAGGTTATAGGCCAAAAATACGTTCTCGTCCATGATGAAAAAATTTATCTTTTTGGTCAGACTCTTAGGCCACTCATCACCCATCCGTACGTCCATCTCATACATGACCAAGAGGTAGACCTTTTCACCACTGAAGCCTATCAATGGGTGATGATAGGGTACCAGCCTTGCTCTACTAAGACCCAAGCTCTTGAAGCAAGGCCAAAACATCACGTCTGCCGAGCTCCCCCCGTCAACGAGGATCCTCTGCACCTCGCACCCATGCAACCTTGTTGTTATGACCAAAGGGTCATCATGGGGGGCGAAGATACCCTTGAAGTCGAGTCTGGAGAACCCAACTACAAGGGTGTCCAAGTTCACCTTCTTCCTCTTCAGCACTGTATTGGAAGACGTTAGATTCACAACTTTAAGCTTGGCCACTGACTTGGCCTTTGCCACGTGAGCCTTCCTATCAGCTACTTTAGATCCACCTCCTGCAAATCCCCTACATATAGTGCCAACACCAAACAAGATCATACCAACCCTCTTCACCGGGGTGTTGTCATCTTTCGGTGGAAGATCCGGATCATCTTCATCATCACCTTCTGAATCATCGTCTCTTCAGGCTGGGACGTTGTCACGGCATCTGTCATTTCTCCTCTTCTTAGGGTCATCTCTTCCACCTTTAGGAGCTTTACCATCCACATACTTCCTCAGCTTTCTGAATTTATCATCTTTTTGATCTCATCTTTCAAGGCGAAGCATCTGTCCGTGACGTGGCTATGATCCTGGTGGAACTCGCACCATAGGTTTTTGTTCTTCTTGTGGGGGGGGGGGGGGGGCTTTCATCTTCTCTGGCCATCTCAGATTCCTGTCATTCTTAATCTCGTTGAGGACATGCTCGCCGCTCACAGTCAGAGGTGTGTAGTGAGCGAACTTGTCATCACCCGACCTCTTCTTCCCATGTTTATTCTTTTGGGACTTTCCATTGCCACCGCGTTTCTCATCCTCATACTTGGCGGCCATTGCCTCTTCCGCATTCATTACTTTCCCTGCGGTTGCCAGGAGCTCCGCCATAGACCTAAGATGGTCTTCCGCAAGTTTCCACAATAGTTTCCCTTTCTGTAGACCTCCTATGAGGGCGGTCATGGCTATATTCTCTTCATAATCTTCGACCTCTAGTTTCTTTTTGTTGAACTTGGCTATATAATCTCTTAGGCTCTCTTCCTTTCCCTGCTTGACATATAGCAGGTGAGTAGTCTTCTTTTGAGGTCTCACCCCATAGCAGAAGTTGTGGATGAATCGTTCCGCTAAGCCTTTGAAGTTCTCAATTGAGTTCTTTGGAAGGGAGGTAAACCAGTTGTGTGCTGCCCCTGTTAAGGTCCCAGAGAAGGCCCTACACTTCATTTCATCGGGTATTGAGTAGATGTCTGCTACCGACTGATACATTTCGATGTGATGTACAGGGTTAGTGCTGCCATCATACTTGGGAGACACTATAGGAGGCTTAAATTTAGCTGGGGTTGGGAAGTCCACTATCCTAGCCACATATGGAGAGCCCTCTGAGTAACCCCTTTGTAATGGCTCCCTGCTTTTAATGAGGTCTCCTATCTTCTCCTCAAGGCGCTGGATAGAGTCATTCCATGGTCTTCTGCCCTCGACCTGGCTGAGGTTGTCCCCAGCCACCTCCATGGGATGGGCCGAGGGTTCCCCTGCCGTAGCACGTCGGCTATTGACCTCTTCCTGTTCCCTATCTCTTCTTTCACAGTGTCGGCCTTGGTCTGGCCGACCCTGTCTGCTTCCTCTCTGAGAGCCTGCTGCGCTCCTCGATCTCGACAACCTGTGTCTTAGGTCATTCATCGGGCCCAACCTCTCAAAGGCTGACCCTTTGCTTAACCGATCAAAGGCTGACCCTCTTTGTTGATCCTCTTTACCCTTACGGCCGATACAACCTTGACTTTGCTGGAGAGGTCGTACAGTATTATTCGACACCTCATACGGCTCCCAATAGTCTTCCGGGGCCTCTTCCGCCTCTAGATCGTCATACCTGTCCTCTGGTCAAGGGTTTCCTTGCCTCCCCAGGTGTAAGCGCCTAGGGTCAGCAACGTCCCTTCTCCGCTGGGGCACAGGATGGTTTTTCATTGGTGCCTGGGGTGGTCCCCTGACATCTGGATGAGGCTGAACAGCCGCTGGAGTGATCATATCCGGTGAGACTCCAGGTGGCCTCATCATAGTTTGGCTGAGTTGTGCAAATTGCTCCTGCATAGCTTGCTGTGTTGCAGCCAAAGACCTCAAGGATGCAGCTACCTCCGCCATTTCGGACTGGGGCGGCGCCTAACTTAAACTAGGCCCTCCACCCTCGGGTGGCGGAAGAGGTGGCGGTAATTCTGGTGCCATACGTTAACACTATAGGGCTTAAGTAGTAGATGAGCTTAGTACGTCACTAGACCTCTTTCAATGGTGAAACAACTCCACGCAAGGGGTGGTGTCTGGTTTACCACCAGAGTCTCCGGTGAGGTTAAGCTGAAGAAGAGGAAGAGATAGCTTCTCTCGTTCCCACAGACGGCGCCAAAATGATGATGCAGGAAACTGCACCACCCTTAAAGGTGTTTGTGAGCTTAATTCAGTGTTAATAATGGCAGTATAAAGGTATATATATAATAGAAGGAGGTGAGGAGAATAGGAATCAACACCGAAATATAAGTGGTTCAGCCAATCAGGCCTACGTCCACTGTGCAAGTGTATGATGTGTATCACTGTATGAGGGATCTAATGGCCATAGATACAATCTCTCAAGCTTTCTCTCTCTACTGTGTATCTAGACAGAGTTTAAGCTAGGGTTGTCTATCTGGATCCTTTACAAGGTAGAGGATGACCTCTATATATAGTACCTAGGGGGTGTAATGTACCCCCCATGCATGTAATATGCATGTGTGTGTTAGCCTCACCAATATGGGGAAGCCACCTGTCACTGTCACATGTAGAGAATGATGATGAAATATTCCCCACGTGTGGGGAATAATCTTGTTATAACTGATTTGTGTCCACGTGCCCTTATCCAAATGTCAGCAGATGCTCGGCTATCGTGCTTGGTGCATGACCTCGGCCTGGGAGAGGCCGAGGTTGATAAGTCTAGATGCTCATTCAGTCCGAGGTGGCCATGAAGGTCTCGACTCATATTAGGTCGAGACAATGGATAGGGGTCGACTTGGGCCGAGGTTGAGCTGGTTTATGCTTGGAGCATTGACTGACGTCTTGATGAGGTTATTAGCAAGGCTTCTTGCGAGCTCGGCCTATATCTAGCCGAGGTTGCCATCCCCAGGTGTATGAGGGTGTTGCTGATCCTTATGATGTGTGCAATGTCCTTTGGATAGGCAGGGGGTAGTGTCGGCCAGGGCCAACCTTGCTATGGCTGAGGGCTGATGTCGCATGCCCAAGACTTATCCAACGTCGGCCTTGATCTCGGCCGAGGTTGGTGTTTCTGGGCCGAGGTCACACTTGGGGCATATAAATAAGTGTGATGGATTAAAGGAATGTAGGTTCATTTCATTTTATCACAAAACACTTGAGAGGTATTAGTGTGAGAGAAAGTGAAGAGTTTCTTGGGAGGAGAAAAGGTTTCTTAAGAAGGAGGAGAGACTTTTGGGGCAAGCCAAAGGGGATTAACCATCTTCTACCACCAACACCACAACCAAAAAGTCACCGAAAAATGAGAAAAGGATTATACACCATCATCACCAAAGATTCAGACCTACATAATTAAGGAAAGTGTAATTCTTGCTTTATTTTATTGCTTACAATATCCATGCTAGATAGGTTAAGTAAGAAGTATGAACTTGCATTATTTAAGGATGAACAATAGAGTTTTTGGAATTTGTTCTTGATATGAAAATTAGATAGAATAAATATTTTTCTATTTAAATGATTTAATCCACGAATTTTGAGTTTCAAATGATAGAAGAAGTCTGAGTTATTATGATTTTTGGAGAAATAAGAACCTATGAGAATTCTGGGAATAATAGGATTTAATCCAAACTATTTGATGATTTTAGTTTTCTTTTTATTATTAGAATCTGATCATATATATAGCTATATCATTGAGATTAATTAGGAGAAGTTTTGGATTGATTTGTGTTGGTTTTGATGAGAAAGAAAATGGATAAAACGCATGAAAAAAAATGGTTGAAAAGGACGAACATTATATGATAATTTTAGGTCTATTTTAAGAGGAAATTAGCAGTGTGCCCACGAGTTTTTGTATAAAATCACGTTCTGCACAACGTTACAGTTTTAAGTTTTTTCAAAATCGGAGCAGAAAAGCCTCGAAATTGTAATTTTATATTTATAGCAGAATTTACGTTTATAAAAAAAAAAATTGGAAAATGGTAATTTGGCCATGGTGAGATTTTATTAATTTTGGTACATTAACAAGGAGCAAGGGACTTGGGTTAATGTTGGAAAAATTATTTCGATCTGAGGATTAAATTTTTGTGAGAGATATCTACATAATTATATTACGATTTAGAGGAGAATAATAGTTATATCAACTAAGGCTAATATTGATGATATATTTACGGGTACTTGGGTCGAATAAAATATTATGTGAGTGATAACTACATAAAAAAATGATGATAATCATGATTACAAGTGTGGGTAGTATTAAATAAATACGTCGGGTACTTGTGATAGGATGAATTTCTAATATGATATAGGTAGTGTAGGTACCTAATTTTATATAGTAGATGATAATGCCTATTTGATAGATTGATAATTTATGTGTATGACATACCTAGATTACTTGCTATCGACGGGAGGTATACGCGTGAGGGAAGTCTTATCCTAATGAATATATGGGACCTTCGACTTGTCGCTCGAGAACATAGGGCTTAAGTCGATTACCATTAGTGAGAACAATGGTATAGAACGGTCATTTGGGTGCGTAGGTATGTGTGTAGCCCAAAGGCTTAGGACTATGTTCGCCTCCATTATTTGTGATTTGATATTTGTGTTTCTAGGGATCTTTACCGAACCTATAGTCCCCTATACAGTGACGAGATGTATTAGGACAAGATAGCATAGTAATGCAGCACCGCAACTGTGTCTCGGGGTGCAGTATAGTATATATATAATAGAGTGAATGTATATATGAACGTGTGATGATATCTACTATGTGGATAAAGTAGAAATGTAAGATAGTTACGTATGAGAACACTTAATTGAATTGAATTAACAAGGGACTTATCCATGTTAAATCTAAATGGATATATATGTTTATAACATCATTATATGTATTATAGGGTTGATACGTGGGAATAATTTAGGCTATAAAGAATGGATACATGTGGTTAATCTAGTTAACATGGGAACTATAACTAAGATGGCTTAGAGATACGTTAGGTGTGAACTCTAGATAAGAGGTGAGAATCTCAAGAGAGAGTCTGATAATCTTACATGTATATTATAAGTGATAAATATTGCAATTATTCACTTGTTGTTTTCAAAACTATTTTACCATCGGGCTCTGACCCGTTTCCTTGCATATTCTCTTTTCTCTCTTGTATCTTCTATATAAGGTGTCCAGTCACAGGGACCCCGACCATAGAGGATTATTATGGTTGACGAGCTATGGAGCTATGGAGTATTGTTTAGATGCCTTTATTTATTTGATTCATACTCTGTAGTGATCTTTCATTTAAGGCATGTCGCCCAAGAGGATTTTAGATATTTCTCTTCTATCTGAGTCAGGATTTTATACTCATGTCATTGTGTTACATTTACTATCATTGAGATTTATGTATTGAGATATATTTACTGGAAAAGTTTATTCCAATTGCATTTAAATTCTATTGTGACATCTATTCAGTTTATTGTTTTTGTGGAATGGAATGTGTAGAATTTCTCGAAATGGTAAAATAAAATTTTTATTGGAATGTTTTTAACACCAGCTTAATTGAGTATTAGGTGATAGGAAAATGTTTTCGATAGTGATGCTAAGAATGAACCAGCTTTATATTCTGATTTAATTGGGTATGGGACTGATCACCCGATATTTAATTAGGAGGGGGTGTTGCACATATGAAATAACCCTGAAATTATTGCCAAACACCGAATCACACCCATTACAGAAGCTTCACATATCCTAGTCACAGCTGCTAGAGGAACTAGCCCCATCATCACCCATATCTTAGGATCCCCAAAGTTCCCCTGCTTGAATGGATTGCCATATACACTCCATAGAATGATAATCCTAGACTAGATTGGGGAAAACCATAACACCTCCCTCCACGGTGTCAGATACAACAAACCACCTTTGGCCAGTCTCCACAGCTTGCATCTTGACCACTACCTTTTTCCACAACCACTTCATGTAGTCCCCTGAGACATGCTAGACCCTCCTAGCAAACTGTAAAGGATGAGATGATGGTCAAGAATTCTTACACAAAGAGCCAATTCACATACGCATACACTCTGTCAGATCCTCCATAAGAAAGACGTTCACTGTCTGCGGTGGCATAATTTGTTCCTAACCAAATTGGCGCAACAATCTTGAGGGAATGTAGAAAAAGGTCTGTCAGAGGCCTACTAACCGAACATACTGGTATTCTATGAGTTCCATAATGGGCAACAACTGCCCCCACCAAGGCACTAACCAACTCAAGCCTCAAGCCTCAAGCCCCGTACTACATGAACCAGTTTTCTCAACCCTCTATGTCTAGGCCAACACTGATGAAATAGCGTGAGAAGAAGTTTGTCACCGCCCCTAAAGGATAATCAGGTGGGACTACCATACAGAACCTCTCTGATAGCCACATGAATAGCAATACAGGGCTACCCCTCAGAAAGTTAGAACAACCTTACCAACAGACATCCAGACCATTCAAAGTCTCCGCCAGTATCACCACCGCAAGATTGCGACAGTACGACATCCAGGAAATAATAGATGTAGGTTGGGGGTCTATCAGTACTTCCCCAGTTACCAATAATAGTTTTGAAACCAGTCCCAGAATGGCGGCCCCAGCGTGACCAGCATCGCCGACATCCTGCAAACGCACAGAATGCAGCACCGCAGGAAGAGAAATCATTCCTCCTGTGACCAACGACCTGGCTGTCGAAGGTGAAATGTGGATAAGTCGCACCAATATCTCCCTAAGGGATTGGGAAAACTCAGGCATAATTGCTGCAACATAGGGATTTATCCCCAACATAACAGAAAACTCTTCATATGGCGAAAAAATTTCTTCCAGCTCGAAGTGAAAGATATGATCTTCATGGTACCAGAACTCAACAACCGCCATCAACATATTCCACTCTATGGGACAGTTGTACCACAAAGAGACTCACCGCATGTTGAAAGCGTCGTAGTTAACATTGTAGGAAGACATTGCTTTTAGGGTTTTGAGGTAGTTCGCAAACTCAACACTACTAGGGAGAGCCATATCACAAAAAAGGAAAAAAGTTACCAAAAAAAGATGTAAAGGAGAAGGAATGTGGAATTATGAAGAAAAGCTCCATCTACACCCCTCTTTATACTTGAAATCTCTTAAACAAAGATAAGGAGCCTTGCAGAAATCGAAGGAAAACTTACCCCACCTAGTACCAAGCAATTAAATAAAGTGCAATAAAAGCCTTGAGTTTATTAGACAGGACTAATATGCCGATAGGAAGGAAAGGGGTCATGTCAATCGACAACCCCCTATTTTTTGAAAATTACCTTTTCCGTTTTTTGTCAAAATAAAACAAACTGAATAAAAATAATTTTTATTTTAAGGGAATCCCGAATTCCTTATGTTTTTACTTATCCCATTTTAAAGTAAAATCTTTCTCCAATCATTTCTAATTCTTTTTATGGTCTCAGCAGCAAAGTAATAAGAACATGCGCTTTATTCACTAAAAAAAGAGCATTAATAAAAAACTTCATTTTATTTGCATAGATATTTGCTGTGTTACAACGGTTTTTTAGGAAACAAGAAAATGCAACGGGACTCAGCCCAAACCCACCTATTTATCTCTCTCTCTCTCTCTCTCTCTCTCTCTCTCTCTCTCTCTCTCTCTCTCTCCTTTATCTCCTTTCTCCTTTTCTCTCTCTAGGATCCTCCTTCCCTGTGGCGCGCTCTCTGCCCTCTGAGACGAGATGACGTGTTACCACTCCCCGAGCCCGACCTTCCCTCAGACGAGGCAAACGACAACAAACAATAAGGAACCAGAATTGCATTCCTAATGTGAGTAGTCGCCAAAGATATCCAATCCCTAATGTCCCTCAATCAAGTGGTGGAGACCCGTACGTGCTGCAAAAGAAAAAAGAAAAGAGAAAATTTGTCAGTCTGAGGCAAAGGAATAAACCAAGAAATCAAAAGACAAAGAAACAAGAAGTATACCTCAGGTCGAAGGACCTCCTCTGTCAAGACCAACTCCTCCAGGTCCATCGCATTAGGATGGTGTAGTATATGCACCGACCCTCCATCAGCCCACCGAATATTGTATCCAGAAGACAACAACTGTAAAAAAGGGAGCCTCCGAAGTCATCACTATCGCTGATTGCGTCGCACCGTCTACACTGTAGGAGGACCCCACCTGCCGAATCAATCCTGTGCGGGGAATAGGCATCACTTCATATATTCTAGGTCTCATCAACCAGATTGACACAAAGTACGTATAGTCATACATCACTGTCGTGTCAGTATATGACAAGTAAGGCTCACCCATCACCGCCGCTACCCGTGCATTATTCGACATCTCCCGCACTCGCCTCATATACATTGGGGGCTTTGCTGGTGGCATCGCAAACTCATCCTCCATAATCTACCAGACTACTCTCTCCCCGAGGTACTAAGAGTAGCCAAATTCATGTGCCAGTGGACGCCATATCGGTGCATGTATGCTGGATAGCCGTCCTCCAAGGATAGAAGGTCATCTAAAAATTTCGAACTAGAGAAGAAAGATCAATATCAGGAAAAGATCATCAAGGGAAAGACAGTCTCAAGAAAAAAGGAGAACTTACTCGCTCACTCGTTAGGCCATTTAAGACCTAACGCATCGTCTCCCGAGTGAGGGACTTATTCGATTATAAATTGGACTTCTACCACCGACACATCCGGCAAAAGTCCCCAACAGACTCATCCTTCAAAGCTATCAATTGGGTGTTAAACCCAAATACCTCGTAGAACCACGTCTGCAAAAGTTCAGCAGTTAACAAATCAAGAATAAAACGCATAAAGGAAAATAAGAATGCATAAATGAAAATGCGAAAAATGAACAATACCTCAAGAAGATACGTGGCTCCAGTAAAGGTTTCTTGCAACATTGAATGAATGCATCAACAGAATAATAAAGGGTCATAGATTTTAGGCTCCCCAGGCATAAAGACGGATGTCCAAAAACACCCTCTGAAATGGAAAAAACCACAAATGGATGATGTCACCACTCGTCGCCACCAGAAAAAACCCCAACACTAGCAAAATAAACAAATGGGATATATGCCGCACATGCCACCCGTCACTCTCATCAATCCTCCTCCATAACAGTAGCTCTCTCAAAAGAGACAAACAAAGAGAATCCCTAGAGACTACCCTCTTCACATCACCCAATACCACCGTAACCGCCTCTGGCGTCACCCTTAGAGTCCTATCCACCTCAATCTGCACCCCCCGTAACCCAGCCCTAGTAACTACTGTACTTCTATGTGAGTCACTGCTATCTCCCCAAAGCCAAAATGAAAGGTGTGGGTGGTGTCCACCACTTCTCCCCCAAAGCACATAGAACGGCCATATAACGAGGCATCTCATCCAGAGTAGACGCCAGTCTCCCAAAACCGACTGATGACACCATCCAACGCACCAAAAATGGTAGTTGCTCCCAAGCTTCCTTAAGCCCCGTTATCCCTCGAGCACATATAGTCGACATAGAAATACCAGACTATAAAAATCGAAAAGAAAAAACCCTTGACAAGAAATAAGGAAATCCCACCAAGAAAAAAGGAAGAAAATACCAAAAGTCATCAATACTTACATAGACTCCAGGATTCACCACCCTACAACAGAGATGAAGTGAAGTCTCGCACAAGAGAGTCTGATCATCTGTCACTGTCTCGAATGAGTCAAAATAGTTTTTGCTGCCCAAAAGCAAGGGGCACCTTAGCCCTCCATTCTAGTCCTGCCCAATCGTCAGTATTAAGCCACGCCATGTGTGTTGTGCTACTTGAGAACTCATCCATATTTGACTTTGGAATGTTAAAATTATTTTATAGAAGTCAATTGTAGAAGAAGGCAAGTCATAAAGCTGTGAAAAATGAGGAGAACCATCCCCCTTTTTATAGGAGGCTAAGGAGCATCCAGATCGGCATCTCCCTGCCACCCATTGATCGGCATTGTCCCTCCACCTGCTCAAGGTACCCCAAAAGACTGTGTCACTATCATTTGGCACCCTCCCATACATGCCAGTCGGCACCTCTTCAAAATTTAGTACAAAAATTCCCCCAAATGCCAGAAAATATCTAAAAATCCCAAAAAATTCCCAAATTTGACAATTGGATTTTAGAACCCTTTTTACCAAGAAGAAGATTTTTGCCACACTCATTACCCTGATAGAACTCTTATATCCCCAGCGAAATTATTGAAATTAATTTCATGTCTCCCCAACAACGTCTCCGAAGGACATCACAAAATTTAAAAATTCCATAGATGAGAAACATAAGATTAATTGCTTCCCTAAATCCCTGGCGAAACTACAAGATACATATCCCTAGTGGAGTCTCCAAATTTCCCCAATAAAATTTAAGCCCTTAGAATTGGCTTCCACCCGCAGCATTGGTTGTTTCTACTTAAGCCCTCAGAATTGGTTTCGACCCGCAGAATTGGTCACCTTTACTTAAGCCCTGAGAATTGGCTTCGAAACTCAGAATTGGTCGCTTTTATTTAATTAGAATTTACTTCGACCCGCAGAATTTCTAACCTCTACTTAATCCCTGAGAATTGGTTTCGACCCGCAGAATTGGTCGCTTTTACTTAAGCCCACATAATTGTCTTCGACCCTCAGAATTGGTCTCTTTTACTTAAGCTTGCAGAATTGGTTTCAACCATTAGAATTGGTCACTTTTACTTTAGCTCGCAGAATTGGATTCGTCCCTCAGAATTCATCACCTTTACTTAAGTTCGCAGAATTGGTTTCGATCCATAGAATTTGTCACCTTTACTTAAGCCCATAGAATTGGCTTCAACCCTCAGAATTGGTCGCTTCTACTTAAACCCGTAAATTGGCGTCGACCTGCAGAATTGGTGGCTTTTACTTAATCCCTCAGAATTGGCTTTGACCCCAGGATTGGTAATCTCTTAAGCCCGTAGAATTGACTTTGACTCACATAATTGGTCGCTACAACTTAGGTCCTCAGAATTGACCTCGACCCACATAATTGGTCACTCCCTACCTTTGACCTCAGTCGTCACCTCCTCTTAGGTCCTCAGAATCATCCATTCCCAGCATCCCCTTAGGTCCTCAGAATTGACCTCAAACCTCTGAACTGGTCATCCTCGTCCCTTAGGTCTGTAGAGTCGACCTTTTTCTAAAAACATCATTTGGTGTCTATTCGATGGCTCTCACTTGTTCTAAGCTCACTCGTCGACGGGATCTATAGACACCACATTCCCGGACCCCCTAAGTCTCTCCTTAGGTATTATCACCTCTTCATTTCATTACAAACCCTAGGTCTCACTCTGAGCACAGATCTAAAGTCCATCGCACGCTCCCGGGCCTTGATTTGACTCTGGTTAACTCTACCATCAAAGCGAAAGATCTTTAAATCTTCGATGGGTACTAAAAACCCTTTCCAATGGTCTTACTCGTGCGTGAAAAGGCATAACCATTTGGATGAATGATCAGTTTTCCCTCAATAAAATTGATCTGGAGGCCACCGAGCACTCTCGGGCTCCATTTGACCTAAGTCAACTCTTCATATTGAATGAGACTAAATGAATCTCCGAAGGACACTGAATATCTTTTCCAACTGTTAACCCTATGCACAATTCTAACTTACAGTACGGACGAACGATTCATTTTACTACGAGATGTGACCGAGGGTTCTGGGACCTGGTTGACCAAGGTCAACTGTTCGAACCGAGCGAAACTCTTTCGAATGTCAAAGTAAATAACCTAACCTTTCCAACGGTCTTCCCTGTGCACGATTTTGACTTACCATGCAGATGAATGATACATTTTCGTTTGGTGATCTCCCGTCCAAAGGACCGATGTGAAATTCCGAGCCATATTTGAACCAAAGTCAACTCCTGAACTCGGGAGAAGTCCAAAGGAATCATAAATTTCTCTGAATTACCTTTCTTACTGTATTCCCCATGCACGATTCGGATCAACGAATTACTTTTTACAACCATGTTTCCAGGAAAATCTGCATGAGATTGCCAATTAGCAGGTCCAGATCCCTGCCTATCAGTAGTGTGTCTAGGGTCACATGTCGATTAGAAGGATAAGGGTTGTGCCCATAGGCAACCCCCTGACCCTATAAAAGGAGGGTATGACCTCACTACAAGACACCAACAACTCAGATCCATCTGCACCAGTGATCTCAACAAAATTCTCTCCAAATAAGCAAAGTCCCTTCATGTGAAGTTCCATTCAAGTTTACATTCCCATCCTTTTCATACCCAATTTAGTAAATCACATTCTCTCTCATCCAACATCCATCTCACATTAAAGGGAGTTCACACAATCTCAAAGATCAAGCTTCAAAAAAGGTCCAATCCCTTCCCTTTCTCTTCAAATTCTTTATTTTGCATAAATTTCATTAGATCCATAATTTAGTTCTCACTTTAGTATCTACATTTTTATTATAATATTGCACATACTTTTACTTTCTATAAAAACCCAAAACAAACAAAAAGAGGGTTATGCCTATACATTCCAAACGGGATAATCCATCACACTTTTTCAAAACTAAAAACACATTTTTCCACACACACATATATAATAAAATCCTATTCAGATCTATGGGATAAACACCACCCCATGACGCATCCAAACTACGTGGACTTTGATGCCTCTATGGGCTACATAGGTGTTCCAGATTAAAATTCGAGACTCGAGTCCAATTTTCTAATTTTTCTAAATCATTATCATATTATTGCATTAAAATACATATTATGTTCGTTAGCGTTTCATCCAACACATATTGTCGTTTTATAAGAACAATCAATATCGCGATAAGCGTACAAATCATATTTTCTACATATATTATTTTGGGTAAATTCCTAGGGATGACCTCACTCTACCTTTCTCATGGTGTGAGTTGAATGATTCCAATCTCCATTATACACACACACACACACACACACTTCATGGAGAAATAAAGGGAAATAACAACACTAGCTCATGAGAGACCGAAAGGGCGGGATGGGTGCCTAACACATTCCCATTCCGCAACTTAGCTCCCGAACCCTCGAACTATTGGTTTTGTATGCATTAGTTTGTCTTTGATGTCGTCCTCTCGAGGCAGTGGCATGTTCTTTTGTCTATTTTGAGTAAAATAGACTGGTGATTCTATCTCCTTATATTTAACCCACACCAACGAAGGTCGAAGCGCCCTCGAGCGGGACACGAGACCTCTTCGAGTCACCCCCATGCTCTGGATTAGGATGACGATAAATAATATGTTACAAAAATCCCAAAAGTCCTAAACACCCTCTACGTACCTTTTAAAATAGCTCGGATCCCAACCGAATCAATAACACATCAAAACACCTAACCTAGGCTGAGTAGGGAAGTCGAACAGAGTCAAAATACACAATTGTAGGCCTCTTTGAAAAATGAAAAAAATTTAGATTCAAACATTATTCAAATCACAAATCCTAATTTAGATTTGGCTTCTACACAAAAATTGAGTCAACTATTTGTTTTGATTTTTTCTCAAATATCTTTCGAAAGCACTAAAAAAGAAGATCTAAAACTCTCCAAAGTGACTCTTCTAATTCCTCTCATTTTTGCCTCTTTGAGTTTCATTTTTGGCCTCTCTATTTGCTCTTCTTACACTTAAAAATCACCCCTAACAATATACATGTTTTCAGATAGCAATTGTTCCAATAAATCATATACATCATGGGATCCAACATCAATCATCCATAATTAATCCACCTTAATTCTAATACCCCCGCTTTTATTATTTTTTCAGATTTAAAATTTTAAGATCACATATATTCATCACAATTAAATTTTGGATTTTCTCATCAAGATTTCACCTTTTATATGAACTAAATTAGAATTTCATATCAGATAAATAATCACTTTTTTTTTCTGTAGAAACAACCCAAAAAATCCCATTTTTGTCATATGAATCCCACCAAAAAGTTCATATTTGTTTTCCACGAATCATGATATGAACTAAAACAAAACATATAATATCAAAGCAAGTTAAACACTTGCCTTAAAATTTGAGAAGAGTGTGAATTCTTTGTTATGTCATGATTCTAGTTGAGAAATCCCTTCAAATTCCTCCGAACTCTTGACTTTCTTGATCTCCCCTTTGATTTTCCATCACCTTTCTCTCTTCTCTCAAGCTTGGGTGATTTAAAATGAGTCAATGTCTGCCTCAGTCATATAACACCCCTTTATATACTCCTAATCCCATTTTTAGGTTAAGTTATAAGATTAAAATGACCAAAATATCCCGTACGGGTCTTGTATAGCTTAAAATGTCCCAGGAACTTGATTACAACCCCAAGTACCTAATTCTTACTATCTCGACCCATGCCTAATCATCCGTGCACTCGAAATCACCATCTGATTCACCTACAATTAATTTGTCATCTTATTCCCAACACGACCCCACGCGCGTATCTTGAATAAGATCCCATCAACCCGTCGCTAATACAATTTCATTTACTTATCACACAAGTAAATCTAATAACACATAAATTTTAATCCAATATTCACTTATTAATATTTATTTAATTTACAGTATCTCTATAATTAATTAAATTACGTGTAATTTAGATATTTTAAAAAATACGATGTTATGACACCCCGCCTAATTAATTACCGGGTGATCAGTCATTAATTAAGTAATTTCAGAATATCAAGTTGGTTCAGATAATGCATCACAGTCAAAAACTCAAATTTTAATTTAATAAAATCTAACCACCTAATATTTAAAAAGGTTGGTGTCAAAGTTTTATCTTATTATTAACCATCATCATTAAAGGAAAATATCTAATCATCACCACACATTATAATATCATCAGGAAAGAACTAACTGAATTTAAATAAAGAAATGGAGTAAACAGATCATGTCAAAATCCCATACAATAATCCAATAACATGAAGTCAAAGTCTAATAATAAAATAAAACAAATCTAAATCTCTGAATGTAAAATAGGAGGGATGGCATGTCCAACTGGAATAAATGACTGATAGATAAGGATAAATAGACTCATAAGCGTCTATAGCAATATCATGTAGCTTCCACAATAACTACAACTCGACAAATGAATAGAATCTCATAAGTTTGGTGTCCCTGTAGCTGAGCACCTAAAATAATAGAACAAGAAAAAAGATTTGCAGAAAACGGGTCAGAGCCCGAGCAAACAACAGTTTAAATATAACACATGCTTCAATTGGTTAATTAGCACAAATATTATTTACGTTAACTTAGCGTACTCACTTGAGATGCTCAACTCTCATCTAATGTGCACACCTAGCGAGCCTGACTACCCATACCAATCACTATACTCTGCCTGACTATGCGTGGTATAACCACTATGCCGGATAAAATATCTAAATAACCCGAAGATAATATATCTCTATTGTTTAGGAATAGATTAAAGACACTTTAGCTCATCCTTATAGCATTCTTAATTCTCAACTGGTGACCCAATAAGTATATACTTTACTAAAGCAGCCAACATGAAACACAAAATAGGAACTCGGTATACTTATATAAAATCTGACTACGTATACACACACACACACACACACACACACACACACACACACACACACATATATATATATATATATATATATATATATATATACTGCACCCATGGTTAAGAAACCCCGGATGCTAGGCATACTCGACTATCTAGTCCTATTGCAACGCTCATGCATAAAAAACAGCAGGTTCAATCTCTCAAAAACCAATCAAACATATACACATATTGGATGTGAACATAGTCCCAAGACGATGGGCTACGCACATACCTACGCACCCATTTGACCATCATCACTATCGTTCTCACAAGTAGCCCTTACCTAGGTTCCATGCTCTAGTGGTACGACTCAAAATCCCCCGAAGGCACACAAGATATGGTCGTCCACAATGTGCTAACCTCCGTTCGATAGCCAGTATCTAGGTATGTCATACACATAATATTCCGAATAATAGGCATGCACACAACCTACATAACTTAATAGGCGTTCACATAACCCAATTACAATAATATGCAATTATTATTATTATTATTATCTCTACCACTCATCGAGAATCAACCCTATAACTTCTCTCTCTAACATATATTCTCTCGGATGAACTATAATTCCTGTATATCCCAAGAACAATCACACCCCCATCTCACTAAATTCTAGGAATCTAAGTCACCCATTTGAGCGTAGGTTATTTCTCTCACTTGGATAAACCTAGAATTGTTTTTAAATTGATCGGGCCTTAAAAGTGTATTATGAAATCTATTTAGAAGTCAGAGGATTCTCGTTCGAACGAGTTCGTTCGAATGAAGTTCTCACTTCGAACGAACTCCACCATTTCATTATAAGGGTCGTTGGAATTCTCGTTCGAATGAGGTCATTCGAATGACCTGGGCAGACTTCGAACGAGAAATCCAAACAGGCCCAGTTCTTCCCCAAATTCAATTTTTCCAACATAATAACCTCAAACTCAACCCAAATTTCATCCAACATCAATTTAGATGGTTCTAAACTATCCCTAATCATTATGGGGCAAATTATAATACAAATTAATGTTCAAATCTTTATGTTTTCAAAAGAGAAACCAATAATTTCTAAAATCTCTAAGAATTCTCATATAATGAACCAATCACTTTAATTATTCAAACCATTAATTTAATTCGTGATTTGTACAGCAAATCTCCAGATTTAACAGTCTAAAAATGGGGTAAATCCTCTACATGAAACCCATCACCAAAATCTAATGTTCCTTTACGATTAAATCTAACGAAACTCAACTTTCATCATATGATGTCTAAATTATCAACTGAGTTTAACAGGAACAATACATGCTAAATAAACGAGCAAGATAAACACTTGCCTTGGAATGGACTTCTGATTCTCAGGCTGAAATTGATATGTGGTTGATCCTCTCGTCCCGATCTACACTTTGGTGCAACTTTTGGTGTGAATCCTTGAGTTCTTGCCCTTGTTCTCCAATTGAGTCTTCTTCCTCCTTGGTTCTCTCTCTCTCTCTCTCTCTCTCTCTCTCTCTCTCTCTGTGGTTAAAACTGACAGTAACCTCTAACCCACGTGGATTTTATTTTAATCCTAATTTTCATCCATTTAGTTACTCAAAAATCCCAAAAGACTAAAATACCCCTCTGGGGTGTCATTTTGGGCTAAAATGCCCCGAACTCCAAATATAACACCCGAGTAATGTTTTCTGACTATTTCGACTCTTTAGGATACACTGGCGGACGCAAAATAGTCATTCGAGTTAAATAAAAATAATTTACCTTTTTAACACCCAAATGTACAATAGTGACGTGACTCATACGTACGTCCCAAACAATTAAATCTCAACTGCCGTGTATCTCGTCCCCGACCATAATATTATTTTCGAAACCATCTATTACGTTACTCACTATCTAATGTTCAACATAGTTATTACTCAACATGATTTCAACATAATTTTTTTCAATAACTAATAGCTCTCATCACACTAGTAATAATTACCATTAAGAAGCTAAGGAAAGGTGTTTCTGGAAAGGTATGTCGGAGCGCAAGAAGCTAAGGAAAGGTTGGAAGAAATACATTAAAAGCATTGTGGAGACACTGATATTCCTTTCTATCGACGATTGCAACGGGGTGGATACTAGTGACCCACCATGAGCACAAAAGTTGTCCCCGTGCAACAAAGCTGCCTAAAATGACAAGCTAATTTTTGACTAGCCAACGGAAGCCAGCTTTGTGGAAGCCTTCAAAGATTGGAGGCAGCCATATATGGCATACCTGAGAGATGGAGAGTTTCCCTTGGAGCTGGCAGATGAAATTTATCTACGAAAAAGGATATCCCATTTTTACTTGGTGGAAGGAGATATTTATAGAAAAGGGTACAACGAGAAGGCCTTTAGATGAAAAGCTAAAGAAAACATAAAGAGGGTGCTGAAAGAAGCTCATGAGCCCTCCCACATGGGGGTGCCAAACTATATGATCAGCTGATGATGCTGGGGTACTATTGGCTAACCATAAAGGATGACTCCATTAGTTATGTGAAGAGATGAAAAGCCTATCAAGTACATGGGAACATGATACATGCTCCTTCTGTCAGCCTGAAAAGCCTAGCATCTCCCTATCCTTTCCACACATGGGCATTTGACCTAGTTGGAAAAATTATCGCAGCTTCTCATGGAAAATCTTTTATCATTATGGCTACAGAATTATACACCAAGTGGGAAGACGCCATCCCTATTAGAAGGGTGACTTCCCAAGTGGTAACCCAGTTTATAAAGGAGTATATCAAATGCAGGTTTCGTATACCTAAGGTAATTTTAATAGATAATGGGAAGTAATTCGTTTGCAAGGAGATGCCCTTCCTCACAGACAAGTACAAAATTGTGCACAATAACTCAACCACCTCCCACCCTAAGGGTAATGGCTTAGCGGAAGCTACCAATAAGAGACTGATAAAAAAATTGAAGAAAATGATGGGCAACATTCCGAGGCATGGGATGAGAAGTTAACCATGGCGCTATGTGATTATCATACTTTAAAAAGAAAATCGACGGGGTTCACCCCATTCCCTAGTATATGGGACCAAAGCTGTCCTACAAGTGGAGTTGGCCGTAACCACATCCAGAGTTGCTCTCAGCAATGGACTCATCCCTGACCCACAACATGTACAACTGGAGGTGTTGGACGAGCATAGAGACAAGGCGAAGGATAACTTCAAAGTCTACACCCAACAACTGTCCAGAGCCTACGAAAACTGTGTCAATCTCAGGGAGTTCCAGGTGGGAGACTTAGTCTTACGAGCATCCACTCACCATCTCCGCAGCATGTCAACATCAAAATTCAAACCTAACTGGGAAGGTACCTTTGTCATCAGAGGGGTAGACAAGTTGAGTTATTGCCAGATTTTAGAGCCAGCGAGTGATTGCCTCCAATTTATCAACTGCAAGTGGCTAAAGAGGTATTATGCTGAATATTGTTAAAGGAAAATATCTCATTTCTGTTGAAAGGTTTTAACAGCTTGATGTAGTTCTAGACAAGTTTTTTTTATAAAATGATAAGATCAGTGCAGTCTTATAAATGATATAGACAATGATTAGAAATGAATAACAACTCTTTTTTAGCATTGCATGGTGATTCTCATTTGTTTTGCTTATGGCATAAGATAGATAAACCATAATATATATACATATACATTTTTAACTCTCTCTGCTAGACTAAAGCATAATCCTAGATAGAGATAACTTGGCTCACTACACTTGGGGGGGGGGGGGTACATCCATACCGATAGAAAAGTATACTGAGCAAAGTCTCTCCAAGCATATTAGACAAATGATTTTAATCTTGTCACCTGACCAGTAGGAGGACGTCCTCCAAGTCATGATAATAAAAAAAATACATAGAAAACTTTTCTTTTTTGAGAGCAAGCCTTAGATTCTGTCCTAAAAGAAAAATCCTTATCTCACCAGCTCATATAAAGAATAGAGCAAAAGGGCACTTACATTCCCCTGCTCTAATTTCTCAAAAAAGAAAGAAAGGGGATTTAAGGGAAGGAGAAGAGCTAACCCTTTTGTCTCCCAGCTTATTCCCTAAGAAATGATTACTTTCCCAGATAAAATGCAAGTACCCCACATTTAGAGGGGATAGTTCTGAAAAAATGTTACTTGGCTAGATAAAATGCAAGTACACTAGAGTTAGAGGGGACAATTCTAAAAACATATTACTTTCCTAGATAAAATGCAAGTACCTCATAGTTAGAGGGGACATTTCTAAAAATGTTACTTGCCCAGATAAAATTCAAGTACCCAATAGTTAGAAGGGACAATTATAAAAATGTTCCTTGCCCAGATATAATGCAAGTACCCCACAGTTAGAGGGGACAATTCTAAAAATGTTACTTGCCCAAATAAAATGGAAGTACCCCATAATTAGAGGGGACACTTCTAAAAATGTTACTTGCTCATGTTAAAAAAAGTAAGTACCACCCAGCTAGAGGAGTTATTGGCATAGGCCATACTAAGAAGACATCAAGGTCGAGATAGAAGAAAATGAGCAAAGTTATAGAAATTAGAAAAAAACTTTTTCATTAATAATGGCGAAGTCCTTTCCATATGAAAAGGTAAACAAAAAGAAGTCTAAACAACCAAGCTATCTATCCACTAGGTAACATGAAAAATAGATTCTGGCAGGAGTGTAAGTCTATGTACGTAGGACCAGCCTCCTCAACAAGATGCTCCTCTAACCTGGCCATCTGATCCTTGTCCTCGGCAGCACCAACCTCCAATTCGGCAAGCTTAGCTTGTAGAAATGAAATCTAAGTTTGAATCTGAGTAACCTCATCCTGACACTGCTACTCCCTAGTCTATCGAGGAGTATGAATATTCATCATCTTCCTAAAGGTGGTGTCAATAAAATAACGAACTAAAGCTTTAAGCCAATCCAGCTGAAAATGATAGAAACACTGAAGATCATGAAGAACCGGGAGAAACAGCGAAGCCCTTCGAGCAGTCATATAAGTGGGAGGGGTAGACAGGAACTCATGAAGATGGCTAGCTAAGCCTTCAAATTGAAGACTCTAAGGCTATCAATGTTGAGGATGCTCTGGGAGGTGAAAGCCTCAGGATGGTGCTCCACAAGAAGCTCCAACACTTCCCGTTACTGAGCACGTAATTGGGAGGTCAACTCTGAACACCATAGTGCACTCATGAAAATACCACGAGCCTCCACCTATATGTCATAGTAACCTGTGTTGTGAGACTCGAGCTCTGAGAGAGTCACAAATAAATCCTCATCAGAGCCAGCATCACCAGTTGCCTCAGAACTCTAGTCGACCTCCCCAGTGGCCTCAGCGGGCTCATCAACTAGAACCTCTAGAATGAAAAGTAACAAGGGATAAGTCCTAGATAAGAAAAGCAACAGAATGTGGTCATTGACATTTGAATTAAAACAAAGGTCATTTAAAGACTACCCCAAAGCCTAGGGGGGTCAATATGTTATCACCAAAATGAGGGGGCACCACATAGCCTTGAGTACCAGCCTAACACAGAATAGGCAAATATTAGTATCTTCTTTTACTGAAACAAAAAGAAGAGAAAGGTGTTACCTTAAACAGACAGTAAGAACTCAGGTATGGTAGTTTAATACCTGGGGAGTGTGCTATGTAACACTCATAGTAGGTCTCGCAGGACTAGGAAAGTCCGCCTAGTTGACCTGTAAATAAAGAAACATGAATATGAAGGTGAGCCCACTTGCACAGTAAAAATAAGAAGAAAATGGGGAATAAAGACAGAGCAATATATGACAATATAATACCTGACTCACAGTAGCTCCCCCTCATTGTTCCACAGCCAAAGGAACCATCGATGCGCTAACCTGAAAACAGGGAAACAGGTAAATGCTAACAAGTATTTACATAGAGAACGTAAGCTCAAAGATCCAACTAGATTAAGTATTTACCAGGGAGCTCTCCACTGAGATCCCTGTCAGAGACTCCTCAGCAGCCGGAGCAAGAGTGGTACTAGCCAAAGGGGTGACAAAATTCTCCTCAAGCACAGAAAATGGCGGACTACTCACTTGAGAGTGAAAATATAGGTCCCGTAAGTAAAGGGACCGCATCTAAAGATATGTTAAAAAAATTTAGCATGCGCAAATGTGTAATCAAGATATCAAGTAGAGTTTGCAAATATTGAGCATACCGCTGAGACTGGTCCCATGGAATAAGGTACAAGCCCCTCAGATAAGGGGTCCCCAGCCAAGTTGGCTGAAGCAAGTGCAACCTCAAGGGTTTCATGGGAAATAACAGGGATTACTAAAGGGAGGAACCGAAGAAACAGGTATGGGGGTGTCACCAACCAACTGGCATATAAAATAGAATGAAATAGGAAACGTAATATGATAATGAAATCCCAATGGTTTAAGAGCATGAATTGAAGACAATGAAAGACTCAATGTAGGCTCACCTAAACACCCTCTAAAGAAGAAGGAGGGAAGATGACTGGTGGGATAGTGGCTCCGGGTGCAATGTCCTAGTTATAGCGAAAACCCTCAGGAAACAAAACATAAATAAAGACAAAAAAATGGATTCTTACAGGAATAAGAAATACTTGAGAGGTGGAGCTAACATGTATGATAGGTCCGGTAGACGCAATGGTGAAAATGGGACCGAAAGGTATGGGCAGGAGATGAAGCCTAGGGTCCATGGGCATAAAAAATGGTGAGATAGGAATCCTCCCTGAAGGTAATATACCGGGAGTAGTGCCTCATGACGATGGTGTTGTTCCCTCATTAGAAGAAGGGTCGCTCGTAGAAGGTCCCTATATAAATAAGCAAACAGAGATAATATTGCTATAGGTATAGAGAATGTGATGAAACATACATAGTCAATGAAGAAGACAAGTTAAGAGTACCTCAGGAAACCGGGCAGCGAGATCTCTCACCATAGAGGAAGGGGGAGGTGAGGAAAGACGACTAAGAGAAATAATCACCAGCATACACAACGCAAGTTGACTTTAAAAGATATATTTCAAAATATGACAAGTAAAAGATAAAAGACTCAGGGGAGCTAATGCTTACTTGAACCGAAGAATAAGACATAAAAGAAGTTCTCATCGACATCGGGAACACAGTAGAGAGCTACTAGAGTTAAAAAGAGTAGAGAAAATATTAGTAAAAAAATAAAAAATAAATAAATAAAGGAAGTAATGAATGGGTAGAAGGAAGTGATAAACCTCCTTTAATAGGACCAAGGATGATGCCAACATGGAATTCTGGGCCTTAGCAAAAGGCCCTCGATCTGGAGGTGAAGGCGCCAGATCACTCACTGCGATAGAGAGACCCTGCAAATACCACAAAGATAGATACAAGTCATATATGAATTATGTATATGAAAATATACAGTAAAACAGTAACATAGAAGTTAAGAAAAAATTTATAGTTGTAGTGGGGGTAGTCTGCCCGTATGGGAGCTGACCGGTAGTAGGAATGGAGGCAGAGGGGGATCCTATCAAGGCGCCCTCACCAGAAGAATCATCCGAAACTGGTAACAAAGAAGAAGCATCAATGTGATGATCATCATAAGGGTTGGTGACTCTCATCTCATTCGAAGAAGAATCGTCATCATCATAGGAGGGAGTGATTTTATAATCTACTAGTTCTTCTTCAAATGATAGAGAAGGGGAACCAGCAAGTGAGACCCATGAAAGTCAGCTTTGCAAAGTAAAAGGCAATGCGTTATAGTACCTTCACCAATGGGAATGGAAGTAATAATAGTTCCCTCAGTAGACAACCCAAGGGCCTCATATCCTTTCTCTCGTAAAGTCCTATACGCCTCCTCTACTCCAAGGTCATCAATGTCAGACCCCTGGTCTGGCACAGGAGAAGGAGTAGAGGTCCCAGTACTAGTCTTCTTCTTCTTATTCTTCTTCTTCTTGTTGTTGTTGTTGTTGTTGTTGTTGTTGTTGTTGTTGTTCTTCTTCTTCTTCTTCTTCTTCTTCTTCTTCTTCTTCTTCTTCTTCTTCTTCTTCTTCTTCTTCTTCTTCTTACTCACCCGAGTTCATACTGGTGTGTGTGTGTGGGGGGGGGGGGGGAGTAGGAGCAGCAATGACAATAGTGGAAATAACAGTGGTAGCATGGGTAATGGCAGATGGTATGAAACTAGAAACATCCACGTCGAGATTCTTCCTCTTTGATGCAGTGGCTCTTGACTTACTCCTCGACTTAGGCCTAGTAGTTTGAGGCTCATGTTGCTTGGAATAAATAGACTCATCGAGCATAGGCCTCACTAAGATTATAGTGAGTTACTCGAGAGGATTCTTAGGGATAGTACTCCGGTGCCACACTGAACTTTGGGTCCTCTTACCTAAATACCTATCATTTCTAGGAATCTTTATATAAACAGTCTCATGAGGGACATCCCTTACACAGTTCTGGATCAACAGAACCTGATTATGCCAAAGGGTGAACCATGAGCAAGTGAAAGACAACATGTAATCTCGCGAAGGTATAGATAAATTACCCAGATGACCAACCCTATCAACCACCCCCTCAAATATGAAGTTGAAAAAGGCCTTAAGGTATAGCTTGGAAGGGGAGGTACTTAAAGGATAAACAGGGGTTTGAATCCCCTAGTCATAACCAAACTGCCTTTTCTCTCTCTCAAAGTGGTAGAACTCCACACCTTGACCCAAGTTAGTAAGGGAAGGTAAAATGCAAGGAAGAAGAATAAGGATCACATAAATATGGGGGCAGGTAGGAACAGACTCCGCATCCGCAGGGCAATAGAAAGTGCCCCCAATAGCTGAGAAAGAATGCCAAGAAAAAATACCTCCAATAGTCTTGCAATAGGGCCTGAAAGAAAATTCATCGATGTTGTTTATCAAATACCCTAGAGAAGTCTTAGGAGTTTTCTTGTGCCATCTTACAGGATGAGCAGCTCCCTTGTGGCAAGACCTAACTTCTGGGGCAAAGCTGGGAAATCTCTCAAACGAGAATGACATAATGATAAAAGTGTTGGCAAAATTAATAGCATCGTAATGACCACAAGAGAGATCAATGTCCACATGAGCCCTAAATAACCAAGTGTATAAATAACCCAGAGTCAAATCTTCGAGGGGGACTGCCCTCCCTCGAGTACACCTTATATAAAGCTTGAAAAAAGCTCACGGGAAGAGTCATATGGCCTCCGAGGGAGAAGAAATCTACGTAGAAAAGTGACAAAAATGCTACCAAGTGTGAGGGGGAGTTAATTTTGGGCCCTTCTTACATTATATATATACAATTAACTAATATATAAGCGTAGAAGTAGGAAATAAAGGAGACAAAAGTGCTAATATGCATAAGATTAATTGGTGCAATAATACAATATTCTAGACGTATCACTTACCGTGACACTCGATATTCTTATGGGTGTGGTTCAAGCACAAACGAATAATGTTTTTTTGCAAGGAGGGGGTGGACGAGATCTTGGCCATTGGTGTGATGCTTTACACCATTAATTTACAATGTGGATTGCAATACAAATGGATGTTGGTTGTACCTTCAAACGAGGAGTTGCGTAGGGCCGTCATATGTAGGAGGTTCATAAATCGCAGTTTTTGATGCATCCCGATGGGGATAAGATGTACCGATATATGAGGATATAATATTGGTGGTTCGACATGAAGTGGGATGTTTCTACGTTTATGTCTCAGTGTAATACATATCAAATGATGAAAGTGGTCCACCAGTGATCATCGGGGAAACTTCTTACTTTACCCATTCTCAAGTGGAAGTGGGATAATATTTTGATGGATTTCATCATTGGCTTGCCTTTGAATCCTATGTAACATGATTCTATTTGGGTTATATTGTACCGTTTGATGACGGTTACACATTTTTTTGCCCGTTTACATGGATTTCATGGTATAACAATATGCATGTATGTGGTTGAGATTGCTCGGTTGCATAGAGTACCTTTGTCGATTATCTCAGATAAAGATCCAGATTTTGTATCTCACTTTTAGGGAAGTTTCCAAGAGGTTGTGGGTGTAGTTTTCATTTGATTATTTTGTCCCATCCTCAAATAGATTGGCAGATGGAGCAGGTGAATCAAATTGTGGAGGATATGCTTCGGACGTGCACATTGGACTTCAAGGGTAGTTGGGAGACGAACTGTATGGGTGAGAGTGTAAATTATCGATGTGTTGGTTAGACCCAATGGAGATTAAATTATTGGTATCCGAGTTTATTAAAGATAATACAAAGAATATCAAGATGATATGGGAACGCATCAAGATAACCGAGAGTAGACAAAAGAGTTATGCGGATTTACAGAGGAATAATGTTAAATTCCAAGTGGGGGATAATGTACTTCTCAAAGTTTTACCCATGAAGGGGGTGTTTTATTTTGAGAAAAAAGGTAAGTTAGCCCCGAGATATGTTGGGTCGTTTATAATTACGGATCGTGTTGGGTTCCTCGCTTATCAATTTTCCCTTTCAGACGTTTCATCTTGGGAACAAAATGTGTTTCATGTATCTATGATTCGTAGATTCTTGCAAGGTAAGGCCGCGCATTAACATATTGACTTATAGTATATTCAACTAGATGTTCATACCTCGTACATTATCGAGCTAACCCAAATTTCTAACCATAAGGTCTAGATTCTGAGAATTAAGGAGACACCATTAGTTTGTGATCAGTGGGTCACCGTAGTGAGGATGAGTCCGCCTAGGAGTGAGAGAATACGATGAGAAAACAACATTAGCATTTGTTTTTAGGTAGGGGTCTGTTATTTTTCTATATATTTCGAGGACAAATTATTTTTGTTAGAGGGGAGGAATTTAATACCTCGTTATTTTTAACGGATTAATAGATTAATAATGATTTAATTAATAAAGAAGAAAAATGTATTTAATTTTAAGAAATTAATGTTATTTATTTACCAATATGCTAAAATGAATTAATTTGCAAAACTTATAAAGTTAAAAGAAGCCCATTTGGAATTTTAATGCTCAATGATTTAATTATTAAAGTTTTGGTGTTAAACTTTGGAATTATATAAAAGTTTGGGCTAATATTGTAATTTTAAAAGTTAATTGAGGATTTGGACTTATGTGGTATTTTTGGTTTACAACGAGGGGTATTAGAGTCATTGGTAATAAGTTTAGGGCTTAGTTTTAGGGTTTTACAATTAGAGGGAAAATAAAAAATAAGCGGCGATATTTGATATTTTAAGCTGCTATAGCGTGCCAAACAAGCCGCTATAGTGGGGAGGGGTAAAATAAGGGTGTTGAGCCTTTTTATTTTAGAATACAAACTCGTTTTATGTCTTCTCTTTTCTTAGAAAACAAATGTCGTGTGTAACACCCCGTATTTCCGAGGATTTAGAATTTAATTAATTCGGTGATATAAGAATTAGTTTATCTAGAGGATTTAATTAAATTTGGAAATTGAGATTTAATTAATTTGGATTATTTTAAAATTTTACATGTGTTGTAATTTGAGGTTGAGGCTGGAGATTTTAGTTAAGTAACTCGGATGATAATTCAAAGTTCACGGTTGATTCTGAATAGGTTGAGATAGTCAGAAAAGAGTACCCGGTGATCGTAGTTGGGTCTTGGGACATTTTTAGGCATATCACGTACCCATAGGCTTAATAATATAAAACCTATATTAGGGAGTTTGTGGATGACATAACTTAAATAGAAAACCCTAGTTTTGTAGAGGAGAAAAGAGGGAGAAATTTGGAGATCTTTTGGGAGCCAAACCAACAGAGATTGGTGTGTTCTTCGTCAAATCTTCGTCTACATCAAAGGAAATCAGACCTTACGAATTTATTCAGATAAGTAGTTAAACTTACTTTAAATTTAATTACAATATTTCGATTCATATCATAGTGGATGTGACAAGAAATTTATTTTTGGGAGGGGGGTTTTATATGAAATGGGTTTTGGTGATTTGAAGATATTATGTAGATTAATTATGAAATTGATGATTGTTTGGGATAAATAATTATTGAATCATGTTTAGATTGGAAATAGAAATGCTAGGTTCGTTGGTGTGAGGTTATTGTAGTTGAACCTAGGGAATTGTAGTGCTGCGAAGGAAGCACCGAGAAAACTTATATACCAAACGTTAATGGGTGGGGAAGTATAGAGAAGGATTAAATTGCAAATTATAGGGTAACCGAGAATACTTGTATGATATAGCTACCCTAAGAGTGCAAAGCTGAGCTTGAGATAAATGTGTTACGTACGAGACGGTAATAATAATTATGCTAGGATGTTTGGGTTATAGTATATAGTATTGTGAGACCTTGTGTTTGCTGTTCCAAGGGATGATTTACTCGTTCTAGTTATCACGTGAAAGAGGCTCTAGTATATATATATATATATATATATATATATATATATATATATACGTGTATATATGTTATGGTGTGTTGTGTAATAGAATTATGAGAAAATGTTTGCATTGTTATATTTGATCCCGATGAGTAGGAACGGTTATTGATGGGATTCAGGATGGATAGGTTTATTATCGACCGGGGAGATATAGCTCGTTATTGATTCGTGCTAAGAAACTAGTGATAGTAAGGCGCGTTGTATTTTATGATGTCTTTTGGAACATGAGAGTGGATGAGTGTACTTTTATGTCAGGAAATGAAAATTTGTGGGTACGTGCTATGGACTGAGGGCTTAACAGATCTCAACGACTGGAAATGTTAGCTAGTAGTGTATCAGGTTTTTTTATTTGGATTTCGGTTTACGAGACATCTCACGCATGAAACTTAGCGCAACGTTGGAAGTGGGGAGATGTTTCTTCATTAGGATATGGGTTTGGTACCTTGGTTATTATTCACATATGTGGTTATAACTGTGAGTTGAAAGTTATATTACAATTTAAGGCTAGTAGAATCAGGTAACATTCGTGCGGATGAGTGTGGGTACAGGATGTATGGGCTCCCTTGGTAATTAAATTAATTTTAATATAATTCACAATTCGAAGGGGTAGAGATATGAGTAGATATCTTAAGGGCATGTGAGTAGGAACTATTCGAGGCTTGAAGTACTAGACTTATCTTAATTTTGAGGACAAAATTCCTTTGTAACGGGGAACTATGTAACACCTCATATTTACGAGGATTTAGAATTTAATTAATTCGATGATATAGGAATTAATTTATTTAGAGGATTTAATTAAATTAGTGAATTGATGTTTAATTAATTTGGGATATTTTAAAATTTTACATGTATCGTAATTTGAGGTTGAGGTTGGAGATTTTAGTTAAGTAACTCAGATGATAATTCTGAGTGCGCGGTTGATTTCGAATAGGTCGAGATAGTTGAAAAAGAGTACCCGAGGGTAGTAATTAGGTCTTGGGGCATTTTTAGGCATAACCTAGCTCACACGGGGGTATTCTGGTCATTTAGGCTTGGCCCATAGGCTTAATTTCGGGATTAGCAATATAAAACCTATATTAGGAACTTTTTGGCTGACACAACTCAAATAGAAAACCCTAATTTTCTAGAGGAGATAAGAGGGAGAAATTGGGAGAGCTTTTAGGAGCCAAACCAAAAGAAGAGGGGTGTGTTCTTCGTCAAATATTCGTCTACAACAAAGGCAATCAGACCCTATGAATTTATTCAGGCAAGTATTTAAACTTTCTTTCAATTTAATTATAGTATTTCGATTCATATCATAGTGGGTGTGATAAGAAATTCTTTTTTAGGAGTGGCTATTATATGAAATGGGTTTTGGTGATTGGAAGATATTATGTAGATTAATTATGAAATTGATGATTGTTTAGGATAAATCATTTCTTTAAACATGTTTAGATTAGAAATACAAATGCTAATTCATTTGTATGAGGATTTTGTAGTTGAGCTTAGGAGTAAGATTGGATAAACCTTACAAAACCCGGATTTTTAAATAAAAAGATGTTGGAGTAATTTAGTGAGGTTTAAAGGTTAATGGGTTGATTTTAACGTGTTATCGATAAATAAAAAATGTTGGAAAAGCCTTGGGTGCGTGCTGTTAAGAAACTAGGGAGGTCAAACATTCAATAATGGCATAAAACAAAGCAGGAAGACAAAGGGGCATAAACCCAGCAGGTCGTTCGAACGACTTGCGGTGTCATTCGAACGACGCTGCTACGATCCACCCAGTTTCGTTCTTTTTCATTTAGGTCTTAGTTGTTGGGGAGAATAGATATAAAAGTGAAACTAAGAATGAGACATATGAGACCAAAGTTTTATTTTGATCACGGGCTGGCCACCCGGTATTTTAGTAGGCGGGGTGTCACATTCTCTCTTCCCTTTTAGCAAAGCAAAAATCCAATATTTTCCTCCTAAAATGCAACCATCTCTTCAACTTTACACCCAAGTTTAATTCAAATTTAAAAATCAAACCCTAGTCTCTATTTATCAAATTTCAATCGAAGATTTATAAAGAGGTAAGGGGATTCAAAAGAGGCTTTTCAAGACTAACTTCCAGGAGTTTTCTTCTCACTCAAGTATCGCAAACTGAATCATATTTTGTAGGCAAGTTGCTTTCTACTCTTCTCCTTTTATATGTGTATATGTTAAATTTCACCTTAACCTAGTTGTAGTGTTAAAATCAATTAGAACCCCTAATGAAATTATAAATTCCTAACATATTGGTGAAATATATTACTCTCACATGTTTAGTGTTAATTATTGAGCCCTATTAAATATAGAAATTTAATATTTCACCCAAAGTTATAAATTGATAGTTTGAGGGTTTGTGATATCATTTTAGGAATTGATTATTTGAGACTAGATGACGGGAAATGTGGACTTAATTTAGAATTTATAAATACTTGCATATTCTTAATAACGCTGTACCTCATGTTTTAGTGGTAGTACTCGTGGTAGTAATTGACCAAAATGATGAATGTCATTATGTGCACTTTATCTGTGATGTAAAAAAAACTTATAGGAACTCATGTTAGAATATTTTGGAACACTTAAGAAACCCTTATGCTAAATTATGCCCTTGAAATTTTAATTATATGTTCCTTTTTATGCAAGAATATATTATTAGCTTTTACTTGAAATATTATTGTTGTTGACAATGAATTAATCACGTAGATGTGATATAGGGATTACGGGATAAACTTATATTTGTTGTTGTATTTGCGATTGTATAGTTTTGTTGGACGAGTTGGTTTTTTTGTGGATTAAAATATATCTAAAGGCTCTATTTGGTAACAAATCAAGGGGTGGGGCAATGAGATAATATTGATTTAACCACGTGCGGATCGACTGAAATTATTTGTGTTTTATTCTTAAAATCATGTATATCGTTCACCTTTCAGTAAAGGTGTGTCACTTCATTTTGAAATTAGAATCATTGTTGAGAATACCTTATATATGGTTTCAATATATTGTAGACATGTCGAACAATTGAGCTCAGTAGGAATTCCGCTGAGTTGGCTTTGGGTTGATCAGTAGGAGATTGGGATTTCAGTTCTAGCATTATTGAAATGTTCATAACCTAGAAAGGGGATTGACATCCTATGAGAATGGTTGCGATGAAATCCTAACAGTTTATTTCAAATGACGGTGAACCGGTATGATGGTTCAGGAACTCATGCGATAGTTCAACATAGGATTATGATCAATACAACCAAGGAATATTAAAAGGGACCACCTGTGAGATTTGAGTCTAAGGTATTTCTAGAGTAGATTGTGACACCCCGCTTAAAATGATAATGGGTGGCCAACCCTATACTAAAATAATCATGAATCTCAAGTAGATCATTTTCAGCATCTGTTGACGATTCTAAAATAAACACGGCTAACTACCCTTTACTACACAAAGAGGGTATCAGAAATTTTTGAAACATTTTATTAACATCACTAAAATAAAACCATGTAACAACTAACCAACAACATAACTCTAAATCTGATAAGAGATGCTCACATTCTCAAATAATATAAAAGAGACTAATATAAGACTACAACAAAATGTACCAAATAAATTACCCGAATATGCTGTCGGGTCATAGAGAATACAATACTCTGAGAGGAAAAAATATAAAACTACTATACTATGACACTTGGGTATAAACCCGATACCTAAACTGAATCCTAATCTAGATACACAAAAGATAGGAAATGACTATTACAAAATACCGCAACAGTCCGCTATTGCCACAGCTCCACGAATACACTGGATGGATAACATCAATGGCGTCCTTACGGAGGAACACCTAGAATAATACAATATATACATAGCAGGAGAAACTATAAACGGGTTAGAGCCCGAGGTGTGAAAACATTTTATATCAAGTGCATTAAAATGCATAATAATTATAAATGCATTATGACATGATTTAAGTGGAGTCGCACCCTCCATAAAATTCAACTCACCTCTCAACTAAAGCGCGCAACTAAACGTATGCACATGATCTCAAAATAATTGCCCAAATCTATCTAGGGGCAAAGTAATATAACTCACTCCCAAATTTATACTCATATAAAATCCATCTAAATCATAGTCCTCAACTTCTACTACTTTCAATCCCAATTATTTCTACTCTTACTTAACCTATAAAATCTACATAAACATTCTCTTTTACTAGAATTTATCATATTCTAGTTATGACATAAATATATATATATATATATATATGAGTTATTAGCATCTAAGTGCTAAGGACTAAACTTCTCTCAATTCTCAATACTGCACTGCGTTTCGTGCGTGGGACGTCTCGCAAGCGAAATCCAAATAAGGAACCCCCCAATACACTACTCCTTGCAAGTATTGATTATTAAGATTCATTATGCCCTCAATTCATGACGCGTGTAACCCAAATTCTCATTATAATGTGATTAATTAATTATTCCCAATTCTCAACAGTGCACGACGTTTCATGCATGGGACGTCTCGCAAGCGAAATTCGAAAAAGGAACCCCCCAATACACTACTCCTTGGCACTATCGATCGTGGAGATATATTAATATATAAATATGAGTAGTAAGGACTAACTTCTCCTCACTGTCAACATTATACTGCGTTTCGTGCATGGGACGTCTCGTAAGTGAAATCCAAATAAGGAACCCCCCCAATACACTACTCCTTGTCAATCTTGGTCGTTGAGGTCCATTATGCTCTCTATACCCAAAGTACTATCTATATACTCATATAATTATCTATACTTCATTTCCACTTCAATATATTCATCAAAATTTGTCCGGATAAAATCTCCCGGAATGAGATTCAATCAATCATTTTATATCTCTTTACTCTAGAGATAATTATGATATCACATAATCATATATAATTAATAAACTATCCACATAAGTATAATAATAACCATACCAACGAGCTATAACTCAAGGATGCAGTTTCTCAATGCTATCATCTACTAGGGAATCACTCACATATCATCCTGGGTACCAACGGTCGGAATCTCACACCGCCTTGGCAAAAAGCATATCACAACGTACGGGAAGAAGTCATAGTTCCTCCCCGAAAATGAGACGAAACATACCCACCACGTCTCACCCCTAATAAAAATCACACAATAATAAATGGACACTATGACTTGGGGACTATACGCGCCCTGCTCCTCAAGCTAGGGGCCTCACCCACATCGCGCAACTTCCCATGATAGCCTAGAGGGGGTATGCTTCACACACACACACACACACACACACACACACAGATATATATATATATCACACAAAATATACATACGTCATCACATCATATGAATGTATACCATCACACAAGGTATATATATATCACACTGTCTACATACTCTTATTACACTCTTAGGTGTAAATGAAATAATACCATTATTTAGTATATTTTACTCTCCGTATACTATTCGTCAATAAATCACGTAACTTCCCCACTTAGTATACACTATAATATTTCTCGCTTGAAATTCACACCTCACTTCCATTTGTATGAATCGTCTCTCAATTCGATTTACATTAAGGATATTCTCTATATCCGTATGCACATCGATTAGCATTCATTATTCTCAATTCATAATATGATTCAATCAATCACGTGAACCTTTAAAGTTATCCCATTTGGGATTTAATCAAAATCCAATATCACTAAGCGCATCCCAACTTTCTCTTATAAACCCATAATTAGCTCCACATCGAATTATCAATGATAATGGGATTCCCCACTTTGTCGGTACGATACTCTTTAATCGGTATTCTTTCGAATTAAGTCAATTTGAATCAAATAATTTCTCATAAGGGAAACTCCCTAAAAGTCTCCAAAACACACTTATCATAACTCCTATAGAGGTTCTCAATTGACAAACTCAAACGAAACGGGATGAAACTCACCCTAGAAAAACATCCCCCAAACTGCCCTGTTTTCAAATCGATTCGGGACCAATCTGAATCGATTCGTCCCAGCAAATCGATTCGGCCTCCAAAGCGAATCGATTTGGGTCCAAAGACCTGGGCTTCTGTCTTAGGCTGAATCGATTCAGCTTGGGTCCGAATTAATTCGGTCACTCAGACCTGGGCACCTGCAACATCCCGAATCGATTCGGTAAGGGGTCGAATCGATTTGGCTCATCGGAAGCTACGAAAATGGCTATTTTTCTCAAAAGCCAAAAATCCCAAAAATCATATCTATCATCTTTTCTTCATTTCTTTTCAATCCAAACATATATATAACACTAATACTCATCAAATAACACACCTCAACTAATTTTTAACCTCAAATCCATTATATACACAACAAATCTAAGATTTTACCCAAAATCTAGGTTTTAATATTTTAAACCCAAAATCCATAATTTTTATCCACAAATCATGAAATAAATGATACACAATAATTATTTATCAAGTTTAATCACTTTCCTCAAATTTGTAGAGTCTGAATCTTCCTCGAGATCACGTAATGGCCGAAAATCCCAAGATTTCTCTCTTTCTCTTCTTCTTTTCTTCTTCTCTTTCTTTCTCTCTTTCTTTCTCTCTCTCTAATGAAAATTGTTTCTCTGGTAGGCCTAATAAGCCTGAACTCCCAAAATACCAACTTTAAATGATAATACACACTTTAAATGACTCGGTCACTCTAATTTGAGCCAAACGAACTCAAAATATTTCGTAACCCAAATAAGCCCCAATGTAAGGACATAAATTTCCAACTGAGTCCCTGTATTGTTTTGACTTAATTCCGTGAACAAAACTGTGTTTGTAATATGTCATAGGGAGAATTTTATTTTGTCACAATCCCACTTGGTCTATGACGTATTAAAGAAATTGAAGGCATTGCGGCAAAGCTTCAAAGAATTAAATCATGCCGGAGTTTAATTGGTGCAAGTTTAATCGTCTCGAAAGTTAATTTCATCCTGAGATCACTCACGTATGTATGCGTATAATTAATGGTGCTCAAAATTATTTTATAAAAGATAAGGATGTAATTTTTATAAAGAAAAATATTTTTAAATGTTTTAACAGTGTATTAAAGGTTTACACTACATTTTATGATGATAAGCTCGTAAAAGAGTTTGACATTTTTGGATCTCTCATTGGAAGAGACGTTTAAACAAAAAGTCAAAAAGTCAAACTTTCGTGCTGTCGTTCAAACGACATCCAATCTCGTGAGAAGGAGATGGGATGTCGCTCGAACGAGTTCGTCAAGTCGTTCGAACGACACATTTTTTGAGGCGGTATTTAAATACTATGTAAAGAGTGTTTTCATTATAGTTTCGAGTGTGTGCATTCTGGAAAACAATATTCGACCAGAAACTCATTTTGCACATGTTTTCTAAGGTTTAAAAGTCTTAAACACATCCTTAGAGTTTGAAAAGATCCGAGTTATCATTCTTATATGTTTAAGTGATCTTGTGGCATCAAAGTTGTTTGTTCTACACTTTGAACATCAAAGGGTTTTGCGGTGAAGAAAAGAGAAGGACTTTTTATTCGACATCGTAGACAAATCAAAGCAAGTCAGTGGGCACCGAGACATACGTGGACGCATGTGTTGTGGACAGGTATCGTGGAAGACGAAATTTCTGCGTGGCCACTATTGAAGAATGGTTGAAGATCAGAAGGAGCATCGAGACCCGTGGGGATCGAGTCTTAGTATAAGGCTAATCTGTCTTTGTAAAACCATTGTTCATAGTGATTGTCTGGCTTGGGCCGCCCGAGGTTGTTTTCCCATTTTTTGGGTTTTTTCCTCACACATCCGGCATTGTGAGTATTCTTTACTTTACTTTACTTTACTTGCTTTAATCACTAGATGCATGTTTAAGATTAATCAAGATAAAATTGGTTTAAAGTAAGAATTGGGGTTTTTCACAACTTGGTTTGGTGCACATTTAAAAGTTGGATCTTTTTCGGAGAAAAAATGGTTTTGTTTATAACACACATATTGCGCACTCTTCAAATTAATTTCTTTATGGGAACTATTGAATAACGGTTGAAGATCGGAAGGAGCGTCCTGACTTGTGGGGATCGAGTCTTAGTGTAAGGCTAATTTGTCTTTGTAAAACCATTGTTCATAGTGATTGTCTGGCTTGGGCCGTCTGAGGTTATTTTCCCATTTTTTGGGTTTTTTTCTCGTACATCCGGCGTTGTGAGTATTCTTTACTTGATTTAATCTCTAGATGTATATTTAGGATTAATCAAGATAAAATTAGTTTAAAGTAAGAATTGGGTTTTTCACAACTTGGTTTGGTGCACATTTAAAAGTTGGATCTTTTTCGGAGAAAAATTGGTTTTGTTAAAAACACACATATTGGGCACTCTTCAAATTGGTATCAGAGCTAGAAACATTTTTTATTTGTTTTGTGATCCCATGTGTTTTCAAAGATGAATTCTGGATATAATGAATTTTCTCGAACTCTTATTTTTTATGGCACTAATTACACTTATTGGAAGATGAGAATGAGATGTGCTTTAAAATTTATTTATGATCGTGTTTGGCTTGCAGTTGAGAAAGGTTGGACACCCCCTGTCACTATTGTAGGTGAGGTCACTAGTTTAAAGCCTTTTGAGTCATGGACCGAAACTGAACAAAGACTTGCACAGTATAATTCTAAGGGTATGCACGTTATTTCTTCACATGTCACACATGAAGAATATATTAGAATTATGACTTGTGAAACATCAAACGAGGATTGGGATATTTTGGCACTCACTCACGAGGGCACTAGCACGGTTAGGGCGTCAAAACTTCAAAATATAACTACACAGTTTGAGACTATTAGGATGTTAGAGAGTGAAACCTTTGATGAGTTTTATGCTAGGTTGTCCAATATTGTCAACTTATCGTTTAACCTAGGTGAGAAAATTCCTGACAACCGTGTCATTAAGAAAATCCTTAGGTCGTTGCCTAGTAGGTTTGATGCAAAAGTGACCATTTTAAACTCCTTGGGTAGGTTCGAGTCAACGAAACTAGAAGAGATTGTAGGTGACTTACAAACCTATGAAATCGACAAGATTACCTCCAAGCAAGTGCCTAAGAAAGAAAAGGGTATTGCTTTGAAAACTCGGAAGGTGGAAATTAAAGTTTCAGATTCTGATTCCGATTTCAATTTTGAGGATGTTCCTTTGTTGGCAAAGAAATTTAAAAATTTATTAAGTTTCAAAAGCATTCGAAAGATGCCAAGAAATTTAAAAAATTCAAGAACAACAAAGTAGATACCGCCTCTGAGGATAAGGTTGGGAAGCCTAAGAGAGATGAGTCGGATAAGTGTTTTGGGTGTGAAGGGTACGGTCACAAAGTTAAGGAGTGTCCCACTAGACTTAAGAAAGAGGGCAAGCAACCCATTGTCTATAATGCCACCTTAAGTGATAGTGATCCGGAAGAGGGAGAGAGTTCCTCTATTAATCGTAACTTTGTTGCGTTTATGGCATGCCATGTGAGCGACGATGATTCTCATGTGCATGACACTTCCGAGGAGGTTTTGAGTATATCCCATGTTAGTGAGGGTGAAGAGAGTGACGAGGAGGAGGTAGATGTGAAAGAGTTACAAAATGCGTTTAATGAGTTGTATGCCAAAACGGTGAAGGTGAAAAAGGCTAACTCAAAATTGCAATCTAAGTTGAATGAGCGTGCCATAGAAAATAATGATAGTTTCATCAAGGATCTTAGGGCACGAGAAAAGAAGTTTAGGGAGAAATTAGAGTTTGTGGAGAAAGAGAGAGATAATCTCCGTGGTTTGATGGAATCCTTGAAAAAGGAGATTTTAAAGTTAAAGGAGTCTAGGCGTTTGCTCGAGTCTAGGATTAGTGAGTTAGAGGAGAGATTGAGAGACTCTTCGAAATTAAAGTTTGATTTGGAGGCTAGGTCGGAGAAGTTAGATAAGATCTTAGGGACCGTCCAAATTAAGGAAAATAGGGAAGGTATAGGTTTTGGTGAGAGAGTTGTTCCCATTCCCCTCGCACGAGTGAGAAACACTAGGATGTTTAGAAAAGGTCCACAGAAAGGTAATCATTCCCACCACCGCTACTCTTTCATGGTTTGTGGTAGGAAAGGTCACCTTGGGCATTATTGTTACGACCTTAGAAAAGCTCCTAGGAAGTTTGTGAATAAATTTACCTCGGTTACCCAAACCCCCATGCATCGTTTTACACATACTTGGGTTAGGAAATCGGATTTAGTGGCTTTAGGAATTAAACTTCATGATTTTCATTTGGGTGCACTTGATTCTTCGCATTCTAAATCTAAAGGATGATAATGTTGCCATGTTTTTCATATGCTAGTTTACTTCATGATATATTCATTGCTAGTATTGTGACATGTCTATCATTTTGTATTATAGTTTTCATTTATTTTTAGTCCTATTTGAAAAATACAAAAAGTTTTTGTTTTTGAGAAAACATTTGAAAATCCAAAAAGATTTTGCTTTTATTTGATTCAAAATATGTTTGAAAAGCCAAAAAGATTTTCAGTTTTTGTTTTTGAGTTTACATGTTTAATGTGGCATATTGGTGTGCTTGGATTCCCCCCATCATTTCATATACATGTGGCTAGGACATTTGGTCATTATTATCGATTCTTATAATGAGCTTAATCATTGTTTATATGGGGTTGTTTCGAAGATGATATGCATTTTGATTCGACTTTTTATATATGTCAACATCGCACACATGCACGAGTTTATATGGATGTTTGACTTATCGTGCATATTTGAATTTGGTGAGGCGTTCTTATCTCAATATTGTCATCTATGCGTAAGTAAACTTAAGGAGAAGTGTTCATGTAATAACCGTTTACCATGAGGATTTGAATTGAAAAAATGATGAGTGATTCACGGAAAGGGCTGCGAGAGTTCTAAATTAACTTGTCGTGAAAGCCACCGTTTAAAAGAGCCCCAAAAGAAAATGCAATATGCTAAGAAAAGGGATAAATTTGTTTAGTTCATTCTAAAGAAAATATGATATTATTGAGGGAGTTTGGATTGATTAAAAATTTAAACGTGTTTGCTCAACTAATCCTAATGTTGAAACATTACAATTTGACGCTATTGTTTGTAGAATCGTCAAAATTCTGGATTTGTGTGCATGTAGTATGTTCAGTTTATTTAGCGGACTCTTTAATTGTCAGAAGGCTATGATAAAGTTTTATGATGTATCCCTATCAATTAGAGCTTCTTGATCGTTTTGATGTGTTGGAATTGTGACTCATTTGTTGTAGTTTCACGCCCATTCATTCCATATCCCTGTTTGAGCACATCGGTACTATGTTTGCATGTAACTCACATTTTTAGTTTTTATGAGTTTTTGCGTTTTGTGTTAAAAGCCTACTATTTTAACACTGTTTTGCATCTGTCAGGACCTTCCTAGAATTTTTTTGTGGAAAATTTTTCACTGGGCAATACTTTATATTCTTTTTGGGAATCTGGGAAATTTTGGCAGGTCGCGCGAAGTCGTTCAACCGACATCTCATCTCGCGCGAACGACTTCTTTATTTCGTTCGAGGGACTTCCTCATCTCGTTTAAGCGAAGTCCCTGGCTCATTCGAATGACAGGCTAAAAAATGGCTTTTAATTGGTTTGTAGTCCTCTGGTTCAGATTGGTATGTTTTTTTGGTACTGCGGAAGGATTTTTTAGTCTGTCTGGTTTATATGCAGGTTCTTTTATTTCAAAATTGGTATTTTGCATATAGTCTATTTATCACACCTGATTAATTTGCGATATTCTTTGTGTGATTCCTTGGTTTACTAGCTTCTGATTTGGTATTACATAATCTTATTTAGCTGGTTGTTTCTTTTTTATCTAGCGTCTTTCAGTTATTTTAAAAATTGGTATCAACCTGATTCAATTTGGTATCATATTCTCATGCTAGATATTTCAAATGGGTTTATCTTTTCACCGGATTGTCTATTCGAGACAAAAAAGGGGAGAGATGCATGTGATGTAGGGGGAGATTTATTGAGCGCTACTATTGATATCTGGATTTACATATTATTGTTTGATTATATTTGTTTCACATTGGTATCAAATAATTGCTCACAGGTTTCAAATGATTTGTTCTTATTAGAAATATAAATTGGTATCATTTGTTCCTCCATACTTCATTGGGTATTTGTTTGTCTATTTCATGTGTGTAGGTATGCTTCAGCGATTCGATATTTCAAGTCTACATCACATTCAGATAGTTCATGCTTTCCGGTGCTACATATTCTATTCCGTGTCCTGTAATTTTTGATTTTGGGTTTATGGGATGGGATTTAGGCGTCATACGGCTTGACGGCCCGGTTAGGCATTTCGCTGATTTACTTTTGTCCTGGAATAGTCAAAGGGGGAGATTTGTAAGGACATAAATTTCCAATTGAGTCCCTGTATTGTTTTGACTTAATCCCATGAACAAAACTGTGTTTGTAATATGTCATAGGGAGAATTTTATTTTTTCACGATCCCACTTGGTCTATGACGTATTGAAGAAATTGAAGGAGTTGCGACAAAGCTTCAAAGAATGAAATCATGTCGAAGTTTAATTGGTGCAAGTTTAATCATCTTCAAAGTTAATTTCATCCCTAGATCACTCAAGTATGAATGCGTATAATTAATGGTGCTCGAAATTATTTTATAAAAGATAAGGATGTAATTTTTATAAAGAAAAATGTTTTTAAATATTTTAAAAGTGTTTTAAAGATTTACACTACGTTTTATGATGATAAGCTCATAAAAGAGTTTGACATTTTTGGATCTCTCATTGGAAGAGACGTTTTAAACAAAAAGTCAAACTTTCGTGCTGTCGTTCAAACGACATCCAATCTCGCTCGAACGAGTTCCTCAAGTCGTTCGAACGACACATTTTTCAAGGAGGCATTTAAATCCTATTTAAACAGTGTTTTCATCATATATTGGAGTGTGTGCATTCTAGAAAACAGTAATCGACTACAAACTTGTTTTGCAGATGTTTTCTATGGTTTAAAAGTCTTAAACACATCCTTAGAGTTTGCAAAGATTTGAGTTTTCATTATTATATGTTTATGTGATCTTGTGGCACCAAAGTTGTTTGTTCTACACATTGAACATCAAAGGGTTTTGCGGTGAATAAAAGAGAAGGACTTCTTGTTTGACATCGAAGACGAATCAAAGACATTCGGTGGACACCAAGACATACGTGGACGCGTGTGTTGTGGACAGGTATCGTGGAAGACGGAATTTCTGCATGGTCATTATTGAAGAATGGTTGAAGATCAGAAGGAGCGTCAAGACCCATGGGGATCGAGTCTTAGTGTAAGGCTAATCTGTCTTTGTAAAACCATTGTTCATAGTGATTGTCTGGCTTGGGCCGTCCGAGGTTGTTTTCCCATTTTTTGGGTTTTTTCCTCGTACATTCGGCATTGTGAGTATTCTTTAATTTACTTACTTGCTTTAATTACTAGATGTATGTTTAGTATTAATCAAGATAAAATTGGTTTAAAGTATGAATTGGGTTTTTCACAACTTGGTTTGGTGCACATTTAAAAGTTGGATCTTTTTCGGAGAAAAAATGGTTTTGTTTAAAACACACATACTGGGCACTCTTCACCCAAGTACAGTCATTTCAACTTCCTCGACCCTTCTAGAAACAACCGCACCCTCAGAATTGTTATTCGAATCACTTTCTATCATCTTCAAATTTTGACGTCAATGCCAATTAAATTATTCTCCAATTAAAATAATATTTATTTCTCATAAAAATGAATAAATTGTTGCCCCAAAAATCTCGGGGTATTACATAGACACAGTCACGACTACACCAATTATAAAGGGTGCATAAATTCTTAATACCGAGAATTATGAGTATTGGGATGCTTATGTAGTTCTCGCTTTATTTTTCAATAGGTGCGATTCAATATTAAATTGAATAAAATGATCCCCGCATACTGGGTAACAATTATACAAATAGTTTCGAGATCATAATGGAATCTGAATCTAGGTGATACTGTGGATTGTAATACCCCATGATATATTATAAGTTTTGTATCCACTAAGAAAAACCCAGCTGATGGATTATTTTATAATCCTTATGGAGTAGTGAATAATTTAAGTTCGAGAATAAATGAAATTGATTTGGTGTTTGTTAAAATCGATTAACAGAAAATTGATTTGACCAAACGGGCATCGAAGACTTAACTTGGGGAATCATATTATGTACCATAGCCAATTTTGCAAATAAGACTTTATTACACCCAAGTGATTTATGAGACAATTAAATTGGAGTGCATTTATAATTATTTAGGGGAATTAATTATGATAAAATAAAGAAAGAAAATGGATTACAGTAATGGAAATTTTGATTTATGATTATTTCTTTGAAGCCAATTGGTTTATTTGTATCGGGACGCTAGTGTTGCCCACATACCTAAGTAGTTAGGTCCAAACTTTCAATAAACCCAGTTTAGCCCAAGTCCACATTTTATACTTGTATATAAAGTTATGAGAAGGAGTTTTAATCATTATAGTTGGCCATTATGGTTTGAGAAGAGTGAGATAAAACACTGTTCGTATTTTTTTTAAGAGTCATAGAGTTAGATGACCATATCTCACTCATAAGGAAGCGTTTTCATCTTAAAAGCTACTCACATACCTACCTAGCTACGGGGAACATCATACATTACAAGATCCAAGATTTACAGAAGGTTAAAAAAACATCATAAATTAGAACATCATACATTTTAGAGTCCATAGATGGGCATTAACATCATCTTCATCCTCAAATGATTTCTACTTATACGAATCACAATAAGATTCACTATGGTAAGAATTCTTAAGACCCCAGGTTTAATATAAACTTAATTCTTTTTTTCTTTTCAATGCATGATTAATCAAAGATATCTAGGGCTTTATTTATTTTTCATTTAAATGTCAATCCTAAGTTATTTTTCCAATAATTGGTATCAGATACATGATTGAGATTACTTGTATATATAAAAGGTCCATATTTTCCACCTTGAAATTCTAGTTTTGGCATGTTTTATGTATTCATACTAACGTGGTTTTGCAGAGATAATGTTTATACCCCTTCCATCATGGTCACACATTATTTTTATGTGTGATTGGATCCTACGGTGGTTTATCCGTAGTTACTTTTCGATCTTGATTCGATATGGTTAGAATAATTAGGTCTTCTTTAATTATTTCAATATTGATGTATTTGGAAGCGATTGTGAGGGGATGTATTGTTTATATTCATTCCAAATCATGTATTAGGGTTGATTTAAGTTTTTGGCATAGTATCATGGAGTTTCTTGAAGGATTGTATGGGCTATGAAGGTTCTAGCATGGAAAAAACAAAAGGAATAAGAAGTTATTCCCTACATATCGACCATATCGATCCGACCAGAAGACTCGACTGATCCGATCCTCGGTATTGAAGCTTTGAAAAACCAATTTACATAGGAATCTCTCATCAAACAAGATTTCCTCTGAGAATACATCGTACACACGAGGTAACGAAGTTTGTTTTTCCCAATAAAAAGATAACATGACAAAAAAAATCAATTTTAAAAGCCTTTAACCCTTAATTTTTTTTTCTCGACAAACCTTTTAATACTAATGAATAAAGAAAGATGAATCCTTAACTCACAAACCTTGTATGTACAAACCATGTAGTGAATTCCAATTGCGGTTCAGTACATCAATTACCATATAGGTGCATGCAAAGCCATCATTATCTATTCTTCAAAATATGAACGACTTTTGCTAGACCTATGTTTTGTCCTACGAGATAAAGCCGATTGAACTATGTTATTAAATATATTACCCTATTTCCATTTGAGGAGAAAAATAACAAAAAAAAAATATCCAAAAACACAGATCAAAAGTCCCATATATGGTATCTACTCAACCAAGGATCCACGCAAAACATACTCGATATGTTGTAAGGATTTATAAGAAACTCCAACACTTTTTCAATAGTTAGAATCCCTATATCGTGCACACTCAACACTCACAACATTGAAAAATATAGAAGATGATAATATGATGATTATTATTGATATATCTATATTAATGCATGTCCTATAATATACTAAACACTATCCCCTTAAATCATATCACTTTACCTGAGTACAAAATCTTCTCCATCTTTTGTCCATAACGGGCAAAAGGAATACCCAATGAATGACCAATCAACATTAAATAGGTATATAAATGAACACTGTAAAGTACCACATACAGTACTAACAACTAGAAACTATCATCAGCAGATATGATCTTGAACACTTGTTAGATAAAAAATGACTGCGATTGAGGAATCGTAATTTGATATATGTGTGTGTGTGTGTGCATATGCATATATATATTACACATCTAGATAAATCATTCCCCAGACATGTGTGTGTGTGTGTGTATGAACACATAAATCTAAAAGAGAAAAATGAAGGGTTCTCTCATTCGAACATAACTTCGATATTAATGTAATGTTTCTTTTAGTGAAGAGAGAACAAAATCTCCTTTCTTGAAAAAACTCTAGAAAGATGATAAACACACAAAATAACCACACATGATCATACCAAATATACACAAAAACTAAAAGGCATGCAATCCCTAAAAACAAAATAATATTAAATAAAAAATCTCACACATATCATCTAATGGGAATATTAATTATTTTTTTTGTGGTTAATAATGACAAATATAGAGCAATTATAAAGAAGTTATGCCCACAAATATCAACACTTAAAGATCGTGGTTCAGTCAAGTGCTGACCTACATCATGGGGTAAATTGGAGTGAAATTATATTTATTTAGTGAAATTAAATATAATTAAATGGTAAAGAAAATATATTACAGGAAGTAATATGGGATTTTCATATTTTCATTTGGAAGACAATTTAATTATTAGTCTGGGTCACAAGTATAGTCCGTTACCTAATTAGTAGCCCAAACTCTCTTGAAACCCTAATTAACCCAAATCCACTTCATCTAACTCTTTATATAGGTTAATGGAATATGTTTAAGCTTCCCGAGAAATTCTTTAGGGCTACAAATGGATAGAAACCATACTATGAAAGTTTTTGGTGAAGGGTTGAGGAGAGAAAATGGATTCTCTCACAAATATTCAAGTTTTCATCTCCAAGAGTGCCCTCACATAAGGATTAATTTAGGGGGATCGTATATTAGAAGATTCGAGTCATTATAGCAAGGATTTGGATAATAAAGAAATTTAACCTCTTCATCTTCTACATCCAATATTTATCCTTATTCCTATCACCTACAAGATCAACAAGCGTATTATGATTCGAACCCTAGATTTATTCTTTGAATGTAGGTTTTTTGTTAACTTTCAGAATTGTGATCAATAGAAATTCTTAGGGAAATAAAGTTTTTTGTAATGTCAATCCCCATAAAATACTTGGTTATCCAAAACTCTAAAATATAAGATTTTGTAGAAGATGAAGATGAATTCATGAAAGAACAACTTAAACCCCAAACTTAATATATGGAGTAGATCGATCACCGATGATGGAAAAAAACCATAACCAATCTTCATTTACCAAGATCTAATATAAGTAAATAAACAAACCTTGATTCTATTAATCAATTAATGAAAAGATTTTTTATGTGGAAGTACACTAAAATGCCTGAGCTGAATCAAGATGTGAGTTTCCATATGTTCAAAGTCATGCCTTCTGCCATACCAACCAAGAAACCCAAAAGAATATAAAAAACAAAGATTGATATAAAGATTAAAGACAACTTGGAACTATTTCTATTTGATTTATTCATCAAGTTGATTCAATATCCAACTTGGTTATCTAGAATTTTACTAGTTGGAAAAAAATATAAGACCCAAATTCTGTTAAAATTAACCCACTCAAGTGAGCCTTTGGAGTCACTAATGGACAATTATTATGCTTTGTCGTTAATTGAAAACATGTACAAATAGATTCGGGACTATAAGATTACAAATATACTCATTATCTCCTACTTAGTTAGATTGTCTTAATTTGTTTCCAAAATATACTTTGAGTTCTAATCAATGAGGTTATTTTGACGAAGCTTCATAAATGCTGCTGTTGGAGCACATTAAATGCTTCATCAAACACCTGGGCTCCACTATAACAATACAAAATACTTTTAAGAGATTTTTATAAGTTTATTACTGATAAATAATACACATTGTATTCCCGCTTAGTCTGAAGGAGTGTGTTAACTCGGGAAGATATGATTTTCCAACTCTTACAAAAATTCTTCTTAAAAGAAGATGAGTTTACACTTAATTAGCTTGACAAAATTAGTTAAAATGTGATTTCATGTATTATTTTTAAGGTTTTAATAAAGGTCTCTAGATGTTGAAGAAGATGATGTTTAGTGAAAGCTTTAGAAAATTTATTCAATGGGATTATAAGTTGAACATTCATGTTATTTTATTAACGACACTAGAGAATGCTCATTCAAGGAATTTTCTTAGGTAGCTAGTAACATTTCCATGTCTGTTTGTATTAAACTAGTGGTCCCAAACTTAGGGTGGAAGCCAGTTATGATCTATCATGCTAAAGGACACTTCAACAAAGGTTCAGGAGGAGAGAGATGCCAAAACACTGGAGAAAGAAAGTTATAGGACCACAAGAATAAATAATAATGCAAATAATTTTTTGATAAATCTATGGGCTATTACAAAATGATGGTGTCTATTGGTTTTGTTTATCTTATGAGAAATCTCTTAGACTAATCTCAATCTATGGAAGTAAAATCTAACTCAATGTATTGTATTAATTCACTTAGGGGTCAATTATCCCACTAGTGAATGCCTAACGTTGAGAAGGATCCTTCATTGACATATTCAAGAAGGGAATTTGCATATGCCCAATGAAAATAGAAATAACAATGCACTCCCAGCACATGCAAACATGGTCACAACACTTGATGAAGAAAATATGGTCATGGATAATTATGATGTCTTTACAAGAATGTACAAAAAAGCGCCTTGTGGTAATGGCTAATTTGGTCACCGTCTATGATAAAACAAGTGTCAGAGATGTGGGAAATACGTACCAAGAGGAGGAATTTGAGGTATACCAAAGTGTTAAGTTCCAAATAATTTGGAAATTACAAAGTTCAAATGGTTCTTTGACTAAGTGGTCATGATAAAGGATAAAAAGATGGACATAACTCAATCAGTTTTGAGTGTTATAAGAAAAAATCAGCATGATGATAGTGGAAAAGACTTATGGAAAGGATAATAAAATGATTTATGTAACTCCCCGACCCAGATTCATGGGTTACCAGTAGTCAACCCGGTCTAACCCAAGAGTTAGGTGTGAAGTATAGTGAAATAACCTACATAATGTTTTTAATACAATTTTATTTTAATTAATGTTTCACTTGTTTAGCATGCGATTCCAATTTCAATTTAAACTACGTGAGGGACCCATGTGGAGCACCCTAAAGTCCAAGCATACAGAGCTACTAACGTAATAATAAGGAAGTACTTTTCTATATAACACTCTCAAAATACGAACCCGCTCCCAACCTACCATAATAAAGCTAGGGTGTGAGACAAATGCTCAGTGGGAAATATACAAATGCAGTATAGAATTGAATGACATAAAGATGACTCTAACACATTATGCCTTGCCTACATGCACATGAAACTACCTTGTATACAACACATACTTAATGCATGAAAGAATTTAATTCCAAAAACCTTATTTATCCAGATTAATTCACCTTAGTATTATAAAAGACTTCCTTTCTCATTTGACTTTTATCACCTTATTTAACACACGCAGTTAAATACACGAACTACTACACTTGGTTTGATTGAAACCATTTCTTTACCGAAATTACCTTTTTTATTTTAACCAATACACATTAGTATTTTCTTTGAAAACCACCCTTTCAGCACACACGAACACCATGATAGAAAATATTCATTTGGTCTCTGAAAATCTTTTACAACACATTCTTGTGTTAATTATGGTTTTAACTACTTAGGTTGCTTAACCACTCATTTACCCAGATACTTCTCCTTTTTCTTTACCTTATGTACATTAATAAATTTACACATTTACTTTTCCATTTCACCTTTACCGGAACATTTCTTAATTAATTCAGGTTAGGTTATATTAACACATTTCACCACACAACCCATTTCTTGACATGTTCATTATTCCTTTATCCTTTCTCTAAATCTTCCAATAACTGCATACTTCAACGGGCTTCACACCTCTAGCTATGCACACCATATGCTCTGGCCAGTTGGTTTGGGTCTTTCACTCCAGGGCTCCGGGATTTTCTTAACTTTACCGGTGTCATCCGAGTTCCTTTTAATTTATTTTAAAAAATTTCAAATGTCCATATTACTCCACCTTTTCTTTTACCTGGCCGAAGCCAAAACCTGAGGTTTCACCCCAACTTGTGTTACACTTTGAAATTTATCATTTCTTGTCCTTTACACTTTAACCACGATTTTATTCCAAAACTCATATTTATTTTGGACCAATTTATGTAACAACTTTTCCAATATTTTTATTTCATCAAAATTTTCCACTTTAAGTAAAATGACCATTTTACCCATATGTTTCCAAACACATCTTTTACTCCATTTTCGCAATTATTAATTTTTCCAAAACACTATTAAGTTAACCACACTAACTTCTTAAGTGTTTTAATACCTCAACACCCTTTAACATAGGAGTAATATTCTTCTTAATTGGAAACACTTTTATCACATTATTTCCTTTCCAATCTTATTAGTGTTAATCTTTTACAACCATATTAAGTTATACCCCAACTTTCCAATATTTATCCATTAACATTTATTCAACATCATTACTAATCATTTTGAAAACTAGTCATTTCTTTACTTTCTTTATTCTAGAAATCTAATCATAGTTGAAGATTAATTTTTTTAGAAAATAACATTTCTTTTTATCAACACATGTAGTCTTAAAACCTTATGTTCATTATACCTTTAATCCTATTTTAACACCCTTGAAGACTAGAATCTCCACTTTTTCTTTATATCATGTTGAAACCCAACAAATTCTTCTTTAAACTTGTTTATACATTCATAATCCAAATAATACAAGTTTTTATGCATGAGAAGATGAATTTTAGACCTTAAAATCCTATTAAACGGGTTAAACATATTTTTCATTTCTAAAAATTCATCATACTTGCAAAAAAATATACTTTCAAGGCGTAAAAGACATTTAAATTCTTCAAACTCAACAAATGTCCATTTTTCATAAAATCTTCATTTTTCAAGAAACCTTGAAACATCTTGAAACATCATTTCATGAATGTTTAACAAAATAAATAATTATCTTCAAACATTTATTTCATAAATTTTTTAACAATAATTTGTCTAGAAAATACTCCATTTTCACAAAATACCCACTTTTAATATTTCAAAATCTTGAAATATTTATTCATTCTTTATTTCCATCAAAATAACATTTTACGAAAATTTTTATTACATAAAAATGTTTAATATTTACTACACATAATTTCATCATATAATCAAATGCACACTACTCATGTAATTGTAACACCCCGTATTTTTGACGATTTAAATAATTATGTGATTAATTATTATTATGGAAATAATTATGCGATTAATTATTGTTGTTGGATAAATTGAATTTGAACGTGAGAAATTAATTTGTTATTAATCCGGATGAAAATAATTATTAACTAGCATGCCAAGGGTTAATACTTATTGTAGAGAATTATTGAATATTACTATGTGATATGTAATATGGAATTATAACATTTGATAAATTGTCGAAAGTGAGAAATACGACAATTTGGTAATTTAAGTCTGACACACGTGTGAGTCGTGTCGGGACTAATTGAATAGAATAAAAAGAAAAATTATTTTTTTTACTCGTATGGTCATTTCGAGTGCGCCGTTGAGTTCAAAAGGGTCGAGATAGTTAAAATAGCATACCTGAGTGTTTAGTTTGTGTCCCGGGGTAATTTTAGGCCTAACCGGCGTCCCGAGAGGGCATTATGGTAAATTGTATTTTTGGGGGGAATTAATGGACGAAAATTAAGAATTATTTTTATCAGCCTAAATAAGTCCATTAGGGTTGAGAGTTGGAAAAGAAAAGAATGGCCATAGAAAGTGTGGGGGAGAACCAAAATCCAAGAAGGAAGTCCAAATCATCCTCACCTTGCAAAATCGTGACCACCAATGCGTAGATCGAGAAGAGAGGAACGCGTATATACGAACATCACCAACGGATCAGACCGTTATATTCGAGGCAAGTGTATATTACTTGCTTTCTTTAGCAATAATCATACTCATGTTAGTGTTTGTGAATTCAATCCTTGATTTACATGTTAATTGGGTGAAAATTGGAAACTAAATGATGATTAGAGGTTGGGATAATTAGTTTTTAATATTTTGTCATGAATGTAGAGGATGAACTATGAAATTGAATTATATATTGATGAACGAATCTGGGTTGATTAGGTTCTTTAATTGAAAATTTGGAAACCAGGGTTCATATGAATTGATTTGGGGATTTTATATAATTATGATGATTTATGACGAATTAATGATCCTAGGAGGTTAGGATAGATTTATAACCTGTTAGGGTTGGTGGGTATTTATGATGAGGCATTGGGTGTGAATCTTAGAGGTTTCTAAGTTCATAAATGGTGGAAAAACGCAGAATTCTGGGAAAGAAGACGAACAGTGACATCTCGCGCAATCTCGCGCGAAGTCGTTCGAGCGAGATGGCATCTCGGGCGAAGTCGCTCGAATAACACATGGAAGTCGTTCAAACAACAACCCTTCTGGTTCGAGCGATAGAGGGAATTTTTGGGGATTTTCTCAAAGTCTAGTTTTGTGTTTGTCGATTTATTGGAGGGAGAGAAATTGCCAAATAGTAAATTCAAATAGGACAGAATTTCGGGAAAAGTATGGGAGAATTAATACTTTAATTATTTCGATATAGAGAGAATGTACCTTGGAGATTACAAGAGAGATATGAATATAAATATTTATAATACACGTAGTGATGAGGTTAAAATACGTATGAGGAGTATGTATGTAGGTTGGAGAAATACCTATAAATTATAATAGGATGTGTGTATGCCTATTATGTGATATTATTGTTAAGAGCACTAATGGGTTATAACCCGGGGGTGAAAGAACCTTATAATTAAGCGCACTAATGAGTGATAACTAGGGGGTGCAAAAACTCTATTGTTAAGTGTACTAATGGGTGATAACCCGGGGGTACAAGGATGACTATTGTTAGGCGCACTAATGGGTGATGACCCGGGGGTGCTAGATTATTATTGATGGGCGCATTAATGGGTGCTAACCCGGGGATGCAAGATTCTATTATTAGGCGCACTAATGGGTGATAACCCGAGGGTGCTGAATTGTTAATGATAGATGCATTAATGGGTGCTAACCCGGGGATGCAGGATGTTCTGGATAGGTGCACTAATGGGTCTTAGCACGGGGGTGCAGGATTAGTGTGTGTGTATATATATAGTGATGATGTGACTATATATATATGAACTTGTGAATATTGCTACTGTGTGAAATTAGTAGACTTGTTAATAATCATAATCATTACATTGCACAAGTGGTATTAACCTCTGGGTGCAGGATTAGTGTATATATATAGGGATGATGAGACTATATATATGTGTGAGTGTACTTAGGTAACTTTCTACTTTGTGAAACTAGTAGATAAAATGGGAATGAGAAATATAATAATATTAGTGAATAAAAGATTAAACATTCAAACCGTGAATAATGAAACTTTGTATGTGAGATAAACTATTTGATTGGCGTATTGTATGAGCGATACGGGAATACTACTAGTGAACATAGCTAGTATTAGTATGGTTTCTGACTAGTTAGACTGGGAGGTATAACTAGGGGAGATTAGATGTACGTTAGGCGTTCACAATAGACGAGAGGTGAGAAACTCATGTGGGAGTTCGATAACTAACATGTGTATAAGACTTGTTTTAAGAACCAATTTTAAATACTTGCTAAATCATTTTTACGCATCGGTCTCTAACCCGTTTCTTGTATATCTTCTCTCTTTTTCTATATATATGTATTATACCAGGTGCTCAACCACACGGGTACCAGATTTAGAGATTTGGGTTGTTTGACGTGCTGCAGCTGTTGTGGAAGTTGTAGGTCCTTGCAGTAGACGCATTTATCCTTTCCATTCAGTTTCATCTAGACTTCTTATTTAAGGCATACGTCGCCCGATATTGTATTCAATTTATTTTATGGTTTGGCGTTTTGAACTGGGAGGTTTTACCCAATATTATTTATTTCAGTAGTTGATTCATGTTCAACATTTATTATATTCCTATGTGTCGTGAATAGTTTATATTTTAAGATGGAAAGAAATGGATTTACTTGGTTTTACTAAAATTGGAAATGTTTTGACACCTAGCTTAATTTTATATTAGGTGATTAATATATTAAAAAGTTTTTCGACAGTGATGCTAAGAATGAACCAACTGAATATCCTGTTGTGAATTGGTAGAGGACTTATCACCCTATATTTAATTGGGCTAGGTGCCACAGGTGGTATCAGAGCATCAGGTTCTAGTGTCCTTAGGATATGTGCGGCTTATTACATTTAAGTGCATCGTTCTTTGATGTAGAGCCTTATGATAGGGTTATTGTGTTCCCTTACGTATGCGAGTTACATTCTCCTGCTACAAATTATAATGGATGTGACTCACTGTACAAAATTATGTGTGATTCGAACACCGAATATTTTAGGACGACCAGCGAGGGTCGTAAGAAGAACTACGGGAGATGAAGCTCCACAGAAGACATAAGAGCAATCGGGAAAGAGTGATCGGTACAAAAATCACCATGAGGATTACTTAAGCTAGAGATAGTAAAATCGTCACTCGGGAACTGTGGGTTCCCAGGACACAGTCATAGATAACGGTGGAGTGATTTCAGGACCACCTAGCATAGTCGATAAAGGGGAGATCAGAGGGACTCTTTTGAAAAAGCATCCGTGAAATTGCAGAGAAGAAAACGAGAAAATATAACAGACCAGCGCAAGTAGAAAATCCAAAGGTAGTGGTGTACAGTTGGGTGTGACGACACTGAGAATTAAATTTGGAGTTAAAAGTTATAGCTCTTAGGAGCATCATGTAGTGATTAAAGACAGTCACCATATTTGAAGAAGTGTGTTTGAAATTTAGAAAGAAATTTGGGTACGATTTGACCGTGAGGTTTTCCATTCGATGTGATAACAAAATGCGAGTGAAATTTTGATGTTTAGCACAATGGGTAAGATAGAAACCGATCATGAGAGAAAGGTTAAATTGTATAATGAACTTCGTACTTAGCAGAGGGGCATAAATTATCAAAAGGGTTTATAGTTGATAAAGAACCCGTGAGCAGAACACAAGCATAGATGAGAAATACAGCAAGGATGACTAATGTTGATGTCATCAAAGTTATACGGTGACTAGTTCTTGCGTTCTTTCCAGAAGAAGCAAGCCAGGAAGGTTAGAAAATCTGGCCGAAAAGTAAAACTAAACTTAATGGTGTTAGTGAAACCCCATATGAGAGTATACCCAATAGGGAACACGGTTAGATGATTTTAAGTTGATTAACTTCCTACAAAGTGACGATGAAGTCAATCAAGGCCGTGCGGCCAACCATAATTAGAAAAGGCAAGTGTAGCTAGCAAGTTAAGACTACTCGGTCCGAGAGAAGGACATTCCCAAAATGGTCAGTGGGAGCAGTGACGAGGAAATGGTTCGTGAATTTTTCTTTATGTGAAGGAAGTAAAACTACAAGTATTGAAGGTGTCCATAATTGAGAGTGAGACCGAAGAGATTAGAAATGGTAAACCATGCTAGTTAGGCATAACAACTGGAGGAGAGAGACTTCCAACGAAAGAATTTGGGGTCACGGGAATTAGGCCCAGCAAAATTTATAACCCGAGAGTGATGGCTTCAGGCTGGACCATTAGAGTCCTCATTAATAGTAGCATACAGTATGTCGGGGTCTACGGGACCCATGATGTAAACAAGAGTTTAATAAAGCTATAATTGAGGCCTGGAGAGTTTAGGTCAACGTTTCAATAATGGGCGTGAAATCCACATGGTGGAATAAATTGTCCATAATGAGAGGGGATAACCATAGGATGAAATCCTAAGATGTATAACGATTGCAGAGGTTCATGAGTCGTGATATCAACCACATGCTGAGACCCTATGATTTGGCCAGACTGGTGAGGTTTTGCTTCTTCCTTGTGAGTAAAGAATAGATTCTAGTGACATGGGCATGCCATAACTTTTATGTAAATTGGAAACCCTAAACTTTGCGTGTGGGTTGAGTTTAGTGGGAACGTTAGTTTTAACAGTCTTGTTACAAACGTATTTCTTATTGTTAGTAGGGCATTTTGATGATTTCCCATGAGTGAACCGGGTGGGCGCTAAGAATATGTTTTGTTGTTATAATTTACTACTACATTGAGTCAGCTTTAGTAGAGTTTATTATGGTAATGTGTAGTGATTGATTACCATATGGTTAAACGATAGTAAAAATGTAGTGTTATGACTCTCGTGTCGGATACTCCGAGAGGAGTGATCTTTGTTTTGTGCGTCACCACCTAAAATAGGATTGGGACCAGATATGAGTATATATGAAACTTTCATGGTATTATAGACCTCAGCGAGTATAGTGTATAATTATATATGATTCCCGAGCATAGGAATTTATTTATCTGTTAAGAGTTAGAATATATTGTGTTCTTATCGAGCGGCGAAATATAGCTCGTTATATATTTATAGCGCCAAGTACTTGGGATAGTGAGGGAGCCATGCTTCATGTTACATTTTTAGGGACACGATAGTGGATGAGTAAACTTTTTTGTCACAATACGTAGATTCTGGGAAAGTACATAGTATGTATTGAAGGCCTTACGGACCTTGGCAACCGGCTAGGTTAGATCGTAGTGTATCGGGGGCGTTCCTTGTTTGGATTTTGCTTTGTGAGACATCCCACGCATGAAACTAGCGAATGTCGGGAGTTGGAGAGAAGTTTGGTCGATAGTACATAAGTTTTGTATGTGGGTTATTATACCTATAAAGGAATATAATTGAGAATTGATAATTCTTTTATGACTTAAGGCCAGTAGAGTTGCCTAGTCTCAGTATCATTCTGAATAGAGCAATGATACCATTGAAGGATTGGTTAAGTTTTGACTAGTGGGGTGGTTGATTGTACCCCTACCACATCAGCATACCGAGTGTGCAAGAATTGAGGTAAGAAAATTTTATGTCATTTGTATAATGGTGCGCGAGGCATGGGGTGTATGGGCGCCCTGGGTGATTGAATCTAATGGTGGATTATGATTATCTTGTGAATTCGATAACATGTAGTCGGGTAAGCGAAAGATTACTCCGTAAGATTTGTTAAAGACTTACGTTTCAAAATGAACTGAGATTTTTGGAGCAGGAAAAGAGACTTGTGTCACACGATACGACAAATTCACACGTATCACGATTAGAAGTACATTCAAGAGAGTATAAAATGTATCAGGATACAAATAAAAGTGGTAATGGGTTTAATGTAGAGTAACCTTCAAAATTAGTCTTGCAGTGGGTCAGCTGACTGTTAGAAAAAGGGCGGACAATTTGAAACAAGTAAAGGCTCCTTCCACTAGAGAACGGAAGAGTATCCCCAAGGATCTTCTCATGTAGCTGAGATAGTAAGATTATAGGTACTAAGATGCGATTGAGTACGACCTAATACCCACAGAGGGATGGGCAGGACAAGCAGTCTAATCGGATGCGGGAGAGAAAATTTTATGTGGACCCTAAGATATTAGGGGGGACGGGAGGCAGTACCTTCCACTAGTGGAGTTTGTGTTCAAATAACTCCTATAAGTTCACGTTTGGGCAGAGTGCCAGTAGAAGTGTGGCATGGTAAACTTTGTTAGTGTCCTACTTGAGAGTTAAAGGTGGGGGACTAGTTATGATTTCAAATGTCGGAGAAGGGTCGATATTATCGTATATATTGTGTGTGAAATATATATTGCACAACCAATTTAGTTGTATGAACTACACGAGACAGAGTTGTATGTATCTGAAAGGAGGATAGATCTACTAAGGTGCAAATAGTAGAAGACTAGATAGTGAATATCTAAAATATAGTAAGTAGTGAAACTTAAACTATAAGGCTTGAGAAAGAGCCTATATGATAGGGTAACCTAGAGTTTAAAGCAAACACATGTGAAGTGTTCATTATTAAGGGTATTCGATAGCGCTATATATGGGTGGTACGGAGTAGCTTACCCATGAGCGCCGGGATGCGATGCGCAATATTTTTACAGCGTTGTCTGTACCTGGTATACTTTTTCCGAATTTCGGGATGAAATTTCGTTGTCAGGGGGGAAGTATGTAACACTCCGTATTTTTGACGATTTAAATAATTATGTGATTAATTATTATTATTATGGGAATAAGTATGCGATTAATTATTGTTCTTGGATTAATTAAATTAAAATGTGCGAAATTAATTTGTTATTAATCCGGATTAAAATAATTATTAACTAGAGTGCCAAGGGTTAATACTTATTGTTGAGAATTATTGACTATTATTGTGTGATATGTAATATGGAATTATAACATTTGATAATTTGTCGAAAGTGAGAAATACGGCAGTTTGGTAATTTAAGTCTGACACGCGTGTGAGTCGTGTCGGGACTAATTGAATATAATAAAAAGAGATTTTTTTAACTCGTAAGGTCATTTCGAGTGCGCCGTTGAGTTAGGAAGGGTTAAGATAGTCAAAATAGTATACCCGGGTGTTTAGTTTGGGTCTGGGGGAAATTTTAGGCCTAACCGGCGTCCCGAGAGGGCATTATGGTAAATTGTGTTTTTGGGTGGAATTAATGGATGAAAATTAAGAATTATTTTTATCAGCCTAAAGAAGTCCATTAGGGTTGAGAGTTGGAATAGAAAAGAGCAGCCATAGAAAGTGTGGGGGAGAACCAAAACCCAAGAAGGAAGGCCAAATCATCCTCACCTTGCATAACTGTGACCACCAACGCGTAGATCGAGAAGAGAGGAATGCGTATATAGCAACATCATGAACGGATCAGACCGTCATATTCGAGGCAAGTGTTTATTACTTTCTGTCTTTAGCAAATATCATACTCATGTTAGTGTAGGTGAATTCAATCCTTGATTTACATGTTAATTAGGTGAAAATTGGAGGTTAAATGATGATTAGAGGTTGGGGTAATTAGTTGTTAATATTTTTTCATGAATGTAGATGATGAACTACGAAATTGAATTATATATTGATGAACGAATCTGGGTTGATTAGGTTCTTTAATTGAAAATTTGGAAACTAGGGTTCATATGAATTAATTTGGGGATTTTATATAATTATGATGATTTATGACGAATTAATGATCCTAGGAGGTTAGGAATGATTTATAAACTGTTAGGGTTGATGGGTATTGATGATGAGGCATTGGGCGTTGAATCTTAGAGGTTTCTAGGTTCATAAATGATGGAAAAACGCAGAATTCTGGGAAAGAAGACGAACAGTGACATCTCGCGCGATTTCGCATGAAATCGTTCGAGCGAGATGGCATCTCGTGCGAAGTAGCTCGAACGACACGTGGAAGTCGTTCAAACGATAACCCTTCTGGTTCGAGAGACAGAGGGAATTTTTGGGGATTTTCTCAATGTCCAGTTTTGAGTTTGTTGTTTTATTGGAGGGAGAGAAATTGCCAAATAGTAAATTCAAATAGGACAGAATTTCGAGAAAAGTATGGGAGAATTAATACTTTAATTATTTCGGTATAGAGAGAATGTACCTTGGAGATTACGAGAGAGATAGTAATCTAAATATTTATACTATACGTAGTGATGAGATTAAAATACGTATGAGGATTATGTATGTAGGTTGGAGAAATATCTATAAATTATAGTAGGATGTGTGTATGGCTATTATGTGATATTATTGTTAATATCACTAATGGGTGATAACCCGAGGGTGCAAGAACCTTATAATTAAGCGCACTAATGACTGATAACTCGGGGGTGCAAAAACTCTATTGTTAAGTGTACTAAGGGGTGATAACCCGGGGGTACAAGGATGACTATTGTTACGCGCACTAATGGGTGATGACCCGGGGGTGCTGGATTATTATTGATGGGCGCATTAATGGGTGATAACCCGGGGCTACAAGATTCTATTGTTAGGCGCACTAATGGGTGATAACCCAGGGGTACTGAATTGTTAATGATAGGTGCAGGGTGCAGGATTAGTATATATATATATATATATATATATATATATATATATATATATATATATATATATATATATATATATATATATATATATATATATATATGTATAGGGATGATGTGACTATATATATACGAACTTGTGAATATTGCTACTGTGTGAAATTAGTATACTTGTTAATAATAATAATAATCATTACATTGCACCAAGTGGTCTTAACCTCTGGGTGCAGGATTAGTGTATATATATAGGGATGATGAAACTATATATGTGTGAGTGTACTTGGGTAACTTTCTACTTTATGAAACTAGCAGATAAAATGGGAATGAGAAATAAAATAATCTTAGTGAATAAAAGATTAACCATTCAAACGGTGAATAATGAAACTTATTATGTGAGATAAACTATCTGATTAGCGTATTGTATGGGTGATACGCGAATAGTACTAGTGATCATAGTTAGTATTAGTATGGTTTCTGACTAGTTAGACTAGGAGGTATAACTAGGGGGATTAGATGTACGTTAGGCATGCACAATAGATGAGAGGTGAGAAACTCATGTGAGAGTTTGATAACTAACATGCGTATAAGAGTTATTTTAAGAAATAATTTTAAATACTTTCTAAATCATTTTTACACCTCGGGATCTGACCCGTTTCTTAGATCTCTTCTCTCTTTTGCTATATATATGTGTTATACCAGGTGCTCAGCCACAGAGGTACCAGATTTAGAGATTTGGGTTGTTTGACGTGCTGCAGCTGTTGTTGAAGCTGTAGGTCCTTGCAGTAGACGCATCTATCCTTTCCATTCAATTTCATCTAGACTTCTTATTTAGGGGATATGTCGCCCACTTCTAGTTCTTCATCAGAGATATTGTATTCAGTTTATTTTATGGTTTGAGTTTTGAACTGGGAGGTTTTACCCAATCTTATTTATTTCATTAGTTGATTCATGTTCAACATTTATTATATTCCTATGTGTGGTGAATGGTTTATATTTTAAGATGGAAAGAAATGGATTTACTTGGTTTTACTAAAATTCGAAATGTTTTGACACCTAGCTTAATTTTATATTAGGTGATTAATATGTTAAAAAGATTCTCGACAGTGATGCTAAGAATAAACCAACTGAGTATCCTGTTTTGAATTGGTAGAGGACTGATCACCCTATATTTAATTAGGCGGGGTGCCACAGTAATCTAACTACAAGACTGCAATCAAAGCAAAATAGATTCTTAATACTAAGAGTAAGATTTTTTCACCTCAAATAGCTCAAAATGGTGGTAAGAAGGTTAGTGAAGGAGGAGCAACCCCCACTTCCAAAGGTGGCCTAAAGGTTTCACCGGAGGCATCCTTAAAAATCCTCCATTCAAACTTCCAAGTAACACCCCATTCAAAACCCACTTCAAATCCCATGAGAGTTCCATCTTCATCTTCTCAAAAAATCCCCCAACACATCTCCAAAATTCGCAGCTCTTCTTTAACATTAGTGGAAATGGATGTGTATGGTTCAAATATGGTGTAATACATTAATAAAATGGTGGTTTATGGTTGATTTATGGTGGTGGAGTGGTGGTTTATGGTGGGAAGAGGTGGAAGACCACCCATCTACCCCTCTCTTTTTTCTTCCATTTTATCCTAACAAATACCCCAAACAAGCCTTGTAAAACCACCTTAAAGATAAAAAAATCCCATTTTTCCCAATCTACGCTGATCTGGGATTGATAACACACCAAATCAAGGTCCAGTAATGTGACAGTGCACGAGGGAAATCTAATTAAAAATTCTCAAGACATGTTGTTCGCATGATATGCACATCTCTTTCGAGTGACTTCTCCACCTTGTTCGAAGTTTGGCTTCGCGCGACCTTTGCACGACATGGAAATGTAATGTAGTGGGACCTCGTTTGAAGGTCTTCTTCTCGCGACCTTGGAGCGAGATCTCTATCTCGCTTCTAATGATAGGCCAATGTTATTTGAATGACCCTTCTTAATATTCTTTTATTTTTTCTTCAATTTTGACACAAAATTCTTCTTTATTTATCATTAGACCTTACAACATCATAACTTATACATAATTTAGTTGAATTACTCGTACATGGTATTATAAACTTCCCTCCTTAGGGAATTTCAGCCCCAAAATTCTCGGCCCGTTAATCCTTAAGCATTACGGGGTTCACTAAATCATATTCTAAGCCATAAAAATCATCCGAGACTAAATCATCAAGGTTCTCAACACTAGGGTCACCCTACGAGCCCCACATGGGTGTTGGTCACCATTTATGATGTTTGTTTTTTCATAAAGGTGTCTCGTATTCATTTTGAAATGAGAATCATGATTATGAGAATGATTTATATTTTTCTAAAACTATATTATATGCATGTCAGTCAATTGAACTTGGTAGGAATTCGCGTGAGTTGGTTTTGACCTAATCATTGAATATTGGAATTCTAAAACTTGTACAATTAATAACTTCACAACCTAGATAGGGAGAAAAAATAATATTGATAAAACTGTGAGTACTGTCGTAATAGTTTGTCTTAATTAAAGGAACACATCTGATGGTTTAGGATCTCGTCTAATGGAATAAGGAGGACTATGTCGTTACATAAAAAATTCATTGGACATAAAGACATGTGAGATAATATAGGCTCTAACTCGATTGAACTTGCACAATCTCACAAGTTAACAAATGGTGAATATGTTCTTAATCTTAAGGGTTACGAGTGTTGTAATCTTGTACAATTATTACTTTGGTGGTTATGGATTCGATTAAAGTTTAATTGGATCTAAGTTTGCAAAATCGTTGCGTAAGTATAACTGAGATCATAATCCAAAGGAATCCACATTGAAGAAATATTGTGGATTATGACACCCCCTTGAAATATTTATTAGTTTTGACTCTACCAATAAACCTGGCCACTGGATTTTTATCAGGTAGCGTATTAAATAAGTTATGTATTAAAGAAGTCAAGTCTGAGATCAAGTAATAAATAAGAAGTTGGTTAAAATTGATTAGAAACAAGTTGATTTGACCAAAAGGGTATTTTATTCTTCACGAGGGGAATCGTGTTATATACCATTTTAACATTGCAAACAAGACCTCATCACTCGAGTAATTTTGAGATAGTTAAATTAGAGTGTAGTGTAATTATTTAATGAAATTAATTATGATTAAATAAAAAATATAAATGATAAGGATGTAGTTTGGGATTTTTGATTTTCTATTTGGAACCCAATATAATTATTTAGTCTTGGGTCCCTAACATTGTCCATTTACCCAATTAGCAGGCCCAAAGTATCCCATATATACCGTTTAACCCAAGCCCACATATATAATCTAGGGTTTTAAGCTGGATGAAACATAATTAGGGGCTAGAGTGGAAGAGAAGAAGTATTATTCATGTTTCTTTATGAAGGGGTATGAAGATAAAAGGTCATATATCTCTCTCAAATTATCAAATATTCATCTCCAAAAGTGCCCACACATAAGATTGACTTTAAGGGGAAAATGTTCTAAAATATACAAGGCTTTTAGTGTATTCATGGAAGGTTTTGGAGATCTAGTAAGAGTAGAAAGTTCAACCTATTCATTAGCATACCTTTTTGTCAAATTATCTCTAAGTTTCACAAAGGTCTTATGATGTGATCCCTAGATTTATTTTTTAGATTAGTTGTTTTATTCTCTTTTATTTAACACGATTAATAAAAGATCTAAGGGCAAAACGATGTTTATAAGTTCAATCCCCTATAAGTGGTATAAGAGCCAATGTTTTTGATTGACCATGTTTTGGGAAAGATCCATGTTGTCCACCATAAAAAAAACGTAGATTTTCATTTTAGAAATTATGCATAAATATGTATTATTTGTATTAACATGTTTTTGTAACGTTTTAATGCTTACATTCCATCTATTATGTTCACATGAATGCTATTTAATGTGAACGGATCCTACGGTGGTTTATCCCTGTCAATTTTCTCCTAGATTTTATTTGGTTGTTATAATTAAGGTTTTTACATTTATTGCTTTAAGTGACGTACTTACAGATGTTTGTGAGGGGACGTAACCAATTGGACGTTAAGATTATTTTTTGTACTAGGTTTTGACATTGGTGGAAGACCCACTAATTTTAATTGATTTTTGATCAAGTTTGAAGGTTCAACAATGGATGTTTCATAGCTGCTAGAAGGTCAAAATGACATAGTTTTGACATAATAAAAAAATTGCTAGAATTAAAAGATGATGACCAGCCAAAATCATGGGGTGCTAAGTCGTGACTGTGATAGGTGCCCTCCTGTGTTACGGCTAAGGGCATGCGATTTTGAGTTCAAGTATGAATTTTCATTGTACTCTATCTCTTCCAATAACATATGGTGAATTGATAATTTTTCAAATTGTTATTAACCATTTGGGAGTGTACTTAAGGAAGAAGTCTTGGCCATGATGGAAGGGACTTGCTATCCTTATTTGTATCAAATTTCATTATTTATGTTCATGTTTATCTATATATTCTTTTAATTAATCATTTCATAATTTTGTGTGATGATTAATTAATTAATTAGGGAAATCTAATTTTATGCACAACATGGATTTAATTTTGAGATCGGCCTATATCACAGTTTTTTCTACAAAATATATTTTTATTTCTTCTTTTCTAAAATTGAACTTAATTGGGTAAAATTGAAGGTGTAAATTAAATTATGATCTCCAAGTTTTATTTTAATTAAAAGTTGTTTGGATTTTGGAAAATTAAAATGAAAGTATTTGATAATTTAATTTGTTTAATTATGTTAGAAATTGTTGGGAATTTAATTCGAGGATATATATTTGAATAAATATTTTTTCAAATGCCTCCAACTTTATATTATTAAGTGGGAAAGGGGTTTCAATATAAACCCCACGATATCCATCAGTATTTTGAAAATTTGATGTGATTAATTCTTCATGACAATATTTGGCTTTCCTCCCCATCAGAGGGAATTAATCACGACATCATGGTATTTTTAAAATTCTTAAGTGATAGTTCTTCGAGATTAAGTGAGAGTGAGTTCAATCTCTCCCTGATGGAATTTATAAAAAAGAGAATTTAATTTCAAGTAATCAACTGATGGTACACACTTAAACACGACTAATAATATATTCCCTATTGGAGTTACCATCATTACTTATGGGACCAAAAGTCAGTGAATATACAATTATGTAGAACAAAAGTTTCCAAAACTATTTGAAGGACATAATTGAAAGATGAAAATTTGTTTAGTTCAGCGTGATGTGACTTAAGCTCCCAATGTGACTTAATATCCCAATGAGAAATCTCAATTAACAAGGGAACTAGGATGCTTGACGAGATAAGTTCTAATTAGAAATATATGGAAGTCAAATAAAAATTTAATCAAAAATAAATTTTCCTTTATTTAATTTGAAATTAATTTTTTCAAATGATAATCCTCATATTTTAAAAACGGTTTATCTTTCAACCCACTTGATTCAATATTAAATGAAAATAAATTAACTAGGCTGCAATTTATTGACTAGAAAAGAAACATAGATATTGTCTTAACTATTGAGAATTATAGGTTTGTTTTAATTGACCTATGCCCTATCAAGCTTGATGAGAGGGCATACAAATAGGATGTTTGGTCTTATATGAAGTGGAAAAAAGATGATCAGATGACTCCTTGTTACATATCTCCCGTTATAACTAATGTTATGTAGCACGATATGTCAAGTGCTTACTACATGATTCTGAACTTTAGGGACATGTTTAAGGATCATAATCGTGTTGCAAGATTTGACGTTACGAAAATGATAGTAAATACAAAGATGGTTTATGGTACTCCCGTTAGGTACCATGTCATAAAGATGATGTACATCTTAGGGGAAGTCAAGGTACTTGGATCAAATTTGATGGGGAACCCAAATCTATTTTTTGATCCAATCACACTAAGAGTCCTTTACGAAATTCTACCTAAATTATTCAATGAATAAATTTGACAACTCTTTCTCGCACTCACTTAAGGAACTCTAGGGTGTGGAGAATATTATGAAACAAAAGGGTGTTGTTCAGGTTGTTGAGAAAGTCCTATCATCTTCTGTACTGGAAGGTAAGAAGACAAAGACAGGAAAGTCTTAGGTACAACCTACGGTAGATAAATGAATTTTTAAGCCTCAAATATAAGGTAAAAAACTGAACAATAAGTGTTATATTTGTATCCATCGGGACATTAGAAGAAGCAGTCCCCAGTTTACTTAAAAAGAATAATAATAGAAACAATTATTTCTTCTTAGTCACTCAGGAATATTTTTGTTTGGAATTGACGTTATGAAATTGATGCACCTTGATGTTTGATTGATCGTGTTCTAGGAAAGAAAAGAAAAGAATTGGATCTAAAGAAAAAACCTAAGAATTGAATCATAATATTTTTGTAAGCCTTAGAGATTATGCTATATGGAGGTAGTATGTTAATGAAGAGGTTGAAGTTGCTACTCTTCCAATGTCTCCATAAACCTTCCTTGAATGCATCAAAATCCTCAGATCTTCGTGTATATGATCCCCCAAACTAAACCTTGTGTGTGGTCACTTTCATAGACAAATACTTGGTGATTTAAGTGAGATATAAGAATCTTTCTCCACATACCTACACAAAGAACGTGAACAATAATTTTCATCTCTCATTTGTAAATCCTAATTATGTTTTATGAAGCGTAAAACCCTATCGTACACATTTATTTATAGGTATAATTAGTGGGCTTGGGATGAACTCGGATTTCATAGAGTATGGTCCTACTACTTAGGTAAATGGACTATATTAGGGATCCAAGAATAAATAATTGTATTTGAGGCTTCTAAATATATACTTGAAATTCCCAAATTACGTCCTTATAATTTATTTCTTTTTCCCATTTAATCATGATTAATAATACAAAATAATTATGACTTCACTCTAATTTAACTGTCTCAAAATTCCTCGAATGATGAGGTCTTATTTGAAAAGTCATAATAATGCATTACATGATTTCCTATGTTAAGTATAGAATACCCTCTTAGTCAAATAAATCTTAGCCAACTTCTTATTTATTCCTTGATCTCAGACTTAACTTATATGATAATATACCGGTTATAAATCCAATCAACAAGTATATTGGTAAAATCAAAACTTATAAACCTATCAAGGGGGTATCGTAATTCAATATATTTTTAAAACGCGAATTCCTCCAAAGTATGATCTCAGACATGCATACACAATGATTACACAACTTTCGGTAGCTTAGATCCAATTAAATTGAATCACACCCATAATAATCAAGAAAATAATTGTGAAAAAATTCTAATCCTTAAAATTAAAAACCTATGAACCCTTTGCATACCCATGAGATTATGTAAGTTGTAACAACCCAGGTTTTCGAGCGACTATTTTATACTATTTTGCCTAATGGGCTAATTTTATAAAATAGGGAATGTTGGAGTAAATATTATTTCCCGTGAGACTTAGGGATAATATTTACTATGTTCTGACTATTTACCGTTATGAGAAGGTAAATAGTGTTATATTGTGTATTTTGCGTCGTTATATGTAAAACGACGGTTATGACCTATAGTTAAATTTGGGTATAATTAATGAATTAAAAATGGAATTGGAACGTAAAAATAGTTCACACTTTACCGAATGCCAAAATAGGGGGTGCGGTTGTTTTTAGAATAGTCGAGATAGTCGAAATAAGTGCCCAGTTGTAATTTTTGAGATTTAGGCATTTTAAGGGGGTTATGACTCAATTAAATGGTTACGAGTCATTTTAGTGCTGTATTAGCAATTAGGAGTGGGGGTTTATATTTTGACCCTTATAAATCCCCCACCCCCTTTCTTTTTCTTCATTTGTGTGAGAGAAGCCAAGGAGAGAGAGAGAGAGAAGAGAAAGTAGAGAGAAAGAGAGAGATGGAAGAGTTGGGCCGGAATCCGTCGCTACCGGAGGTGTTCAGAGACTACGAACCTCGAGGCAAGTTTCTTACTTGCTAGATATTGATTTAATGTGATAAATTGCATGTGTAGTTAAGTTTTGGGAGGTTTAAACCATAAATGGGTTTTGGGTGATTTTGGGTGTTTAATCCTAAATCTTATGTTTTAATTTGATTTGAAGAGAAATAATTAGTCATTTGATATGTAGGAATGATTTTATAGTAGTATTTGTTGTTGTGGTTGGGTGAAATAGCGGGTAGAAGCTTGGATGGCTCGTTAATGGCCGAAACAGCTTCTCGGAGAAGAAGCTGTCCGCCAGGATCGATCGATCGAAGCCTTCGATCGATCGACGGCCAGAGGTCGATCGATCAACCTCTTCTGAAAAAGTGAGGTTTCTCAAATTTTGTTTTAGCCCTTTTCTTTTAGGGTCGAGGCTTAGGAACCTTCCTTTGGGAAGTAATGGGGAGTCTTAGAGGGTGGTACTGGGTAGACTAATGTCCTAGGCTAAGAATGGAGATTTAGGTTTACCCGAGGACTAGTTTGGAATAGGTTAATGTCCAATTGATATAGGAGGTTAACCTAAAGATATATTTGAAGTTTAAAATATTAAGGTTGAGCTTTTGAGAGACACTCCATTATGGAGACTCACTTTGAGGGTTATGAATTATATAAACTATTTGAGGCTATTTTGAGGCTAGGGGCACTTTGGGGTCTTAGGTCATTAATAAAATATATGACTTAATAAGAATAGTATGCACCTTCTAAAACTTGGTGCTTAATGGCTAAATGGATGATTTTTTTGAAATGTAAAATATGAGTTTTCAAAAATGGAAAAAGTAATGTTTTTCATAAATGATAATTTATGGATACACACCTCTCTAAATCGCTAACATAAGGGAAGTCGCACGCGTTGTGGTGAAGCCCCCTGGCTAATGATGCAGGGTGGATATAGTCCCTAGGCCATGTGAGCGTTTGTTTATATTTTCTGCGCTGGTTAGGAGATTCCGGGTGTGGTCTTGACTATCCCGCAGGCACATGGTCGCTTCCCGACGTTTCGATAGGATCCCAGGTTGCCTTGGAGGCCCTGGAAAATGATAGCCATTTAGGGGCGCGCACAGTGGGGAAACCCGGACGGGCGGTCTTAGAATCGTTATATATATATATGAATATAACTATTCTAAATCAAGTTGGACTTGATGTTTGATGGGTGCCATAAAGAGCACAGTAAAATGCCATATAGAGCATGATGAAAGTGCCATAAAGAGGACGATGTAAGGCCATAAAGAGCCTATGATGATGATTATATTCCTGATAAGGAAGATATTTTTACAAAGTGAACAATTGAGATAAATGGCTCTAGAGCGTAAAAAGTATGATTATATTTTCTGATAAGGAACAAATTCATGAAATGAATTAGTGTATGATGAAATTAATTTGGTAAACACTTGATAAAGTGTTGTACCATTTATATGTATATTCCTAAAGATAGAATTAGGAATTGGGCCAATAGATGATGGATGGGTTTTACTTTTATATTTTCTTTGTGTAGCTGTAGATGTGACCTCCCACACTTATGCACACACATGTATTTATTTATTATTTCGTGCTTAGGGTCTAATGGATCTCAACGATCAACCTTGCCTAAGTAGTAGTGTATCGAGGGGGTTCCTTATTTGGATTTTGCTTTGCGAGACACCCCACGCACGAATAGGGCATAGTGTTGAGAATGGGGAAAAGTTAGCCCTTAGTACTTAGGGTTAACTAGAACATCTCACGATATTGCGTTAGGTTGCTGCTAGATCGAGAGGTAAGGAATATTATTGTTATCTGCGAGAGATTTACGCACTTACCTGCCATGCATTTTAGTCACATGGTAATCATATCAAACCCGGCCCTGACCGGTTTCTATATTTCCTTGTTTCTGCATATTCTTTGCCGTTACAGGTGCTCTTCAGCATGGACACCCGTGTTTACATTTCCATTTCCAGTTGTCTTGGAGCTACGGCATATTGCGGATGTTGTAGGATACTTGTAGTAGACGCTCCCCTCTATTGTACTCTAGTTATGTTCAGTACTTTTATTCGGGCGTTTTTGCCCAAGGTATTGCACTCATTTATTATATTGTAAATATTGATTGTAATACTTAATGTATTATTTGTGTTGGTCTATGCACCGACAGCTTATTCGGTGATTATTTATTGTATTGTCATACTTTATTCATCGATTTTTGATACCCACCGTTTTTACAAATGGGATTGTCTAAGTGTTTCTCTTTTACTTTTAAATTTTTTTTTACATGACAATCCGTTTTCTAAAATGATTGGTGGTTATCTCATACTATTATTTTAATCGACAGTGATGCTAAGAATGGACCATTTATGATTCCTGTAATTATTGGAGTATTGGGCTGGCCACCTATTATTGTAGTAGGCGGGTTGTCACATAAGTCTAATCTAGTCAGCAGCTAGACTTGAATCTCACCCGTTGTCTTAATTAATACATTCCTTATGTATTGTCATAATCATCTTTAAACTATAACACAAGATCCTAAAACAATAAAAATGTTCCTATAATTGATAAAGACTACTAGGATTGTATTCCAAACTATACCGATAGGATGCCAACTCCCTATCTCTGCTGTGGACTATTCAATTGTACTTGAACCAAAATTTAAACTTTCCTTGATTAGGCAAACCCCAACTTACTCGAATTTCTACTAAGTTCAACTGACCGATATTTATTTTTTAAGTCTTATTGGAAGAACATAATGGAAGCGCAAGTTTACATAAATAATATTATTTTTTGGCTCCACTTGTGGAAACCTTGCTCATAGCTTTGGGTTATTAATGTAAAATGAATTTGACATGATCATGGTTTTGATATTAGTTTTTCCTTTATATTCAAGTGCGATGATTATAAAGTGGAACATTTATTTCACAAACCAAGTATGCAAAGGACCTTGTGAATAAATTGTAACTCGGATCTTCTAAGCATAAATGCACTCCCATGAGTATATCTGAAAATATTGATAATGATGTAAATGGGAAGGATGTGGATGAAATTTTGTATCATAGCATGATAGGTAGTTTGTTGTAACTTATGGCTAGTTGTCTTGACATATCCTTTAGTTTAGGAGTTTGTGCTCGCTATCAATCATGTCCTAAGGAATCCCATTGGAAATCGGTTAAGCGTATCATTAAATATGTGGGTAGTGAAATGCATTTTAGTTTTTGGTACCCTTATAGTACTAATATCCTTTTTATATGTACGAGGATTGGGCAAGAGACGTGGAGGGTAAAAAGAGTACCTATGGTATTTGCTTCCATTTAGGAAATTATTTGGATTATTGGCAGCCCAAGAAATAAAATTGTGTTTCTTTGTCCACCACCGAAGCGAAATCTATTGCAATGAGTAGTATTTATACTCAATTACTTTAGGTGAAACAAATTTTGATGGATTGTAGTACTGATCAATTGCATGAATATTTATTGCGACAATACTAATGCCAAAGATATATTTAAAAATATGATCAACATTCACCAACAAAACATATTGACATTCACCATCACTTTATTCGAGATGTTATGAAAGACAATGTGGTGTCTTTGAGTTATGTTTCTACAATTAGGTGATATTTTAACTAAACCTCTTGATTTGAGTATTTTAGATTATCACTAGTTGTTTGCATTTTTTATTTAATGCTTAGTAATATGTATAGGATTTTTAGTTTTAAATCCATATTTGGTATAGATCCCATGAAATGTTTTAACTTGATTTGATTGTATTATCTTGCCACAAAAATATTTTTGATATAATAATTTATATCCTCTTTAGATAATATACTACTTTCATATCTTATATGTCAAGTGGCTATTTTTGCTCACTTTTCCTTTTGGGTTGAAAATGTGATATATTCTTAGTGACATTGTTTCTTTATTCATTTAAGTTCTATAAGCTTTGACAAAATTTCACGAAGGAACTCATGATCATATCTTGTTGTACTTAACACTGTACTACACATTGATTTGATACCATAGTGTAATGGATGGTAAAGATGTATGGTCTTTTACAAAGCACTCAAAGATTTATTAGACTCATGAAAGAGTGTCTAAATTACTTGATGTGTATGTGATATATTTCATTTATGATTTTAAGAAGCTGGAAAAGCTTATGCTATATCAAAATCAAGTGAACATAAGTGGTCAGGGCTAAATCTTTGATGAAATAATGCTACCTTTGAAAATATTAAATAATATCCCATCTTTGTGCTTGAGTAAAACCACCACTTACAAAGAAAACTTTAACAAAGAAATGTCTTAAATATTTCAATCTATCCAAAATTGGGTGACACCAAGGATGTGAGAATTGGGGGGAAAATTTGTAGTTGAAAATGTTTCAAAGAAGATATTAGTGATTTCACAAGCGTGAAAGCTTCGAGTTCTTTGTTTTATTATTTATTAATTTTTAATTGAACTTGAGATTTGATCTTTATCTTGACATTGTTTGTTTGATTATTTTTAACAAATGAGGTATGGTATTATGTTCTTGGTTGATATTAACTCATTATGTTATTAGTCTTTGAGAGAATCCTTACTTGATTATGAACATTTCCATTTATCCCAAAATTTAAGTAAGTAGGATAAAATATGCTTATATCTTTCCTGATCCAAAATGGGTTAGGAGTATGTCTCTAATTTCTAATCTATGTGGATATCTCCTTGCAAACACCATTTTTTTAGAGAATAAGTTGTGTAAGTCATTCATCATATTACTTTGATTCAACCTTTTCTCTAATTGTCTCATAGTTGCTCATTGATTATTGATGTTGTATATAACTCATTTAATGATTTTTTTCTTTTTTCCTATTGCATGACAAAAGTGGGAACTATATGGGGGAGAAGTGGACAAATTATCATATGGGAGTTACCTTATTCAGGGGGAGTAATTTATGATAATATGCTCGTTAGGATAGGATATATGACCTCACATTATTGACTTTATATTTTGTTGGTACTAAATTTTAGCATATTATTTCTCATTACACATTGGTGCATTGATGAACTTTTGCTAGTGTGTGCAGGAAAAATAATGTTCAAGCGCTTTGTTGAATATTTGAAGAGTGCTGTGTTCTTTCTAAGATTCATGTGATGAGATCTACCTTATATGCCTATGGTTAGGCTTATATAGGTGTTGGGTTTATTTGGGTCTTTCTTATCTTTTATATTTTATCACGAAATAGAAAAGGGGGAGATTGTAAGAGTATAGTATACTCGTTGTTCCTCACTTAGAAGATTGTCTTACTACATTTTCCAAACACTATGTGTACAAGAGGTCTTCAAAATCTTTATCAATGTTCAAGACATTAAAGCCTACTTCCTTCATCCCGACATCACATTGAGCACTTTAGGTTGAAGGTAAGCGTGATCTAGGGATTAAACATAAGACAACTCAAATTACACACCCATTCATAATCAAAACCTAACATAATTCCCCCCCTCTCTCTAGTGGCGACCCTCCTGACGTAACCTCCCGCCACCCTCCAACATCTACCATTAGAACATTCACAAGATTAGGGTTTCAATTTTTCCTCTTATAGTTGGAGAACTAATAAAATATCTTATTATACAATGAGACATTGCTCACTCAAAGGTACAACAGAAACTACCCCTGTTGCAAATGTTTAAGTTGATATTGAGTCCTCTATACGAAAAAGGATAACTGAAACTACCCATCTTTGACTTTTAAGAGGTGAGTGATATGATCTGTTTTTATTATCTTGATTATTATCTATCACCAAAAATTATTATTTGGGTATGTTTCAGTTTTCAGATTCTAGTGATATATTGGCCTAAAAAAAGCGTGATCTAGGAGTCTTAGTATTCCCTATTTTTGAGATTCAATTTGTTCATATATTTTTCAAAACTTTGGTGTGTGCTTAAGTGCATGTTTCTATGTCCAAAATGTCGTAGTATTTTTCTATTAAAATATATTTTTAAAATACATGTTGGAATACCATAATTTTTAACTACAAAGATATGCCGCCTTCGCTGGTCACGAGTATCAATTGATGTTAGCAAAATTGTTCTGGTCATATGTGGGACCACCCTCGCAAGTGTCTACTGCAACGATAGTGATTCTTTAGTGGTTGCACTTAGATGTTCTATCTTGTCGAAGATACCTACTATATCACACGATCTACCTTTACTGATACTTCGCGTCAGTGTTAAAAGAAATCACTGCAACGAAGGACCAGTGAAGCCGTCAACAGATTTTTAAACTTTTCTTCAAAATAAAATATCTTCTGAAGATATTTCCAAAAAGACCTTTTTTGGGATTTAATAGGACCTTTTGGGGGTTTTATCAGCTCTTGAAGTATTTACCTTGTTCTAATGAGATTATTGTTCTGGGGTATAGCTTTCTTCCATTAGTAGGGTTTTTCCTCATACATACGATTTTGTGGCTTGAATTAGTTTTTCGAATGATTTATATCTCAACTTCTTAATGAATATTAATATTTGTTGTGTAGATTAAATCATTCGTCAATTTTGTCATCTATACCTATACCTATAGGTATTACTCATTGTCTTTGGCATCGATAAATATATAAACTAAATGTGAATTTGGTGTATTGCCCATTTAGAGGAATATTTTCCCCGTAAAAAATGTCATATTCCGTGCTTGAAAGGAACAAATCCTTTCATGGAATCCCAAATGCTATCCTTATGAGCACAACATCGGTCCAAGTGACATGGAATCAACAAAACATCATTTTTATCCAATTTACTGAAAGCTTGACAATAAGGATATGACTGTCTTCAGCTAAGTTCTTTATATTAATCTATTTAGACAACCGCACGCATATATAAGACAATATACCCACCTTGTTCCCGATTGGGATAATTTCATCCACAAGATGTACCAGAATTACCACCATGTTTTTGTCATACTTCTTATACAATCAAGTATCATTCAAACTTTGATCAAATTCAAAATATTGATTTACTGATCAAACTGAATGTTATGAGACCTTAAAGTTTTATTAACTCCATAAATAGACCTTTTAATCTAACATAGTTTTCTTTCATGACTTCTTGCTATGAATATATTAGGGTTTATCATGTAGATGAATTTATCATGACCATATTTTACGAACAAAATCATGATGTTAAAAGTATTTTGATATACTTTAGCATTGCTACTGATGATATGGTTTGGTCATAGTCAATACCTTTCTTTCTGAGTAAACCCTTTTTCACAATAAGCCTTGCCTTGGAGGTCTCCACATTCCTATCCATATATCGTTAATTACTTGTAGGTCCACTTGAACCAGATGGGTTTTATCCCATTAGTAAGTCTATAAGATACCAAAACATAATTCAACTACATTAAATCCATCTTGGTATCAGTAGTATTAAGTCAAGGATAAAAGTTCTTCTCATAGAATTCCTCGGGGTACATCTTGGGACCCATTTCATGTTCTCTTGGGATCTTACCAAAATGTTCACCCAAAACACTAACGTGCATGTGATTCGTCTGAAATATTACATTTTATAACCCTTTATTCTTATTCACTCAAGCGCAATTATGTCTGTATGTCCTACTTTTATGCTCATATATTGTCTAAACTCGGTTTTCAATATATATATATATATATATATATATATATATATATATATATATATATATATATATAATTTATCCTATAAGGGAGATTTAAGGGCTATGTTTAATTATGCTTAATTGAGAGAAAAATCTAATTTGAACACTAATTCGATTTAGGGGAATTCGAGGAAAAACGACGACTTAGACTCGTAGGATATGAGTGAGTTACCTACTGGTAATATGTTATAGAATGATGGAGACTTGGTAACCTTTCGAGTAGTGGGAAACGCTCGGGATGATACGGTGAGAAGTATTTTGTTAAATAATTGATACGTAGGATATTCGAGAGGTATAAAGTCTACTTATGGATATATTATAAGGTGCGTGTACACCAATACTAATGATATAAATAAAAATATATAGGCGATGTGAATACCTATTATATGATTTATTATGTGTATGACATACCAACGTTGCTTGCTATCGTGGGAGGTTTTGAACATGGGACAGTCTTATCCCAGTGAGCCTACTAGGGGGATTTTAGATTGGTACCTCAGAACATATAACTTTGGTTTGATAACTATTTGTGTGAAAAATTGTGCGCACGGTCATTTGGGTGCGTAGGTATGTGCATAGCACAAAGGCATAGGACTATGTTCGCCTCCAATATTTGTGATTTGTATTTATGGTTCGAGAGAGATACCGAACTAATTGTTCTTAGTACGAGATGCACCAAGACTTAATAACAGAGTATGCATGCCCCGCAGCTGAGCCTAGGGGTGCCATATTAGCATACATATATAATTGAGTGATGAATATATATATATATATATATATATATATATATATATATATATGCACACTTGTGATTTATTCTACTGTGTGTGCTTAGTAGATAAAAAAGATAGTGAAATAAAAAATAACATAAGTGAAGGGAAACTTAACATCTATTTGGGAAATTCTAAAATGATTTCAAAGATAATGGAAAAGTGTGATAAAATATTGTATGGACAATATGGGTGAAAATAAAATATTAGAATGCGTAGTAATATAAATGATTGGACTAGTTAGGTGGGGTAACATAACTAGGACGGGTTAATAGTATAATTAGGCGTGCACATTGGTTGAGAGCTCAAGTGAGAGACAGTGAACTAACATGTATATAATATATTCCTTTAAGCATTTTAAATACTTGCTAACACGTTTTAAACTATTTTCTACTCGGTCTCTAACCTGTTTCTTCCAAATCTATTTTTCTTTCAGCAAAACCATTTTAGGTGCCTAGCCACAGGGAGGCCTAACATAGGAGTTCATTTCTATTTGCCATTGCTACAGTTGCTGTGGATTATTGAAGGTCCTGGTTTTATAGACACCTCCATTTTCTTACTGATCTGATGCATTCATTACTTTATCTCAGTCGGGCCTGTTCCTCATTTTCCATTCGTAGTTGTTTCAGGGACATTACACTTCTTTTATGGATTATTGTATTAGAGTTTTAGACTTGGGGGTTTACTCCCGTCATATTATATTTGATTCAGTATATCATTATTTGTGGCGTTGATTTATTTAGTATTGTGAATGTGATATTTAATTATTTAATTATTTAAATTCATTGCATGATAATAATAAGATAAAATTTGACACCATATTTTCAAATACTAGGTGGTTAGTAAATATTAAAAAGGTTTTCAACAGTGATGCTAAGAATGAACCAATATGGATATTCTATTTTAATTTAATAAAGACTTGATCACCCGATATTTAATTAAGCGGGGTGTCACATATGGTATCATAGCATCAGGTTCTAGAGCCCTTAGCATCAATGCGACTTATTACATTTCAACTTAGCGTTATTTGGTATAGAGCCTGATTATAGGTTTGTTGTAGTCCTCTGTGTATGTGAATTACGCTCTTCCCCTATTAAGTATAGTGATGTGATTCATAATTCAAGTACGGTTGGACTTCGTACACCGAACAACATAGGATGACTAGTGAAGGTCGTTAGAAAGAATACAGGCGAAAAGGCACAACGAAAGACATGGAATATTCTGGGAATAATGATCGCGATAGAAGTCACCATAATTATTGTCCCGACAGATGATAATAGGATAATCAGTCGGGGGCAGTATATTTGCCAAACATTGTCATTGATAACGGTGGTATAAACTTAGACTCACCCAACGTAGTAGTTAGGGGAGAGGTTGAGGGACTCTTTTGAATAGTCATCTGTATGAATTCCAGGAAAAGAGAAAGTGTGATGGGCCAATGGTAGGAGACAATCCAAAGGCAACTATGTAGGGTGGAGAACAACGACACCGAGGATTAACTTTTGGCCAAAATGTTTAGCTTATTGGAGCAGCATAGAGTGGTGAGAGTCAGTCACCACATATAAAGGAGAATATATGAAATAAAAAGAGGAATTTGGGTGTGGTTTGATCGTAAGATCTTCCATCTATTGTTCAAATAGAGATGCGAATGGACTTTTGACGTGAGTAGAATACACAAACATGAATGGGAAATCCAGCTAGGGTGACTAGTGCCGATGTCATCAAGGTCATAAGTTTACAAATTACATTAATGATTCCATGAGGAGGTATCTAATAAGGTTGGAGAATCTAGATGAAGATTAAGATTGGATTAAACGGTGCTAGTGAAACACCACATGACAATATACATAGTAGGGAACCCCTTTAAATGATGAAAATTGATGAAATTCCTACCTCGTGAGGGTGGATTCAATTAGGGCCATCAAGGCCAACAACGAGGTCTTGAGAGAAAGTGTAACCAAAGGAACAAAGGGAGTAGAAATCGAGGCCAATACTACCTCGGTTCGATGGAAAGATACCCCGACATGACTAGTGGGCCCAGAGACAAGGGAATGACACAGAGAGGTGTCCTATGGGTGGAGAGTAGGACCACTTATACTAAAATTATGCAAAACAAGAAAGTGACTGGGAAGGTAAATGGGAACATTTCCAATGAGGCACAATAGCAAAAGGAGTGAGATTTCCAACGAGAGAATTAGGCTAAGAGATTTAGGCCCATAGGTTACCAACTCGAGGTATGACGGGTTCAGGTATGACTAGCGGAGTCCTCAACAATAGTAGCATCCCATTTGGCAGAATTGGTAGAACCAAAGGAATAATGGGGAAGGCCAGGAGGGCCATGAGGGTTGGTGTATAGGATATGAAAGAAAGGATTGCCCAAAGCCAGGTGGGGGCAACTACATGATGATCTTTTGGATATATAACCATTGCAAATGATCGTGGGTTAGTTTCGGTGTGAGAGTCACAATATTTAATTATTAACACTAAAATTTGAGTGTGAGTCGGGTTTAATGGGTATGTTGGCGGTATCATCCTTATTATGAATTTTTGTGCCATTGGGTAGCGGCACCTTGTTGGTGTCGCTTGCGGGGGGGGGGGGGGGGGAGCGAGCGTGTACATCAGGAGGAAATTTGTATTGTGTGATAGTTATGAAAGTAAAATTTATTATGATCATCTATAGTTGCTGGATACCAAAGGTTAAAGAGGTAGTACGACTTATGATAAGGATATCGTGTTTGTTATTCCAGGGTGAAAATTATTATTTTGCGCGGCATAACCTCAAAGAGGGTTGGGCCTACCTATATATATTATATTGTATATTGGACTTTGGTGAGTATGTTTTCTTATTATATTTGTTCCAGGTGTGTATGGACTTCCTACTGATGAGATTCAGGGTGTGTTGTGTCCCTTATCGAGAGGATATATATAGCTCGTTATTTATATAGCGCTGAGAACTTGTGATAGTAAGAGCGTCGTGTTGTATGTCATCTTTAGTGGCATGAGAGTGGATGAGTAGACTTTTTATGTCAGCAGATGGGACTTTGGGGGTATGTTATGGATTGACGGCCTAACGGATATCGACGACCAGCAAGGTTACGAAGTAGTGTATCGGGGGGTTCCTTGTTTTGATTTCTCATTGCAAGACAATTCATGCATGAAACTTAGCGAACGTTGGAGGTTGATAGAAGTTTGGTCCTCGGAACTTGGGTTTAGTACCCAAGTTATTGTACGTATATATAGATATATTACCATTTATGGCCGGTAGAATCAAATAATTTCGGTGTGAAAACCAGTGTAAAACTCTTATACCATGAGTATATCGGTGGGATAACCTAGATAATAATTAAGTTGTGATTAGTAAGTTGGTTGAGTATAACCTTACTATATATTCATGGAAAGTACGCGGAAATTAATTTAACACAAGTCAATTATATTTAATGGAAATGTGCAGAAATGCACGGGACATAGGGTGTATGGGCGCCCTAGTTAGTTGAGATTTTCAGTATAATTCACAATGAGTAGACGTGGAAATTTATCAAATAAACATAGACATATGAAAAAAATTAGAAACTGAAACAAAATGGGACAAGGAAAATGTAGTGACATTAAGAGAGAGGCGAGTCACCAGGAACCGAAGAGTGGACGGAAATGGGTGATTATAGTGTTGAAAAGTAAATGGAACGTACACTCTGTCCAAAAGAGTAATATGATGAGAGTAACGTTAAAACCAACTGAAGACGTAAAAGTCTGACGTGAATGGTTGGGTATGATTATAGTGATCTTCCACGAATGGATTAATCACTAGTTCAAAGGGTAGAGTATAGGCCGTCGGACTAAAGAGTACCATTATGAAGGGGTATTGAGAACAACATGATATTTCAAACTTTAGAAAGATGTGAAACTATAAGTGTAATATGAGAAAAATGAATAAGGGAGTTGACACATGGGGATGTTGTAGTTTTCTCCAGAAGGGGAAATACTTTAACCGTGAGTAGAGATGCTCATAATAGTGACAAAAAGGGAACGAAATTGAAGAGTGTTGTGTAGGCACCAGGGTAAATTGGTATAATAATGAAGAAATATTTAAACATGTGATGACTAAAGAAAATTAGTCACGAGATGGATCGGTAGGGGAAGACCGTTGGGCTAAACGACACCGTTATTAGAGATATAGAGGGAAGAGCATAACGATATAACTGGGATAGTGAGATTACATGGGGTTCCACTTGAGGTCGGGTCCGACAGGGATAACATTTTTGTTTCTTAATTTTGGGGGAGTGTCTAGGAGGTCATGGGTACAGAGTTGTGATTGAGTACAACCTATCACCCTCAGACGGACGGGCATACTGAGTGACGAATCAGATGTTAGGGGATATGTTATGAATGTGTATCCTTGATTTTAGCAAAAGTTGGGAGTAGTATCTCCCACTGGTGGAGTTTGTGTACAATGACTCCTATCAGTTTACGATTGGCATAATGCCATTCGAGGCATTATACAATAGACCTTGTCGTTCGCCCACTTGTTGGTTAGGGTGGGGTACAAAAAGACTCTCCGGCCAGAGGCGATTCAGGATACCTCTGCTAGGATCAAAATGATTTGGAGTAGGATATAGATAACATGGCAGACAGAAGAACTATGGTGATGCCAAGCCACCCTTTTTGGATTTTAACGTGGGGGATCAGGTGTTACTACGTGTATATCATATGAAGGGGATAATGAGATATGGGAAGAAAGGTAAATTGGCACCAAGGTATGTAGGGCCATTTCTTATTATCGAGTAGATTGGGCCAGTGGCGTATAGACTCGGGTTATCGAAGCACTTGCATTGTATCCACGATGTGTTCCATATTTCTGCATTGAAACGATATCGCAGGGATGAGTTGGCTTACACTCACATTGCATTGGAGGTGATATACTTACATCCCAATATTACATATGAGTCGATACCAGTGATCATCTTAGACCATAGATAGAGGAGGCTGAGGTCGAAGGCAGTTCCGTTAGTACGTGTTCAGTGGGGGCATCATAATGCCGATGAGTTTGCTTAGGAGCACAAGGACGAGATGCGCGATAAATATCAATAGTTCTTCTTACCAGGTATACCTTTCTTTTCCTAATTTCGGGACAAAATTCCATTATTAGGGGGGAAGTATGTAATACCCCATATTATTAATGATTTTTAAAATAAGGATTAATTAAATCTAGATTAAAATAAATATTAATTAGAGAGATAAGGGTTAATATTTATTTATGTTGAATATTATTAGTGAATGAGTAATAATAATAATAAGATAACATTATAATTATCGCGTGTGAGAAATACCACAGTTATAGTAAATTTAGTCGGGACGCGCATGTCACTCACGTCGGGACTTAATATTTTGAGATAAAAGGTAAATTATTAATGAATTATCCACTTGGCTATTTCGAGTGTGCAATGTGTCCGTAAGGGTTAAAATAGTAAGAAAAGTTTACTCAGGGGTTTAGTTTAGGTCACGGAGCAATTTAGGCTGAACTGACAGCCCGGAAGAGTATTTTGGTCATTTATATTTTTAAGGAATATACAACAACAAATTTTGGAGATCTTTATCATCTGATAGATTAAGTCTTCTAGGATTAGAAATTACTATCCCACATAGAGGCCAAAGTAGGAAGAGGAAAGGAGGTCCCAACGGCTAGAACCACCAATTGCCACACCTTTTGCACCACCAACACCACCAGAGCATAGATCGGGGGACGAGGAACACAACCATACTCATCATCTACAACGGATCAAACCAACTATTAAAGGAAAGATTTTACTCTTTCAAAGTTATGAGCATATATGATATCTATGTTATAGTAGGTAAATTATTTATGAAATTTATGTGTTTTGGGTTTGGAAGACACATATCATAATTTTGGGTTGAAATTGATATAGGATAGATTCATGCATGTAGTATGAAACCCACAAATTTACATTTAGTGTTGATGAAGAAATCTAGAATCTTTAATGAGGTTTTGAATGAATATGAAATTCTTGGATTTTTTGAGATTTTACAGATTTAATTTGGTTAGGATTAATTTTTTGAAGATTTAATGATTAGTTTACATTAGAAATTGTTTATATATGTGGGTGTGGTGACGATTAAACTCAACACGAATTAACAAGCAATGACAATCACTAGAATAAGTAAAGAACTAAAAAGAATGGCAGTCACAACACACAACCCAAGATATACGTGGTTAGGCAATAAGGCCTATGTCCACGGTGGTGTTCTCATATTTTATTGCTCTTTACTCCGGGGGAGTGTTTACAAATTGCATGCCCTTTGCCCATATATACATGTTATTTCGAAGAATAGAGGAGTGGAATTCCTCCACGTTAGCCCACAATCACTAAAGTATCTCTGAAGAGAGATTTTAGGAACCGACTGGGTCAAAATTGAATTAGTTAAGGTGTGGGGCCTTTAGACTTTGGGCCGTGTTTAATTGGGCTACTCGTTTGGGCCAAAGTAACAAATCGAGGTACCCACAATTGCCCCTAAAATTTTTGGGTCACAATTTGGGCTCAATAATTTTAAATAATTTACTTTAATGTCATTTTTGTGAATCGTACAATATTCTTGGGATTGAAGCGCCCTTCCCGAATTGATTTAGGCGGCAGATTGCCTCGTTGCTTGTGCATTGTAATTAGAAAGGTTTAAATCCTCTTGGAGTGGTCGTTCCCTGAATGTCACTTCAGACTTCTTCGAATTCTCCAAATTTCTCCAAGCTTTCAATGTATCTCTCTTACTCCCAGGTCTCGTCTTCCATCTTCAATATTCTTTCTCATCTTCTCATCGCCCCTGCTTGCGACTTTGCCTCGTCCCAAGCCAACTCTTGCTTCGTAAGTTCTTCTCACTTCTTATTTTTCCTTTTTATGTTGGGATTTATTCATATTCGATACTAGGGTTTCTATTTTTTATGGCGAAGATAGGCAATAGGTCGATAACTATGTTTATGAAATACTACAACATTCCAAACTGGGTAGATATTGAATGTGCCCCTATTCCTCGCAATGTCAGAGACATCGAGGACGGTCACTGGATACATGTCCTTTTATTGTCGAAGGGGGGTCTCACTTTTTCCCCCAAATCTCTTATTTTTGTACTTTTTTAGTTACTTTGATATAGTCCCTACACAGTGCTTGCCAAATGTTTGGAAAATTGTCAATGGCGTGCATAGAATTAATCAACTCTATGAAACTAATTTAGGGCTTGTTTAAATCTGCTTATGTTATTCTTTTTCTCAAACAGGCTCTAGTCTTCTTTACCTCAAGGCTAGGAGTCCTGGTAGGGTATTGGTAGTAAATCTAGCTGATTCCCACAAGGACTAATGGCATGAGGGGTTTATTTCCAGAAATTGGTAGTTCTCTCCCCATAGTGAAGGGTCGAGGTCTGGGAGAGTTGTGATTCCCATTTATGGGGAGGAATATATAGGTAGGCATAGTTCATGTCTTCTCGTTGATCCTCTGTTTGTGTATGGTTTTTCTCATATCTTTTTCTTTTTCTTTTTCCAGCTAAGACAAAGAACATAAAAGCAGATCTTCATGAGATTTGAGCTAACGAGCTGGTAAAGTCTTAGAAAATCAGGGAACTCTTAGTTGACGGTGAGCATCCTCAATCGGCTACATTTCTCCTGGAATACAAGAATATTGGGTCCAGTTTCATTGCACGTGTCATGGATAGCATTCCTCAGCTAGACACCACAGAAGAGGTTGTTGCCGACCCAATCTTATTGGACGAGGATGAAAGAAGTGAGGGGGCTAACAGGGGTGGTGCTGAAGGTTGTTTGAGTGAGGAGATCTCAAGTAGTGAAGATTCTTTTGACTCGAAAGAGGGTTTAGAGGCTCACGAATCTTTAGGGGATTCAAGTATCTCCAGTGAGGAAGATATGGCTCCTCCTAGGAGTAATTTGATCCGAGATGATGATCATGAAGACAATGCACTTCTTTATCGTCCGTTGAAAAAGAAAAAATCAGGGAGAGAGGATGTCACCACTGGTTCCCAAACTATAGCTCATGAGAAGGAGAGAAAGAAAAAGGAGGAAGAGCTGGTGAGAAAGAGGGCGAGAAAGAAGGAAGAGGAGAAGAAGAAGGTGGAGAGGAAGAGGATAGAGAGGGAGAGGAAGGAGATGGAAGAGGAGAAGAGGAGAGAGGAAGTGAGGACAAAGGAGGGGTAGACTTTGGTGCCCGTGTCTGCTTTTCCCGAAGGGGTTTCTATTGCCCTTTCCCCTCAGTTGGCTCCTGCGATGCTCGAAAGAGCAGTTTTGTCAGCTGATCATCAGAAGACGATGGGGACTGACCAGTTATCCCTAAAAGTGAGTCAGAGACTAGCCTTGGTAACTCTGCCTTCACTTTTCTATTCTTGTAATGTTCTATTCAATACTTCTCTTGCTAACATTCTCTTTTCTCTGTAGTTTGTGACTGAATTCACTATCCTCTACCGCAGCTGTGACGAGCTAGTGAGGAGGAATACTGAGCTGAAAAGGAAAAATACCGAGATGAAGGCCATCTTGAAGACTGCCAGTGCTACCCAAAAGTCTTCCGGTCTCGGCCTGACTGAAGCCAATCGAGCAAAGGAGGTGGCATCCAAGGAGCTCGAGGAGTTGAAGTAGTCCTATGGCTTGGTCTGCATGAGCAAGATGGCTATGGTGGAGGAGAACAAGTTGCTCACGGTAAAGGTAAAGAAGGTGGAATCCGAGGTTGCCACCCTTAAGGAGAGCTCGTACAACACTGGATGGGCCACTACGCATGAGGATGCTAATGTACAAATTGGCTATATCAGTCGTCTGAACTTCAAGAAGGGTTGGAACAAGGCTCTCCTGGATACCGAGGTGGACATTGACTCTCCACTCTTTGACAAACATGATCCTAGACCTAAGCCTATTATGGATGGGGTACCTCTTCCTGATGCCAATGAAGGTACCCCTGCTGTTCTGACCACCGCTGCTAAGGTTCCTCTCAACCAGTTAATGGAAACTGATCCATCTCAGGGAGGTGTGCCTGGAGCTTCTGTAGATAAGGGTCAGCAACCAGCGACCTAAGAGAAGTTTGAGGTTGCCAGCTAGTCCTTTTTAGGGAACTATTTGTATTGCTTGCTTTTGTTGTTCTTTCCTTTTTTCTGGTAATGTACTTGGAACACTCTTTTAATGAAATGAAATCCTTTTTTATTCTGCGTACTGAGTTCTTTGTCCTCCAATAATTTATATAGTTTATAGTTGATTGATATTGATGAGTATATACCTGCTACTTCACAACTAGGAAATATCCATGGTCCTGATGTGAGCAATCAAGTTCCCAGGGCTTTTGTAAGGATCTTCAAGTCCCTTCGGTTAAGGAATAAGGAGTATAAGGACCAGTCAGAGCTTGTTGCCAAGCTGAAGGACAGGATCCAAGAGATGAAGGAAATTAGTTCTTCTGTGCAAGAAGAGGTGAATGCTTTGAAGGCAAGACTCCTGGATGCCTCGAAGGTTAATCAAGTTGGAGAGCTGCTTCAATAAGAGAACAGATCTCTGAGGAGAGAAGTCTCGTGACTTAGGGAGAATTCACCTAGAATTGCTCCTCAAGTTCTTCATGGTTCCTCTTTATCATCTAGACAGCGAGCTGGTACAAATGACTGTGGTTTAGCTAGGGAGATTGACAAGTTTCGAGGAGATGTTCACATATCATACGTGATAGCTGCTGGTCTCCAAAGATATGTCACCCTACTGAGGCATCTGTTCAAGAAAGGTCCTCGACGAGTGTGGGCTGACGGTTATGATCAGGGTTGGACTGATGCTCCGATGAGGTTGGTGGAGGTTGAAGAGCTATCCTTTATTAGGGGATGGTTGAATGCTCTCAAAGAGATGAAGTTCCTTAGCAACTCAGTACTCTGATATCGTCATGAGATATTCCCCTCCACTTTGATGCCTAACCCATTCACGATGGATGATCAGTGGGTCCCCATAGATGCTATCCCCAAGCAGCTCCTAGAGACAGATGCAAATAAAGTTGAGGAGTATTTATCTCCTCACCCAGATGATGGCCGAAGAGTGAAAGTAGCTAATTATCTTGCTCGAAGGACCAATCCTCATTAGGGTTTATTTAATTCAACCAATGTAATTCTTTGTACATGAAGTGAAGTACTAAAATAATTATATTTTGGGTGATTTTCTGACTAAACACGTGTTGTGTATTTTTCACTTCATTGATTTCTTGTTTAATTATCTTGGGCTCTTCTTAGCTGACTAGATTTAATACAGGCAGAGTTGTTTTATTGAGTGAGTATCCCCCCAGTCCAGTATGCTTATAAGATACCATTCTTCCCCAGTTTACCATTTAGGTCTTGTCGTCACACTTCCTTAGGCCTAAGTGTGGCAATGGCGAGGACACACCTGGTGTTGGATGTTCTATCCGAGCAGGTTTTTTGAGCTAAATATTATTTGGTGACCAGCTCGAGTTGGCCAAGCTGCCTAAGGGTCCCCTATAGGGATTCAAATATTTCCAGGGGCAATGCTAAGAGGTTGTTCGTGTTAAATGACAATAACCTGAGGAGGGTGATACCCTACTTTTATATGTTAAGAGGGGAGACTGTCACTTGGAAAAGGTGCACATGTTATAAAGTTCACCAGAAAAAATTAACACTTAATATAATGCCACTGCCAAATAATATTTTATTAATTAGAAATGAGTTGCAAATTTCAACATTGTAATAAAAGATCAACATAGGAAATTAGAAGTAGAATTTCTTTAAATTGGCTGCATTCCAAGCTCGAGATATCTCCGTGCCCTCCAACGTTTTTAAGTGATAGGCTCCTTGTGGGTTGTCTCTTACCACCTTGAATGGTCCCTCCCAGTTTTGTCCTAGCTTGCCATTTGATGGTTTTACTGCGCTGCCAAGAACTTTCCTTAGGACGTAATCCCTAACTTGTAATGCTCTTGGATTAACCTTGTTGTTGTAGTGCTTTGCTAGCTATTGTTGATAGCATGCTAGTTTTGCTAGAGCCATCTCTCTTCGTTCTTTAGCTAGGTCAAGTTCAGCGAGTAATATTACATCGTTCTGGCCTTGGTCGATCAGGGTAGACCTCATAGTGGGGAGGCCAACTTCTAGGGGAATGATTGCCTCCATAAAATATGTCAGTGCGAATGGGTTTTCCTCGATTGCTCGTCATGGGGTAGTGAGGTAGGCCCATAGGATGTGTGGCATATCGCTCACCCATGCCCCTTTGGCTCGCTCCAATCTATTTTTCAATCCATTAATTACTATTTTGTTAGACGCTTCAGCTTGCCCGTTTCTTTGAGGGTATGTCACTGAGCTAAAATGGTGCCTGATCCCATGGTCATTACAGAAACCCTGGAAGATTCCACTTTTGAACTGGGTTTCGCTGTCAGTGATGATGGTCTTGGGGATCCCGAAGAGGGTGATAATGTTCTTCCATATGAATCTCATCATATCCGCATCTCTAATATTTGTTGGAAGCTCTGCCTCTATCCATTTGGTGAAGTAATCTGTCGTGACCAACAAATACTTGCGATTTCTGGCAGCAGTAGGAGGAGGGCCTACGATGTCCATTCCCCATTGGGAGAAAGGCCATGTTCTAGTAAATGACTTTAGGTCGCTAGCCGGTTTGTGACCATAGGAGCGTGAAGTTGGCCTTTTTTGCACTTGCGAGCATATATTCCAGAATCCTTCTGCATGTATGGCCACCAGTAGCCCTCCTTCATTACTCGGAAAGCCAGCGACCGGCCCCCAATATGGCTCCCACAGATTCCCTCATGGAGCTCATGTATAACTTGCTCGATGTCCTTTGGGTGAACATAATGGAGGTATATACCGGTGAAAGACTTCTTATACAACTTGCCCTCAGGAGATAAGTGAAAGCGAGCATCTTTTACTCTTATCTGATGAGCGACCTTCTTATTGTCTGGCAGGGCACCATTTTTCAAATAGTCCCTTAAGGGGTCCATCTAACTTGGGGCTGATTCAATCTGGAGAACATGACCTGTGTCTTGCAGTTCGTCACTCTGGTTAATGCTTGGCTGGGCGAGGAAGTCGATCAGAATTGTTCTCTTCAAGTCAAAATTAATCACTGAGCTTAAGGCCGCTAAGGCATCAGCATGACTATTTTGTCCTCTAGGAAACTATTAGACGCTGACTTGTTCGAAGTTAGAAACTAATTTGTTTACTGTGGTGAGGTAGTCCACCATTCTCTCATCCCTCACGTTGAAGTCTCCACTTATCTTATTAGAGACCAGCTGTGAGTCGCCAAACACCTGGAGTTGTCTTTCCCCCAGTACCTATGCCTTCTGTAGTCTGACTATCAATGCTTCATACTCTGCTTAGTTATTGGAGGCTTTTGAATCCAAGCCTGATTCCTTTCTCGATGATTGCACCTTCAGGGATAACCAACATGATGCCCGATCCTGCCCCTTTGGAGTTGGAGGTTCCGTCAACAAACACCCGCTTAACACTTTACGTAGAGTGGTCCTCCCTTTGTCTAACAGGTTGAAGTTTGTCGCATGGATGTTCTCCTGTAAATTCTGCGATGAAGTCGGCGAGGACCTATCCCTTGATTGCATTCCTTGGCCGAAACTAGATGTCAAATCATTCGAGATTGACTGACCACTTTGATAGTCTTCCGAACAAATCTGCTTTTCATAGGACTGCTTTGAGGGGGTGAGATGTAAGGACAATGACAAAGTGAGCTTCAAAGTAATGTTTCAATTTCCTCGAGGCTACCACTAGTGCAAAGGTGAGATTTTCTAGTGGTAGATATCGCTTTTCGGCATCCAAGAGAGTATTTCTCGTGTAATAGACTCGGTGCTGGATTCCTATTCTTTCACATACCAGTGCAGAACTGACAGGTGGCTGGAAACTACGAGGTATATGTACAGGGAATCACTCTATTTGGGTATGACGAGCAAGGGTGGTGTGCTGAGGTAAGCTTTGAGCTCCTCTAATGCCTTCGAGTAATCCTCCTTCCACTCCACGTTCTTTCTTTTCTTCAACAACCGTAAGAATGGTTGGCACCTTTCGGATGACTTCGAGATGAATCGATTTAGGGTGGCGAGCATTCTCGTGAGCTTCTGCATGTCTCTTATCGTATAGGGGGTGCACCTTATTGATGGCGTCAATCTGGTCGGGGTTAGCTTCAATTCCTCTCTCGCTCACCAAGTACCTGAGAAATTTTCTTGACTGGACACCGAAGGAACACTTACTTGCGTTAAGCTTCATCGGGTATTTCCTGAGGATTTTGAAAGTCCTTGTTAGTTTCGAGAGGTGGTTTTCTTTACGTCTGCTCTTGACGAGCATATCATCAATGTAGACCTCCATGGTGTCTCCCATTTTTTCCTTAAACATTTTAGTGACCAACCACTAGTAGGTTGCTCCTGTATTTTTTAGCCCAAAGGGCATGACCTTCTAGGAATACAACCCAATGGTGGTGATGAATGCTATCTTGTCTTGATCTGGTTCGTGTAGAGGCATTTGGTGGTACCCGAAGTATGTATCTAGGAAACTCATTCTTTCATGAGGTGCTCTTGCATCCACCAACTAGTCGATCTTAGGGAGATGAAAACTGTCCTTAGGGCATACCCTGTTAAGGTCGGTGAAGTCAATCCAGACTCTCCATTTTCCATTGCTCATTGGGACCACTACTGGGTTGGATAACCACTTAGGGAATTGAACTTCCCGTATGGATCCTGTTTCCAGTAGCTTCTCCACTTCCTTTTCCATAGCCTTGGCCTTCTCGGGTGCTGCTTTGTTGTGCCTTTTGCGAGATTGGCTTAAAAGTCGAGTCTATGTGCAATCGATGGCAAACCACACTGGGATTAATCCCAGGAAGCTTGTAGGGCTCCCACACAAAAACTTCCAAGTTATTCCACAAAAGTACTATTAGTTCCTTCTTCTCTCGATCTGTGAGAGAGGCTCCGATTAAGAACATTCTATCTCTCTTATTGCTGCCAACTGCGACTTTCTCCAGGTTCTCAATGACTTTCTCAGAGGGAAAGATCCTGGTCTCCTCCACTCCAGGTCTTCTATATTTTATCTTCTATTTGGAAGGTATCAAACCTTCATGTTCTTCAACCTTCTCCTTGGCCTTCTCGACCTACTTCTCTGGTTTTAGGCGGATGGCTGCTATAAAACACTTTCTTCCCATCGCTTGATCTCTATGATTATCCATCACTCCTCGCTTAGTCACATACTTGAGTTTCTAGTGGTAGGTGGATGGGACGACCTTCATCGGATATAGCCACCCTCTGCTAAGGATGGCCTGGTAGGGCAAGTCAATGTCGACCACTAGAAACTCAATCATCTTGGAGACACTTCCTTCCCTTACTGGCAGTACAATCTTTCCCAAAGAGATAACCACTTTTCCATTGAAGACAACTAGAGGGACAGCGGCTTCCTTCAAGTCGATGATGCTTAACTTCAACTTTCTGAATAGGTCGAGATACATTACTTTGGATGAGCTACCTTGGTCAACGAGCAATTTCTCAACATCGTAGTTAGTTATCCTAAGTGTAATGATCAAGGCATCATGATGTGGGGTCCTTACTCCCATTAGGTTTTCACTTATGAACATAATGTGTTTGCTGTATTCAACATCATCTGCTCGGCGATGCTTTCCTTCCTGCATTTTAGCTAGATCTATTTGTAAAGCTTGCATTACTGCCGTAATCTTTTTAACTTCCATCCGAGCTGAGTTTCCATGAATATGATTTAGGATCACTGCGAACTCATGGCCAGCATTCTCCTCGAGCACGTTATCGGGCCTTGGGTCTCCATTGGCAGTGACCTTCTCTGCCTTCTTCTCCACAACTTCGTTTAGGTGCCTAGTATGGGCTAACTCTTCAAGGTGAGACTTGAGAGCCTTGCAGTGCTCAGTTTTGTGCCCACCTTCTTTATGGAAAGCACATCTTAATGCATTATTCCTGTTTGAGGGATCTCCTCCCATCGTTTTGGGCCACTTAACGAATGGATCATCCTTGATCTTTGCTAGGATCTTATAGATTTGTTCTTTAAAGACAGTGTTCACTACCTAAAATGCTTTTGAAGCATCATTTTTTTCCTCTCTTGGAGACACTCTTACACCCATTTTCTCTTCCTTTCTTCGGGTTCTCAACTTTTTTTCTTCTCTTAATCTTGGTGTGACCATTCTCCCCTTCATTTAGATGGGTCACATCCTCAACCTTGGTGTATTTTTCAATACAAGCCATTAGGTCGTTAATGGTCGTGGCCTCCTTCTTCGTGAGGGACTAGTGCAAGAGGCAGGAGTTGGGTAGGCAAATTTTAAAGGATGACACAACGACCTGCTCTGAACAGTCCTCAACCTCATTAAAAAACTCCTAATATCTTTTAGCGTAATCTCTTAGGCTTTCCTAAGGCGTCTTCTTCATCATTAATAAGGCATCCATCCTCTTCGGATGAGAGCTACTGATGATGAAACGAGTTGTGAAGAGCTCTGCCATAGACTCAAAGCTCCTGATGGATCTATGAGGGAGTCTTTCAAATAACTTCTGGGCCACATCGTGCAAGCTCGAGGGAAATATTCAGCACATTAATGCATCCTTATGGTTCTAAAGGGTCATGTCCTGCCTGTATTTCCTAACATAGTCAATAGGGTCAGTCTTGCCATCATAGATCTTGAACTCATGAATTGTTAACTTCTTGGGGGCTTCTTTTTCTTCTATTTTCCTCGAGAAAGGGGATTTCATCTGGGTCTGGAGAGCTCACTTGTCTAGCTCTCTGCTCGATCTGGCACCCCGATGTGCTCGTTGCTGGTCCATTTCTCTTTTGACCAAATTATGTATGTCATAATTTCCTTGAGCTGGGCTCCTATAATGACGAGCTGGTTACGCTTGCTCGAGCAAGTCATCATCTGACCAGTGTTCCTCAAATCTTTGAGATCTGCATTTAGGGTTCCTTCCCCGGCTGTGAGACTTTCTCGTATGAGAGCTATGAGTGCGATATTGACGTTGCCTGGTCCTACTATGGAGTTCCTTATCCATTGTCTCCAATCTTCTTTCAAGATGAGAATTCTCGACTTCTTACTTTCGAGTGGCCTCTTCTTCCCCTTGGAGCCTGCCCTCATAGGCATCGATCAGCATGGAGACCTGTGTGGACCTGATTGGTCCTTGACTTTCCTCCGAAACTTGTGTGGACCTGTCCTCATTAGTAAAGAACTGAAAAGAATGGCAGTCATTTTACAGAAAACAAGATATACGTGGTTCGGCAATAAGGCCTACATCAACGGTGGCGTTCTTAGTATTTTATTGCTATTTACTCCGGGGGAGTGTTTGCAAATTGCATGCCCTTTGCCCCGGGCGACGGGTTTGATATATACGTGTTATTTCAGAGATTGGAGGAGTGGGACTCCTCCACGTTAGTCCACAATCCCTAAAGTATCTCTAAAGAGAGATTTTAGGAACTGACTGGGTCAAAATTGAATTAGTTAGGTGCGGGGCCTTTAGACTTTAGGCCATGTTTAATTGTGTTACTCGTTTCGACCAAAGTAATAAATTGAGGTACCCAGAGTGGGTATAATGTTTAGTATGATTGGTTTGGAGTTTTGGAAGTTTTAATGGAGGTTATGGTGTTAAAAATTAATGAAACCCGTAATAATTTAATGAAGAAGACGAAGACCTGTAGGGGAAAATCGATTTGGCTCCTTGGCCGAATCAATTCGGCAAGGCAAATCAATTTAGACCAAGGTCGAATCGATTCGCCTGCCTAGAATTTAGCCACTTCTCTTATGTGTATGATATACCTACACTGCTTGCTATCGTGGGAGGTTTTGAAAAGGGTACAGTCTTATCCTGATGAGCCCACTGGGGAGATTTTAGATTGGTACCTCAGAATATAAAACTTTTGTTCGATCACTATTTGTGTGAACAATTATGTGCACAGTCATTTAGGTGCGTAGGTATGTGCGTGGCCCAAAGTCCCAGGACTATGTTCGCCTCCAATATGTGTGATTTGTATTTATGGTTCGAGAAAGATACTGAACTGATTGTCCTTATTTAGTATGAGACGTACTAGGACTTGATAGTAGAGTATGCATGCGCCGCATCTAAGCCTAAGGGTGTCGTATTATTATACATATATAACTGAGTGGTGAATATTTATATACAAACACACACACTTGTGATTTATTCCACTGTGTGTTCTTAGTAGATAAGAAAGATAGTGAAATAAAAAATAACCTAAGGGAAGGGAAACTTAACATCTATTTGGGAAATTCTCAATTTATTTGAAAGATAATGGAAAAGTGTTATAAAATATTGTATGGACAATACGGGTGAGCATCATATGTTATAATGCTTAGTAATATAAATAATTAGACTAGTTAGGAGGGTAGCATAACTAGGACGGGTTAATAGTATACGTTAGGCGTGCACACTAGCTGAGCGATCAACTGAGAGCCAGTGATCTAACATGTATATAATATCTTCTTTTAAGCATTTTAAATACTTGCTAAAACGTTTTAAATTTTTTTCTACTCGGGCTTTGACCCATTTCTTCCAACTCAATTTTTCTTTGTGCAAAACCATTTTAGGTGCCCAGCCACAGGGAGACCCATCATAGGAGTTCATTTTTATTTGTCATTGTTGTAGTTGATGTGGACGATTGCAGGTCCTAGTTTGATATACGCCTCCATTTTCTTGCAGATATGATGCACTCAATACTTTATCTCAATCGGGCATGTGGCTCATTTTCCATTCATAGTTGTTCCGGGGACATTGTACTTCTTTTATTATTCAGCTGTAAATTTAGTTTTTATGGATTATTATATTAGAGTTTCGAACTGGGTTTTTTACTCCCGTCATATTTTATTTGATTTAGTATTTCATTATTTGTGGTGTTGTGAATGTGATATTTAATTATTTAATTATTTTAAGTCATTGCAAGTTAATAGTAAAGATAAAATTTGACACTAGATTTTCAAATACTAGATGATTAGTAAATATTAAAAAGTTTTTTGACAGTGATGCTAAGAATGAACCAAACTGGATATTCTATTTTTAATTTAATAACGGCCTGATCACCCGATATTTAATTAAGCGGGGTGTCATAATATATATATACACATATATATAAATTAGAGATATTAGACAACAACATTCATTTAAGTTAGTTTATGTTAGGGTATGGTTGGTGTTGGGAGCTTTCCTCCATTGTTTCTCCAAGGATTTGTGTGTAAGGTTACTATTTATCACCCCTTTCACTAATTAAAACTTTGTTTCTTAATTTCTTTCTTTCATTTATCTTTCCTTTAATTTCCATGTCATTTAATATGCTTCGTAGGTAAATAAAATTAGGTTGGGATGATTGAACTCACCATGGATTAGTTGGTTTCTTTGCTTTGGTGATGAATTATACTAGTTTAAATGGGTTAGGTTGTTCTTTAATGGTATATATCATGTATACTCTGTGTTTATGACCTTGCGCGTGTAATATTGGGGATATTTGTTTATACCAAAATTAATTAAGCTTTTATGAGAATTTAGGGAGTTATAACTATAGATTTTATTAGTTGTGAAAATGAGATATAATCTTGATAAACTTCTCTAACCATTATGCTAATCAATTAGGGGTGAGGGATATTATTGTCTATCTATAGTTTTCTTTCTCTTTGATTAAAATAGTTTCATTAATTCTCTAATTTAATGGTAGTATAAGACATTTTAAAATCGAGGATCATCTTTTACAACATTATTTATGAAGTAATAAATTGATTGACTTCTAAAACACATTCCTTGTGAATTCGATACACGGACTAGACATTATACTCCCATAAGAGGGTAATTAAAGTTTAGGTTTTTGAGCAATGGGAACCAAGAACAGCGACCAGTGTGTTTGCACGATGCTCGATTTTTAACTCTATCAAATGGCATCATTACTAGGGATTGTTGTGCTTTAGAATTTCATTGATTTAGTATTTTGTATATATTTTTGTATTTCTAGTTTTGTTTTAATTTGTTTTGTAGACTTCTACACTTGATCGCCAAGAAATGCTTGAATTTAGGCCGCACATATCTTTGCACAGATTTTTCCTCTTAGAACTTTTCAGTAATCATGTCTTATTTTAGTACTCTTGGTAATTGTAATGACTCACATTTGTATTTCAACTATATTTGTCAAAATCCCTCGTAACCAATGACTTTTGGAGACCACTTACAAATAGAGATAATTAAAAATCATATGACTTTGGGTGAGTATTACCAAAGTCAAGTAAAGGATGTGAAAACTTTTGTGAATGATTTTTTTGAAATTGGGCTCTAAAATTCTTAGAATAATAATATTGAAACTTCTCATGATAATAAGTGTTTAAACTATTCACTACACCAAATCTGCCGAATTGTCACGGTCATTGACCTTGACAAATTCAACTTGTCAAGGTCAATGATCGTGACATTTCGAGGCGAGAGAACTTTTTTTGTCACGGTCGTGTCGCTGTCCATGACCGTGACACGTTTTGTCACGGTTAGAAACCATGACAAAGTCATGACCCTTTTTACGTCCATGATAAAAAGTTGTCACGGGCTTGTCACGGTCAAGGACCATGACAATTCTGGGCAGAATTGAAAAAAAACTGCAGGGCAGTATGGCCACTGCCCAACAGTATATTTGTACCTGTTATAGCAACGTTGTACCTGTTCAAACATTATATATTCAAATAAAATAGAGATAATGCAAATATACATTCAAATAGAGACAATATGCATCACGATATAATTCAAATGTAACAACTTAAAACAATTCAATTCAAACTTAAAACAATTCAATTCAAACTTAAAACAATGTCACTACATGTCTGGTGTATTGTTAAAATTGAGGAGGTTAGTAGGCCGCACGATATACGAATTGATGCACCCACTAATATATGTCGTGCCGCATTGTTCGCGCAACCATAATAGGGAGTTCTCCTTCCCGGGTATGACATGTGTGATGAGCACCCTGAACTCCATCTCTTGAAGCTCACGTCCATGAACTATTCCACCCTGGATGATAGCCGGGTCCCTCAACCCCCGCCCTATCTGCTTGCCATCAAATACGTCCAATATGAGAACGCTCGGCCAACCAAGTGTCGATATCAGTCTGGGAAAGGGAGCCAAATAGGGAAGTGGATCATCGAAGTACGCACGTCTCGGTGATGAAGAAGCGAGGTCCACATCCTCGTCATCCTGCACCTCATCCTCCCGCACCTCCTCCTCCACCGCCTTCTCCTTCCCTTTCCCTTTCCCTTTACGGTCTCTGCCCAACGTACGCTTCATGAATGAGAACATATCTTGGACCGTCACCTCCAAACGGGACCGCTTCACGTCATGTGAATCCACCGTTCGAGCCAAGCTGGTGTCGCTCGTCTCCAATCCGATGATCCTAGATTTGGCCACCCACGAGCTCACCCCCTTGTCCTCCCCTTGCGATCAGAGCCAAGTACTTGGCTGAGTGCCTCTGTGGACAAAGATGCCTTGTCGGCATCAAACTGCGACTCATGCACTTCCTTAAGCTTACAATCGTGGTCGGATTACTTCCAAAAAGCACATGATTAGTAAAATAAGTAAACTAAAAAATTGTAACGTAATTAATAAAAATTAAACTGTCGGATTACTTACAATCGTGGTCGCGACGCTCGGGGACACCTCCTTGTCCTTCCCCTTCTTCATCTGAAGAGCCACATAAGTATCAAGACTATGTGGCTTACCCCCTGGCCCACTCCCTACCCCCTGAAATAAAATAAAGTAAAGTAAAATTAGTATCGGCCCCGCAAAGTAAAATAATGAAGAATAATATATTTCTGTAGTTATAGACAAATGAAATCTTACCTGCATCCTATGGTCCACCTCGGTGTAAGAGGTCCGGCCGGAGTAGTGAACGTCCGTCTTTTTTTCCCTATTTTCCCTCCCCGATTGGCGAGATGCCAATTGTCGATCCTCGATCTCATTGTCAATGAACTTCTGCCATTGCGCCAATGAGATCGGCTCCTTGGGGAGTGGGACGGATTCACGCCATTGGATAATGGACTCTCGTGTTTTCCCAAAGTACCGTGCCCACATGTTTTTCTTCCACGACTTGAGTTGCTCCCTAATCTTCTCCAAGACGGGATCGCGTAGCTTTGGATCCAAGTTGAATTATTCCTGTCCAACAAATACAATGTTAGTTGCGAATAAATATAAATATAAATATAAAATGAAATCAAAATTGAAATTGAAATTGAAATTGAAATTGAAATTGAAATTGAAATTGAAATTGAAATTGAAATTGAAATATTCATATTCATATAAATATAAATATATTACCTGTAGTGCCTCCCAAACAGCTAACTTGAGCTCATATGGCACCTCCTTCCAACTCATAAACCCCGGGCCGATGACCGTCTTTAGCAGAACGAGGGATCTCGCTAATATCTCCGATTTGTTCTCGATGGTAATCCCAAATTTCCCATATTTGGGGAGCCTAGGGGCGGAAGAGCCCTCGTCGCCTCCACTACCACCGAGCCCAGACGACATCATCATAAACGACATCATCATCTTCGCCTTAATATCTGAAGGAGACATTTGCTATAAAAAAATGTTATTAGTACAGATATAATATTATCACCACATCCCACCCCCACTACCCCACCCCCCACCCCTTCCCCCCCTCCCCCCACCACGACCGTGACAACTACAAAAGTCTCTTATCCTCATTATATTTTATCACAATATGCATATCTTATAAGAGAGTCGGGTTTGGCATGAATAAAGTGAGAATTACATTTAAGACATTCTAATAACATGCAGGTGTATATATATATTGTGAATTTCATGTATGTTTCATTTAATTATCATACTATATATATATATTGTTCGATATACAAAGTAATTTTCAAAAAAAGTTGAAAAATCCCACCCCCATATGGACAATAATCCAGTGGTCATGCCACTTTTAAAACGAACCAACCCAACATTTACTAAACAAAATAATTCAATAGCAATGTCAACAACAAATGTTTATCCCGTACTCCTTCTAATTCATCTACTCATATGAAATGGGCAATTACTAAAGTATACAATTATTAATTTACTAATTTACAATGAGGGGCAATCCTACTTTCATATGAACTGGACACAATACAATTAAAATTACAATTAAAGCTATACAATTGTTAAGATTTCCCCACCACACACACACCACATTCCCCCACCCCCTGCCCCTGCCACACACACACGCACACACCTGCACACACACACACACACCCCACCCCACCCCCACCAACCCCCACCCCCACCCCCACCCCCTGCCCCCCTCCCCCGCCACACACATACGCACACACCTGCACACACACACCACCCCACCCCCATTCAAGACTGCATTTAATTATTTAATTATCCCATAATTTAATAATCCTATTAAAGGGTAAGTGGTCCTATCTCATTCAAGACTGTATTTTTCTGTAATATACTTAACAGCTCATGCACATTGTTACGATTTGAAAAACATTCGACAACATATCCCCGTAGTTCTCCAAGTACACGATGTAGATTGGCAGGTGTGAGTGTTATTTCAATTGGTCAATTGAAATAACAGTCACACTTGTCAATCTAGTATGTACCCAGAGAACATTAAGATACGACTGCAGAACTTCCTCCAAAAGTAACAACTTTAAGCCAATAAGAATATTATACAGAAACTATACAGTCTCAAACTGTCCAAACGGGACAATTCGAGAGATCTCATTACAGGGGTAATGACTCTCGAACGGGTCTAAGGGCTATTGAATGCGTACGCATAAGAACTAGAAGGCTAGTATCTATGCGCACTATATTTGATTTCAAGTATGTTTCATATAATGGGTTAATTCAAATACAAAAATAAATTCATTTGTTAATTCAAATACAAAAATAAATTTATGGGTTAATTCCAATACAAAAATAAATTCATGGGTTAATTCAAATACAAAAATACAAATTCATGGGTTAATTCAAATACACACACACACACACACACACCTCCCTCCACACCCCCCACTCACCACATACACACACCCCCCACCTCCACCCACCACATACACACACACACACAATAGCCCCCCACCCTTACCCACCTCCCTCCACACCCCCCACCCACCACACATATACACACACACACAACAACCCCCTACCCCCACCCTGCCCCCCCCCCCCCCCACACATTTATACACACAAACATATATATAAATGGAAGAGAGAGAGAGAGAGAGAGCAGCATAGAGAGAGAGAGGGAGGGAAGGGGGGAGGGAAAAAAGAAGGGGGAAAGGGTTCTTGCTGCAAAAGTTGTCACGGTCGTGTCAAGGTCATTGACTGTGACTATTATTTAAATAATTGTCACGGTCGTGTCAAGGTCATTGACCGTGACTATTATTTAAATAATTGTCACGGTCGTGTCAAGGTCAATGACCATGACACAAAACGCGTGTTTTTTGTCACAGTCAATGACCTTGACAAGGGTGGCCGGCTGAAAGGTGACAATTTTGTCATTTTGGTGTAGTGATTATTCTAGCAAATTCTTATACTAATAATTTTGAATGTATTTATGATAATAGTTCACAAATGTTTTAATCTGAAGAAACCGCACTTCCACCTATGAGATTACATGATGGCCTTCCTATTCTTAAGAATGAAAAGCTTGAAAACAATTATCGAGAAAAACATCATTGTTGGGAACAAGAGTTGGATGCATTATTTGAGTCTAATGACTGTTTTTCAGTTGAGACTTTTGATGTTGAAGAATGGTTTTAACTAAGTGAGGAATCCGAGGTTCTTGAGCCAAGGACTACTTTAGAATAAACCATGTTTCTTTCCTCCTAAAGCGTAATGGAGAGTGACAATGGTGAAGATATGGAAATTGAAGCGCTCTTCAATGAGATTATTTATTCTTTCCAAAACAAAGAGGAGGTTGAGACTTTTGTTTCACCTCAAACAATTTTAGAAGAACATTTCATCAAAAGTGAGTCTTTCTTTTTTGAAATTCATCTTTGAGCAATAATGAGTCATCTACCGAGATCAAATTTACTATTTTCCATTTTCGTTCATCGTTGTTGAATAATTTCAACTACGTTAATAATGATATGGATGTTTTAAGGACTTTGACTCAATTCTTATCAAATAATGCTTTTATAAATGCTTCGCATGATGGGATTCTCCCCTACTCGTGCCTCACCTTCCATTCCATTTGAAAAACCATTGGGAGAGAATTCCTTTTTTTAATCTCATGTGTACTTGTCCCCCATAGAATCCAAACCCTCCATTATCCCCCAAAAACTTTTAATTGGTTATGGTTCATTTGTTTCACCTTATGTATGCCTTCTGTTGCATAAATGGAACCTAATTTATCTAGGAGGGATGCACTCGAATGAGTGTAAACCAATTATTTCTCAAAGTCAAATCGTGTTTGGGGTGGACCCTAAATTTTTTTAACTTCTAGTGTATATTTAGTTAGAAGTCCAAATTATAGGTTTACATAGTAGTCTATTTATTTTTTTGTTTTACTTATTGTCTAGTATAATTAGTTAAGGTTTTAGTTATTATTTTTTTTTTCTTGGTTCTAATATTTTTTGTTGTATAATATTTTTTAGATCTCTCAATTTTGGGTAATATTGCTCTCTTCCTATCTTTAACTTGGTTTTTTATTCACATTGAGGACAATGCAATGTTTAAGTTAGGGGGTGTGGTATGTTCTTCCCATTCATTGGTTATTTCTTTGATTTGATTACATATTTCTTCGCAAGCATGCTTTTTTTTGTAAAATACAATTTCTTTTAAATATTTCTTTCTTCACCCCCTGTTTTGGGCGTTTTGCATTCATTTCCGATGATGTTTCAAATAAATGCCCGATCTGTATATACTTACAAGAAGTGAGCGTTGATATTTTCTTTCTTTGTGAGTGTTATACATTACTCTTTCCTCCTTGAAAATGTTTAACTCCTCGATAATCTCTCTATTCCTTCATTAATCATTCATTAATTGAGTTCATTTTGAAATGTGTTACTTAAGTTTGATTTTCAACGTTATTTTCACTCGAGAATTGTGTAAGCCTTCGAAATGTATCATAGGTCCTCTTTGTTATTTAACCCGTATTGACCTTGAACTCACCCTAATACTTACCTTAGTCAACCCCTTTGAGCCTGTATATCATCCATTCATTTCATAACCTAAAATTCCATAACCAACTCCACATTGGAGTTTTAAACCATATATATACCTTTCATTCCTTTGTTTGGAATGATACTTGGGATTTCACTATGTTCTTGTTATGTGTTTGCAATTAAGAACGTGAGAGTAAGAAGAAAAAGAAAAGAAAAAGTGAAAAATAAAAAAAAGGGGAAAAAGAAGAATATAAAAGAAATAAAAAAATTTCCTTAATGTCAGTAGTGTTCAATAATATTTGTCATGCTCCAATGTAATATCTAGAAATTTTATGGAAATTATATTCCAATTTTGATATTGCTTGCAATTTTCCATTTATCTCAAGTATTGTTCCCCAAACACTTTTTAATCTGTAAATACCCCTTCATTTCATAACTCGAGCCTAGCCTATGTTACAACCCTTTAAAGTCTTACATGATCCTAGCATGAAATTGATTCAGAAGTCTTAATAGTTGTGATAATCTGTGAAAATGCATTTCACCTCCTTTAGTGAACGGTATCTTTTATTAAGATTTAATTTTTTTTATTTTATATACACCGTTCTTCATTGATGACATGTGCACGATATAGTTTTCATTTATATTTACTCATTACACCAACATATCCGGTATGTGTTACATCCCATTTCATAATGATTCATCTATTGAGTGTAAACACCAGAGATGATTGATATCATGCACATTTTAATTTTTTTCCAAATTATAAACTTTTTCCAAATCAATATTTTAATGTGCTCTCACTTCCTCCCAGATTTAAGGTTTCAATTGTAATGAAGTTATTCAATGTTAATAACTATGGACTATTGGGTTAATTCTTTCACTATGCTAATAACTTATTTCAAATCCTTTTCATAATTGTTGAGTCTATTGTATTTGTTTGTTGGGATACGTTTGAGGAAACTCTATGTTTGTGGGTTTCATGCCTGAAAATCCTCATGAGACAAAACTCGTGCACTTGGGTAACCTAGGGGTTTAGAGGCTTATTGCATATATTAAATGCAACCGAGTACTCGCGAAAGTGGCATTTCAATATTTTATGCTTATATATTTTTTTATCTCTCTATTGGGATTGCTTTTGTTTTATTTCATCACTAAGTACAAATAATGTGTAAGTTAGGGTGTGTGATTCATTTCGAATATTTTTCTTAATCATTCTAGTACAATTGTGTCCATATTTCCTACGTTTATGCTCACACATTGGTTAGCCTCGGTTTTGAATATATATACGTTTTACGAAGTTTATTTGATCTTTTTGTCATTATTGGAACTCTTAACAGAGTAATTGGTTACGTTTTGGGAAAGTTTGTCATTTGATGCAACTTCAAGGGCATTGCAATAATTTTGTACTTCTTGTCCCAATTACTGGATCTCCATGGGAGAGTAGTTCATCGAGTTAACTTTGTGTGTCCATTGACGGAACATCATTTTGGAGTCTGAATGATGAAGTTATAGATAATTACGTAATGCCATTTCTCTTTTTGAAGATGAAAAATTGGCTCAGAAACCAGAGCATCGATCATTCGACCAAAAATGAGATGAACAAATTACACATTCGTCGATCAATTGGTTATTTGATTGATCGATTGACCATCCTAGATATTTGGCAGTTTCAGACACTTCTTTTCTTTTCTCTTTTCTTGTAATTCAACTTAGTGTGTGTGTGTGTATATATATATATATATATCTGTGTGTGTGTGCGCACGCGCGCGTGTGTGTGTTTGAGAGAGAGAGAGAAGTTAGAGATATACTTAGAAATTTTCATTTAGATTAGTTTAGGTTGGGGTATGGTTGGTGTTGGGAACTTTCCTCCATTCTCTTTCTAAGGGTTTGTGTGTAAGGTTACTGTTTATCACCCCTTCCATTAATTAAAGTGTTATTTCTTAGTTTTTCCCCTTAATTTACTACCTTCTTTTAATTTCCATGTCGTTTATTGTGCTTCATAGGTACTTTACTTTATGTTGAAATGATTGAACTCGCCATGAATTAATTGGTTGCATTTCTTTTGTGATGAATTAGACTAGTTTAAAAGGGTTAGTGTGTTCTTGATTTAAACCTATGATATTTTTCGGTGTATATCATGTATGCGTCGTATTTAGGACCTTGCATGCGTAATCTGGGGGATATTTGTTAAGGCTAAAATCAATTAATATTTTATGATAATTTAGGTGGTGACAACTCTCTAAGTTTTATTAATTATGAAAATTATATTTAATCTTGATAATCTTTTCTTCCCATGCAACTATTTTATGCTAATTAATCTGGGGTGGGAGATATTATTCTTATTATTTACTTTTCTTTGCTTGTTGATTAAACTAGTTTCATTAATTGTCTAGTTTAATGGTAGTATAAGACATCTTAAAGCTAAATATCATCTTTTACAACTTTATTTATGATGTAATAAATCAATTCAATTCTAAACAACATTCCTTGTGGGTTCGATGCCCAGACTAGTTGTTATACTCCCATAAGAGTTTAGATAAAGTTTAGATTTTTGCATAGTGATGGGAACCGATAACAATGACTAGCATATTTACACGACGCCCGATTTTACACTCTATCGGTCAGGATGTCTCCTAATGCTCCCACTACGACATGACGCAGTTTATGATTCAATATATGTGACATGTGTTACCTAATCATTGTTAATGACATGAATATCTCTAGGTGATTAATTATTGATATGAAGTTGTATTTTGTAATAGCCCATATTTCTTCATATTTGAAATTTAATCTGCATATTTGAAATTTAATTAATTTAGTGGCAATTAATTAGCTTACGATTAAATTACACAAGTGACGTAATTTAATGAAATTAAATAAGTGAAGTGATTATTATTATTAATCGAGAGTGAAATAATGATTAATATCATGAAATAAATTTACTAAGTGAATAGTAATTGAGTTATGGCATTTATAATGGGTCATAGAGAGTGATAGTGACACATTTGATTTTTATCTCACCGGGAGTCGCATGTAGACTAATTTGAGGTGGAGATAAGAAAAATATGTATAATGACTTGAATGATGGTTTTGAGGTCACAAAAGATTCCGAAAGGATCAAAATAGTCGGAATAGTATACCCGAGGGTATAGTTTGGGTCCTGGGTCAATTTTTGGCCAAACCGGCACCTATTAAGGGAATTTTGGTAATTTGAAAAATTGGGGTTAAGAGACCCATGAATTTGTAACTCTTATATCAGATATTAAGAGGTCGAGGCTAGGGTTATAAGTCTAAAAAGCTAAGAGAAGCCATTGGAGATCAAAGAGAGAGCTTTCTTGGAGGATTTGAGAGGAATCTTGAAGAACTCTTTGTGGATCTTGCATTTTCATCATCTTAGGAGTGTGGATTAGAAATGAAGGCACTCAAACACATCTGGAAATCAAGAAATCAAATCTAACATCATAAGGCAAGTGTTTATTTATGGTTTTACTTAAGGTTATAATACCCATGTTGAGAATATGGTCGATCTTGTTGATTTGAATGATGCAACTTGAACTAAATAAATGTTAAGGGTAGCAATGCATGTAGATTTGATTGATTTATGTAGAGATCACGAAATCAATACTTGGGTCATGATTTATATGGGAGAAATTTGGGTTTTTATGGGTAGTATTGAATTGTAGAACAACTTCTTGAATTTGAAGAAGTCTATGAAATTGGGTAAATTACACTGTCATTTTAGAAACAATTTTGGCCGTTTTGGTTCCGAAAATGGCAATTATGTCCGCGCAGTTTCGTCAAAAATCTTATTTTCTGTATTTTGTTCTCCGATACGTTTTCTCCAAAATCGGCTCCAAAATGCCTCCAAACTGCATTTTAAAAATATGGGGAGATTCATGGGGTAAATTTTAAGAAATGTTATTTTTAGTTTTTATTCCGTTGGAAGTTGCCTAGATTGATTGATTGTGATTGTTGTTATGTGATAAGTACACTAGGCCTAATTTGGAGATTAGGTTTACACAAAGTGAGAGAAGTAAGTATTGGGATAATTTAGAAAATATCCGTAATTAATAATTGAATGAAATTCGAGAAGGGAGACGTTGTGATGAGTGAACCTATGCTTACGACCAATAGTGACGACATGAATAACTACTGAGAAGTAATGAAGGGGCAACTAGGGCCCTTAGAGTTGTGTGAATACTTGAATAAATACGATAGTGAGGTAAATCATAAAGTAATATGTACGTTGAATATTAGGTTGTGTGCACACATACTGATTTCTAGTATTACATAGGTGGTGTGAATACCTAAAGTATACTTGAAACTTAAATTGGGGTCGAGGTGACATTCCGAACCAATATATGAAACTTAAATTGGGGTCGAGGTGACATTTCGAACCAATATATGAAACTTATATTTGGGGTCGAGGTGACATTCCGAACCGATATATAAAACATAAATTGGGGTCAAGGTGACATTCCGAACCAATATATGAAAGATATTTATTGGGGTCGAGGTGATATTCCAAACCTATAGTCCCTCATAAGTGATACGAAGGCATTTGTGCAAAGTATGTACTTATAGTATGTATTAGTGTGTGAAATATATACTTGAGAAATAATCTACTTATGTATAATAGTAGACAGTTTAATGATATATATACATATATATATATATATATATATATATATATATATTATATATAACAGAATAAGTAGTGAAACTTAATTGATTTGTAGTATATATTAGTGGGTAAAATATATACTTGAAAAACAGTTAACTTGTGTGTGATAATAGACACTTAATAGAGATGTATATCTGAAAGATAAATGAACTAGTGAAACTTAATTTAATTGGTTTAAAAGTTAACATGCTAGAAATGTTACCTACATGATTAATAACATATGGGAGATGTTATTCTGGTTAGAGTACTATCTGGGAGGTACGGGAACTTAGATGTGTTAATCAGTTCAGATAATTACTTAAGTCTAGTTAGCTTGGGTGGTGTGGATAGGTGGTTTAAGTAGTAACATTAGACGTGCACAATATATGAGAGGTGAGAAATCTCAAAAGTGTGTATGTGAACTTAACATGTGTAATCAATAACTGATTTATGAACTGTGATAAATGCTTGTTAAATATTTTCAAAATGTTTTGGCCTCTAACCCTTGCTTTAAAATATTTTCAAAATCTTTTAGGTGTCCAGCCATAGGGATGCTAGACTTGATATTATATTCTAGGGATAAGCAGTTCCAACATAGGTACATGCATGCAGGATTTGATTAGACGCTTCCTATATTCAAAACTAATGTAGGATTTCATTCCAGTACTTCAGTTATGGGCATGTTGTCCTTGGATTTTAGTTATTCAGTTCAGACATTTATTTAGTTTTTTTACTACCAATTGGTTTTATCATTTGATTTGTATTTAGACTTGGAGTTTGTAATCGATATTTTATTCGTCAGGATTTTATTTATCTATATCTCGTGATGATTCAGACTTTATTATGGTGTATGGTTTATTTTGGTTTTCTGCATGTTATAGTTATCTATGTAATGAAAGATGAAATTTGACACCGGTTTAATTTGACATAGGTGATTAGTAATTAAAACATTTTCGAGAATGCTGGTAAGAGTGATCCAAATGAGAAACCTATTTTAATTTAATAAAGGACTTATCACCCGATATTTAATTAGGCGGGGTGCCACAGATGGTATCAGAGTATCAGGTTTTAGTGTCCTTAGGATCTGTGCGGCTTTTCGCATTTGAGCTTAGTGTTCTTTAATATAGAGCCTTATTATATGATATTTTATTCCTTTACATATGCGACTTACATTATGCTACTATTAAGTATGTTTGATGTGATTTATATACGGTTTCAGTTAAGCGTGGCACATCGAACAATATTGAACGACAAGCGTGGGACTTAGAAGGATTATAGGAGGGAGGACTCAACATAAGCCTTAGAGTGTTATGGTAACATTGACACGATAGGTGTCACCATGATTATTGTTCGAACAATTGATGTTGGAGTAACCTATGGGGCACAATAGTTTCCCCAAGAACCGTTGTTAAGGACGATGGCACAAAGTTAGACTCAACAAATGCAAATGACAAGGGAGAGGGTTGAAGAATATTTTTTATTTCAGAAGAACATTCTGCTAGAATTCGAGGAAATTATAGAAGGGTGATTTACCAATGGATATAAAACATATAATTGGGATCGCATGTGGGGGAGTGTAGTGACATTCAAGTCGAAATTTCGAGAAAAAAATGTTTGCTTATAAGAGCAGTGTAGGGTGATGGGAGTCAGTCACTATATCCATGGAAACATTACCATAAATAATGAGCAATTTGGGGTGAGGATTATTACAAATCCTCTCACCGGTTGTTTAAATAGAGAGGTAAGGGAGATTTTGGTTTTTTTCCAGAAGGGTAGGACAGTGGCTGAATGTGAAGGAAAGTTGATGAAATTTGAAAACTTCATACCTGATAAGCGAGATACGAAGAATAAAAAAGGGTTCGTATGTTGATAATAAACCCATGGGTAGAATATACAAGCATGGATAGGAGATCCGAATAGTATGACTGGTGTTGTTGTCATAAAGGTTGTACATTTACAAATTTATATCAAATCTCCCATGAGAAGGGAGATAAGAGAGTCAGAGAATCTAACCGAAGGTCAAGACTGGATTTTTTGGTACTAGTGAGGCACCAAAGGGAGGGATACCCTGTCGATGACCTAAATTAATGATAGAGATCAATAAAATTCATACCAAGCGACGATGGGTTCAGTCAGGGCCTTCAAGGCCAGCAACAAGTCCTATAGGACCAACGGAGCCAAAGGGATAATGGGTGTAGCAAACAGGGTGAAGGCTACCACGTTCGCGAGAAGGAAAACTCCGACATGACCGGTGGGGCGAGAGAAAGGGGAAGAGTACAGTGAGGTGTCTTATATGTAAATAGAAAAAACACGTGTGTGGATCTTGTCTGTAGCGAGTTAGGGGGTAAAAGCAGGATGCCTAACATGGGGCAATCGTTATAGAAGTTTTGGTTTGGTTAGGATGAGAGTGTCATGTCCAGTAATCATTTCAGCCTCCAGTGTTATGGGTAATTGAAACTACGAGTATTATCCCGGAGTGATTGGGATTTATTTTGTGTGACATGAGCGAGTCACAGTAGTTTATTAGTACTAAATTCACGTGTGAAACGAGTTTGATAAAGGTATCATTAATGGTACTATAGTTATAAATATTTACTATTGAGTAGTGGGGCTCTCTTTAGTTCCACCTGCAGGGGAGCGAGTGTGGACACTGAGAGGGTATATTTTTTTAAGGTAATCCCATTATGAGAGGTGATTATGCGCTTATGATTTTATCTTGAGTACGGATTGTTGAGTGATGGTGGGTAGTTACCGCAAGACTATCGTGTTTGTTGTTCCAGGGTAGGATGTATATTCCTTTTATGATGCCTCACCTAAAATATGGTCCATTTCGCGATAGTATTTTGTGAAGTAGACTTCAGAGAGTACAGTTGTCTAGTTATATTGGATCTCGGTGTGTAAGAACTCTTACTGATGAGATTTAGGGTATGTCGGGTTACCGTGGAGCAGAGAGATTTAGCTCGATATTAACATAGTGCTGAGGACTTAGTGATATTCCGAGCGCAATAGTATATGACTCTTTTAGAGACACGAGAGTCAGTAATTAGACTTGTGAGTATAAGGACATGGTTTGAGTGTTCGAGGTATATGCTTTGGGTTCTACAAAAATCAAGGACCGACAATACTGAGGAATAATGCATTAGGAAAAGCTCTTTTGGGCTTTGCTATGCGATGTTATATGCATAAGCCTTAATAAACATCGTGAGTGGAGAAACGTCGTTGGATGATAGGACATCGGATTAATGATAATTATTGAACATGTGGAGAAAACACGTTGAGGTGATAGCTATTAAAAAATATGACCAGTGGAGCCAGGAAGCTCTATGAAAGAAACACTGGAAGAACTTTTCACTATAAGTTTATGGGTGGGGAAATATCGGGAAGAATTAAATAGTAATTGGTGGGGTGATCGAAAATACCCAAATGATGTAGCCATGCCGAAAATTCGGGGGCCAAACTTGACATAAGTATGTTATGTATGTGATGTTGTGAGGTTTGTGAAAATATGCACAACTTATAGGGTGTATGGGCGCCTGGATGGAGTAGAGTCTCACTTAGTCAGATGCCTAGAAGTTTTGGGAGCAAATGCAACGATAATGATTTTAGGTATATTTAAAAAAAAGGGAGTAAAATGTCTCTCGTAATATGAATCATTGAGCATGGGGATCGGTGGTGAATGATACATAGTGGAGTTCTCTCCAACCTACACCATTTAGGTGTGTAAAAAGGTTGATACGAGGTTATCAACTTGACTTTTGTAATTTTGATGTTCCCAGTGACGGGATTGATAAGCATGAGTGGTGAAATTCATATTTGGGACATCCAAAATCGCGAAGAGGTCAGGGTTTCCATCAGGTTTATGGAATGGATTGAATAGAGTGGAGTATTTATTATTTTGGTGTGGGATATACTACCTAGCAGTATATGAAACTTTCGCTTAAAGAAAAGAAGTGAAACAGAACTGGGTGCTGTCCAAAATTATTGCGAATTAGGGTAAGACCTTTCAGTCCCACCTCTGATCGAAAGTGTTAGGTGGTGATGGGGATGGAGTTATATATCGTTCTAGATGCATCACCCATAAGTCAATGGTAGACAAAAAAGACTAGTTTGTTCGAGGAATCGAAAAATGCATAATTCCAAATTTTTGGGTGATTGGGAGTTTTAACTTCCACTAGTAGAGTTACGTGTGATAGCTCGTGGAAGCTTATTATCTACGTGACTTAATAGGGATATTTTGTTGTCCACCCGTTTGTTGATAAGAGGTGGGGAGTAATGAGCTTCTAGGACCCAAAGTGATTTATTCTCCATCGACAGGAATTGAGTAAACCGCGTCTTTTCCATATAGCTCAGAAATATAAGGAGAGTTACATCATCATGAGTTTATTATTTTAAGTCTAACATGAGTCGTTAGTTTTGGAACACAAGGCCCCTAATTTTTAGATTTTAACAAAAAGATAATTTCCTTTTAGATGCGGAAGCGAACGATGGTTCAGTTAAACACACACAAACACCAAATTTTAATTTCTTTTTAAATTAAAATAAAACGAGTTCAAAGTGAAATTAAATTAGACGACAAATGGATTTTTCACTTAAACCAAATTAATACAAGTCCTAGAAATTTGCCTAAGCCATATTTGCAATATTACCAACTTAGGCCAAACCAATTTTAACAAATTAAATGTTGACTTGAATTAAATTGACATTTACCCAAATTATTAGTTAGCACCAATTTAAGTAAGTAGTGATTTAAACCAATTTTTATCTTTTTACCTAGGCATGCATCTAAGGTGAATTTTGCAAAAGATAAAATAAAAATACCACAACGTTGCGTTGTACGAGGAAAAACCCACAACAGAAAAAAAACCTCGGGCATCCCTATCCTCAAATCCACTAAGTACGGAATTTACAATTAAAAGCAAGATGACTTACAACACTGGACTCGACTACTTCAAGCCCTGACACATCTTCTTATAACTACCTTTGTCTAGCGAATAACCACGAAACTCCACCGCGGTCTCGGAATCCACCGATCGGACTTTTTCTGGTCACCGTCACTCAAATAAGGAGCCTTTCTCCAAGTGGGTATGGCATAACAAACAAGCTTATTCTTTGAGGGATGTAGAAGCAAACACAAACTCTCTTTTACGGTAGAATCCGGTGCCAAACAAACTCTCCTAGCAAGATATATATATATATAGATAAAAACTTGGATTAAAACATTGTTTATTGGGTGTAAACTTGGTTTTGTTCTTTGAATAAATCAATTTGAATAACAAACACTAAGGGACTTTTTATGAAAGAATTAAGATCTCAAAAACTCACTAAGATATAAAAAAATTTCTTAGAAAAAATATGGTCCCGAAATAGATTTAAACTGTCAAATGTTAGTGGGGACAAGTAGTGGAAAAATGCCAAAAACTGTTCCAGCCAAAATCTCGTTTGAACGACATTTCGTTCGAACGACGTTTCCTTCGAACGTACTGTCTAACGAAGTTCTAGTGACAAGTCTTTAGCAAACCACTTTCGAACGAAAAACTCGTTCCAACGAAAATTTCGAACGAAAAACCAGAAAGCTTAAAAATTCCATTTTTAGCCCAGAAGCTTTATTTTAAAGTTTTAAAGAAACCTTCTGAAAATAAACCTTAGTTTAAAATGAAATACACCCAATATAAACTTATTCCATGTCTCCCTATATTTATATAGAATTGCATTCATACCTTTTGGAGACTATGGAATATGATGTTGATGACGTAGAAACATGACACTTGAAACTTGGCAATGATGAAGCTTTATAAGTCTTGGTCGCTACGTCTTCAACTCTAGCATGTCATAGGCTTGGAGGATACTCACTCAATACTATCCTATGACACAAATGTTTTTGTTCAAAATTGAGCCAACACTACATTAAGACTCAATTGGAAATTTGTGTGCTTACAAATCTCCCCCTTTGGCTATTCCTGGAAAAAAACTAAACAAAAATCCTAAAGGGCTATCAAGCTCACTAGACTAAAAAACATCCAACCCAAAATAAAGAGTACAATGCTTGACTCGAAATACCACTTTAGATTTAAATGCTTTGCCACTTTAAATAGATGCCGCTTTACAATACTTGCATACTTAAGCAACACATTATATAGATAGGGAATATTAAAATATTAAATGCAAACTCGAAATACCACTTTAGAATTAAACACTTTACCACTTTAAATAGATGTCGCTTTATAATACCTGCACACTTAAGCAACACATTAAACGCATAGGGAATATTAAAATATTAAATGCAAATTAAAGACTCCCCCTTAATTAATTCTCCCCCTTTATCAAATAATCTACTTTGAAAGACATCTCCCGCTAAGATAAATCTCCCAAACTAAGATACGATTACAATAGCATTAGATACCATTTCTCCACCTATCATTCTCCCCCTTTTTGTTAAGGAATAGACAAAGGCTAAAGAATAAAAAAATTAACTTATCTCCCCTAATCAGAGCATATACTCCCCCTAAACTAAACAACGGATGAATAGAATGGGATAACAAGCTAAACATGCAATTGTGCAGAAACTGATCAGAACATTACGGCACATGGGCAACTCAAATTCAACTAATCCGTATAAAGATATGAATATCAACTATGATGTGAAAACAAAAGATATCAATTGATTGTAGTAATATAAGCATGTGATATCGAAACAGGATTCGCAACAAGATAGATACCAAAAATGAATTAAATGCAAAGATGAACTAGCTAAACATGGCAAAGACTCAAAACCAAATAAAAGATCATATATATCTATACATAATAGATTCAAACTAAGCATAAGTACACACATACATATATAAACACCAAAATGACACAAAACTAAATAACATAAGTTTTTCACACTCTTATAGCATAAATGTGTCATATGGAAACGGAAGTGAAGGGGTGTGAACTAGATACTAATGAATTTAAAACCCAATAACTTAAACGTGTTCATGTAGTTCTCATTTGATTGCAAAACTTTATCAACTAGAATTAACCTTTATGTGATAGGATAAAGTGAACTAATGAACAAACAAACACAATGCATACAAGCCTAGCATGTTGATGATTCTACAAACCAATAGAGTCATAACAATGAAAGCGCAACTAGTTTAAATGGACATTGTGCAAACCGTTGATATATCATCCTAACTCCCTCAATAAGCATATATATTATGCTTTTGAATGAATAAATCAACTACACAAATTGGTACTTGGCAAATTATTTTTCTTTTAATGCCATATTTTCTTTTAGGCCTTTGGACCATGTATTTCTTTTAGGTCCATTCCAAACGATGGATTACTCGCAAAGGATAATATTTTTCCATTCGGAGACTTTCCCCGTGCACATTTATACATATTATTTTTCATATCTCACAAATCTCACGTGCAACGGATTTTGACATTCACTAGTCCCTAGGTCATAGTATGTAGATGACTAGATTGGTAGGAGAACACCTCACAAAGCTCAAATATAACATGTGAAGATAAGGTTCAAAAATCTCGTGTGTGTGTGATCCATTAAGCAAGTCAAACTTAAACTAATCCATGTAAGCATGATAAAGAACATTTTAAGGATTAAAATTTAAACCAAAAGTTCTAGTCACATGGAAGCGAAAAGAGGATTCAGACACAAACATATACCAAAAAATGTGTATAAAACCAAAACACACAAAAATAAAATCATTTTGAGTTTTTCAAAGTTTTTCACCAACCACAAAAATTAACTCAAAAGATAAACCAAAATCAATTTGTATTTTTTTTTAATGCAAATTAAAAATGGAAGAATAAAATACAAACGATAAACAAAAATCATAATTCTAGCATGTGACTGATTATAAAGCATAGACTAGAAAAATGATAAACAAAACATACAACTAGCAAAAGATATATCATTAAGCACAAAAGCTAGAGTATGTAAGACATGCAGGAAATTACTCATAAGATATGGCAAGAGAAGTGTCATGTGCAAGTATGAGAGAACCATCAAACGTAGGGAACATTGAAAATGGGGAAAATTCCATTTTAGTCAAAAATGTTTAAAAATGATCTTAAATGCAATAAATTAGCGATCCTTCTCTTATACCACTTGTTGGAACACGAGGCCCCCAATTTTTAGATTTTAACAAAAAGATAATTTCCTTTTAGATGCGGAAGAGAAAGATGGTTCAGTTAAACAACACACAAACACCAAATTTTAATTTCTTTTCAAATTAAAATAAAACGAGTTCAAAGTGAAATTAAATTAGACGACAAATGGATTTTTCACTTAAACCAATTTAATATAAGTCCTAGAAATTTGACAAAACCATATTTGCAATATTACCATGTTAGGCTAAACCAATTTGAACAAATTAAATGATGACTTGAATTAAATTAACATTTACCCAAATTATTAGTTAGCACCAATTTAAGTAAGTAGTGATTTAAAACAATTTTTATCTTGTTACCTAAGCATCCATCTAAGGTGAATTTTGAAAAAGATAAAAAAAAACCACTACACTGCGATGTACGAGGAAAAACCCACAATGTGAAAAAACCTCAGATGGCCCTAGCGTCAAATCCACTAAGTACGGAATTTACAATTACAAGCAAGATGACTTACAACACTCGAATCGACTCCTTCAAGCCCCGATGCATCTTCTTGTAATGTAACAACCCTCTATTTTGAGAACCTATTTTATATTTATTTACGGTGTGAAGTAATTATATAGAATGTTGGAACATGGAGTAAGTATTAATTGAATAAGATAAAAGTTAATATTTACTAAATTGTTGCATATTTACTGTACGTGTAAGTAAATATCACCAGGTTGTGTTTTATAGCGTCATAAGATTTAAAATGACATTTATGATTTAAATGAAACTGGAACTTGAAATGACTTATAAAATTTCCAAATGATACTTTGGAGGGCGTCGTTAGTCCCGAAATGTGCGAGAGAGTCGAAATGAGTGCCATGTTTTATTTTTATGTTTTGGGCATTTTCAATTGGTTATAGCTTAAATGTGTAGTTGCGAATCATTTTAATGTGGTATTAACCATTTAAGTTAAGAATTTTAGACTAATGCTACGATTTAGTCTTGCTAAGGCTTTTATTTCTCTTAAGTGCATTTGTTAACCTAGAGAGAAAGAGAGAAGAAGAGAACTTTGGAGAGAAAGAGAGAAATTGAAGATTGGAGAGTTGATCTTGCATTCATCTTCCAAGAATCTGAAATTCCAACATCAAGGTAAGTTTTCTACTTACTAATATATGGTGTAAGATGAATAAATGGTATTGATTATTGTGTTAATGTAGTTTAATAATTTTGGGATTTTGAGTGATTTATAGGTTTTAAACCCTTAGAAGTTGTTTTATATGTTTGTTGGTGATTTATTAGTTGATGGGTTGAATTAATGAGGTTGGTTGGAGAAGGAATGAGATTTGGGGAAATTAGAGTTCATAACCCTTAACCCATACTTGGCCAATTCGTAGGGGCGAATCAATTCGACCAGGGCGAATCGATTCGCCACAGGGGCAGTGTGCAGGTCTGAGTGCACCGAATCGATTTGACCTATCCGCATCGATTCAGAAATTATGCATAAAGTCAGGTTTTCCTCTTCGAATCGATTCGTCTGGTCCGAATCGATTCCCCCAAATTGATTCGGCCAGGGCGAATCGATTCAATAATCATGCAGTTTTGAGTGATTTTTCTTAGCTCAATTCCAACCCTTTTCTTCAGGCTTAGGACCTAGGAACTTTCTTGTAAGAAGTAAACTTAGGGTCCTAGAGTCTTAAATGAGTTGGGTCACTACCCTACATTGGAAATGGGTTAAACGGGGCTCATTCCGGGGGTGTACAAATTGATGTTAGGGCATCTCTTTTCTTTAGTAAATTATTGGGATTCTAGGAGTTGTAAGCGCATACTTGGAGACTTTAGGGGCTCAATCGAGGTATATAAAACCTTGTGACTTGTATAAATATTGTGATCTCTTGGAGAATAATTCGAAACTTAGTATACGATGAATTCTATTATGAATATTCAATGATTATGGTTTCAGATAAAATGAAACATACGCATGTAAAATTGAAATGAAAATGAAACTAATATGATAAATCCTAATTTATTTAAACACACCTCTCTAAATTCCATCAAAAGGAAATTGCGCACGTGAGGTGAAGCCCCCTGGCTAATGAATGCAGGGTGGATATAGTCTTAGGCCATATAAGCATTGTTGTATATTTTTCTGCGATGGAGAAGTAATTCCGAGTGTGGTTATGACTCTCCCGCTGGCACATGGCCGCTTCCCGACATCTTGTGATAGGTGCCCAGGTTGTCTTAGTTTATAGGCCCTGGAAGATGATGGTCATTTAGGGGCGTGCACAGTGGGGAAACCCGAACAGACGATCTTAGAATCGTTATATGTATATGAATATAACTATTCTTAATCAAGTGGGACTTGATGTATAATAAATGCCACAAAGAGCATGTAACAGTAATTATATTCCTGTTAAGGAATGGAATGCCACAAAGAGCATATGAGAGTAATTATATTCCTGATAAGGAATGGAAAGATGAAATGAAATAGTGAAAAAGGATGAAGGTTTTTAATTAATGACATTCATTTAAATCCTCTTGCATAATTGAATGAAAATTTTAATCATTTAAATTGTCTTAGTTTATGCCTTGAGATTATGTCGATAGATTCTCATCTTTATCATTCATGATTAACTGTTCATAACTATCATACTTTTTATTCATTTGGTGATCATATATAACCGGGCCCTGACCCGTTCATTTTTCTTGTTGTGCATGAATCTTGTATTCGCTCAGGTGCTCCGCCGCAAGGGAGCCCGTTCTGACTTTTCCTATTTTTGGTGTTTTGGGGAGCCGTGATACTTTGCGGATATTACGGGATGTTTTGTGTAGACGCCTTCATTTTTGTACTGTAGTTATGATTGGGTCTCTTACTCGAGCGTGTGGCCCAAACTTTTCTAACTGTCTATTGGATATATTGTGTAACTCAAATTAAACTTGTTGAATACGTTGTATGTACCTTTTGACCGACAGCATATTCGGTCCCTTTATTGTATTTTTGTTATGGATGAAATATGAGTTCTTTTGCGTTTCCACTTTATTTTCGAAATGGTTTGTTTAAATTATTTCTTTAACTTATTATAAAACCAAATTTTTGGCAACCCGTTTTCTTATATATTGAGTGGTTATCCAGTATACTTATTATATTGTTGTGATGCTGAGAATAGTTCCATCCATGATTCCTGTTATATTGGACTATCGGGCAGGCCACCCCTTATTTTAGTGAGCGGGTTGTCACATGTAACTACCTCTGCCTAGCGAATAACCACGGAACTCCACCGCGGTCTCAGAATCCAACAATTGGACTTTTTCTAGTCACCGTCACCCAAAAAAGGATCATTTCTCCAAGTGGGTATGCCACAGCAAACAAGCTTCTTCTTTGTGGGATGTAGAAGCAAACCCAAACTCTCTTTTACGGTAGAGATGAATCCGATGCCAAACAAACTCTCCAAGCAAGATGTACATATATATAGATAGAAACATGGATTAAAACATTTTTTATTGAGTGTAAACTTGGTTTTGTTGTTTGAATAAATCAATTTGAATAACAAATACCAAGGGAACTTTTTATGAAAGAATTAAGCTCTCAAAAACTCACTAAGAGATAGAAGAAGTTTTTAGAAAAAATCTGGTCCTAAAATAGATTTAAACTGTCAAAAGTTAGTGGGGACAAGTAGTGGAAAAATGCCAAAAAACTTCCAAAAACTTTTCCCATCGAAATCTCGTTCGAACGACATTTTCGTTTGAACGACATTTCATTCGAACGAACTATCTAACGAAGTTCCCGTGGCAAGTCATTGGCAAACCTCGTTTGAACGAAATTCTCATCCGGACAAAAAACTCTTTCCAACGATAATTTCGAACGAAAAAACAAAAAGATTAAAAATTCCATTTTTAGCCCAGAAACTTTATTTTAAAGTTTTAAAGAAACCTTCTGAAAATTAACCTTAGTTTAAAATAAAATACACCCAATATAAAATTATTCCAAGTCTCCCTATATTTATATAGAAATGCATTCATACCTTTTGGAGACTATGGAGTACGATGTTGATGATGTAGAAACATGGCACTTGAAACTCGGTAATGATGAAGCTTTATAAGTCTTGACCGCTACGTCTTCAACTCTTGCATGTCATAGGCTTGGAGGATACTCACTCAATACCATCCTATGACACAAACGTTTTTGTCCGAAATTGAGCGAACACTACTGTGACACCCCGCCTAATTAAATACCCGGCGATCACTCCTTTATTAAATTAAAATCAAGGTGAACAGTTGGTCATTCTTAGCATCACTGTCGTAAAAATAACTTTTCCGAATTAAACACCCTAATTAAATAAGCTAAGTGTCAAAACCATTTTTAAACATTACTTTCCAAATTTTATTTTTGAAAACAAGATTTAATTATTTACAACAATTTAATATATAACGAATCACACCACAACAATCCAGGAACACATAATCCAAATAATTTAAACATTCGACAATTGAATCCCAACATTAAAATTTAAAGTGAAACATCCCGACAATAAAAAAAATCTCAAAGTATCCATACTACAATAACTGAATCACAATGTCCAAATAAAATAACTAAATAATGGATAGGGCGACACATGCCCCACTAAATGAAGATACTAGGAGAGGAATCAAGTAAGTGAAGTCGTCTAAGCAAGTGGCCTGCAACTCGAACCTAAGCTGCAGCACGTTCCTTCCAAAGGATCCTATGCAAGACGCCCCTGTGGCTGGGCACCTGTAATATATATATATATATATATATATATATATATATATATACAAGAGAGAAAGAGAAACATAAACGGGTCAGAACCCGATAGTGTATATGATTTAAAAAATTCGTTTAGCAAGTATTTAAATTGTTTACAGGCCAATGCAACAACATATTAGTGCGGCACTCTCTTGAGAAAATCTCGCCTCTCTTCTAATGTGCACGCCTATCGTACTAACCTTCCCAACGAATTATCTTATCTTATACTGCTCTAATGTCCCAATGGTTTAACTTATCTTAGGTTACTCGTAAGATTTTTAAAACCGAACAATATAATTGTTTAAAAGGAGAATTTGATTTAATAGGGGAGCTCTCATTATAACTTTATTTATTAAAAAAGTTCCTCAGTGTCATATTATACTTTTCAAAACAAGTATTTCCAATTTGAGATATTATACCAGTCTTACTTACAATAACACAATAGGAAGTTTCAAAATTTCAATTTTTCTTATATATATTAAATACTCGAGTAATATATATATTCTAACAACACCCCACATAAAAACTATCGTGCGGGCATAGTCTGCTATCCAATCCCCGTATCACTCACACTAAGGGAAATACAAGTTCGGAATCACTCTCGAACTGTATTAACACATACACAAACAATATTGAGGCGAAGCATAGATTCCAAGTCTCTAAGAGGTCAGTACATACCCTCACGTCTCTTAGGACCGTCTGAACTATCGATTCGATAGCCTGTACCAAGGATATCTATCTTCTAGGGTACGAGTCAATATCCCCCATAAGGCACATCGAGATAAGATCGTCCCAGCGCGGTAACCTCAGGGATAGCAAGTAGCGCGGGCATGATTTTCACATGTATATAATATATGCATACACAATCATATAAATATACCACTTTTATCATATCAATTTAGGTTCATCCCATAACCCATAATCACAACATTTATCCTTATCTTTCCATTATTTATTAACTCGTATAACGGTTCGTCCCTAACTTTAATTCGAAGAATTTTCCAATTTACTACGCAACCCTCATTGACTCTATCCTTCCAAATGTACAATTCAGTAGGTATTCATTTATGTTCCAACGTAACTCTCTTACGTGTCACTCCCCTTTAATATATACTTACATTGTCCCTTATGTAAAATTTCCCAAAAATATAGATTTTGCCTTACATTAAAGGTCTCTTATTCATTAATGAATCCTACTGGTCATCATTATCTCCCAAATTATTTTAACAAGGATGTCTAAGGAGTTTTCTTCATTTCAAATCAATTCAACAATTTAAAAGGGAAACTTAAGTCTGCCACGAGGGGTCAATCGATCGAGGTCTGGGGCTCGATCAATCGAACCTTCGATCGATCGAAGCTCTTGGCTCGATCGATCGATCAAGCAGGTATGCGATTTCTGCAGTTTTGCAGTTACGGGTTTCATCTTATAACCTCAATCAATTCCATATTTTTCATTCTCAATCGTCCAAGAATTTCTACTACTAACATTATATCATCATATTATGTATTTCCTACGTAAAGCATGTAAATTTCCGTCACTAAACATGGATTAACCGGCCAAAATTTATGTAAATCCCGAACCCTAGAAATCTCTTTAACATGGTTCTAATAAATCTTTTCCAGAATTTTCTTCTTCTAAGACCTCAAAATTTTGTGGTTTAATCCTCTACATGTTAAGGAGTTTCCATAATAACAATCAATTCATCACTACATGCGGTTTCCTATCTCAAATTTTAGGTTTTCTTCCATAAAACTCACCCTAATCATTCCTAGGCTAATATGAGTGATGCATCAACGAAATAAGCAAGATAAACACTTGCCTAGGATTTTCGACGTTCTGGTTTGCGGATGATTTTGGTGTGTTTCCGTTCCCCACTGCGCGATCTACGCGTTGGTGGTGGTGGCGGTGCAAACGGATAGGTTTTGAGCCTTGGATTGCCTTGGGAGCTCTCTCCTTTCCTCTCCTATGGCTGTCACTTGTCTTTGGTTGTTCTAACCCTAGAAGGCAACCTTAGACATCTGATATAACGCTTAAAATTTCGTGGGTTTAATTACCCAAAAATGTGAAATGTCCAAAATTCCCTCACGGGGTACTAATTAGGCCTAAAAACGCCCTGAGACCCAAACTAAACCCCCGGGTACACTTTTCTGACTATCTCGACCCTTCCGGACGTGTTGGTGCACTCAAAATGACCATACGGATAACTTAAAAATATTTCACTTTTATTTATCAATATTTAGTCTTGACGTGACACGGGCGCGTCCCGACTCAAATTTCCAAAATTATCATTTTATTCACTCGTGACATTTGATATACCCACTATTACATATTACTTTTCTCAATAGTAATATTCAACAAATTTCCCATAATTATTAACTCTCATCAAGTTAATAATTATAATGTAATTAATTTTTGGATTTATATTAAATAATTAATTCACATTAAATTTAATAAATCCCCAAATTAATATAGCATACAAATACGTGGTATTACATACTTCACCCCTAATAACGGAATTTCACCCCGAAATTTGGAAAATAAGGCATACCTGGTAAGAATAAATCTAGATATCTCTCGCTCATATCTGCCTCGCGCTCCCAAGTGGATTCCTCCACATTATGATGCTCCCACTGGACCCGTACAAGTGGAACTGTCTTCGACCTCAATCTCCTCTCACTGTAGTCTAGGATAGCCACCGGTCTCTCCTCGTAAGAGTTGTCAGGCTGTAAGTCTATCTCATCTATCGCGATGTGAGTATGGGCCATATCATCCCGAAGATATCGTCTCAACGACGAGATGTGGAATACATCGTGAATGCAATGTAAATGCTCTGGCAGTCCCAACCTGTATGCTACCGGCCCAATCCTCTCGATGATGGGAAATGGTCCCACGTACCTCGGGGCCAATTTCCCTTTCTTCGCGAATCTCACCACTCCTTTCATAGGAGATACATGTAGTAACACTTGGTCCCCCACATTAAACACCCGGAAGAACTGTTTCGCATCGGCGTAGCTTTTCTACCTGTCCTGGAATACTCGAATGCGACTCCTGATCATCTCAATCCCCGCGGAGGTTTCCTGAACCACCTCTGGTCCTAGAAACTTGTTATCCCCCACCTCTAGCCAACAAGTTGGGGAACGACAAGGCCTTCCAAAAAAAGCCTCAAATGGAGCCATGCCAATAGTGAACTGATAAGAGTTATTATAAGCAAACTCTACCAGTGGAAGATGTGGCTCCCAACATCCTCCAAAATCAAGAACACACATGCGTAGCATATCCTCCAACATCTGATTAGTACGCTCTGTCTGTCCATCTGTCTGTGGGTGATAAGCTGAACTCAACTTCAACTCAGTACCCATAGCCTCCTGAAAGCTTTCCCAAAAATGCGACACAAAAATATTGTCTCTATCTGACACAATATTCAGGGGCACCCCATGTAATCTGATGATCTCAGCAATGAACAACTGAGCATACTGACCCGTGGTATAGTCTTTTCGCACCGGCAGAAAATGGGCCACCTTGGTCAACCGATCCATAATCACCCATATAGAGTCGTGGCCCCGCTGTGATGTAGGTAACCCTGTAATAAAATCCATGGAAATACTCTCCCACTTCCACGTGGGTACTTCCAATGGCTGAAGCAATCCTGACGGTTTCTGATGGTCCACCTTTACCAGTTGGCAGTTAGAACACTTGGACACGAACTCAGCAATGTCCTTCTTCATCCCACTCCACCAGTATTGCCTCCTCATATCCTGGTACATCTTATCCCCTCCAGGATGCACTACAAATCGGGACCCGTGAGACTGGGTCATCACTGCATGACGTAATTATGTTCCTTCTGGAACAACCAATCTCCCATTAAACCTCAAACCCCCATCATAACTAATAGAATAGGACTCAGCACCTTCGGCTAAAAGTCATACAATCTGCTCCTGGAAAAATGGGTCTGTGGTCTGTGCCTGTATCACCCTCGTAACAATCTCGGGTGTCACTGTCATAACAGATATGAAAGAACGGGCTACTGCGTCTTGGTGACCCAACTCCTTCCACTTTGCTTTCCAGACGTCTGCTACCTCGTCTACCGGTCTATGACTCAACGCATCAGTAACTACGTTGGCCTTCCCCGGATGATACTGTATATCAAACTGATAGTCCTTCACAAACTCTAACTATTTGTGCTGACGCATATTCAGCTCTCGCTGAGTGAACAGGTACTGCAGTGACTTGTGGTTTGTGAACAAGAGGAATTTATCCCCCAATAAATAGTGCCTCCATATCCTCAATGCAAAAATGACCTCTGCTAACTCCAGGTCATGGGTGGGGTAATTCTTCTCTGGGAGGCAAAAGCTATAGCCTTCTCCTCCTGCTGAAGTACTCCCCCAAGTCCCCATAAAGATGCATCGGTGTAAACCAGGTACTCCACACCCGGCTTTGGTAAAGCAAGGACTGGTACTGAAGTAAGCTTGTCTTTCAGCTCGTCTAAATCCAACTAACAAGCATCATCCCAAAAATATGGAACCCCTTTGCGAGTCAGATTCATCAATAGACCCGCTATTTTGGAGAATCCCCGAATGAATCTCCTGTAGTATCCGGCTAACCCCAAAAAACTATGCACTTCCGTCGGTGTCGTGGGCTGTCCCCACTCCCTCACCGCTGACACTTTACTCGGGTCAACTGCTATCCCCTGTTCAGAAATAACATGCCCCAAGAACTGTACTTCTCGCAACCAGAATCAGCACTTTTCGTACTTAGCATACAGCTGATGCTCTCGTAGAGTCTGAAGGACCTATCTCAAGTGCTCGGCATGCTCCTCCTCGGAGTGTGAATATATCAAAATGTCATCTATGAAGACGATGACAAACTGATCCAAGAACTCTTTGAATACTCGGTTCATTAAGTCCAAGAATACGGCTGGAGCGTTTATGAGGCCAAATGGCATCACCCTGAACTCATAGGACCCATATCTCGTCAAGAAAGTAGTCTTTGAAACATCCTGCTCCCTAATACGTAGCTGATGGTACCCCGACCTCAGATCTATCTTCGAAAAGAAAGTTGCTCCCCTCAGTTGGTCGAACAGATCATCGATTCATGGCAACGGGTATTTATTCCGTATCGGGACCTTGTTTAACTCCCGGTAGTCGACACACAACCTCAGTGAACCATCTCTCTTCTTCACAAACAAGACTGGAGAGCCCCAAGGTGAGGTACTCCTGCGAATGAAGCCCTGACCTAACAGCTACTCTATCTGATCTCGTAACTCTCGCATATCTGCCGGAGCCATACGGTATGGAGCGCGTGCTATCGGTCTAGTATCCGGTAATAAGTCTATGACAAAGTCTATCTCTCGACTGGGGGGTAGGCCTGGTATCTCCTGGAATACATCGGAATACTCACGAACAACTGGGATCGAGTCTAAAGGAATCACAACCTCCTTAGAGGTATCCTCCTCTATGTAATACAAATGAACGGTCGAGCCTCCCTCTGGGAGAGGCATCGCCACTACAAACATCTCTTGCCCCAGAATGGCAAAGACAATACTCCCACCGAAACAATCAATCATGGCTCTATAAGCTGCGAGCCAATCCATTCCGATAATAACATCGTGCTCATGCATGTCTAAGACTAACATATCTGCAGGTAATACCAAACTACCAATCTCTACCCCCACTCCCCGGCATATAAAGAAAATAAGTGACCCACTCCACAGTGGTGAGTCTACACACGTCACTGTGCTCTCTGCTGTGGCTAACAACCCTAAGGCCTTCGCAAAATGCGTAGCTATAAAATAATGCGTCACCCCAATATCAAACAAAACTCGACCCATAGTACCACGGATAGGAAACATACCCTCAATCGCGGGTGGTGCCTATGGAGCTGCTGCCTGGTGGACGTTATAGACACGTCCATACTGTAACTGCCCCTGCTGCACAGGAGCTGCTGGAATGGCTGGTAGGGCTGGCACCTGGGCTGGAGCTGGGAGGGCAACTGGAAAAAGTGGTCTCTGTGGCTTATTACGGGCTCCCTGCTGCGGTGGGGCCCTCTCCCCCACTGGACAATCCTGGCGCAATTAAGAAACACATTAAACGCATAGGGAATTTTAAAATATTAAATGCAAACTCGAAATACCACTTTCGAATGAAACGCTTTGCCACTTTAAATAGATGCCGCTTTACAATACCTGCACACTTAAGGAACACATTAAATGCATAGGAAATATTAAAATATTAAATGAAAATTAAAGACTCCCCCTTAATTAATTCTCCCCCTTTTATCAAATGATCTACTTAGAAAGACGTCTCCCGCTAAGATGAATCTCTCAAACAAAGATACGATTACAATAGGACTAAATAACATAAGTTTTTCACACTCTTATAGCATAAATGTGTCATATGGAAACGGAAGTGAAGGGGTGTGAACTAGATACTAATGAATTTAAAACCCAATAACTTAAACGTGTTCACGTAGTTCGCATTTGATTGCAAAACTTTATCAACTAGAATTTAGCCTATATGTGATAGGACAAAGTGAACTAATGAACAAACAAACACATTGCATACAAGCCTAGCATGTTTATGATTCTACAAATGAATAGAGTCATGACATTGAAAGCAGAACTAGGATAAACGGACATTGTGCAAACCGTTGATATATCATCCAAACTCCCTCAATAAGCGTATATATTATTCTTTTGATTGAACAAATCAACTAAACAAATTGGGCCTTGACAAATTATTTTTCTTTTAATGCCATATTTTCTTTTAGGCCTTTGGATCACGTATTTCTTTTAGGTCCATTCCAAACAGTGGCTTACTCGTAAAGGATAATATTTTTCCTTTCGGAGCCCTTCCCTGTGCACATTTATACATATAATTTTTCATATCTCACAAATCTCACGTGCAATGGATTTTGACATGCACTAGTCCTCCTAGGTCATAGTATGTAGATGACAAGTTTGGTAGGAGAACACCTCACAAAGCTCAAATATAACATGTGAAGATAAGGTTCAAAAAGATCGTGCATGTGTGATCCATTAAGCAAGTCAAATTTAAACTACTCCATGTAAGCATGATAAAGAACATTTTAAGGATTAAGATTTTAACCAAAAGTGCTACTCACATGGAAGCGAAAAGAGGATTCAAACACAAACATATGCCACAAAATGTGTGTAAAACCAAAATACACACACAAAAAAAATCATTTTGAGTTTTTCAAAGTTTTTCACCAACCACAAAAATTAACTCAACAGATAAACCAAAATCAATTTGTATTTTTCATTTAATGCAAATTAAAAATGAAAGAATAAAATACAAACGATAAACAAAAATCATAATTCTAGCATGTGATTGATTATAAAGCATAGACTAGAAAAATGACAAACAAAACATACAACTAGCAAAAGATATATCATTAAGCACAAAAGCTAGAGTATGTAAGACATGCAGGAAATTACTCATAAGATATGGCAAGAGAAGTGTCATGTGCAAGCATGAGAGAACCATCAAACGTAGGGAACATTGAAAATGGGGAAAATTCCATTTTAGTCAAAAAAAATTAAAAATGATCTTAAACGCAATAAATTAGCGATCCTGCTCTTATAACACTTGTTGGAACATGAGACCCCCAATTTTTAGATTTTAACAAAAAGGTAATTTCCTTTTAGATGCGGAAGAGAAAGATGGTTCAGTTAAACAACACACAAACGCCAAATTTTAATTTCTTTTCAAATTAAAATAAAACGAGTTCAAAGTGAAATTAAATTAGACGACAAATGGATTTTTCACTTAAACCAATTTAATACAAGTCCTAGAAATTTGACAAAACCATATTTGTAATATTACCAAGTTAGGCTAAACCAATTTGAACAAATTAAATGATGACTTGAATTAAATTAACATTTACCCAAATTATTAGTTAGCACCAATTTAAGTAAGTAGTGATTTAAAACAATTTTTATCTTGTTACCTAAGCATCCATCTAAGGTGAATTTTGCAAAAGATAAAATAAAAAAACCACTACACTGCGATGTACAAGGAAAAACCCACAATGTGAAAAAACCTCAGATTGCCCTAGCGTCAAATCCACTAAGTACGGAATTTACATTACAAGCAAGATGACTTACAACACTCGACTCGACTCCTTCAAGCCCCAACGCGTCTTCTTGTAACTACCTCTACCTAGCGAATAACCACGGAACTCCACCTCGGTCTCAGAATCTTCCGATCGGACTTTTTCTGGGCACCGTCACCCAAACAAGGAGCCTTTCTCCAAATGGGTATGTCATAGCAAACAAGCTTATTCTTTGTGGGATGTAGAAGCAAACCCAAACTCTCTTTTAGGATAGAGATGAATTCGATGCCAAACAAACTCTCTAAGCAAGATGAATATATATACATATATATATATATATATATATATAAACTTGAATTAAAACATTGTTTATTGGGTGTAAACTTGGTTTTGTTCTTTGAATAAATCAATTGGAATAACAAACACCAAGGGAACTTTTTATGAAATAATTAAGCTCTGAAAAACTCACTAAGAGATCGAAAAAGTTCTTAGAAAAAATCTGGTCCCAACATAGATTTAAGCTGTCAAAAGTTTGTGGGGACAAGTAGTGGGAAAATGCCAAAAAACTACCAAAAACTGTTCCCGTTGAAATCCCGTTCGATCGACATTTTCGTTTGAACGACATTTCATTCGAACAAACTATCTACGAAAGTTCTAGTGGCAAGTCGTTGGCAAACCTCGTTTGAACGAAATTATCATTCGAACGAAAAACTTGTTCGAACGACAATTTCGAACGAAAAAATACAAAGCTTAAAAATTTCATTTTTAGCCTAGAAACTTTATTTTAAAGTTTTAAAGAAACCTTATGAAAATAAATCTTTGTTTAAAATAAAATGTACCAAATATAAACTTATTCCAAGTCTACCTATATTTATATAGAAATGCATTCATACCTTTTGGAGACTATGGAATATGATGTTGATGACGTAGAAACATGACACTTGAAACTCGGCAATGATGAAGATTTATAAGTCTTGGCCGCTACAACTTCGAATCTCGCTTGTTATGGGCTTGGAGGATACTCACACAATACTATCCTATGACACAAATGTTGTTGTCTGAAATTGAGCCAACATCACATTAAGACTCAATTGGAAATTTATGTCCTTACAGTTAGGGATTGTTGTGGGTATTTACCCTAAGGAGAATCACGGGTTTGGCAACAAGAAATTGGCAGCCATAAAGGTAGGGGATTTTATAACATAGAGATAGTAGAGCCGACGGAGCATAGGCTCGTCTTTTGAGGAACTATATGGTCGGAGACCAATGAGTTGGAGATTGATGACTAGGTGTTGGTTAGGGTGTCTCCCACGAAAGGGGTCATGAGGTTCGGCATGATAAGGAAGCTAGCACCGAGATTTGTGGGGCCTTTCCCTCTCATTGAGAGAGTGGGACCGGTAGCTTATAGACTGGGTTTACCAGAGCATTTACAGTGGACACATGACGTGGTGCATATGGCATCGCTGAAGAAATATCGGAGGAGCGTGAGAGCTTCTTGCATGTTACCCTTGAGGCTATTGATTTGCATCCAGATGTCTCGTATGAGGAGAGATCCATGGCTATTCTAGATCGTAGTAAGTATAAGTTGTGGTCTAAGCTAGTTCCACTGGTCAGAGTTCAGTGGGGACACCACAATGTTGATGAGTATACATGGGAATGGGAGGATCACCTGCGAGAGAAGTATCCAGAGTTATTCACCGCAGGTATTTCCTAATTTTTAGGGAGAAATTCCTTTGCAAGTGGGAAGTATGTAATACCTCGTATTTTGACATATTTGAAATTTAATCTGCATATTTGAAATTTAATTAATTAAGTGTGTAAGTAATTAGTTTACGATTAAATTAGACGAGTGACGTAACTTAATGAAATTAAATAAGTGAAACGATGATTATTAAATATTAATCAAGAGTGAGATAATGATTAATACCATGAAATAAATTTACTAAGTGAATAGTAAATGAGTTATGGTATTTATAACGTGTGATAGTGAGTGATAGTGAGATAGTTGATTTTTATCTCACTAGAAGTTGCATGCAGACTAATTCGAGGTGGAGATGAGAAAAATATTTAGAGTGACTCGAATGACGATTTCTAGGTCATAGATGATTCTAAAAGGATCAAAAAGTTGAAATAGTATACCCGGGGATATAGTTTTGGTCCTGGATCAATTTTAGGTCAAACCAATACTTATTGAGGGCATTTTGGTCATTTAAAAAAATGGGGTTAAGAGACCCAAGAATTTGTAACTATTATATCAGATATTAAGGGGCTGAGGCTAGGGTTAGAAGTCTAAAAACCTAAGAGAGGCCATAGGAGATCAAAGAGAGAACTTTCTTGGAGGATTTGAGAGGAATCTTAAAGAACTCTTTGTGGATCTTGCACTTTTATCATCTTAGTAATGTGGAATGGAAAGGAAGGCACTCAAACACATCTGAAAAGCACGAAATCAGATCCAACATCATAAGGAAATTGTTTATTTATGGTTTTACTTGAGGTTATAATACCCATTTTGAGAATAGGGTTGATCTTGTTGATTTGAATGATGAAACCTGAATTAAATACATGTTATGGGTAGGAATGCATGTAGATTTGATTGATTTATGTAGAGATCACGAAATCAATAAGTGGGTCATGATTTATATGTGAGAAATCTGGGTTTTGATGGGTGACGCGACTAAGAATTTGTCTCAAAAGTGCGTTTTCTCTAGGCTCAAGTGCAAGCCTGTCGCTCAAGTAATAAACCCGGTAAGTCGGGATCGTCTCCACAGGGATCGAAATTGCCAAATATTAATAGGGAAAGCTATTAAATCTTGAAATTATTTCTCAAAAGAAATATAAAAAGATGATTAATGATTGGGAAAATTTCTAGTGAAATAAAAATTTTACTTAAGGAAAACAAACTGAAAATTGCGAAGACTTAGCTTTGGCAAATGAGAGAAAATAGGGTAGGGTACAATCCCTCAAACCTTAACAAATTACCATATAGAATGCTAAAATTGAAAATTAAAATTCTTGACTAAATCCAGTCTTTATAGAGCCTAAGCATTACATATATGAGGGATCTAGCCCGCATCATATTAAATCAAAGATAGATATAAAGCGGTGAATGATAAATTATACTCGCAAAGCGTTCTTAAACATCTCAAGTACGTAGGCCAAGAGAGATTGAAAGATGGACAATGTTTGTATGATTTTCATTCACGATTCAATCAATATTTTAATTTATCTTCTATTTTCTACATAAATAATGTGCCTTGGATTGAGTTCATGTACCCCAACCCTTGGGAATTTAGCTAGACATGATTTGATTAAAGAACAAATTCATACACAAAATTATGGATCTACAAGACATTGGAAATAATTTGCAAATAATTAACAAGAGAATGAAAAGGTTTTCTTGAATTCAGCAACAAGAAAGCAATGGGAAACCCGAAATCCTTACAAACTAGGGTTCATGAAAGAAATGGAAAACTTCTGAATAACTCTCTCAAAAACTAACCCTAGAATTTGACCTAGAATTCAACCTCCTAAAATGATGTAGGGCTTTGGCTTTTATAGCACAAATTAGCACGAAATTGACATCCCTATACACTTGTTGCACAAGTTTCAACAGCTACGCACGCCATAAATCTGCACAATAAATGCCAGGATTTCACATGACCGGACCGGTCCGGATTACCCTCGGATCGGTCCAATTTTCTACCACCGGATCGGTTCTGCTTCTACTTCCATCGGTTTGCCATCCATCCGGGGTCTACTGGACTTGGGACATTTCGGATCGGTCCGGTTTCCACCGGATCGGTCCGATTTCTTCTACTTTGACTTTTTCTCTTCATCTTTGATTGGCCATAACTTTTGATCTAGAACTCCAATTTGAGTGACGTTTCTTTCGATACTCTTGTGAGCTCAAGCTCTTCAAATTCCCTTTTGGTGTCGAGTTCGAATTCTAAGTAGAACTTTACGCTTTTGCCCTTTAACTTTTCTTCCTTTCTTCTTCTCTTTTCTTCTGGTTTCTTTCTCTCCTTTCTTGCATTCCATTCCTGAAAAATTCATCTGAAATACACAAAAACTTGGGAAAATTGTTAGAAACACTCAATGGAGTGATATGGACTAAAAATGATTCAATTACCTTGTTCGAGATATTAAAATCACTAACTTAAGGGGCTAAATTCAGAAGAATTTACGCTTGGTCAATGGTTAGGATTGAATTGTAGAACAACTTCTTGAATTTGAAAAAGTCTATGAAATTGGGTAAATTAAACCGTCATTTTAGAAACTATTTTGCACCGTTTTGGTTCAAAAAATGGCTATTCTAAAGCGTTTCCTCATAGAAAATCTTGTTTTATACATTTTGTTCTTTGATACGTTTTCTCCAAAAAACGGCTTCGAAATGCCTCAAAACTACATTTTAAAAATCTGGGCAAATTCGTGGGGTAAATTTTAAGAAATGTTATTTTTAGTTGTTATTCCGTTGGAGGTTGCCTAGATTGATTTATTCTGAATTTTATTCTATAATAAGGAAATTAGGCCTAAAGTGGAGATTATGTTTACATAAAGTGAGACGAGTAAGTATTGGGATAATTGAGAAAATATCAAGAATTAATAAATGAATAAGATTCAAGAAGGGTGACGTAGTGATGAGTGAACCTATGCTTATGACCAGTAGTGACGACATGAATAACTACTGAAAAATAATGAATGGGTAACTAGATCCCTTATAGTTGTGTGAATACTCGAATAAACACGATAGTGTGGTAAATCGTAAAGTAATATGTACGGTGAGTATTCGAGAGAAATATACTATGTACAAGCATAGATAATTAGGTTGCGTGCATACCTACTGATTTATAGTAATACATATGTGGTGTGAATACCTAAAGTATACTTGAAACTTAAATTGGGGTCGAGGTGACATTTCAAACCAATATATGAAACTTAAATTGGGGTCGAGGTGATAGAAATTCTGAACCAATATATGAAACTTAAATTGGGGTCGAGGTGACATTCTGAACCAATATATGAAAGAGATTTATTGGGTTCGAGGTGATATTCCAAACCAATTGTCCCTCATTAGTGATACGTAGGCATGAATTCAAAGTATGTACTTATAGTATATATTAGTGTGTGAAATATATACTTGAGAAATAATCTACTTATGTATGACAGTAGACTGTTGAATGAAATATATGTATCTGAAATAAAAATTAAGTAGTGAAACTTAATTGATTTATAGTATATATATTAGTGGGTGAAATATATACTTGAGAAATAGTCTACTTATGTATGGCAGTAGACAATTAAATGAGATGTATATCTTAAAGATAAATAAGGTAGTAAAACTTAATTTAATTGGTTTAAAAGTTAACATGTGAGAAATGTTACCTACGTGATTAATAACAGACGAGAAATGGTAATTCCGTTAGAGTACTGTATGGTCAGTACGAGAACTCAGATGTGTTAATCAGTTCAGATAATTACTTAAGTCTAGTTAGCATGGGTAGTATGGCTAGGTGGGCTAAGTAGTAATATTAGGCGTGCACAATAGATGAGAGGTGAGAAATCTCCAGAGAGTGTATGAGAACCTAACATGTGTAATCAATAACTGATTTATCAACTGTGATAAATTCTTGCTAAATATTTTCAAAATGTTTTGGGTTCTAACCCTTGCTACAAAAATATTTTCAAAACCTTTTAGGTGTCCATCCACATGGATGCCAGACTTGATATTCAATTCCAGGGATACGCGGATGCAGCACAGGTGGATGTATGCAAGATTTAATTAGACGCTTCCTCTATTCATATATAGTATAGGATTTCATTCAAGTACTTTAGTTATGGACATGTTGTCCTTGGATTTTAGTTATTCAGTTAAAAAAATTATTTGGTTTTATTTTATACTAGTTATTTTATCATTTGATTTGTATTTGGACTTGGAGTTTTTAGCCGATAGTTTATTCGATAGGGTTTTATTTATCTATATCTTGTGGATTCAGACTTTATTATAGTGTATGGTTTATTTTGGTTTTTCATATATTATAGTTATCCGTGTAATGAAAGATAAAATTTGACATCGGTTTAATTTGGCATAGGTGATTTGTAATTAAAAAGTTTACGACAATGATGCTAAGAATGATCCAAATGAGAAGCGTATTTTAATTTAATAAAGGAGTGATCACCCGGTATTTAATTAGGCGGGGTGTCACACATTTGATCCTGTACGGGTGGTCTCGCAACACTAATAACCTTATTCTCATAATTCATTTGTAATACCAGCTTACGCTCGGGCGCATGGTTTATGATATAATACTCTTTCAAGAATCGAGATTTGATGCAATCAATGGCCTTCTTGTGCTTAGGAATATGATATAAACTACCTTTAGTACCTTTGATATAACCAATAAAGATACATAATTATGTCTTTAATTCCAATTTTCTCAGCTCCTTCCACAAGACTAGTGTCGGGCACCCCTAGATCAGAAGATGTCCTAGAATTCACTTGAGCGTGCTCGGGTTTTATTCTTATAACCTTGTGTAAAACATTTTATTTTTATTAATAAAGGATTATTTTATTCATTTTGAAATTAGAATCAAGTTTGTGAGAACTATTTATATTTGTGTGTGTATATATATATATATATACAGAGAGAGAGAGAGAGAGAGAGAGAGGGAGGGGGGGGGGGGATTTCGGCGAGTTGATTTTGGGTTGATCACAAGGAGATCGAAATTTTGGTTCTAGAACTATTGAAAGGTTCACAACCTAGATAGAATGTTGACACCCTATTGAAATGCTTGAAATGCAATCTTAGTAGTTTATTCTAACTACCAGAACCTATGTAATGGTTTGAGAACTTGTACAACAGTTCGACATAGAATTATGATAGGTACATACCAGGAATGTATTAAATAAGACCACCCTTGAGATTTGAGTCTAATGGTTGTCTTGGTTAGGCTTCGTCAATCTCACACCGTTTGCAAATGGTGCATAGATTATTAATTCCGAGAATTATGAGGATTAAAATGCTTATATGATTGTTTATTTGATTGTTATGGATGCGAGTTAGTTTAGATTGAGTCAAATGATCCTCGCCTATTGGCTTACAGTTATGTGATTAGACCTGATATCTTAATTCAGAGTAATCCTCATCTGTAAATACCTTGGATTGGGATACCCCCTTGATAGACTTATTAGATTTTCTTTCACTAGTAAACCTGATCAGTGTATTATTTTATAATTTGATGGAGTAGCATAATAAGTTTAGTATGAGAATTAATGAATTGATTATATGTTGGTTAAAGTTAATTAGTAACAAATTTATATGACCAAGCGGGTATCTCAAGCTTAACACGAGGAATCATATAATGTACTATTATCAAATTTGCAAATAAGCCCTCATTATAACCGAGTGATTTCTAAGATAATTAAATTGGAGTGCAGTCATAGTTATTTAGTGGAATTAATTATGATTAAATAAAGAATGGAAATAATTATAGGCTTCAGAATTTGGGATTTTGGAGTATTTATTTGGAAGCCAATTTAATTATGTGTGACAAATTCTTAACGAATCCAGTTTAGCCAACGCCTTATACTTAAAAAGGTATATGTTGGTTTAAGTTGTGGTTTTTAAATGAATAATTCATTATTAGGATTTGATAAGGGTGAGAGAAAACACTAGTTACATTTTTATGAAGAAGCCTAGAGAAGGAGGACCATATCTCACTTAAAAGTAGGGTTTATCATCTCAGAAGTTTCCCACACACTTATCTAGAATTGGGAGGATCATATACTAGAAGATCCAAGTGTATCAGAATATTTAGAAATATGTTTGAGATCCAAAATAAGGCATACATACTTCATCATCAAATACTTTTATCCCCATCAAATTACAATTGGATCCGCAAATGTATTGTATTCGTAACCCTAGGTTTGTTCTTCAAGCCTAGTTTTGGTTTATCATCTTTCTATTGTTTGATTAATAAAAGATTCAATAGTTGAATTTTTTCAATCCACGTATATCGATCCCAAAACATCGGTATCAAAGCCTTTGGTTTAGATTAATAATCTATCAAAAAAATCCATTTTTGTCCAAACAAGAAAACCCTATTTTTGCATGTTATGCGATTGTACATTGTTCTGTATGTTTTCATACTTACATGGTTTTGAAGTGATTCTTTGTTTGAATCCCTGAAATAATGGTCAAGTGATGCGAGGGAACCCGAGTGTTTGTGTAGGGACACTGTCGTTGATTTTGGCTCCCGCTCTACATGAAAAAACCTAAGCTACTACTACTCGTGTGACGCAAGCACATCGGTAAGTCGGGTATCGTAAGAAATCCCCATGGGGTGATTGAATTTTAGATTTTAATTGTTCAATTACATAAGGAATACAAGTGTAAAATAAATAAAAGAAAAGATGATGGTTGATAATAGTGGCAAAAGAAAAGAATAAGTTACACTACACAAAAGTAAAGTGAGGATCGGGATCGCATTCCACCACACGGATCGAAACAACTACTAATTAGAGTTAAACCTTGAAAGCAATTTATTCGAGCATTTTCAATTAATCATAAACATCACACAATAAGGAATTTAACCCAAAGTTGCGAGATTAAACATTTAATCAAAAATGGTCACACGCAGATTAAATTCAAATTATCGCTATAAACTCTAATGTTGCATGACAAAGAAAGATAAACGCATAACAATCCAACTTTGATACGCGCGATTTCAATTAAATGCAATTTTATACAAAACCTAGTTTTCAGAGCTCAAACCCATTAATGGTGGAACACAACCCCGATCCTATTTATCTAAGGGTAATACATAAATTAAACTACTTTAGCACTAGGAAAGCAGTAAATAAATTAAATACAAGTTAATCCAGACAAGGAATTTAAATGACATCAATGGAAGTAAAGCATAAACAAATAAATACAACCATATTAATGGTAGGGTAATGAAAGTTCAACTCACAACACCCAAAGGGGTCACAATCAAAGAGAGAAGACGAAGAGCTCTCCAAACCCTAACCCTAACCTAAACTAAAATGAAAGATATCTCTCAAAATTAGAGAAAATGTATTTATATACAAACCCAAGGATGGAAAACTTGTAATAAACGAGAAGTTGCAAACAGGGGATCGATCGATCGACCCCTGAAGTCGATCGATTGATCGAACAGAGTTGATCCCACTGTCTTCGAACCAAGGAAAACATATAGGAGCTGATCGATTGATCCCTTGGGTCGATCGATCGATACCTTTGGTCGATCGATCGATCCATCAGGTCTCAACCAAGCTGCATTCTCCCCTCCTTTGATTTCTTTATAATTCTCTTCCGCGAAAAGCCTCATAACTTCTTCGCTCGGACTCGGAATCGCACACTGTTTGCGTTAGGGCTGTGTTTTTTTCCGAACTTTCCAATTTTTCCAATTTCCGATCCGATTTTTTCCGAATTTGGAATGAAATTTTAGTTTGCCGATTTCCGATTTTCCGATTTCCGATTTTTCCAAAAAAATAGGATCGAAAATCGGAAATAATTCTGAATTTCCGATAATTCCAATCCGATTTTTCCGAAACTATGCCAATCCGATTTTTCCGATTTTTTTCTGAATTATTTTCGATTTTTTTGGAATTATTTTCCGATTTCTTTTCCGATTTTTTGAAAGTTTCCCATATCCCACATCGGTTGGGAGAGGGAGAGGGCTCCAAAATATGCTCTATAAAAGGAGAGTATCCTCCTAACTTCTACACAAATATGAAAAATGAGCCAAATCCTCATGTGTTTACATGTTGGGTTAAGCCATTTTCATTGTTTCTTTAAAATGAGAATTTCGAGTAATCGAAAATCCATAATTTATTTTTTTGAAATTTTGGAATTTCCGAAATTTCTGGATTTCTAATATATTTTGTGAATTTTCGATTTTTTTCAATTTTTGCCGATTTTTCGATTTTTTCGAATTCGGATTTTTTTTTAATTTTTCAAAAAAATCGGATCGGAAATCGGAATTGTTATTTTATTTTCGAAAAAATCGGATTTTTTTCCGAATAGGCATTTTCCGATCCGATCCGGCCGAAAAACAACCCTAGTTTGCGTCCACACGAAGCTTGAAAGGAGAGATACAACTTCTATGAAGATGTTGGACCAGATGCCCAAATTATGAAATGACTAAATTGCCCTTGCGCGGGCGGGATTGTATAAAATTTATTCGAAATGCGTCCAAACTTCATACTAAGCATCGAAACACCTACAAAAGCTCAATTAACCCCTGAAAACGTATATATATATATATATATATATATATAAATCCGAGGTTTTTTGGTTAACGAGCATAAATATAGGGATTAATATACACGAGGGGGATAATAACGCGTAGGTTAATGGGTGAAATATGCAATATTTGCGTCGTATCACACCCCATAACTTACACATTGCTAGTCCCTATCAATGAAATAGGAAACAACAAGAACTACAAGTAAACCAAAAATAGGATAGAAGTACAAAAACGAGATAATAAAGGATAAGGCCACTTTCGTGGGCGAACGATTACATTTAGCATATGCAGTAAGTCGTTAAACCCCTAGGTTACCCTAGTGGACGAGTGTCGTTTCGTGAGGGTTTTCAGGGATGAAACCCACAAACATCATATGGTTTACTCAAAATATGCCCAACGCAACATGCCGTAAACTCAACAAAAACAAAAAATATTTCAAACGCGTTATTAGCATATTGAACGAATTCAAGCTAAAGTCCGTTGTTATTAACAGGTTGAATACACCTCATAGAATTGAAACTTTAAAAGTGGGAGGGTGGGGGTGGGGGGAGAGCATATGCAAAATATTATTTGGTCAAAACTTCAATAATCCGAATAAATGACATTAAAGCACGCATATATTCAATGCTCACGGGCATTACACTCATCAAATGAATTCACTTGAAACAGGGAGGTAACACACGGAACATGCGGTCATAAAGAGTTAATGTAAATGGAAACTAGACCGCACACATGTCACAAATGAAGAGCGCTATATAAAAAATTAAAAACTGTAATCTCAATGAAAGATATCGCACATTAAAAGAGGCAAAATGCATTTTCACAGATTATCAAAACTATTTTGACTTTTAAATTAAATTCATCGTAAGATCACATAGGACTTGATAGGGTTATAATGTAGGTTTTGGGTTAAGGTACGAAATGGAAGGTAAATATATACGGATTCAAAGTGTTCGGAATGAAAACTTGGAATAATGGAAAATAGTGCGCAATAGCAAAATCGAAAAAATGATTTCCAAATAAGCATTCGATATAAAAGTTGGAGGCTAATCAAAGCTTATTGAACTATATACATCACATATATACATATTTTCTCTTTCTTTTTCTTTTCTTCTTTTTCTAACTTTTTCTTTTGTTTTTCGCTTTTTCTTGGTCTCTTTCACTACACTTTCTTCTTTTCTCACTCTCATATGCTTAAATTGCAACAACAAAACACAACATCATCCAATCCCAAGTAGCATTCCAAACAAAGGCATTGAAGGTAGTGTATATGGTTTAAAAGTCCAATGTGGAGTTGGTTATGGGATTTTGGGTAATGAAACAAAGGGCTCATATTAGGGCTAAAAGGGGTTGACTAGGGAAAACATATAAGGTGAGGTCAAGGCCAATATAGGTGATATAACAAAGATTGCCTATGATCATTTCATAAAGTTTACGCAATTCTCGAGGCAAAAGTATATAAAATGCAACAAAAGATTACCGAGTTATAAAAATCATTAACCAAATCAATAAAACGAGAAAAGCGCGTTTGCTCAAGGGATAAAGTTTGATTCATGAAGTTATTCACAATATCAATAATTTTATGACTAAAGTTTAATAAGTTTTAAAATCGAGAACATGCATCGTTGAGTTGTCTATTGGACCGGGCAATTATTGAAATCAATCAATGGAAATAAAGGCAAAATACCTAACAAAGGAGAAAAAAGAAAGAAAATATTTTTGAAATTTTTTAATTTTTAACAAAAAGCAGGGTTTGTAACTAACAAGTGATCAAATCTGTGAACAAAATAAAGAACGGATAGAACATCCCACACTCCCTAACTTAAATTTTACATTGTCCTCAATGCGCATTAAGAACATAACATAAAGAGAGGAAAAGAATGATATTACCCAAAATTAGAGTGATCCCCGATATGTACGAGTCCAAAGAATCTACAAAACAAGTTAGGACAAATGATAGAAAAAACAAATAATAAAAAAGTTAACTAATTACACTAGACTAAACTTAAAGGAAAGGAAAAAAAATTAAAGAAACAAAATTAAAAAGCTAACTATTTACAACCTACTATTTAGGCTTCACACTAACTATACACTAGAAGTCTAAATAGTTGAATGTCCACCCAAAAAGGGATTTGACTTTGAAAGATCAATCGTGGAACCTCCAAAGCGAACATGCCTCCCGGAAAATAGGAATTTCGTTTGAACAACAGAAGGCATGTGTAAGGTATAAGAAATGAACCATCGCTAACTATAAATTTTGGGCGGATGATGGGGGATTTTGATAACAAGGGTAACAAGACCACATTGATCTCGGGAAAAATAAAATCACCTACCTAAGGTTTTTCAATTGGAAGGAGGTATGGGTCTAGTGCAAGTGAATAGACCAAGAAATGAAGCATCTGAAAATAACAATCTCGTTTAAGAATCCAGTCAAAGTCCTCAAGACTTTCAACTGATTCTTGTGATAAACTTAATTGTTCAGGAATAGTTGGGAATAAAGGAAAGGAAGGACCATAAACCTCAATATAATCTAAAGAATTAATAAGAGGTTGCAATTCGAAAGTTCTAAACCTTGGATCACTCTCAATTATTTCCTCATCGACAAGGGGTGGAAAGGTGAAACGCAAGTTTCAACCTCAACCCGATTTTGTGAAGAACTGATCTCACTGAGGATGGAATCTTTTGCCAAAATCCAACTTGATAACTTTAGAATTGGTCATTGATTTCCTTAATCATTAACTCATAATCAAACTCATAAGAAGACATTTCATCTTCTTGTGCGGGTTGCTCATAGTAGGGGTAATGAAAAGTTCAACCTACAACACCCAAAGGGGTCACAACCAAAGAGAGAAGAAGAAGAGGTCTCCAAACTCGAACCCTAACCTAAACTAAAATGAAATATATCTCTCAAAATGAGAGAAAAGTTATTTATATACAAAACCAAGGATGGAAAACTTGTAATAAAAGAGAAGCTGAAAACAGGGGATCGATCGATCGACCCCTGAGGTCGATCGATGGATCGAACAGAGTTGAGCCCACTATCTTCGAACCAAGGAAAAAATTAAAGAGTCGATCGATTGACCCCTTTGGTCGATCGATCGATCCATCGGGTCTCATCCAAGCTGCATTTTCCCCTGCTTTGATTTCTTTGAAATTATCTTCCGCAAAAAGCCTCGTAACTTCTTTGTTCGGACTCGAAATCGCGAACCATTTATGGCCACGCAAAGCTTGCAAGGAGGGCTAAAACTTCAGTGAAGATATTGGACAAGATGCCCAAATTATGAAATTAATGAATTTCCCTTGCACATGGAAATTGTACAAAACTTGTCCGGAATGCGTCCAAACTTCATACTAAGCATCGAAACACCTATAAAAGCTCAATTAACCCCTACAAAACATATATCTATAAAAATCCGAGGTTTTCTGGTTAACGAGCATAAATATAGGGATTAAGATACTCAAGGGGAAAATAACACATAGGTTAATGGGTGAAATACACAATATTTGTGTCGTATCATTTTTCTTCTTGCTCAACCAAGAGACAAAATCACTTTTAAAGAGAACCCCCACCAGAGTTGCTCCTACAACCATCGAATTACCCAACCCAATCGACATCTGAATAGATGGACCAACTGTCATCAATATCAAAGGAACACCAAATACCATAGGAAAGAGTGCCACTCATGTATTTGATGATACATTTAATTGAGAGAAAGTCAGACTCTTTTAGGGATTCTTGGTGTCGCGCAAAAAATCCAATGCTAAATGCAATATCGGGCTAACTAGAGATCAAGTAAAGAAGACTAACTATCATGCTCCTATAAAGGGTTTGCTCTACATACCTACCTAAAGTGTCTTTGATAAGCTTAGATGATGTACTCATAGGGGAGCATGAGTGCTAAGCGGAGTCTATACCAAACTTTTTCACCACGTCCTTAGCAAATTTGGATTTAGATATGAATATCTCATCCTCAAGTTGATTCACGTGTAGACCTAAGAAATATGTAAGCTCACCAACCATGCTCATCTCAAACTCGATCTTGTTCTCCTCCTCCTAACAAATGTGAGCATTTCGGGAGCACATGGATCGAATTACTATGTCGTCCACATGTACTTGAGCAACCAATATAGAACCATTATTTATCCTCATAAACAATGTCTTATCCACTCCTCCTTTGGAAGCCACGATCTAGGAGGCAAGAAGTGAGCCTCTTGTACCAAGTACGGGGTGCTTGCTTCAAACCTATAAGGCCATCTTAAGATAGAAGATGTGTACTGGGTCCTTTGGGTCTTCGAACCCCCTTGATTATTTTATATAAACTTCCTCATGTAGAATGCCGTTAAGGAAGGAAATCTTGACATCCATTTGATATATATTGAAGGGTAGTGTGACACCCCGCCTATTTAATTATCGGGTGATTAGTCATTCATAAAAATAAAATAGGAATCTCATCTGGTTCATTCTTAGCATCATTATCGAAAACTTTTTTTAATTACTAACCACCAACGTGTTAAATCAACCGGTGCCAAATTTTATCTTACATTAAATAACAACATGCGAAAAATAAATACAATCACCAAACCATCCACGCATTTGTAATATAAATACATCATACGATAAATATGGAATAAAATAATATCGAATAAACCATCGATTGCCAATACAAAAGTCCAACTAAATATCTACTAAAATAAACTGAGTCCAAAAATACAAAGTCTGATAAATTTAATAAAAGAAATAGATGAAGGGAGACATGCCCAAATGAAAAAACTAAACCGGAATCCTACTCTAGGAATGAAGCAACTGAAGCATCTAAACCAAATCTTGTAAGCATCCACAAGTGCTGCAGCTACGCATCCATGGAACATATATAAATCTCGATGTCCCTGTGGCTGGACACGTTTTCAAAACTTTTTGAAATATTTAGCAAGTATTTATAACAGTTTAAAATCAGTTATTGATTACACGTTAGTTTGACGTACACTCCATTGAGTTCCTTACCTTTCAACTAATGTGTACGTCTAACGTCTCTTACCTAGCTATGCTACCTAACCCAACTAGGTCTTATCGATACCTAACTATCTGCTAAAGAGTTTGGCTCTCCCGTAATTCCCATACAGTACATTATCCATTAAGTCCTTAGTTACAGATCTCTTTAACTTCTCCCGTACCACCCATAGAGTACACAATCGTAACCCTAGTAAATAACATGTCTCGTATGTTATTATTAACCATAATTAACACCTCACTTATGATATCATTAAATTGTTTCATTATGTTACTGTACTTAATTCATCTTTTAGATATACGCTATCAAACTTTATGACCATCACACACTAGGAAGAATATCTATTTTTTAAATCACATTTAGATATATATTATCTACAGATACTACTTTCACACACAAGTAGGATAATGCACATGTGTGTATAGATATGTCACAAAATCTATATACATAACTCTAGCTTCCTCGGACTAAGAACCATGGTGCGAGTCGGCATACTCTTTTATCATGTCCACGTAACTCTTGTACTCAGTTAAGGACTATTGGTTCGGTATGTCTCCTCGAACCAATAATAAATCGACACACAATGGAGAAGAACATGGTTCTAAGCCTCTGGGCTATGCACATACCTAACATACCCAAACGACACGCTAGCCACACTAATGCACACACTTAATGAGCCTCCCTAAGTTCCATGTTATGGGGCCCAAATCCAGAACTCACTGGAATCGTCAAGTTGGGATCTCCCTTTGCGTGGAAACCTGTGGATAATAGGCAACGTAGGTATGTTCACACCCATAAGAAAGCACATAATAGGCATACACACCACGTATAAATATAATCCGTATAGGTATACAAACAACCTATAAATTACATTCATATAGGTATACACGTAACCTATAATTATAATTTGAATATTTATACACACGACCTATAAATATAATCCGTATAGGTATACTCATAACCTATGAATATCATCCATGTAGATATGCACTCCACATAAAATATAATATGTATTGATATTTTGCCAACCTATAATATGCTCCATATAAGTTTACACTCAGCCTATAATTATCATTCGTATATCGTATATATATACATATATATATATATATATATATATATATATATATACATATATCTCGAATACTTACTGTACTTAGCAATTTATGATTTTAATCCTCGATCGTGAACTCCCGAGTATTATTCTCAATTCGAAGGGCCCTAGTTACTCCCTTGTGTTAATTCACTCATACGCTACTGGTCTAAATAATATATCCATTTGAAATCCCCGTAACTCATCTTCATGCTCTCGAAAATTTACCTTTCAGTTTAATCCCGATTAATCCTCGCCTTAATTATCTCATTAAGACTAAGTCACACCCTATGATAGTCCTACTTTCCAATATACCCCTCATTATATTATAAGGATGTCCCAAAAGTTTCCCCATTTATAAATCACATTTTAAGGGCTTAATAAGGGAAATAACACAAATCTGGGCAAACTGAATCGATTCCCCCTAGGGCCGAATCAATTTGAACTGTAGCAGGTTGTCTTCTTCATTGAATTTTAGCGTTTTTCACCATTTTTCTTTTACACAACATCCACAATCCTTCACCAAACTTACAACCAATTGTGCCAAACATTATCTACATATGTTAGGATGATTTTCAACAAGATTATAACATTAAATTAGAATTATTTCTATTCAAGAATGGATCAAATCATTTATTCATCAAAACCCGAGATTTTGACGTTCTTCATTCATACTCAACATAAAACCAAGATGTTTCTCATCTAAATCATCACATATCATCTATTTTCATACCTTCTACATACATGGAACAATCTATGTGCAATCCTACACAAGATTGTGTGTTTAATTCATCAATTTTCAAATAACTTCATTTAAAATCATCAAATATAAACTAAACACTACATCAGTATTATAAATTCAAAAAACATTTCGATAAACAGTTCAAAAATCCTCTTCAAACCTCCAAGAATGCTCTTTCGTTCTTATCTAATGGCTTACCTTGGATTTCTAACCTCTTAACCCTAGCCTCTCCCTTATACCAACTGATATAACCATTGGAAATTCGTATCTTTATTATCCTTAGGCTACCCAATGACTAAAATGCCTATATACGGTGTCGGTTTAGTAAAAAAATTCCCCGGGACCCAAAGAATACCCCTGGGTACACTATTCTGACTATTTCGAAACTTTCGGACACACGGGCACACTCGAAATGACCATTTGGATGACCTATAAATAAGTCACATTTTATTTCATACATTTTAATTCTCAAAACGACCACGCGCGTCCTGACTAAATTACTGTAACTATCATATTTCTCACTCATGACAATCATAATTGTGTCTCATCAATTTATTACTATAATTCAAACAAATAAATATCAATCATTATCATGCTAATTAATATTTATTTTTCATCCGAATTAGTTTCCACTTTTAATTTAATTAACACCCACATAAAAATCATTAAAGTTTACAAGGTGTTACGTACTTTCCCCCTTACAAAGAAATTTTGTCCTCGAAATTACGATATGCTTAGTACTAATTGTCTGAGATACTTTCTCGCACGGTATCCATGTCCTTCGAAAGTTTGGAACATTGCGCTATTCCCAGTACCCCTTCACCATTAGTACTCCTCAATCCGACTATCTATACTCTACCATTTGAACTACTGATCAATCTGCCTTATTCACTTCACTTCGAAATATTTCTTCATTTCCTTAACTTTTTACCTTAGCTCCTGCTAAAACATTTTCCCTTCTCCAAATAAAATTCCAACACGATTTGGGATAATACTCTAACGACTATACCATTTGCTATCCTGGGAAAGGTACCCTCCTCCTTAGTGCCAACTTCCCTCTTTTTAAAATAGTATACTCCTTTCATGGGAGATATCTGCAATCATACCTGTGGACATCCCCGGGATATATCCTCACGGTGGGAGAGGATCCCTCTAGTTCCCGCGCATCCCTCTCGGGAGCGCTTCGACCGGCGTCGATGAATGAGGTGAAAAATGTGGAGAGATAGAGTCACTAGTCTATTTTAATCAAAACAGACAAAAGAAAAGGGAGCCATCCCGAAGGACATCATCCAAAGATATACTGATACATACGAAACCAAAATGATTCGAAAAGGGTCTGGAGGCTAAGTTACGAAATGGGAAGGTGTTAGGCACCCATTCCACCCGTACGGTCTCTCATGGGTTGTTGCTATTTTCCTTTATTTCCTCGTGATATGTTTGCATGTGTATACGTAGTGGAGATAGGAATCATCCACTTGTATCATGGAAGAGATAAAGCGAGTCATCCATAGGAATGTTCCTAAAAGTAATATTAGAAAATAGGATTTATCGATTATCCTAGCGTCAATCATTATAAGGGAATGATAATGCATGTGGAATAATACGCCATTAAAAACAAATACACACACACACACACACACACACACATATATATATATATATATATATGTATGTGTGTGTGTGTGTGTGTGTGTGTGTGTGTGTGTGTGTGTAAGTACATAGAATTTAAGAGAGTTAAGTTTAAAGAATATAGAAAAATAGGAAAAAAAGTAAAAAAAGGACTCGAGTCTCGGGTTTTACCCCGAGACGCCTACGTAGCCTATAGAGGTATCAAAGTTCGCATAGTTCATATGAAAAATGAGGGGTGGGATTTATCCCATAAATCCAATCGGGGACTTCTCTTGTATGTGTGTGTGTGTGTAAAAAAGTGTTTTAGTTGTGAGAAAAGTGTGAGAATTCTCGTTTGGAATTTATAAGCAAATACTCTTTTTCTTGTTTTTTTGGGGTTTTATTTATATGAGAAAAAAGAGATGTGCAATAATACTAAATAAAAAGTATATTAGGATATGTGAGATAAGAGAATAAAAGTAACAAAACAAACTACTGAGAATTTAGGCAAATTTAAGGAGAGAGTGGAGAAAGTTAGACCTTTTTGAAGATCTTGAGCTTGATCTTGGATGTTGGAGAGCAGCCCTTGCACTTGGATGATGATGGAGGGTACTTAATTCACCAAGTTTGATGAAAAAGGTGATGAAAGGTGAAGGTTGAAAAGGGATTTGGATGTGGAAATCAGGCTAACTTCGAGAGGGATTTTCTGAGCTTCCTGAGCGTGATGGATCTATGATCTTCATCTTTTTGAATGAGGTTAGGCCCTTCTTTTTATAGGTCCAGGGCATTGCCGATCAGCATAGCCCTAGTCCTGCCAATCAACAGGTGTGTGACCTGCCGTTTGGTAGTGTCTTTTAGGTTCCTTCAGAAAATCGATCGTAGAGAGCGAATCGTTGATCCGAATTGCGCACGGGGAGAACCATTAAAAAGGTATTTTAGAGACCGTCGAAAGTCCAGGGTCTACTCCGGGTTCAGGAGTTGACTTCAGGTCAAATGTGGCTCGAAATGTCTCATCGATCCTTCAAATGAGGAAACTTCGGACGCAAACGGATCATTCATCCGCACGGTAAGTCAAAATTGTGTACGGGGTAGACCATTAGAAAGATTAGGGGATGTACTTTGACATTCCAAAGAGTTTACCCTGGTTCGGGGAGTTGACTTTTGTCAACCGGGGCTTGGAAGCGTTCGGTGAACTTTTGTAGTAAAACGGATTGTTCATCCGTACCGTAAGTCCGAATCGCGCACGGGGCTGACCGTTGGAAAGGGGGTTTAGTTACCTTTGAAGATTCATTTAGTCTCGGTCAAGATGAGAAGTTGACTTCTATCAAACGGAGCCTAGGAGCATCCGGTGACTTCTTGATCGAATTTCGGGGGAAAATGGGTCGTTCATTCGCATGGTAAGTCAGAATTGCACATGGGATGGACTGTTGGAAAGGGGTTTCAGTGCCCTTCGAATATTCATTCAGTCTCGGTCGAGCCGAAGAGTTTGAATTTTGGCCAAACGGAGCCTGGGAGTTCCCGATGGCCTTTAGGTCAGTACCCGGGGTATGATTTGGGTTTGTAATGATGAATAGAGGTGCTAGGGACCTACGGAGAGGTTGGGGGGGTATTAGAATGGGGTGTCTACAGAGACCCTCTATGGGTGAGTTGGGAACAAATGATTGTCGTCGAATAGAAACCACATGATGCCTTTGAAAGAGGATGACTGGAGGGTCGAGGTCGATTCTGAGGATCTAAGGATGAGAATAACTGATTCTGTGGGTCAAAGCCAATTCTGAGGGCTTCGAGATGAGGGTGACCGATTCTGCGGGTCCAAAGCCAATTATGAGGGCTTGAAGATGAGGGTGATCGACTCTGTAGGTCGAAGACAATTCTGCAGGCTTGAATATGGGGGTGATCGATTCTGCTGGTCGAAGCCAATTTGAAGGCTTGAAGATGAGAGTGACCAATTTTGTGGGTCGAACCCAATTCTGCGGGCTTAAAGGAACACGATGGTGATGGTCTTAAAGGAAGTGATGACCAAAGAAATGATAGGGTTGACCAATTCTGCGGGTCGAAGCCAATTCTAAGGGCTTAGGTTGTGATGATCAATTCTGCGGGTCCAAGCCAATTTTGCGGACTTAAGGATGAGATGCCCAATTCTGCAGGCTTAAGGTGAGATGACCAATTCTATAGGTCAAAGCCAATTCTTAAGGCTTAAGGTGAGATGACCAATTCTGCGGGTCGAAGCCAATTTTGCGGGCTTTAGGTGAGGTGACCAATTCTGCAGACTTAAGCTTGAAATGACCAATTCTACGGGTCGAAGCCAATTCTGGGGGCTTAAGGTGAGATGGCCAATTCTGCGGGTCGAAGCCAATTCTACGGGCTTAAGGTGAGATGAACAATTATGCGGGTCGAAGCCAATTCTGCGGGCTTAAGGCGAGATAACAAATTATGCGGGTCGAAGCCAATTATGAGGGCTTAAGGTGAGATGACCAATTTTGTGGGTCGAAGCAAATTTTGTGGGCTTAAGGTGAGATGACCAATTCTGCGGATCGAAGCCAATTCTGTGGGCTTAAATTACAGTGACCAATTCTGCGGGCTTAAGTTGAGGGTTCCCGATTCTGTGGGTTGAATCCAATTCTTCAGGGTTGAAGATGAGGGTGACCGATTCTGTGAGTCGAAGCCAATTCTGAGGGCTTGAAGAGGAGGGTGACCGATTCTGCGGGTCGAAGCATATTCTGCGGTCTTGAAGGAACATGATGGTGATGGTCTTAAAGGAAGTGATGACCAAATCAATGATGGGGGTGACCAATTCTGTGGGTCGAAGACAATTCTGAGGGATTAGGTTGTGATGACCGATTCTACGGGTCGAAGCCAATTCTGAGGGCTTAAGGATGACACGAACAATTCTACAGGCTGAAGCCTATTCTGGAGGCTTAAGGTGAGATGATCAATTCTACGGGTCGAAGCCAATTCTGTTGGCTTTAGGTGAGGTGACCAATTCTGTGGGTCGAAGCCAATTCTATAAGCTTAAGTTTGAAATGACCAATTCTGCGGGTCGAAGGCAATTCTGCGGGCTTAAGGTGAGATGGCCAATTCTGTGGGTCAAATCCAATTCTATGGGCTTAAGGTGAGGTGACCAATTCTGTAGGTCAAAGCCAATTCTGTGAGATTAAGGTGAGATGACCAATTCTGCGGCTCGAAGCCAACTCTGCGGTCTTAAAGTGAGATGAGCAATTCTACGGGTCGAAGTCAATTCTGTGGGCTTAAGGTGAGATGACCAATTCTGTGGGTCGAAGCCAATTCTGAAGGCTTGAGGTGAGATGACCAATTTTGCGGGTCGAAGACAATTCTACGGGCTTAAATTGAGGTGACCCATTTTGTGGGATTAAGTTTCGGGTGACCAATTCTGCGGGTCGAAGCCAATTCTATAGGCTTGAAGATAAGGGTGATCGATTCTTCGAGTCAAAGCCAATTATGAGGGCTTGAAGATGAGGGTGACCGATTCTGTGGGTCGGAGCCAATTCTGTGGGCTTGAAGGAATATGATGGTGACGGTATTAAAGGAAGTGATGACCCAAGAAATGATGGGGGTGACCAATTCTGCGAGTCGAAGCCAGTTCTGAGGGCTTAGGTCGTGATGATCAATTCTGCGGGTCGAAGCCAACTCTGTGGGCTTAAGGATGAAATGATTAATTCTGCGGGTCGAAGCCCATTCTGCGGGATTAAGTTGAGATGACCAATTCTGCGGGCTTAAGGTGAGATGACCAATTCTGCGGGTCGAAGCCAATTCTACGGGCTTAAGGTGAAATGACCAATTCTGCGGGTCGAAACCAATTATGAGGACTTAAGTTGAGGTGACCAATTCTGCGGGCTTAAGTTTGAAATGACCAATTCTGCAGTCGAAGCCAATTCTGCGGTATTAAGGTGAGATGACCAATTCTACAGGTCAATACCAATTATGAGGCCTTAAAGTGAGATGACCAATTTTGAGGGTCGAAGCCAATTCTGTGGGATTAAGGTGAGATGACCAATTCTGCGGGTCCAAGACAATTCTATGGGCTTGAGGTGAGATGACCAATTATGTGGGCTTAAATTGAGGTGTCCCATTCTGCGGGCCTGAGTTGAAATGACCTCGGGGAACTCTGCTGGGGAAATTACCTCGTGATTTTGATTTGAGCTGGGGAGATGATTGCTGGGGAAATCCTTGTGTGCCTTCTGGAGACTTTACTGGGGGAACAACCATTTTGATGCTGGGGAAGCGATTAGGTGATCCAGGGTTTGGATGCATTTCTCGAGGAAAATTGAGACCTTTTGGGAACAGCAGATGATCCTGAAGTTTTGGATGTTGCCAGGGAGAGATTCGCTTGTCTTTTGAGAGTTCCGCTGGGGAAATAGGGCGCTTGAGGAAGTGCAAAATTTTCTTGGTGAAAATGCTCTAAATCCTTTCTGGGATTTTTAGGAAATTTCTGAGGATTTTTTTAGGGTTTTCTATTATTTTTTGGGAATTTTTGTACGAAACTTTAAGAGAGGTGCAGATCGGCATGGTGTGGAGGGTGTCATTTAGTAGTGGCATGAACTTTTGGGCTGCCTCGAGAAGGCAAAGGGTCAGTGACGATCGGTAGGTGGTCAATGCCGATCGGCGTGAGCCTTGGCCTCCTATATAAAGGGGGTGAATTCCCCAAATTTTTCACAGCTTCTTGCCTTCTCTCTTTCTGTGATTTTCTTCTGCAAATTGTTCTAGCATTCTGATATCTAAAAAATGGCCGCTTTTGTGAGCACTGCGGTACACGTGGAATGGTTGGTTGTTGATGACTGGGCAAACATGGAGTGGAGGGCTAGGTAACCTCTTGCTTTGGGGAGCGAGAACTCTTTTGAGACATTTGTGCCGATTGCGGATGAGAGGACCTTTCTGCGGGAGCTGTCGCGTCATCGCTCTTCGAGGGTGGTGAACCCTGGTGGTTATGTAAGTAAAATGACTTTTGGCATTCTTTTTTTTTTATGGTTTTCCTTTTTTTCTTGGATTCTGACAAGTTTTTGGTGCGCTCTAAATAAAGCTTATGATTCAAGTGAAAATCTATCTCAACAAGTAATATCCGGTAAGTATGGAATCATGATCCACAGGGATTGAACACTCCTAAGAGAACAAGATTAGGTGAAAGGGATTCTCGAAACATCACAAAAGTTAAAGTGTAAAAGATGATTTAATAGTTTGGAAAAGTGATTGAGGGTAATCTTTAAACTAACATGCTATTGATGAACAGTCAATTAATTAATAATTACAGAACTATGAAAGGAACTAAAATAAACTTGAGTTCAAGATATTAACGGGATCGAGGATCATTCTCCCACCTCGGATTCACAAAGAAGGGGATTATAGGGCTTGGTTGAAATTAATTCTAATCGAGCATAACTAATTAAGTCCAAACATCAACCATGTAGAGACTAAACTCAACAATGGAGGATTAGGTGTTAGTTAGTTATTGCAAGATGGGTTGGGTTTGTAGTAAAGCTTCAAACACTAACCCTTGCATGATAAGAGAAGTTAAGAAACTATGATACTCCAATACCAACACATGAAGTTCCATTAGAACAATCATAAACCAAACCCTAAATATGAAGTTCAAGCATCCAAGGTGGGTTTATGATCACCAATCATAAGTCTAACTACTCATAATTGAAACTAAACTACACATGCTAGTTAACAACATAATTAAGTTAGTTATCTAGTTTAAACACAAACCAATACAAGAGATGTAATTAAATGCAAATTAAAGCTAGTAGAACAAGTAGAGAAGAAGTAAATGAACCTTTCTTGCATTAATAACCACAATTCAACTAGTAATCAAAGCTTTACAAGTGGGTAAAAATCATAAATGAACTTGACCTAGGAGAGAGAAGAGAGTGTTTTCTATATCTCCAAATATCTAACAAAAGTAATCTCTATACAAAGGAGGAAAAACAAGGGACATATCCCCAAAATCCAACACCAATGGCAAACTAGTAATAAGGAGAAAAACACAAAAAATCAGCAAAACCGAATCGATTCGGCAGGGCCGAATCGATTCGGCAGAGGGAGAATGCTGCACTAGTGACCACCGAATCGATTTGGCTTTATGGCTAGGCTATTTTGGATTTATTTTTCCCATGTTTCACCGAAACATCCATAACTTCTTCGTTCGAGATCGGATTCAAGCACCGTCGGAGGCCACACGAAGATGAGAAGAAGGTCTACAACTTCCGTGAAGAAATCGGGATGAAAATCCCATAGCTGGAATTACAAAAATGCCCCCGAAGATGCAAAAGTCGACAGAACTTTCCCGGATCAAAACCAAACTTCCATATATGCATTCTCGAGACCTATAAAATCTTAATTAAGACACAGACAAAGTATATATGATGACTTTAGGGATTAATCAATAAATGAGTATAAGAACCGGGAAATACATGCACGGGAATGCTAGAATGTACAAATTAATGGGGTATAAAATATAATAAAAGTGAGGAATCACACCCCCTAACTTATACATTTCTAGTACCTAGCAATTAAGTATGAAGAAACAAGGGACAAAACGCAACCAAAATAGAAGAAATATGTACATAGAATGAAAATGCCACTTTCGCGAGCGAACGATTGCATTTAGCGTATGCAATAAGCCGTTAAACCCCTAGGTGGCCCTAGGGAATGAGTGAGGTCTCGTGAGGGTTTCCAGGGATGACACCCACAAACATCAAGTCAACTCATACTATGATACGACAAAAACCAATGCGTAGCTCAACAAATATCTAAGAAGCACAATTTATCAACAAAGTGAACAAAGCTCACACAAAAGACGACAATTATTGGCATTAAACAAATAACTTCAGTAAAAATCGAAACCATGGAAATGCGAAATAAGCAGACACGTGTGGTAAATTAAATTTGGTAAAAATTTCAAAATCCATAAAAATGCTAAGGCGTGCATACTCAAGTTCTCTCCGGTTGTTACACTCAACAAATGAAACACTCAGAAATGGGATGTAACACACACGGGACATGCGGGCATAAAGAGTAATTGCAAAGGAAAACTAGGCCACGCACATGTCATCAATGAAGAACGCAATATAAAAGTGGAAAATACAATCTCATGAAAGGATATCTCATATTAACCAAGAGAAAAGCATTTAAACAGATTATCGCTAATGTTCGACCTTTAAATCACATCACACTCGGATCAAATAGGACTTTTAGGGTATATAATTTAGGCTAGGTTAAGGTTAGGAAAAGAAAGGAATGTGTGTAGGATCAAAGGAGATTCGGAATAACGAGCGGGATAATGGATTTAATGGGCAATTTAGGAATTGAAATCAAATTCCAAAAGCAAGGTATTCATGAGAGTGAGACTTTGATTTTTATGCACATGGTGAAATGGGATTCAACAAGGACCCATTCTATTCTATATTTCTTTTATTTCTTTTTTTCTAACTTTTTCTTTTCTTTTTCGCTTTTTCTTTTTCTTTTCTTTTTCGCTTTTTCTTTTCTTCTTTAGACCACTCATTGCTTGATTGCAATCCATATAAACAACATCATTCAATACCGGGAGTAATCTCTATTCAAGGTACGGGAGGAGTAAATAAGGGTTTAGGACTCCAATGTGGAGTTAGAAAAGGGATTTGGGGACGAAACGAAAGGAATAATAAGTCTCAAGGGGGTTGACTAAGGAAAATATTCAAGGGTAAGGTCAAGGTCATATGGGCTAAACAACAACGAGGGCCTATAATCCTTTCCTAAAGTTTCATATGATTCGCGGGACTCAACACCATTAAAAATCATGCTCAATTGATAAATCAATTAATATGCAATCAAATGAAAAGAAAATGAGATTGACAATGAATTCATTGACATGTAAGAGATAGAGTGGATGTATACGCTCACAAATGACGATAAGTCTCAATTTTCAGTTTTGTAAAGGTATAGCATGCGCCTTAAAATAACGAATTTGAAACTCTTTAAACCAAATCACAAATAATTATTTGTGTATATGCTCAAAGCTTCACAGTTTAATTTTATGAGGCTATTCACAATGCAAACAATAACGGGCTATAGGCTAATAAATCAATGACTCAAAGCATGCTTCATAGCTATACAATTGGATATACCGATCATATAAGTAATCATAGTAGATATGAGAGAAAAAGAATATGTATATGTATATATATATATATATATATATATATATATATATATATATATATATATACATTTTAAATAAATAAATAAATAAATACTAACATGATAACCGGTATAAAAAAATGTAATCCATACCCCCTAATTTGAATGAAACATTGTCCCCAATGTTAGTAGGGATAAAAAGGGAAAAGGGTTTAGAAAATAGTTACCCCGTAAGGAGTAACTCGAGAAACGCGTAACGACATGCCTGTCAAAATTTTAGTACCAAAACACCACTATATACATAGGAGAGATATTTATAAGGATAATTAAGAAGATGAAACTAAGAATTTTATTTTTTTTCATTAATAATTCTGGGATGCATATATGTGGAAAAAAAACAAAATGAGAAAATACAATATTGACATTTCTCAATTACCACATATATGTCAATGTTTATCAAAAACCTAATATAAAACAACCCAAAATAGTTTAAAAATCAATAATTATAGGAGGAAAAAATGTAACAGCAGCAGCAGCATTTCCTAGGGAAGGTTAGGGCGGCGGTGAGAAGGACCGGGCTCATTGGGGTTACGCGGGGTTATGGGTCATAAAGGTAAGGAGGCACAGCAGCCTCGCCCCCGCATAGATGCGTAAATAGTTCCATCTGCACCCTACTAATCATTGAAATATCACGCTCGTAAGCTCCCCTAAACTCAGAAATCCATCCTCGCCCCCAACTCTCTAAAGGGGCCCAACAGGTGCTGAACTGGGGTCGGTCCCTGCTGAACGTCCAGAAGTGGATCATCAAAATCAAAATGGTTACCAGCAGCCATTTGATCACTCATTCAACGCCTTTTTCTCTCCCAGTAATCCTTCCCCAAGGTCTTCTCGTTTGCATCATCATCAAGTGGATAGGTCACCCTCGAACGCTTGTCGGAGGCGATCACCTCGCAACGAGCATCTCTACATATCCTAGAAACAAGCCGAGCATAAGGGAGAGTAATCGATCCCTTCTCGCAATAAGCGGCGTTCAACATGTTTTGTAACACCAAGAAAGGTAGGCTTATAATAGTGTTGGCGTCTAGGAGATTGTAGAGGAAATAGGCCTGCTTCGATTGCAGGAACGACTTTGATGATTCTAGGAATCAGCACCACCAGATAAGGTGTTTCCAAGCTCAATATATGAATAACAATGGCAGCACAGCTATATAAAGAGATAAGAAAAGGAGATGAGAATATGAGGAATCAACACCGGAATATAGGTGGTTCAGCCAATCTGGCCTACGTCCACTGTGAGTGTGTGAGTAGTATCACCGAATGAAGGCACTAATGGCCATGGATACAATTCTCTCAAGCTCTCTCTCTCTACTGTGAATTTAGACAGGGTTTCAACTAGGGTTTTATAACTGGGATCCCTTTGCAAGGTAGGGGATGATCCCTATATATACTGCCTAGGGGGTGTAATGTACCCCCCATGCATGTAATGTGCATGTGTGTGGTAGCCTCACCAATGGGGGAGTGCAATCTGTCGCTGCCACATGTAAGTAATGATGATGAAATATTCTCCCCACATGTGGGGAATAATCTTATTACAACTAATTTGTGCCCAGGTGTCCTTATCCAAATGTTCAACAGATGCTCGGCTGCAATGTTGAGGGATGACCTCGGCCTGGGAGAGGCCGAGCTGTAGAGGCTTGATATTCATTCAATCCGAGGTGTCATAGGGAGTCTCGGCCTGGTCTCAGCCGAGTCATTATGCTGGGTCGGCCCCAGGGGAGGTAGGAATGATTCCATGCTGACAATTACTAAGGCTTATTGTGACCTCGGCCCAAGCCGAGGTTGGACTGGTTCCATGTTGAAGGTCAAGGCTTCTTGTCACCTCGGGCCACACTCGATCGAGGTTGCCATACCCAGGTTTATGAGAATGCTGTTGATGCCTGTGATGCGCGTAGTGTCCAATAGGAGCATAGATGGTAGTGTCGGCCTAGGCCGACCCTGGTCTGGCCGAGGGATGATATCGTGGGCCCATGGCTTATCCTGGGTCGATCAATATCTCGGCCATCATCTCGGCCGAGGTTGGTGTCTCTGGGCCGAGGTAATACTTGGGGCATAACAATCACCCCCCAGACCTTAGTCATATGCGAGATCAAGTGGCTAGGGGATTTCTTCACCTCCGAGGTCTATCCATCCCAAGGCCAATACTTCCATGACACCTGTCCCAAGCTAGGGCGTGCAAACTTGGCTGGCGTGTGCTGTCAGTTGTCCCTTGGGTTTCCCAAGGCAATGATAGGCCTAGGGAAGTGTGCCCAAGTACTTAAGGGTTTAAACCCTTCCTTTCTCTTTCTTCTTTCTCATTTCTTTCCCGCGCACACATTTCCTGCAAATTTCTTCTCTAAAAAGCTTCTTCACCCAACGTCCTAAACCAGAGGATTTCCCCTGTTTTCCTGCGAGTTCTTCTTCGCTTCCCTCATCAATTTACTTCCAGGTACTTCTCTCTTACCATTTCCTTTCTTTCTGGCATTTGGTTTGCATATTTTCCGGCGTGTTTCTGAGTTTCCTGTTGAGCTTTTAAGTTTTCCAGTGACCTTTCAAGTTTTCCGGTGACCTTTTAAGTTTTTCGTAAGTTTTCCAGTGACCTTTTAAGTTTTTCGGTGACCTTTTAAGTTTTCCGGCGAGCTAGGTTTTCTTGAAACTCCTAAGTTTGATCTTTAGGCCTCTTCATTTTATAAGCCAAACGTGTTTGTAGCTTTAGGAGTTTTTCCCAAGTTTAGGGTCGTCCCAAGTTTTGGGTCGTCCTCTGATGCTCAGACCCCTGTACCAACTTCTTGAGGACTTCCCTTCTCTCAGAGAGAAGACCTTAGAAAAGATTAGGCAAATAGAGAGAGCTCAGGAAGAAGCTCGTAGGTCCGAGGAGTTCCCTATTAGACCTATCTTTCCCCCACCTCTCAACGTGGTATATCCTGATCCTCCTGAGAACTTCTACCAGATAGACGTCTCTGCCAACCCATTGCCGATGTCTGAGTCTGAGTCTTCCTCCTCAGACCCCATGTCTGTGGACTCCTTCCAAGAAGCCATGGATTTTACACCTCGGCCTGATCAGGACCCTGATCAGGCCGAGGTATCCAGCCGAGCTTCATCCCAAAGTGGCTCAAGCACCTCAGATTCTTCTTCAGAGGTTGAACTTAGCGAGCCAAGTGTGGCTGTGCCACCCATTCTTGATGCCATCCCTCTGTCGGCCGTTACTGGGGCAGATTTTGCTCAGAGATTTCCTAGTCACCCATCCACGTCTGCTCCAGCCGACGTTGAGCTTGATGATGATGATGAGGATGCTGAAAGTGATGTTGACGTCTCTGAGGAAGCCGAGTATGAGAGCACAGTCACTGAGGTGGATCTATTGCACTTCAGATATTTATACTCCATCAGTCCCTCAATCAAATTAAGGAGACCTCTGAGGGAAGAGAGGGCCTACCATGGCCGAGATGGAGAAATCTGCTTGTATGAGCAGATGTTTAAGTTAGGGTTTCGCCTACCCATTAATCCCATCATCAGATCCATTATCTCTTTCATCAACTTGGCCCCCTCGCAGCTCTTTCCCAATGCTTGGAGAGTCATTATAGGGGCCACCATCTTGTGGAGGGCAGTCCACCACTCTGACCTTCCAGTTCAGGTCTTTACTGGTTGTTATGTCCCTACCTCGGCCAAAAACCATCCGAGCTACTATCACTTCGTGGCTCGGAGGCCTGAGAAGAAGATGCTCCAGGTGACTCAGACCTCAAATCACAACTGGAAGCCCCGATATTTTTTCGCCTCAGGGCCATGGGAATTCGGCACATCTGTTGCCTCTTCCACCTTTGAGCCGAGGATACCCCTCAGATGGGGTAAGATCACCATGTCTGTAAGGGTCGATCCTGGCCTAAGTCTTCAGAATATCAAAAAGGTGAAGGCCCTGCAAGACCAAGGGGCACATGGTTTGTTTGTCAAGTTCGAACATCTGCTGACCCCCCAGTATCTCTCGGGGACGAGCCTAGGTGGAAGTCCCCTTATTGATTTTGGTAAGGATTTTTCTTTTAGTTTAACCTCTGAACTCATTCATATCTGATTTCTAACTCATATCTTTCAACTTTTGCAGAGAGACCACCAGGTGTCCCAGACGAATTGTGGGAGATGGCAGCTCCGAGTTTGGCAAGGCTTGCAAAGAAGGTTGGTCTGAACGCTCCTCCTCCAGCTCCCTCAACATCCAAATCCAAGAAGAGGGCCCCTGAGGTCCCGTCCTCTGAGGATCAGAGGCCGACTTCAAGACAAAAGAAGACCTCAGACGCTGCGATCCCAATTTCTTCGGCTGACATCCTGACGGCTCGTCTGGAGCAGTTGAAGTTAACTGACAGCGTGAACGGTAATAGCAGACAAGCCATGGACTCACTTGCCGCTGTAATGACCGAGGAAGATAAGCATTTCTATAGAGCCATGGACACCCCTGTGATGATTGAGTTCGGCCTTCACCGAGTCGTCCAGGTATGACTTGTTCCTCTGTCAAAGTTTTATAAGTGTAACATCTGATTTTTCTCACTTAACCTCTTCATTAAATGTGCAGGGGGTGAATGCCATGTACCAATTGTCTAACTGGGCCATGAGGAAATTGCCTCTCATTCAGAAGGGGCAGGAGGCTGAGAAGGTCGAGAGCGCCCTGAATGCCGAGGTTGACCGTCTGAAGTCAAAGTTGCAGAATTCTGAGAAGAAGGCCAAGAACTCTGAAAATAAGGACCAGGGTTTGGAAAAATATATCTCTGCGCTCGTCAAAAACCATGCTAAGGCTCTGAAGGACAAAGACGATGCTCTGCAGCAGAAGGTCAACGCGGTTGTGAAGGCTGCCCTTGCAGATGCCTCAGAGAAATAATTTCTGACTACAAAGTCTCTGAGGAGTTCGTGGGTTTTGGTTTTGAATACCTAGAAAGAGGTATCAAAGCCACTACCAAATGGGCCGAGGTTAGAGAGAAGGAGGTCGGCACTATAAAGGCCTCCGACTTTGTGGGCCTCGGCTTCACCGACCCTCAATTTGCCCAGGCACTGCAAGATGTAGAAGACGAGGCCGCTGCCCCAGCCGATACTGCAACTCTGGGAGGGACCGAGCTCGGAGGGACAGATCCTATTGATGAGGTGGCCAAGGTCACTAATGCTGAGCAGACCAATCCGGCCGAGACTGTCAATGTCCCCCCCCCCCCCCCAACCAGGAGTGATTTATAACAACAAACATTTTGTAATTTGTAGTTTGTAATAATGAACATCATATGTAATCTCTTCTTTTTACTGAATGCTAATCCTCTTATTTTGATCTCTAAATGCCTCTGAATGCTATATGATCTCTGAATGCTATTAGGCTCTGAAGTCATTAATATGCTGTGCTCATAACCAACTTCACCCAATTAATGATGTTAAGGGTCTGAGGTCATCTAATCCAGGTGTCTGAGCTCAGATCTTGTCACCACCGAGTGATGTTTTGAGGGTCTGAGGTCATCACCTAAGAGGTTAGCGTCATAATAAATACCACCAAATTAATGATGTTAAGGGTCTGGGGTCATCTAACCAAGGTGTCTAAGCTCAGACCTCATCACCACCGAGTGATGTTTTGAGGGTCTGAGGTCATCACCTAAGAGGTTAGCCTCATAATCAATACCACCAAATTAATGATGTTAAGGGTCTGAGGTAATCTAACCAAGGTGTCTGAGCTCAGACCTCGTCACCACCGAGTGATGTTTTGAGGGTCTGAGGTCATCACCTAAGAGGTTAGCCTCATAATAAATACCACCAAATTAATGATGTTAAGGGTCTGAGGTCATCTAACCAAGGTGTCTGAGCTCAGACCTCGTCACCAACGAGTGATGTTTTGAGGGTCTGAGGTCATCACCTAAGAGGTTAGCCTCATAATCAATATCACCAAATTAATGATGTTAAGGGTCTGAGGTCATCTAACCAAGGTGTCTGAGCTCAGACCTCGTCACCACCGAGTGATGTTATGAGGGTCGGAGGTCATCACCTAAGAGGTTAGCCTCATAATCAATATCACCAAATTAATGATGTTAAGGGTCTGAGGTCATCTAACCAAGGTGTTTGAGCTCTGACCTCGTCACCAACGAGTGATGTTTTGAGGGTCTGAGGTCATCACCTAAGAGGTTAGCCTCATAATAAATACCACCAAATTAATGATGTTAAGGGTCTGAGGTCATCTAACCAAGGTGTCTGAGCTCAGACCTCGTCACCACCGAGTGATGTTATGAGGGTCTGAGGTCATCACCTAAGAGGTTAGCCTCATAATCAATACCACCAAATCAATGATGTTGAGGGTTTGAGGTCATCTAACCAAGGTGTCTGAGCTCAGACCTCGTCACCACCGAGTGATGTTTTGAGGGTCTGAGGTCATCGCCTAAGAGGTTAGCCTCATAATCAATATCACCAAGTTAATGATGTTAAGGGTCTGAGGTCATCTAACCAAGGTGTCTGATCTCAGACCTCATCACCACCGAGTGATGTTTTGAGGGTCTGAGGTCATCACCTAAGAGGTTAGCCTCATAATCAATATCACCAAGTTAATGATGTTAAGGGTCTGAGGTCATCTAACCAAGGTGTCTGAGCTCAGACCTCATCACCACCGAGTGATGTTTTGAGGGTCTGAGGTCATCACCTAAGAGGTTAGCCTCATAATCAATATCACCAAATTAATGATGTTAAGGGTCTGAGGTTATCTAACCAAGGTGTCTGAGCTCAGACCTCGTCACCACCGAGTGATATTTTGAGGGTTTGAGGTCATCACCTAAAAGGTTAGCCTCATAATAAATATCTCTGATCTAAGAATGGAGAAAGAACTTGTCATGGAACTGATCTTTATTAATAACCTCTTCTCAATAAGATGGTACATTTACAAATTACAAGTTCTATGCAACATCATATGTAATATCTCTTCAGGTGGTCAGCATTCCATGGGTTAGTGAAAGGTTCTCCTTCTAGGTTTTCTAGTCTGTAAGTGCCGGGCACAACCTCTTCTGTTACTTTTTAGGGTCCATGCCAGTTTGGGTGTAGCTTATTTGCCTTCTGTTGGGTCTTCTTTAGCACTAGGTCTCCCACTGCAATGGGTCTTGACTTCACCCTCTGGTTGTAGAATCTCGCTTCCCTCTGCTGGTAGGCTGCTTTCCTGACCTCTGCGTCTTCTCTTCTCTCTTCGATAAGATCCAGGTCTAGCCTCCTTTTTTCCCCATTGTTGTCAGGGTCGTAGGTCTGAATCCGATGAGTTAGTAGTCCTACTTCCGTTGGTATGACAGCCTCTGAGCCATGATCTAGCATGAATGGGGTTTCTCCTGTTGGTGTCCTGATCGTAGTTCTGTAGGCCCACAACACTGCGTAGACCTCTTCTGTCCATCTCCCCTTCACGTCTTCTAACCTCTTCTTGATTCTATCCAAGATGGTTCTGTTTGTGACCTCGGTTTGGCCATTGTCCTGAGGTCGACCAGGAGATGAGAAGAACTGTTTAATCCCCACACTTTGGCAATACTTCTCTAAGGAGGAGTTCTTGAACTGGGTCCCATTATCCGAGATGAGCGTGTTTGGGAGGCCATATCTACATATGATGTTTTTCCAGATGAACTGGAAGGTCTTCTGCTCTGTAATTGTTATCATTGGTTCTGCCTCCACCCACTTTGAGAAGTAGTCAATGGCAACTATCAAGAACCTATAGTTGTTGACAGCTCTTGGCAAAGGTCCTACCAAGTCAATTCCCCATACCGCAAATGGCCATGGAGAAGAGATTGACGTCATAGGCTGATGGGGTTGATGAGGGATAGTGGCGAACCTTTGACATTTGTTGCACCTCTTCACATAGTCTGCAGCGTCCTTAGATAAGGTAGGCCACCAGTATCCCTGAGTGATGATCCTCTTGGCTAAGGGCCTTCCCCCTATGTGGCTAGAGCAGGAGCCCTCATGAACCTCCTGTAAGACTCGGGATACTTCCATGGGATGCACACATCTGAGGAGGGGCAAGAGAAACCCCTTTTTATACAAGACATCTCCTACCAATGAGAACTTGGCAGCCCTGTATCTCAACTTCCTCCTTTCCAGCCTGGACTCAGGTAGCTCCCCCTCTCTTAGGTATCTGACGAGCGGGTCCATCCATGAGTCTCCTAGGTTAACATTATGACAAGGACTACATACCTCATCCTCCTCGATGCTTGCCTTTCCTAAGACTTCGATTGGGATGGTCCTTCCCAAATTTGTCTTCATTGCCGAGGATAGCCTTGCTAATGCATCAGCGTCATTGTTGCTCAGTCGGGGCACTCTCTTCAGTTTTGCCTCTTCAAAATACTCTAGCAATCCTCTTACCTTCTTTAAATACTTGGCCATCCTTTCGTCATTGGCCTCGTATACCCCCAACACTTGATTGACAACCAACCTTGAGTCGCTATGGAGTCGGAGCCGCTTTACTCGAAGAGTTGTTGCCAATAAGAGACCCGTTATCATGGCCTCATATTCAGACTCGTTGTTTGAAGCCTGGAAGTTGAATCTCAAGGCGTATTCAATGTTGGCGCCATCTGGAGCCGAGAGTATTAGCCCCGTGCCGCTTCCACTGTCAAAGGAAGAGCCATCAATGAAGAGGCTCCATACATCTGCATCTGATGAGAAGGACCCTTCTCTCATAATCCCTTTTCTCGAAGAGGTATCGATATTCTTTATTTTCTTCTGCTATGCTCTGGGTTTTGCTTGGGACAACCTCTTCTCGGCCTTGGAAGACGTTCGGGGCAGTCTCTTCCGAATCTCGGAAGACACTACGGTTCGTCTCTTTGCCGCTATCCAAGCCCTTCTCTGTCTCGGCCTCTTCCCAAGTGAACTCTGCGACAAAGTCTGCGAGGGCCTGCCCCTTGATGGCTGTCCTGGGCTGGTAGGTAAGATCATACTCTCCTAGCTCGATGGCCCAGGTCATCAGTCTCCCGAACTTCTCAAGTTTGTGCAGAACATGTCTTAGCGGGGAGTCTGTAAGGACTACCATGGAGTGACCTTGAAAGTAAGGCTTTATTTTCCTTGAAGCATGTATAAGGGCATAAGCCAACTTCTCCATTCGGGGATAGTTTTGTTCAGACCCTTGAAGTGCCTTATTATTGAAGTACACAGGCCTCTGGATTCCATCCTCTTCCCGTATGATGGCTGCGCTGATGGATGATTCAGAGACTTCCAGATACACAAACAACCTCTCCCCCGTGATGGACCGAGACAGCAACAAGGGAGACCCCAAGTAGGACTTGAGTTGGTCAAAGGCTTTTTCACACTCTTCGTCCCACTGGAAGGCCTTTCTCAGAACTTTAAAGAACGGAAGACACTTGTCCGTGGCTCTAGAAACAAACCTGTTAAGGGCCACCACTCTTCCCGTGAGTCTCTGAACATCCTTGATACTCCTAGGAGTCTTCATGTTGAGTAATGCCTTGATTTTCTCAGGGTTTGCTTCAATCCCCCTCTGATTAACGATGAACCCCAGGAACTTCCCAGCTCCTACCCCGAAGACACACTTCGCTGGGTTGAGCTTCACTCTATACGAGTCCATGACATCAAAGGTCTTCTCAAGGTCTGTTATGTGAGTACACGCTTTCAGGCTCTTCGTTAGCATATCGTCCACATACACCTCCATGGTCTTACCTATCTGCTCCTCGAACATCTTATTGACAAGACGTTGATACGTTGCCCCCGCATTTTTCATGCCAAAGGGCATCACCTTGTAACAGTACGTCCCCTTGTCAGTAATGAAGGATGTATTCTCAGAGTCTTCGGCGTCCATGAAGATTTGGTTATAACCTGAATAAGCATCCATGAAACTCATGAGCTCGTGCCCTGCCGTTGCATCCACCATCTGGTCTATCCTAGGTAAGGGATAGCTGTCCTTCGGGCAAGATTTGTTTAGATCTATGAAATCTACACACATTTGCCACTTTCCATTTGCCTTAGGCACGATGACTGCATTTGAGAGCCACTCCGGATAGGTAACCTCTCTTATGAACTCGGCCTCTTCCAACTTTTTCACCTCTTCCCGGATGACCTCATACTTCTCCCTGGAGTAGACTCTTCGCCTCTGCTTGATCGGCCTGGCATCTCTGTCCACGTTGAGTTTGTGGCTCATGACCTCAGGGTCGATACCAGGCATGTCTGCATGACTCCATGCGAAGATACTCTGTCTTCTTCTGGGGAATTTTACCAGCTCTTCCTTGATCCCTGACTCTAGGGCCTTACCGACCTGGACGGTTTTTTCCGGCTCGTCCTCATTGAGGACGATGGATTCTACCTCTTTCGCGGCCTCTCCCTTCTTCAATTTTGTTTCATTTCTTGGGTCAAAAGTGTCAATGCTGTAAGTGGCGGTTGCTCTCTTATGGGCCTCTCTCTCTTTGACCGAGTTGAAGTAACACTCCCGCGTCGTGGTCTGGTCCCCTTGCACTTCCCCTACTCCATAAGGAGTCGGGGATTTTAGCATCTGATGGACCGTCGACGGAACGGCCTCAAACTCTTTGAGGGCCACTCTTCCGATGATGAGGTTGTAGGCCGAAAAGACATTTTCGTCCATAACAAAAAAGTTGATCTTCTTGGTCAGCCTCTTAGGCCATTCATCCCTCATCCGTACATCCATTTCATACATGCCCAGTGGGTGCACCTTCTCACCACTGAAGCCTATCAACGGGTGATGGTAGGGCACCAGCCTTGCCCTGCTAAGACCCAAGCTCTTGAAACAAGGCTAGAGCATCACATCTGCTGAGCTTCCCCCATCTATGAGGATTCTCCCTACATCGCACCCATGCACCCTTGTTGTTATGACTAAAGGGTCATCATGGGGGGCTAAGATGCCCTTGAAGTCGAGTCTAGAGAACCCCACCATGAGGGTGTCCATGTCTACCTTCTTCCTCTTCTGCACTGCGTCAGAAGACGTCAGATTCACAACCTCAGGCTTGGCCACTGACTTGGCCTCTGCTACATGAGCCTTCCTGTCGACCACCTCAGAGCCACCTCCTGCGAATCCCACACATATGGTGCTAACACCAAAGGATATCATTCCTACCCTCTTCACCAGGGTGTTGTCATCCTTTGGCGGGAGATCCGGGTCATCTCCATCATCTCCCTCTGAGTCATCGTCCCTTCGGGCCGGGACATCGCCACGGCATCTGTCATTTCTTCTCTTCTTAGGGTCTTCTCTTCCACCCTTTGGGGCCTTGTCATGCACATACCTTCTCAGCTTCCCAGATTTCAGCATCTTCTCAATCTCATCCTTTAAAGCGAAGCATCTATCTGTGATATGGCCGTGATCCTGATGGAACTCGCACCAGAGGTTTTTGTTCCTCTTATGGGGTGGGGCCTTCAGCTTCTCTGGCCACCTCAGAGTCCGGTCAGTCTTAATCTCATTAAGGATGTGGTCACAGCTCACAGTCAGAGGATTGTAATGAGCGAACTTGTCATCACCTGACCTCTTCTTCCCCTCTTTCTTACTTTGGGACCTCCCAGCGCTACCGCGGTTTTCCTCCTCATATTTGGCAGCCATTGCCTCTTCCGCATTCATCATTTTCCATGCGGTTGCCAGCAACTCCGCCATAGACCTAGGAGGGTCTTCCGCCAGTTTCCACAGTAGCTTCCCCTTCTGGAGGCCTCCTATAAGGGTTGTCATAGCTATGCTTTCTTCATAGTCTTCCACCTCCAACTTCTCTTTGTTGAATCTTGCTATGTAGTCTCTTAGGCTTTCACCCTTAGCCTGTTTGACATATAGCAGGTGGGTAGTCTTCTTCTGAGGTCTTACCCCAAAGCAGAAGTTGTGGATGAACTGCTCTGCCAAGCCTTTGAAGTTCTCGATCGAGTTCTTTGGAAGAGAGGTGAACCAGCTATGCGCTGCCCCTGTCAAGGTTCCCGAGAAGGCCCGGCACTTCATCTCATCAGGTATCGAGTAAATATCTGCCGCCAACTGATACATCTCGATATGGTGCACAGGGTTAGTGCTGCCATCATATTTGGGAGTCACTGTAGGAGGCTTGAACTTAGCTGGGGTTGGGAACCCCACTATCCTAGCCACAAACGGGGAACCCTCCGAGTAGCCCCTCTATAATGGGTCCCTGCTCTTTATGAGGTCCCTTATCTTCTCCTCAAGGCGTTGGATTGAATCATTCCAGGGTCTTCTGTCATCGACTTGGCCGAGGTTATCCCCTACCACCTCCCTGCGATGGACAGAAGGTTCCCCAGCCACGACCCCTTGGTTGTTGACCTCTTCCTGCTCCCTGGCTCTTCTCTCACAGGGTCGGCCTTGGTCTGGCCGAGCCTGCCTATCCCCTCTTTGGGAGCCTGCCGCGTTCCTTGACCTCGATAGCATCTGTCTTAGGTCATTAACTGGGCCCAGCCTCTCGAAGGCCGACCCTCTACTCAACCTGTCAAAGGCCGACCCTCTTTGTTGGGCCTCTTCTCTTCTCCAGCCGACACATCCCTGACTCTGCCTAAGAGGTCGTATGGTGTTATCTGACACCTCATACGGCTCCCAGCAGTCTTTTGGGGCCTCTTCAGCTCCTAGGTCATCATACCTTCCCTCTGGGCAAGGGTTTCCTTGCCTCCCCAGGTGCAAGTGCCTAGGGTCAGCAACGTCCCTCCTCTGCTGGGGTGCAGGCTGATCCTTCATGGGCACCTGGGGTGGTCCCCTGGCGTCAGGATGAGGCTGAACTGCCGCCGAAGTATTCATGTCCGGTGAGACTCCAGGTGGCCTCATCATCATGGTTTGACTGAGCTGGGAAAATTGCTCCTTCATGGCTTGTTGTGTTGCAGCCAAAGATTTCAAGGCTGCTGCTACCTCCGCCATTTCGGACTGGGGAGGAGCCTGACTGGAGCTAGCCCCTCCACCTCCTGGCGGCGGAAGAGGGGGTGGTAATTCTGGTGCCATATGTTAACTGTATAGAGCTTGAGTAGCAAGTGAGCTTAATATTTTAAAGGACCTCTTTCAATGGTGAAACAGCTCCACGCAAGGGGTGGTTCCTGGTTCACCACCAGAGTCTCCGATGAGGTTAAGCAGAAAAGGAGGAAGAGATAGCTTCTCGTTCCCACAGACAGCGCCAAAATGATGATGCTAAGAATCAGCACCACTAGATAAGGTGTTTCCAAGATCAATATATGAATAACAATGGCAGCACAGCTATATAAAGAGATAAGAGAAGGAGATGAGAATATGAGGAATCAACACCCAAATATAGGTGGTTCAGCCAATCTGGCCTACGTCCACTGTGAGTGTGTGAGTAATATCACCGAATGAAGGCACTAATGGCCATGGATACAATTCTCTCAAGCTCTCTCTCTCTACTGTGAATTTAGACAGGGTTTCAGCTAGGGTTTTATAACTGGGATCCCTTTGCAAGGTAGGGGATGATCCCTATATATAGTGCCTAGGGGGTGTAATGTACCCCCCATGCATGTAATGTGCATGTGTGTGGTAGCCTCACCAATGGGGGAGTGCCATCTGTCGCTGCCACATGTAAGTAATGATGATGAAATATTCTCCCCACATGTGGGGAATAATCTTGTTACAACTGATTTGTGCCCAGGTTTCCTTATCCAAATGTTCAACAGATGCTCGGCTGCAATGTTGAGGGATGACCTCGGCCTGGGAGAGGCCGAGCTGTAGATGCTTGATATTCGTTCAATCTGAGGTGTCATAGGGAGTCTCGACCTGTTCTCAGCCGAGTCATTATGCTGGGTCGGCCCCAGCCGAGGTAGGAATGATTCCATGCTGACAATTACTAAGGCTTCTTGTGACCTCGGCCCAAGCCGAGGTTGGACTGGTTCCATGTTTAAGGTCAAGGCATCTTGTCACCTCGGCCCACACTCGGCCGAGGTTGCCATACCCAGATATATGAGAATGCTGTTGATGCCTGTGATGCGCGTAGTGTCCAATAGGAGCGTAGATGGTAGTGTCGGCCTAGACCGACCCTGGTCTGGCCGAGGGATGATATCGTGGGCCCATGGCTTATCCTGGGTCGATCAATATCTCGTCCATCATCTCGGCCGAGGTTGGTGTCTCTGGGTCGAGGTAATACTTGGGGCGTATCAGACTTTGTTTGGGTGGGAATGATTGAGTTCACGGAGACAAGATGGATAAGCCGGTGAGAATCAGGCATGAGCTTTGTCGAAAATGTTTCCCCAGCCCAAAAGTGTCCGGGCGCTAGACGCACAATCTAAACATCGTTGGGAATCAACGCAAGAGGGTTACGTGACGGATAAACATACTCATCAGTATTATCAGCACCTCCCAATATCACAAACCGAATTTTCTTGGAAATCAGAATTTTCCTCCCCCTAACAAAAGCTTCATGCATGCCGCCTCCAGTTGAGGCAAGCGATGCATAGAAATGGCAGACATGTTCCTCGTTGACATCACCCTCCTTTTCGAGGTGGGCCTCCCAATGGAATTTTTGAAAATGCCTGCTAACCCTGTTAGGAAAGTCAGCAAGCTTCAGTGGGTGTTAGATAGCAATTGCCCGAGTGGAGGGAAACTTTTCCCTGTACCAATCTCTCTCAGCCTTGGATCCAAATGATTAAAACCCATTCCGGCCCGTAACATCATTGGTGGTGGGCTTTTGAGCCATAAGAACCTACAAGAGAAATAAATTCGATACATACACAATTAGTGTAATTCATAAAATCAATTTTAGCGTGAAACGGGTTCGAAAAGGAATGGGAGGTGCATGTCGGAAGAAAATGATCGGATAAGCGTATCCGACATACATCACTCTCAAACTAGGTAGAATCTATGTCAATGTTCGATAAGAGGCACAAAAATGGAACAATTGGGAATCAACTCCTCATTTAGGCATTTTATCGAACATATGGCATTTAGCCTGCTCAAAATAGGGAGAAAATGCATTTGATTCATGAAGCCCCCAACAAATACAACACAACACATTAATCAACAATAAATATGTTGCATTTGTTTGATAGTGATGGAAATCAGTAATGAAAAGTGGACAGTTCGTGAATCAGATACACATTATGCAAACATGGACATACACACATAACTCCCCAAGTTTGAATAGACTGAACACAAATTTCATATTGAAATTAACATAGAAAGATTGTAGTTTTTACCTTGAGCGAGATTCCTTAGAGAAATGGAGGGAAAAACTGTAGCGAGAAGATTGGGGAAATGAGTAGGAAGGAAGGATGTTAAGGGAGATGGAAGAATAAGGGAGAAAAATGAGGTTGTATGAACGCGGGCAGGATTTGAAAGGCTGGACAATCGAATCGATTCAGAGGGACCAAATCGATTTGCTATCCTCGAATTAGCTCACTGTCTCAGGGCGAATCGATTCGGAGGGACCGAATCGATTCGATTTGGTTATACTTTTTTTACTGTTGACAGGAGAATCGATTCGGAGGGACTGAATCGATTCTCTAGATAAGGACCTGTAAGTTGTGTCACACCGAATCGATTCGGTGGGTCCGAATCGATTCGCAATAGGGAAAAACATTTTCTGCTTTGCTATTTCACTATTCATATTTGGATAAAAGGATTGGGCTGCTATTCTTATATTTTTATACCCTAAAGATGGTCACCAAGATGCACAAAGAGGTACGGGACAAAAACATTGCACCCCACACATGCCGGGGATGGTCGGCACAAAAAAATTACACGATTCCGAAGTCCTATGGAGCCCCGTAAATGGGGTCGGACAGTGGAATTGTGTCCGAACATGGGTCAAATGGTTCTAGGAAAGGCTTGAGACGCTGACCATTGACCTTAAACAACTTCCCATCAGATGGGTTCTCAACCTCAATTGAACCGTGAGGATAGACGGTCTTAACAACAAACGGACCCGTCCACCTAGACCTTAACTTCCCCGGAAACAAATGTAACCTAGAATCGTGTAAGAGTACTTTTTAAAGAGGGTGAAATGTTTTAAGGGATATGTTCTTGTCGTGCCTCTCTTTCACCCCTTGCTTATAGATTCTCGCACTCTCATACGAATCATTTCGGAGTTCTTCCAACTCATTGAGTTAGAGCATTCGCTTCTTACTGGCTTTGTCTAAATCAAAATTCAATTTTTCAATCGCCCAGTAGGCTTTGTGTTCGATTTCAAATGGTAAATGAGATGGTTTGCCATACACTAGTCTAAAGGGTGACATACCCAAGGAAGTTTTTTAGGTAGTACGATATGACCATAATGCGCCAGGAAGCCGAAGAGACCAATCCTTGCGGTCGGGATTGACCGTCTTCTCTAGGATGTGCTTTATCTCTCGATTGGCCAATTTAGCTTGGCCACTTGTTTGCGGGTGGTAGGTAGTTCCAACTTTATGAGCTACCCCATACTTTCGCATAATATTAGCAAACGAAGAATTACAAAAATGAGTTCCGTTGTCACTTATGATGGCTTTCGTAGTTCCGAAACGTGAAAGTATGTGTCCCTTAAGGAACTTCAACACCACCCTATGATCATTGGTTTTGGGCGCAATGGCTTCTACCCACTTGGATACGTAATCGACGGCCACAAGGATCTAAAGATTACCAAAAGATAGCGGGAATGGGCCCATGAAATCAATTCCCCAATAGTCAAAGACTTCAATTTCAAAAATGGGGGACATTGGTATCATGTTTCGACGGGTTATAGCGCTTAATTTCTAGCAACGATCACACGAAATGCAGAATTCGTGTGCATCCTTAAAAGGTGTGGGCTAATAAAGTCCGTATTGCAAGATTTTTACCGCAGTTTTCTTTGAAGAAAAGTGGCCCCGACATGTTTTCGTGTGGGAGAATTGAATTACGCTATCGATCTCATCATTCGGGACACATTTCTGGATGATCTGGTCGGGGAAATACTTAAACAGATACGGATCATCGAAAAAGAACCTGCGCACCCAACTAAAGAACTTCCTCTTCTCTTGAGGGGTCCAATGAGATGGAATTGAACCCGTCACGAGGTAGTTCACAATATCAGCGAACTACGGCAGAGAGGAAGTGGAGAACAGCTGTTCATCCAGGAAGAATTCAACAATGGGGAGTTGGTCCTTGGGTGCCTTAAACGTTAAACGTGACAACATTTTCTACTCCTTTTTTATCTTTAATAGTTAAATTAAACTCGTGGAGTAAGAGCACCCAACTTATTAAGCGCGGCTTGGCATCCTTCTTAGACAGAAGGTATTTGAGTGCCGCATGATCTGTAAAACAAACTATGGGGGATCCCACGAGGTATGCCCGGAATTTATCAAAAGCGTAGACAACCGCTAACTACTCTTTCTCGGTGGTTGAATAGTTCAAATGAGCACCGTTAAGAGTTCGACTTGCATAGTAAATGACATGGGGCTTCTTGTCACTTCTCTATCCTAAAATAGCCCCAACCGCGAAGTCACTAGCGTCACACATTAATTCGAAGGGTAAGGTCCTATCAGGAGCTTGAATTATGGGAGAGGTAGTAAGCATACTTTTCAAAGTATCAAAAGCTACTTGACACCCATCGCTCCATTCGAACGGGGTTTCCTTGGAAAGGAGACTGCACAAGGGTCTAGCAATCGAGCTAAAGTCCTTTATGAAACGACGATAAAATCTTGCATGCCCAAGGAAAGACCTTACATCTTTCAGAGATTTAGGGGTGGGTAAGTTGGCAATGACCTCAACCTTTGCCTTGTCTACCTCAATACCATCTGAGGAGACGATGTGACCTAAGACAATCCCCTTAGTGACCATAAAATGGCACTTCTCCCAGTTTAACACGAGTTTTTCTCGACACATCTAGACAAACCTTCTCTAGGATGGAAAGACGAAATCATCCATGAACACCTCTAGACCACGTTCTACCATATCGCTAAACATGCTCAACATGCACCTTTGGAACGTAGCAGGAACATTACATAACCCGAAGGACATCCTTTTGTAAGCAAATGTCCCAAAAGGTCATGTGAAGGTAGTTTTGTCCTGATCCTTGAGATCAAGTTCGATTTGGTTGTAACTCCAGTACCCATCGAGTAAACAGTAGTAAGGATGTCCGGACACGCGTTCCAACATTTGGTCAATGAATGGAAGGGGAAAATGATCCTTCAATGTCATTGCATTAAGTTTTCTATACTCGATGCACACACGCCACCTAGTGGTGGTGGGTTTCGTGATCAATTCCCCTGTCGTTTTTTCTACAACGGTGACACATGATTTATTTGGAACTACGTGAATTGGACTGACCCATTTGCTATCGGATATCGGATATATGATATCAGCATCTAAAAGATTAATTACTTCTGCCCTCACAACTTCCTTCATCACTGGATTCAATCTCCTTTGCATCTCACGAGAGGGTTTTGCATCCTCTTCCAGATTAATTTTGTGAGTGCAAATTAAGGGACTAATCCCCTTTAAATCTGTTATTGTCCACCCAAACGCACCCTTGTATCTCCTTAACAAGTCTATCAGCTTTTGTTGTTCACCTGCCTCGAGGCTAGATGAGATAACAACGGGATATGTCTCATTTTCGCCTAAATAAGCATATTTTAACTCGGAAGGCAATTGCTTTAATTCAAGTTTGGGGAATTGCACATCCGAGGGAACTTCATACGAATCACGAGGGGGTAAGTCCTCAAAAGCAGTACACCAATTAACCTCATAAACTCCCTCATCCTCTTCTAACAACTAGATCATGAACTTGATCTCTTCATCATAAGGAGAATAGTTATTCTCCAAGTCACTCGGGTTCACAAGACATCCCTCTAAGGGGTCCGAAAAATATGTAGCATCAAAATGCTCCTAAACCACCTCCTCTAAAAATTCCACTTCATGGAACTCATCATCATTATCTCCCAGTTGTTTCGAAACATTGAAGATGTTCATTTCCAAAGTCATATTTCCAAATGTCAGGTTCATTTGGCCATTCCTAGCATTAATTAACGCATTGGATGTGGCTAGGAAAGGACGACCAAGGATAATGGGGGTAGTTCTACTACTAGGAGAAGTAGGATGGGTGTCCAACACCACAAAGTCCACGGGAAAATAGAATTTGTCAACTTGTAATATGAAATCTTCTACAACACCCCTCGGAACCTTAACGGAGCGATCCGCTAATTGCAGGGTTATTTTCGTGGGCTTGAGGTCCCCTAGACCGAGCTGTTCATAGACATGGTATGGTAACAAATTGACACTCGATCCTAAGTCTAGCAAAGCTTTCTCTATCATAAAGTCCCCTATCACACACGAAATGGTGGGACAATCGGAATCTTTGTATTTTGGTGGTAATTCAGATTGAATTATCGAACTTATGTTTTCGGTCAAAAAGGCTTTCTTCCTTACAAACAACTTCCTCTTAACAGTGATTAAGTCCTTTAAGAACTTAGCATAAGCAGGGACTTGTTTGATTGCATCCAAAAGAGGTATGTTAATCTTGAATTGTTTGAACATTTCTAGTATGTCCGCATTATTAACATCCCCTTTTTACGGGAGGAGCCTTTGAGGGTAAGGTACGGGGATAGGAAGCTTCAAAAACACTTCCGGTTCTAACGGGTCTTTCCCTTCTCTCTACTTTAAGGAAGCATCTTCGACCTTTAATGGGTCAGGCGAAACTTCCTTAACGATGGTGGGGACACATGGAGGGGTGGGTTTATCAATGACTTTCCCGCTCCTTAAAATGGTCACAGCTTTTTCACTATCAGGAGGGGGATTCAAAGTGTTAGTGACACTATTTTTCCCCATGGCCTTTTGAGGTTGGGAAGGGAATTTTCCCTTTTCTCGGATACTCAATGCCGAAGTCAACTTGGAGATTTCTTTTTCAAGCCTAGTATTTGTGGCTTGTTGAGAGGTTATGAAAGATTGAAGAGTCTCTTCGAGGCTCCTCTTGTTCGGGTGAGCATACAATGGTATAACCGGAGGAGGTGGTCCCTGAGGGGGACCTTGCATTTGAGCTTGGGGTAGCAGAACTTGATTATATGGTTGCTGAAAATTATTAGGTGGGGGAAGATTTTGATAATTCGGGGGAGGTGGATTTTGAGATTGTTGGGGTTGCCCGTAGGAGAAACCCGGGTGGTTTCTCCACGAAGGATTATAGCCCTCACCTAAAGGAGTCATGAACTATTTCATGTAAGTGGCCATCGCGTTGGCTTGATCGTGAAGCATCACTTTATATGCCGAAATTGTTGGACAATCCCTCGTTGAGTGATCTTCAACATCGCAAATGTCACAAGACTCCTCTACATGTGAGGGAGAAGGATGGTATGGTTCCCGAGCTTTGGCATCCATTGCCTCGATACGCTTAGAAAGTTGGGCTACTCTTAATGACATATCATCTCCTTCGGCAAGGTGATATATCCCATGGCTAGAGGAAGGTGGATTGGATGAACGAGCATTGGTTTTGCAAGGGTCCGAAGTGTCCCACGCTTGGGTGGTCTCGACACAATATTTTAAATGTGCCCACGCATCATCAGGATCTAAGCCAAAGAACTCACCGGAGCACATTGTCTCCAACATTTGTTTTGCACTGAGTGTAAGCCCATTGTGGAAAAAGGAGATTAATCTCCACTTTTCAAAACCGTGATGGGGGCATTTATGAAGTAGCTCATTTAATCTCTCCCAACACCACTCGAATGATTCACCTTCGGTTTGAATGAATGTTTGGATTTTCCCCTTTAGAGAGTTGGTGCGATGAGTTGGAAAGAATTTCTTCAAAAACTGCGCTTGCATTTAGCGCCAACTCCCGATGGAATTAGGAGCTAAAGACCAAAGCCAAGTTTTGTCTTTGTCTTTTAAGGTAAACGGGAAGAGTTTTAGTCGTGTGACATCCAAAGGACAATTTTGATCGCTAAAAGTAGCGCAAACCTCCTCAAACTCTCTAACATGAAGATACGGTTGTTCACTGTCCATGCCGTGGAAAGTAGGAAGTAATTGAATCATGCCATTACGAAAATGGAATTGCGCGGCATTATATGGAAAGAGAATACAAGATGGAGAGGTAGTCCTCTCGGGTTGCAAGTAATCTCGCATCGGCCTATACAAGGTTGACTACCGTGCTCAGTAACATTGCCGGCCATGGTTGTGGATCAGAGTGGGCCAAGGTATAAGAAGAAGACGAGACCGAACTAGAACAAGAAATTGATGGTAAAGGTCTCCAATAATCCGAGGGTTCACTAGACGACGAGGGTTCACGAATAGCATTTAAATTGCTACTACTCGCGTCTTGCATTTACAGAATTTTGGATTGATTTTTGGAAACCGTGATGTCACGGTGACCACAGGGAACGATAGTGTAAAGAGAATTTCTTAAAGCTAAAATTGTTGCCAATCCCCGATAACGGCGCCAAAAACTTGGTGCGCTCTAAATAAAGCTTATGATTCAAGTGCAAATCTATCGCAACAAGTAATATCCGGTAAGTACGGAATCGTGATCCACAGGGATTGAACACACCTAAGAGAATAGGATTAGGTGAAAGGGATTCTCTAAACGTCACAAAAGTTAAAGTGTAAAAGATGATTTAATAGTTTGGAAAAGTGATTGAGGGTAATCTCTAAACTAACATGCTATTGATGAACAGTTAATTAATTAATAATTACGAAACTATGAAAGGAACTAAGATAAATTTGAGTTCAAGATATTAACGGGATCGAGGATCATTCTACCACCTTGGATTCACAAAGAAGGGGATTATAGGGCTTGGTTGAAATTAATTCTAATCGAGCATAACTAATTAAGTCCGAACATCAACCATGTAGAGACTAAACTCAACAATGGAGGATTAGGGGTTAGTTAGTTATTGCTAGATGGGTTGGGTTTGTAGTAATGCTTCAAACACTAACCCTTGCATGAAAACAGAAGTTAAAAAACTATGATACTCCAAAACCAACACAAGAAGTTCCATTAGAACAATCATAAACCAAACCCTAAATATGAAGTTCAAGCATCCAAGGTGGGTTTATGATCCCCAATCATAAGTCTAGCTACTCATAATTGAAACTAAACTACACATGCTAGTTAACAACATAATTAAGTTAGTTATCTAGTTTAAACACAAACCAATACAAGAGATGGAATTAAATGCAAATTAAAGCTAGTAGAACAAGTAGAGAAGAAGTAAATGAACCTTTCTTGCATTAATAACCACAATTCAACTAGTAATCAAAGCTTTACAAGTGGGTAAAAACCATAAATGAACTTCACCTAGGAGAGAGAAGAGAGTGTTTTCTATATCTCCAAATATCTAACAAAAGTAATCTCTATACAAAGGAGGAAAAACAAGGGACATATCCCAAAAATCCAAAACCAATGGCAAACTAGTAATAAGGAGAAAAACTCAAAAACTCAGTAAAACCGAATCCATTCGTCAGGGACGAATCGATTCGCTAGAGGTAGAATGCTGCACTGGTGACCACCGAATCGATTCAGATGGACCTAATCGATTCGGTCCTGCAAACAAAATATGGCTATGTTATTTTGGCTTTATTTTTCCCATGTTTCACCGAAATATCCATAACTTCTTCGTTCGATATCGGATTCAAGCACCGTCGGAGGCCACGTGAAGATGAGAAGAAGGTCTACAACTTCCGTGAAGAAATCGGGATGAAAATCCAATAGCTGGAATTATGAAAATACCCCCGAAGCTGCAAAAGTCGATGGAACTTTCCCGGATCAAAACCAAACTTCCCGATATGCATTCCTGAGACCTATAAGAGCTCAATAAAGACACATACAAAGTATATATGATGAATTCAGGGATTAATCAATAAATGAGTATAAGAACTGGTAAATACATGCACGGGAATGCTAGAATGTACAAATTAATGGGGTATAAAATACAATAAAAGTGATGAATCCGTTTTTCTCTTTTGGCAGTCTGATGTTTCTCTATCGAATATGCGTGCCCACCGGACGATGGGGCTTATGGATGTCTGGGAGCATCTTCCACCTGTGGTGCATTGGGTGGTATCCTCAGCAGGCTTTGGGAGGTTGGCGTTTGTCCTAGATGAGACGCCTCGTTCGACGGATGTCTTATGGACTCTGGGGGAGAGGTGGTGGGACGCTACCCACACCTTTCATTTTGGCTTTGGGGAGATGACTGTGACTCCCATAGATGTGAAGTAGCTACTGGGGCTGGATTGTGATGGGGAGCAGATAGAGGTGGATCGCTCTTTGCGGGTGAGGTCGGAGGTGGTGCGCGCGACGCTTGGTGATGTGGGGAGGATAGTGTCTGGGGACTCCATCCATCTGTTGCTGCTGAAGGATATTTTATTAGGAAGAGTGATCGATGTGGAGGATGGGCTGCAGGTGAGGCAGATGGCTCAGTTGTTCATTTTGCTGGTGTTGGGGGATTTCTGATGGTGTCGAGAGGCGACGTTGTCCACTTATGGTTTTACCATATCTGAGGATGTTTTCGAACATCCCTCTTTAAGATTGGGGAGACGCCTAACTTTGGTTGATGCATTTAACTGGTGTTGTCGGTATTCTTTCCCTGGATCCATGTATCTTCTTGAGGTATTCTTTAATTTTGTACATTTTCCTTTCATGCATTCGCATTTTCCTTATGCATCTCTTTTTAGTTGCAAAATTTTGTCTTTGGAAGACATGGTTCTATGAGATCGGGTGTAATACCCAGCTGATTGCTTTGAAGGACAAGACCGTTGGGGATTTTTGTAGGTTGCATCGATGGCGCAAGGCTAATCGACAGTCGAAGAGGTCTCTCTCTCTCTAAAGGTGGTACGCCAAGTCTTGAATGGACTGACTAGTGACACGGTAATACTTATTTCTTCTTCAGTCTAAGACCTTTGGGTGCTCTGATTTTGTATTTGACTCATATCTACTAGGGATTTTTCAGGTGACCTTTTACCCTTGGGGGATAACCGTTCAGGACACGGGGTTGACTAGAGTAAATGCATAGATGAGGCATTTGCTGGCGCATGAGTTTGACCATACTTTGTATCTTGGGGAGAGGGTGGTCCGATAGATTGCTGAGGGAGAGGTGGTCGTGCCACCTACAAGGCCCCCTACATCTATGAGGCGGTATCGGCTGTTTCCGGAGGATGCGAGGATTGTGTTGATGATTGGCAAGTCCTACCTGTTATACACCGATACGGTTGTGCCATATGATTATATGGACTTTATGACAAGATGGTTGATGGCACCCAACATATATGATTCACTGCCCTTCCCTCATGCAGGTTCGATTCAGCGAGTGGGGTCCTCCCACAGCAGTGGCGGTCCTTTGACATCTGCAGCGGCGTCAACTTCAGAGGTTCCCTTTGTGCGGCTGCATACTCCTTTATACAACATTTGGTGGGATGATGGAGGGATGGTGCTTATGCTGCATCGTCCTCGTGCGATTGACCCGGAGGAGTTGGTCTTGACAAAGGAGGTTCTTCGCCCTGAGGTATATATTTTATGCTCTTTTCTTTTCCTTCCTTTTGGTTTCTTTTGATCTTTTCTGCTTGATACTAATTTTGCCTTTTCTTGCAGCATGTCCAGGTGTCCACCACTTGGCTAAGGGATATTAGGGGCTGGATATCTTTGGAGACTGCCCATATTCGGGATGGAGTTCCTGTTCCTTCTTTCTTGGTAATGTCTGCCTCATCTGGGGAGGAGTCTTGTTTAGGAAGTGGTGGTGCGTCATCGCACCATCGGGGAAAGAGAGCGCGTCGCAGTGGTGGAAGTTCTTAGGAGGGAGGGAGAGAGAGAGAGAGAGAGAGAGAGAGAGAGAGAGAGAGAGAGAGAGAGAATGTGGCTTCTAGCTGAGTCCCGTTTGTTTTCTTCTTTTTTTTATTTTCCTGTAAAATGATGTAACAAAGAAATATCTATGCAATGCATTGAAGTTTTTTTATTATCTGCTGTTAGTGATGAATGAATGCATGCACCTGCGCTTTTTACTTTGCTGCTGAGATTGTAAAGAAGAAATGGGAATTTTTGAAATTATGTTGAGAATATCAATTTATTTTGAGTTTTCTGAATTTTTTACAAAAGAGGGAAAAATGAAAATTTCCAGAAGTAGGGGGTTGCCGATCGGTAAGCACCTTGTCCTGCCTATCGGCAGGTCAGTCCAATACCATTAATTCAAAGCTTTGATTGGTACCCTCTTTAGGCTTTGGTACCTTATTGGGAAGGATTTCCTCTGATTTCTGGAGGTGTTATGTCTTTTGTGAGGGTTTTTATGTATAAAAGAGGGGTAAGAGTGGAGTGTTTTCATCACACCCTCAAATAACTACTTTCTTATTCTGTGAGATGGTCCTCCCTAGTAGAATTGAGTTTGACAACTACCTCAAGACTTTGGAGGCGATGTTCTCCTATAACGTCGACTACGATGATTACAACATGCATCGAGTTTCTTTATGGCGTAATCGGCCCATAGAGTGGAACATGCTGATGGTGGAGGTATAATTCTGGTACCCTGAAGACCATGTATTCCACTTTGTCTTGGAAGAAGTCTATCCAACTTATGAGGAATTTTCTGCTATGCTGGGGATAAATCACAGCATTACTACAGCTCTGCCTGAGTTTTCCCATTCTCCCCGGGAGTTATTGGCCGGGCTTATTTGTATTTCATCCTCAGTGGCCAGATCACTAGTGGTTGGAGGTATGATTTCTCTTTCGGCGGTGTTGCGATCTGTGAATTTGAAGGAGGTTGGTGATGCTGGATATGCCGAAGCTATGATTCTAGGCTTGGTTTCAAAATTATTGTTGGTGACTGGGGAGCTGCTGGTGGACCCACAACTTGCAGCTATTACCTCATGGATGTCCTACTATCGCAATCCTGCGACGGTGATACTGGCGGAGACTTTGAATGGCTTAGATGACTAGTGAGAATGTCGTTCTGACTTTCTGACGGGTAGCCCTGTGATGATGTTCATGTGGTTATCTGAATCATTCTGCCTAATGACTCTTTCGGAATTCCCTTTATCGTTTGTACCCAAATTTTTTTCGCACCATTTCATCAGTGTTGGCATGGATATTGAGAGCTGGGAGAACTGGTTCGTGGAGCATGGGGCTCTAAATCTGTACTAGTCAGTACCTTGGTGGGGACAATTGCTGCCTATTCTGGAACTCGGAGAATACCTGTATGTTCGACTGGTTGGTCTCAGACATACCTCTTTTTATTTCCCTTGGCGACATCTGTGCCAATTTGTCTGGGAGCATATCGTGCCACCTCGAACACTAAACTTCTTTCCGGTAGAAGATTTGATGGAGCATCTGTGCATGCGGCTTGGCTCTTTGTGGGAGAGTTGACGTCCGTCGACCCGTCCCTCTTAGTCTGCTGGGAGAGTTTGTCACATCCCTGGTGATTATATGAAGTGGTTGTGGAGGAGATTAGTTGGCAAGATGTTGTAAGTGGAGACTTGAAAAAAAATTATTGCCTTATTTGATACCATGGAAGGAGGTGTGGTAGTTTTTTCGAGGTTGGTTCGATCCTATCGGTCCTTGGAGCGTCTACGATACTCCATTCAGGCAGGGGAATCTTGGGGACCCTAGGATGTACGTGGCAATGATGGAGAGGGCTCCTCTAGTAGCTGTGGTTAGGGCTTTTGGAGAGTTTTTTTGTACTAGGGAATAAATTTGAGATTTTTTTGGATTTTTAGGAAGGTAGTGGGGAAGGGAGTCATCCGTTCCTTTTCTTATGTAATTTCACTGCAATTTCTTATTATTGAAATGAACAAGTTTTTGATCATCTAGCTGTGCCTTTTGATGAATTCTATATTTTGAATTATCTATACTGATCGCTAAGGCATGCATAATCCTTTTGTTCAAATATATGTTAGAATGGACTGTCATTCTCGGAGATAAGAAAATAATAGTTTTTTTTGTGAAAAAGAAAGGGTCGTACTCATGTAAGACGTATGAGCTTCCTACGTACCTCTGGGGGGTTTTGAAATTTTTTAATTTTTATGAGAATGGTTTTTCCAGAGGATCAGGACCATATATTTCTGGATGGAGGGAAATTAAGTTTTTTTTTTAAAAGGGAGATGAGAAGAGTCTTAGCGCGCCTAGATTTCGAACTAGGGGTGAAATTTCTTGAGACGATCCAGGTTGACTGGATGAGCCATCTTTTCTCCATCTAAGTCGATCAGCATGGCTGCATCGCCAGACAAGATCTTCTTGGCAATGTATGGGCTGCTCCAATTGGGCTTGAATTTCCCTCTGGGGTCCCAGATGGGCTTTACTGTTTCTTTGAGGGCTAAATGCCCTTTTGGACACCGCGGTCTTATTCAATGAACACGCTATTAGGCAATGGTACCCTTGTATGTGATATAATGCCTTCAGTCTCTTTTCGTCCAAGAGTGACAACTCGTCGAGGCGGCTTTGATGTCAGACCTCCTCACTCACCTCGCCTTCAAGCATGATGCGTAACGAGGGTATTTCTAGCTCCATGGGTAGTACTGCTTCCATGCCATATACTAGAGAGTAAGGGGTAGCCCCAGTAGAGGTTCGGATTGAGGTTCGGTAGCCCCAGAGGGCGTATAGGATTCGATCAGCCCAATCTCAAATACTTTCGGTCATCTTGCTGATGATGGCTTTGAAGTTTTTGTTAGTTGCTTCGACTGGACCATTGGTTTGAGGTCGGTAGGGAGAAGATTTTTGTTTCTAAATCCCATACTCGTTGACTATTTTTGTGACTTCTGCCTCAAAATGTAAACCGTTATCTGACACTAGCTCGTGAGAGACCCCATATTGGCAGATGATGTTTTTTTTAATGAATTTGGCCACTTTCTTACCGTTTAGGACTGCGTATGACTCAGCTTCGACCCATTTGGTGAAGTAATCATTGGCAACCGGGATGAACTCATGCCTGTTAGAGTCCTTGGTGTAACCTTCCCTATGATGTCGATGCCCCAGGTGGAAAATGACCAGGAAGAAGTCACGTTGTATAATTCTCGCGGAGGTAAGTGTTGAAGGTTGGAGAAATGTTGGATTTGCGGCATCTTTGGACATAGGCGGTGCAATCTTGGATAATGGTGGTCCAGTAGTAGCCTTATCGGATGATCTCCTTGGAAAGAATGTGACCGTTCATGTGGGGTACGCATTCCCCACTGTGGATTTTCTGCATTACCTCTTTAATGTCTGCCCCTGCGATGCAGTGTGGATGGGTTCCATCGAAGTTTCTCTTAAACAATGCTTTATGATAGATGATATAATAGGCAGCCAGTCTTCACAAGATTTCATGATCTTTCTTGTTGGAACCCTCGGGATACTTATCGTGCTTGAGGAGGTGCCAGATATCATAATACCAGCAGTTGGCTAGCTCGGGATCTTATTTGGTGATGAGCTCAATGTACTAGTAGTGGGTTGGTTTATCTTAATTTTGGACCAGGAAGGGGGCCATTGTTATTCCTTCAGGCATGTCGACCATGGAGGCCAAGGTATCAAGGGAATAGGCTAGGTTATTCTTTGCTCGAGTTAGGTAGTGTAGGGTGATTTCTTGGAATTGGGAGTCTAGTTCTTCTAAGGGGGCATGGAAGGGTTGGAGTTTCTCGTCCTTGAATTTCCATTTTTTGAGAACTTGACCAATGATGAGGCCAGAATCCCCGTAGATATTTAGGCATTGAATTCCTTTCTTGAGGGAAACTTTGAGGCCTACCGTACATGCCTCATAGTTAGTCATGTTGTTGGTGCAGGGTAAATCCAATTTGATTGCGATGGGAGTGTGGGAGTCATATGGGTTGATCAAAATTATCCCAATGCCATGTCCCTTTTTGTTGGTCACGCCATCAAAGAACTTTTTCCATAGAAGGTCATCTTGAGTAGCATATAAGATGTTTTCATCTGGGAATTCAGAGATCCAGTCATCAGCTTCTTTCATGGGGTAATCAGCGAGGTAGTCAGAGATGGCTCTTAGTTTCATGGCTTTCTGTGTGACATACGATATCAAACTTGTCTAAGAGCATCAACCATCGAGCCATTCGGCTGGATAAGGCGGGTTTCTCAATAAGGTACTTTATGGGGTCTATTGGGGATACAAGTTTAATGGGGAAGGCGATCATGTAGTGTAGCAACTTTTGGGTAACACAAATAAGAGCGATGCATGCTTTTTCTAAAGTAGTGTTGTTGACTTCATACCCAACCAATTTGTGACTGGTGTAATAGATGGATCTTTATATGAGGGAATCCTCAAGGCATTGGGATAGCAAATCCCCAACTGCAGTGTCGGTTGTGGTTAGGTATATGATAAATGAGAGACTAGGCTATGGTGGCATGAGTACCAGAGGTTGATTAAGGTATTGTTTGATTCGGTTGAAGGCTTCTTGGCAGTCCTTGTTCCAAACTTTTGTTGAATCCTTTCGGAGGAGTTTAAAAATTGGTTCACAAATGGAGGTGAGCTCGTTGATGAACCGACTGATGTATTGCAATTTCCCAAGGAAACCTCGGACCTCTTTCTTCATTCGGGGAGGTGGCATCTCAATTATGGCTTTTAGCTTGGTAGGATATGCTTCTATCACTTTTTCACTGACCATGAATCCCAAGAGTTTTCCCTTTGTAATTCCGAAGACACATTTCTGTGGATTGAGTCTCATCTGATACTGTCGCAGTCGTTCGAAGAACTTTCGGAGAGCAGAAACATGACCTTCTCTAGTTTTGTACTTGATAATCATATCATCCACATAGACCTCGACTTCATTGTGAATCAGATCACGCAGGATGGTCGTAGAAACCCTCTAGTAGGTAGCCCCGACATTCTTGAGACCAAATGGCATAACAGTGTAGCAAAAGGTTCCCCATGGGGTGATGAATGTGATTTTTTCTTGATGATCTGGGTGCATTTTGATTCTGTTCTATCCGGCAAACCCATCGAGGAATGACTTGAGAGCATGACTGGCCATGTTGTCCATGATCATTTTGATATTGGGTAGCTGGTAATCATCCTTTGGAGAGGCTTTGTTCAAATCCTGGTAGTCCACATGCATCCGAACTTTCCCTCCTGATTTCAGCACAGGCACTATGTTGGCTAGCCATGTGGGATATTCAGTCAGACGAATAAATCCCACGTTCAACTGTTTGACCACCTCTTCTTTGACTTTGAGCGACCATTCAGTACAGAGCTTTCTCATCTTTTATTTAACCGGCTTGTAATCTGGAAGAGTGGGGATCTCATGCTTAGAAATTTCAGGATCGATGTCGGGCATATCGTCATAGGACCATGTGAAGACATCTACGAATTCCTTCAATAATTCTTCGAGTTGTGCGCGCTCGTGCTCGTCAAGGGTATCCCCTATCCTAATCTCGCGCAGTTGGCTACTAGAACCGAGGTTAATAATAACAATCTCTTCTTCATTAACTTGAACGTGGTTATGCTGTTTGTTATTAACCTTATTTAAATCAGTTAAGAATTGTTCATTTGCAAAATCATCATCATCAAAAATTTGATTAGAATCTAAACAATTAATGTAAGACATAACAAGATACTCAAAATCTTTATTTATTTCATTGATAGGAAAAACATCATTGAGAACCTCATCAAAGGAGGTATCGATTACATTTGAGAAAGGATAGACAACAGAAGAAGAAATGGGGTAAACATTGGGGTTGGGTGGGATTTCAACAGGTAAAACCAGCGTAGCATGCCAGTTGAGGAGAGGTGGGGTGGATCCAGTGATCTAGTGCCTCAATGAACCATGCAGAGTGTTAGCCCCAGTGTTTGCAAGTTGAAAGAGTCCTCAGAGTCACTTTCCTCAGTCTCTTAGGTATCTCTGATGAGGGGTTGTTCATGGTGTTGGGAACTTTCGGCCCATGGGTATCTATCTTGGAAAAAGATATCCATTTTGGGTTTCATCTTCTTGTCAATATGGTAATACCATGGTTTCGGAAATTTGTAAAAGGGGAAGTCCTCACCCTCTTTGATGAATCATCCATTCAAGGAGTCACCTGGGATAGTCTGGATGCAGTCTAATCTTCTCTTTGGTCGAGACTGGCAGATCATTTTGAGCTCTTGTTCTGATGGTTGATACCCCCAAACCACAAGGAGGGAAAGCTTTCTTCAGTTAAATAGGCTCAAGTATCCCTTCTTGTCTTTGTCCTAACCCCAGTCCGGGCATGAAGTGCATGTTTCTAAACATTTGAATCACATTGACATTGCCATGAGGGTCATATTCGGGACAAACCCTTTCTTTGGAATCGTCCCCTGACGGGAGTAGGAGTGGTTCAACTCAGAATCCTAATAGGATCATATCATTTGACCCGTTCTGTATCTCAAGGATTGGATTGTTGGTACTTGCACCCTCGGCATTATCGTCGTCGCCCAAAATGGTGATGACTCATTGGTCGGCGAAGAACTGCAATTTCTAATGGAGTGAGGAAGACACACCCTTGATATTATGGAGCCAAGGTCGTTTGAGAAACAGGTTGAAACAAACTGGGATGTCAATAACTTGTATTTCAATGATAGGGTTTATAGGGTCAGCCCCTATTACAAGTTTGATGGATCCCATCACCTCCCGAAGGGTATTATCGTAAGCATGTACAACAGTGGAGGTTGGAGCGAGGTCACTTTCCTTTAGTCCTAAGCATTTGAAGGTTCTTAATGGGAAGACATTCAAAGTGGATCCATTATCTAGAAGAGAGAGTGGTACGGTCTTCCCCATAACTTTGACGGAGATGTTGAGTGCATGATTGTGGATTAGCCCAATTTTGGGATTTCTTCTTTTGAAAATTATAGCATTCGGTTAGATGTCAGGGATCCGATTAGATTTACCACTTAGTAGAAGGAGGAACTGTAGGTCCAGTGAGAAACTTGATCAAAGCATTTCTGTGCAGCTGGGAAGACATGAAAAATACCCCATAGAGTTATGTTAGCTTGAGTTTTCTTTAGTTGATCGAGGATCTTGCTTTCCTCAAGGGTCATTTCTGGCATAGGAAGGTTTTCAACTCCCTTCCTTTTGTCATTGGATGGTAGTGAGCTTAGGATCTAGTAATGCCTCCCTCATCTGGTCATGTGATTTACTGAAGAAGGGAAGAACATGAACCTTATTTCTTCGTCAATCTCGGGTTGTTATGCCACTTTGTTTATTTCTCCAAGGATCTCCTCAAATGATATCATCCCACACATGTTGGCTATCAGGCCAGATTTCTCGAAAGCTTGCTCTTCACTCGAATCTCCAAATTCTTCCCCCCATTCGGAGGCAATAATTTTGTCTTTACATGTAAAGTCAATGCATTCCACAACTTTAATGGCTTCTTCATACATGTCTTCCCATTCTGTGGGGATATGTAAGGATGAGGGGACTAGGCACCCTTGCAATTTTAGAGTATCAAGTAACTCGATCATACTGCAGATATCGTTGGTTTGCCTGAATAATTCTTCCATGATCTAGACGACGTCATCTAGACTGACATCATCGGAGGGTACCACCCAACTGTCTAACTCTCGGGCCCATTTCCATGCTTCCAAGAACTGTGTGCTGAACATATGGCCATCAATGATCATCTGTCAGGGAAATTTTAGCCCGAACTCTAGGAGTTGGTTTAACACTTCTGATAACTCTATACCTCCATTTTCAGAATGGGTACGGACAATGATGCATGCTCTGGTAAAGAGTGACAGCGCCTGATCAGCGAGGCTAGTAGGGTGTAGGAGGAAATATGGGTAGGTTTGGAGAGGTTTGGGAGAGTGTATGGCTGTAATTTGAGTTGAGGGATCAAATCCTGGGTTCATTTCTAGGAAGATAGCATTGGTATGATTTGGGAGTGGGTTGTGAGTAGTGTTTGGTTTAGGATTGGCTGGTGGGGAAATAGTACCCCGGTCAATTAGACCTTGGATTATGTTTTGGAGGTGAAAGCATTGGTCGGTGGTATGACCAGCGATTTGGTGAAAGGCGCAATGGGCATTTGCCTTGAAGTTTCTCGGAAGTGGATTGGGCAATGGATGGTGATCCAAGGGTTTGATGAGGTTTCGACTTAATAGGGCCTGATAAACATTGGAGAGGGAAGCATGGAGCTTGGTGTATTCCTTTTGGACTGGGACCGGACGACTTTATGGTGCCCATGAAGTAGTTCGTTGAGAGATGTTATTGATGGTTGAGACTACAACACAGGCAGGTTTGTCATATTTTCTGGGGGTGAACTGTCCGGACACTTTCTTTGGTTCAACCTCTATTTTAGTAAGACCTTCCTTGATTTCTATTCCTTCTTCTTTGAGAGCTCAGAAGTGGGGATAGTATTGTCCTCCCTTGGTTGCTCGGACATGGGGCAAGAAGTTCTTCTTCACTATGCTGACTTGTTCTTCCTCGAAAGGCCAATTGGTCATAGTAGCTGCTTTTTCCCTCCATCAGGCTATGAAGTTATTGACTGATTCCCAAGAGTTCTTTCTGAGAAACTCTAAATTATGGCGGGTGACCTCAAGCTCTTCGTTATATTTGTAATGCGATATGAATTCACGGGCTACATCCTCCTAGCTACGGATTCTGGACTCCTCAAAAGACAAAAACCATCAGAGGGCGCTACCCTTTAAAGTTTACTGAAACAATTGGACCATCACTTCTTCTAAAGACCCTAGGATAGTCATGGAACAGTGATAACTGCAAAGATGAACAATCGGTGGTCCACTTCTTCCAAATTTCTTGATATTCGGCATCTTGAACTTCTCAGGTAAGCTTGCCTTAGGATAAGGGGACATGTGGGTGTAGTCCACGTAATTTTCAGAGATTCTGACTTAGTAAAACTTCTTAGTTAGAATATTGAGATCTTCTTTAACCTTGTTCAATTCTTCCTCTTTTGGATCAATGATCATAGGCAAGTTAGCCCTAGACTGGGCAAGGTTTGGCATAGGAAGCTGGGCAGGCAGTGGCTCATTAACATAAGGGACACAGGGAGCGTGCATATATTCTTTGAGAACCCAGATAGGCTCGGGTGGAACCATTGGCGGAAGGGAATAGGGCCTCGGGTTCTTGAGGAATAGGAACCTGGTTTCGTTGCATATCCCGAACCTCAATCTGAAGGTTGTCAATCTTCGACAAGAGATGTGCTAAAACTGTCGTCAGATCTGGCTGCACAACTGGTGCTTGATCTTTGTTCTCCATGGAAAGAGAATGGATACCGGACTTGGAAGAGGTACTAGGGGAATGGAAGGAACTCCGGGGTGATTTAACTAGAGATCGAAGCCAATAAGGATCTAGGCCAAGGGCGTGCGATCGACCTGAGATGGCATAAAATTGGATTTATTTTTTGACAAAATAGGGATGGAAAAAATTTTGGCATTTTTTTCTTTTTGAGATAGAAAGGCAAAACATTTTTGGATTTTTGGTAAACAAAGGATAAATGTTTTTGGATTTTTGATAAAGAATGGAGTAGTGTTTTTGGAAGACGGGTCTCAGCATGATTATTATTATTATTATGTTCTCACTTGTATTAAATTCTCCTAAATGCAAAATGAAATGTCGGACAGGGCTCGAGCCTAGAATGTTGGGTTTATAACATGTGCAAAGCTATGGCTAGACTTGTAACCAGGCTCACGGCCAGGGTCCCATTTTAAAAATGCACGAAAATTTAGGCGGCAGGCCGACTCAGAATTTTGGCAAAGTTTCAGGTTGAAACCGGTAATCTAATATGCGTGTCCTAGGTTTGATACCTATATGCGGGGGTGCAACTTAATTGGGTGAATTGGAAAGGGTTACCCCATTTGGCATGGATTTGAAGATATACGTCTTGCTTTTGAGGGTAATCGATACGTGTGGAGAAGTCATTTGATATACCTGAGTATACTTGAATTGACTCACTATATACCTCGTGGAGATGGTACGTGTGAGAGCGAATTCGATATACTCGACATACGTGAACGAGTTTCCTGCGATATACATCCCTTCATGACTTTGATCAAGCAGTACGATGCGGGGGAACCATTCGATAAACGTCAAAGATACTTGGTCAATGGAAGGTGAGAGTCATATTGCTTAGGCTAACTACGCCTGTCGGACCAGCGCCTATCCTAAAGTGACCCTCCAATTACTAGATAAAATTTGGTCAATCATAATGCTCTTTGGTGATATCGTATGAATCGTGCATGATCATCTTATTAGTATCTTATGATGAGAGTATCTTTCTTGATCATGCCCAACAGGGAGCAAAGTATGAGTACCAATGGTATACCTAGTATGGGTGATGCGTGCAACATGAGGATATATGTGATCCTAGGTGCACACGGTGTGAAGTGTACATCGAGAATTTTCTACAAGTGTGTGAATAGAAGCATAAGAATGAGGTACACATGAATAGTATAGGGGAAAATAGGGGGATATATAAGAAATTAAAATACCCATGTAAATAGATTCTATCCCACATAAATCATATTCCCAGCAGAGTCTCCACTTTGGCCATCTCCAGGATATATCATCGCGATGGGAGAGGATCCCTGTAGGTCCCGTGCGTCCCTCTTGGGAGCCCTTCTGCCGGCGTCATTGAATAAGGTGAAAAATGTAGAGAGATGGAGTCGCCAGTCTATTTTACTCAAAACATACAAAAAGAAAAGGAAGCCATCCCGAAGGACATCATCCAAATACATACTGATACATACGAAATAAAATGATTCGAAAAGGGTCTGGAGGCTATGTTACGAAATGGTAAGGTGTTAGGAACCCATTCCTCCCTTACGATCTCTCATGGGTTGTTGTTATTTTCCTTTATTTCCCCGTGATATGTGTGCATGTGTATACGTAGTGAAGATAGGAATCGTAGACTTGTATCATGGAAGAGATAAAGCGAGTAATCCATAGGAATGTTCCTAAAAGTAATATTAGAAAATAGCATTTATGCGATTATCCTAGTGTCGATTATTATAAGGGAATGATAACGCATGTGGAATAATACGTCATTAAGAACAAATATATATGTATATGTAAATACATATAATTTAAGAGAGTTAAGTTTAAAGAATATAGAAAATAGGAAAAAAGTAGAAAAAGGACTCGAGTCTCAGGTTTTACCCCGAGATGACTACGTAGCCTATAAAGGCATCGAAGTCCACGTAGTTCGTATGCAAAATGAGGGGTGGGATTTATCCCATAAATCCAACCGGGGGATTCTCTTGTGTGTGTGTGTGTGTGTGTGTGAAAAATGTTTTTTATTTGTGAGAAAAGTGTGAGAATTCTCGTTTGGAATTTATGAGCAAATCCTCTTTTTCTTGATTTTTTTGGGTTTTATTTATATGAAAATAAGAGATGTGCAATAATACTAGATAAAAAGTATATTAGGATATGTGAGATAAGAGAATAAAAGTAACAAAACAAACTAATGAGAATTTAGGCAAATTTAAGGAGGGAGTGGAGAAAGTTGGATCTTCTTGAAGATCTTGAGATAGATCTTCGATGTTGGAGAGCAGCCCTTGCACTTGGATCATGATGGAGGGTACTTAATTCACTAGGTTTGATGAAAAAAGTGATGACAGGTGAATCTTGAAAAGGGATTTGGATGTGGAAATCACGCTGACTTCGAGAGGGGTTTTCTGAGCTTGGTGAGAGTGATGGATCTTTGATCCTCCCCTTTTTGAATGAAGTTAGGCCATTATTTTTATAGTCCTGGGGCATTGTCGATCGACATATCCCTGGTCCTACCAATGAGCAGGTGTGTTTAGGCTCACTGCCAATAGGTAGGGCTTGGAACCTGTCGTTTGGCAGTGTCTTTTTAGCTCCTTCTGAAAATTAGTCGTAGAGTGAGAATAGTTGATATGAATCATGTACGTGGCACACCATTGGAAAGGTATTTTAGAGACCTTCAAAAGTCCTTTGGACTACTCCCGAGTTTGGGAGTTGACTTAGGGTCCAATATGGCTCGAAAGCGCTCGTCGGTCCTTTGGATGAGAAAACTTCAGACGCAAATGAATCGTTCATCCACATGGTAATTCAAAATCATGCACAGGGTGGACCTTTAGAAAATTTAGGAGATTTACTTCGACAATCCAAAGAGTTTGACCTGGTTCGGGGAGTTGACTTTCGTCAACTCGGGCCTGGAAGCGTTCGGTGACCTTTCGGAGTAAAACGGATTGTTCATCCGTATTGTAAGTCAGAATCGCGAACGGGGCGGACCGTTGGAAAGGGTTTCAGTGACCTTTGAAGATTCATTCAATATCGGTCGAGATGAAGAGTTGACTTTGGTCAAACGGAGCCTGGGAGGGTCTGGTGAGGATCGAATTTCGGGGGAAAATGGGTTGTTCGTTTGCATGGTAAGTCAGAATTGCACACAGGATAGATCGTTGGAAAGGGGTTTCAGTGCCCTTCAAATATTCATTCAGTCTCAATCGAGCTGGAGAGTTTGACTTTTGGTTAAACGGAGCCTGGGAGTGTCCGATGGTCTTTAGGTCAGTTCTCGAGGTATGACATGGGTTTGCAATGATGAAGGGAGGTGCTAGGGACCTATGGAGAGGTTGGGGGTATTAGAGTGGGGTGTCTACAATACCCAACTATTCACGTTAGAATTTTACATCTCCAGGTGTTATGATGTAATTCTCGTCATTTTACCCCTCTACTCAGAGTAGTTCCTGATTATCCTCAAAAATCTAAAATATACATTCCCTGTACTTTTCACCACTATAATCATCCATTTTCGTCTACTCTCCAGTTTCTAGTGACATGACTTGCTCATAATGCAACTACATTCTCTATGTATCGTTCTATTTCTACCTATAATTTACCCATGCATCTATGTTTATTTCATATGTTTCCACGTCTTCTCCTTGTGAATGATACTGAATATCTCAACTAATTAGAGCTCCCACACACCCTATACCATGTGCATTTTTGCACCAGTCAACTAAACATAATCTATCACTTTTAAATTTTATACTAGGCATGGTTATGAAATAGGGTTACAAGTAACCACTCTACCAACCACAACTTAATTATTTTCCACATCGACATTATATGGCTCTTGTAGCGATAAATAATCATGTAACTATCATATCTCAGTTATAACTTCATACACGTATAATAATTAAGGTACTAAACCTATATCCTAAAGGCCACACATTTCCCACCTCTCGACGTTTACTAAGTTTCATGCGTGGAATGTCTCACAAAGCGAAGCCAAAACAATGGACCAACCTCGATACACTATTAACTAACATAGTCGGTCGTCTAGATCGATTAGGCCCTTAGCACATAACGAGTACTCCAAACTTCATGTCTCCTGACGTAATAATATACTCATCTATTCTCATGTCAGTAAAGACGACATACAACACGGAGATCTCACTATTTCATGTTCTTAGCCCTATATAAATAACAAGATATAACTCATTGTTCAATAAAGAACACAAGGTACCCTGAATCACATCAGTAAACACCCCTACTCACCGAGATCAAATATAATAAGACAATATACTCACTGAAGTCTATAATACCATACCATATATATATATATATATATATATATATATATATATATATAGGGCTAATCCTCTTTCAGGTGATGCCTCGCAAAAATAATATATCACACAACCTACTACCGCTCAAACCTTTGGTATCCAGTCACTTCGTATGATCATAATAAACTCTAATTTCCTAACCCTCAAAAGTAGCAGATTATAACATAAAAATCCTCTTAGTTCCCACACCCTCTCCCCTATGAGAGACAGCGAAAGCCCCGATACCAAACGATAAGTACATACATAATAAGGCTGATACCGCCAACGCGCCCACTAAACCCAACTCATTCTCGAATTTAAGTGTTAAATAATCATATAATGTGACGCACCCATGTTACCCGAATTTATCTTGTACTCATAAGATCAAGAGAAATTTTTTATTTTTACTTGCCATCTACCTTGCCTGGTCAACGGGTTCCTGAGCATAACTCTCGTATCGGAACTGACCCATGATCTACTTCAATGGTCATATATCCAGCATCTCATCCTGTAGCTGCCCCTACCTCACTTTGGGAAATCCTTCTTCTTGCATTCCATCTCTCCACAACCATACCATTTGCTAGAGAAACTCTTTTTCTTTTAACCCTGTCCCTACTGGAATTCCCTGCCATTCCTTTAGTTTTAACAACCCCGAGGAATGGAATGCTATTTCTCCTATTGAGAACCTTGTTGGTACTACCTGATCTCACCACTCTTGGGTTGGTAACATTCATACTTAAATATCTTAGTCCTATTCCTTCACCTAAAGTCTTACCCTTGCGGTTGTCGTTGCGCCCTACTAGCACTGTTCCCATCTACCTTTCCAGTCTGACTGGTCTCACTATCCGTCGTGGACAAGTTAAATACAGGTGGCCCTACGCTCGCACAAAAAACACCTTTTTTGTGACATGCCCTCTATCTCTATCCCCACTTTCCATGTCGAGGTGTTCTTCTCTCAGACATGGTGTTCTTGACCCCAATTGCTACCCTTGTTGTCCTTTCTAGTTCCGGTAGCCATGTGGAACTTGATGTTAGCCTTGACTGCCTTGACTGAATCAACCTTCTCTTGGTAGGAATCCCAATAATCTCAATCATTTAAATGGGTCCCCTCCTAGTTATCCCTCCCATGGTGTTTCACTAGCAATGTTAAATCCAATATTTCCATTTGGCAAGATTCTCCAACTGTCTTGGCTCTCTTCTTATGGAAACATTGATATAAAATGTAAACATATGATGTGATGACATTGACACTAGTCATCCTAGCCGAATTTCCCAACCATGCTTGTGTATTATACTTATGAGTCCATTATCAACTTACGAACCCTTTCATATTCTCTGTACCCCCTCTACTAGGTACAAAGTTTGCTAAATAAGTCAACTGCTCTCTCATGATCAGTCTCTATCTTGCTCACTAGTGATTAGTTGTGAAACTCCTTTCGCATCTCTATCCGAACAGCAAAGGGAAGATCTTATCATCAAATTGCAGAAAAATTCCTCATTTAATTCTACATATACTTCTTCATATGTGGTGACTGACTCTCATAACTTTATTCTGCTCCTATGATCTGAAAACAAAATTCTCCCAAAATTTACTCATGGTTGTCGCTGCACTCCACCCTACACAATTGATGTTGGATTATGTACTTCCATTGACCTATCCCATTTCCTCTCTTTCCTTGAGTCCTTGTACTTGGATCTTCGAAATATTCTTTCCAACTTTCCCACCCCTTAAGGACTACACTGGGTGAGTCTGATATTGTACCACCATTATCTACGACAGTTCTTCTGGAAACTATTGTTCCCGAGTGATTATTGTACTGTCACTTTCCTGAAAACTAATCATGGTGACATATATCACGATCATCATTTTCAAAATACTATATGTCTTTTGTCGAGCCTCTCCTCCTGCAGTCCTTCTAACGACCCTTGTTGGTCGTCCTATAGTATTCGGTTAACGAAACCCAATCGAACTTGTATATGGATCATATCAACTATACATAATAGCAGTAGATCGTAAGTCACATATGTAGAGGAATACAACAACCCTATAATAAGATTCTATATAAAAGAACGCAATGCTGAAACATAAAAATTCGCACAGATCCTAAGGACACTAGAATGCTATTTAAATACTGGGTGATCAGTCCTTTATAAAAATAAAATAGGCATCTCATCTGGTTCATTCTTATCATCACTATAGAATTTTTCTTAATTACTAACCACCTACATATTAAATAAATCGGTACCCAATTTTATCTTACATTAAATAATAACATGCGAAAAATAAATACAATCATCAAACCATCCACGTAGTAGTAATATAAATCCATCACAAGATAAATACTGAATAAAATAATACCGAATAAACCATCAATTCTCAATATAAAAGTCCAACTAAATATCTACTGAAATAAACTCAGCCCACAAATACAAAGTCTGATAAACTGAATGAAATAAATAACTAAAGGGTGACATGCCCAAATGAAATATGTAAACTGGAATCCTACATTAGGAATGAAGCAACTTAAGCGTCTAGTCCAAATCCTACAAGAATCCACAAGTGTTGCATCTACGCATCCCTGGAATATATATAAATCTCAGTGTCCTTATGGCTAGACACCTAAAGGCTTTGACAATATTATTGCATGACGAGTCAGAGCCCAAGAACAACTTTCGAAAATATTTAGCAAGTATTTATAATAGTTTTAAATCAATTTTTGATTACACGTGTTAGTTCAATGTAAACTCCCTTTAGTTCCTTACCTCTCAACTAATATGCACCCCTAACAGCTCTTACCTATCTATGATACCTAGCCCAACTAGGTCTTCTCAATAACTAATTATTTTCTAAAGAGTTTGGATCTCCCGTAACGCCTATATAGTACACTATCCATTAAGTCCTTAGTTAAATATATCTTTAACTTCTCCCTTACAACACATAGAGTACTCTATCATAACCCTAGTAAATAACGTGTCTCATATGTTATTATTAACCATAATTAACACCTCACTTATGTTATCATTAAATCATTTCATTAAGTTACTCTACTTAATTCATCTTTTAGATGTACGCTATTTAACTTTATTACCATCACACACGAGGAAGAACATATCTTAATTACATCATATTTAGATATATGTTATCTACAGCTACTACTTTCACACATAAGTAGGATAATACATATGTCTGTATAGATATGTCACACAATCTATATACGTAACTCTAGCATCCTCGGACTATGAACCGTGGAGCGAGTCTCCATACTCTGTTATCAAGTCCACGTAACTCTCGTACTCATTTAAGGACTATTGGTTCGGTATGTATCCTCGAACTAATAATAAATAGACACACAATGGAGGAGAACATGGTTTTAAGCCTGGGCTATGCACATACCTAACGTACCCAAACGACACGCCAACCACACTAATTCACACATATAGCGAGAAACCCTAAGTTTCATGTTTGGGGGTATAAATCCAAACCTCACTGGAATCGTCAAGGTGGGATCGACCTCTTCCCGAAAACCTATTGATAGTAGGCAACGTAGGTATGTTCACATACATAAGAAAGCACATAATAAGCATACACTCCACCTATAAATGTAATCTATCTAGGTATACACACAACTTATAAAAATTATTCATGAAATCCGTATAGGTGTATACACAGCCTATAAATAACATTCATGTAGGTATACACGTAACCTATAAATATAATCTGTATAGGTATACACATAACCTATAAATATAATCCGTATAGGTATACACAGAACCTATAAATATCATCCATATAGGTATACACTCCACCTGTAATATAATTTGTATTGATATTTACTCAACCTATTATCTACTCCATATAGGTGTACACTCAACCTATAATTATCATCCATACATAGTATATATATATATATATATCGAATACTTAACATAATTATCAATTAATGATTATTACCCTTGGTCGTGAACTCTCGAGTCTTATTCTCAATTCAAAGTGCCCTAGTTACTCACTTGCATTAATTGAGTAGTTAATTCACTCATAATCTAGTGGTTTATATAATACATCCATTTGAAATAACCGTAACTCATCCTCATGCTCTCGAATAACTTACCTTTCAATTTAATCTCGATTAATCCTCCCTTTGATTCTCTCATTAAGACTGTCACAACCCTATTATAGTACTACTAGCATCCATAAACCCCTCATTATATTATAAGCATATCCGAAAAGTTTTCCCATTTATAAATAACATTTTAAGGGCTTAATAAGGTAAATATCACAAATCTGGGAAAACCAAATCGATTCTCCCTTGTGCCGAATCAATTCGAATGGTAGTAGGTTATCTTCTTCATTTAGTTTTAGCATATTTCACAATTTGTCGTTTACACAATATCCCTGATCCTTCACCAAACTTATAACCAATTTTCCCAAACGTTATCCATATATGTTATGATGATTTCTAACTTGATTGGAACATAAAAACTATTTAATTTCTATTCAAGAATGAATCAACTCATTTATTCACCAAAACCGTAGATTTTCATGTTCTTCATTCATACTTAATATAAAACAAAAAAATTTCTCATCTAAATCATCACATATCATTTAGTTTCGTATCCTCTACATACATGGATCAATATTCATGCAATCTTACCCAAGATCATGTGTTTAATTCATCAGTTTTCCAAGAACTTTATTTAAAATCATTAAATATAAAACCCTACACTACGTGGGTATTATAACTTCAAAAGAAATTGTAATAAACACTTACCTCTCATGAATATGATCTGATTTTGTGTTTAAGATGATGGATTGCTTGTCTTCTCCTCCAATCCTCAATCCACAGTTGATGGGGTGCAACAATAATGAAGAACACTTCAAAGATCCTCTTCAAAACTCCAAGAATGTCCTCTCTTCCTTCTCTAATGGCCTCCCTTGGCTTTCTAACCTCTTAACCCTACCCTCTCCCATCTACCAAATGATATAATCTTTGTAAATTCGTATCTCTATTAACCCTAGGCTACCTAATGACTAAAATGACCTTATATGGTGCCGGTTTAGTAAAAAATTGCCTCAGGACCCAAAAAACACCCATAGGTACACTTTTCTGACTATTTTGACCCTTCTAGACACACTAGAGCACTAAAAACGACTAACTGGATTACCCATAAATAATTCACATTTTATTTCATATGTTTTAAGTCCCGACACGACTCACACACGCGTCTTGACTAAATTACCGTAACTGTCATATTTCTTACTCGTGACAATCATAATACTTTCTCATCAATTTATTACTCATTCACTAAATAATACTCAATATAATTCAAACAAATAAATATCAATCTTTATCACTCTAATTAATATTTATTTTTAATTCGAATTAGTTTCCCCTTTTAATTTAATTAATCCCTATATAAAAATGATTAAAATTTACAGGGTGTTACATGTAGATGATATGTTATTGAGAGTAATAATAAAAAGGACTCAGGCCTAACAACAAGAGCGAATGTCTTGTCAAAGTCTACACCCTTAATCTTTGTGTATGCTTAAGTGACCAACCTAGCCTTATTGCGAACTAATGTACCATTCTCATCCATATTATTCTCTTAAATCCACTTGGTACCAATCACATTTGTCTCTTTAGGTCGGGGGACTAACTCCTAGGCATCGTTCTTATGACATTGAATCAACTTATCTTACATAGAAGATATCGAATCCTCATCCTTGGGTACTTCTTTCACGTTCCTATAATCGACTAAGGAGGTGTAACAAAGGTAGCTAACCGCATTCTCAAGTTGAGCACGAGTCTTGACACCTAGTGTGGGATCACCAAGTATAGCGGATGAGTTATGACTCTTTTGAACCCAAAAGGGTGGATCCTCTAATTCAAGAGTGGGTTACACCAGGGTAGTATGAGGAACAATGGGATTGTCGCCGATAGGTGCATCATCCTCACACTCAGGGTCAGGATCAATAAAGTCTACGGCTTATTATCTCTAGTAGTGACATTTATTAACTCCCTAAACTTAGGGCTTGTAAGGTTAAACACCCCATAAGCCCTAATTAATGATGAATAACCTAAGAATATCCCCTTATCACTTAGAGAGTTGAACTTTCCTAAGTGATCTTTATCTCTCAAGATGTAACAAGTACTCCTAAAGACACATAAACATGATAATCTAGGTTTCTTCCCTGTCCATAACTCATATAGTGTGTGTAATGTATGTGGACAAATATATACCCTATTCACCGTATGGCATGTGGTATTAATCTCCTTTTCCCAAAAATGTCTAGGCATATTTCTCCTAATAAGTATGGGTCTATCCATTTCTTGAATCGCCCAGTTCTTCCTCTCAACTATCTCATTTTGTTGAGGAGTACGAATGAAAGAAAAATCATGTTTGATGTCCACACCATCATAATATCTATCCACACCAGTATCTTTAAATTCAGTGCCATTGTCACTACGCATCTGATTAATAGTGACACCATGTTTGTTTTGTAGGAGAAGACACTTGGTTGTTAGGAATTCAATTGCATTAGACTTTTCTCTAAGAAATCCCACAATAGAGTATCTCGTAAAGTCATCGACTATCACGAGAATATATCTATTACCACCTATACTTTCCATATGAGTAAGATCCACATGTATCAACTCTAACACATGAGAAACGATAATGGGATTTAACTTCCAATGGGAACTTTTAATTTATTTTCCTTATTATCAAGGACCACGAACCTTGAAAGTTGGTTTCCCATACGATGCTAAGCCATGGACTAGGTTTTTTGCATTCATCTCTCATTATCTCATAAGTTCACATGACCTAGTCGTTAATGCCAAAGGTCTATAGAGGACACCATGGCATTATTGCACACATAGGAGAACTTGGGAATGATCCTAACAATTATTATCGGTACTCACTCCTTGAAGTAATAGTTCATCGGATTGATCATTCACGTTACACTCGGACCGATCAAACTTTATCGCAAAGTTTGCATCACAAATTTGGCTTATTCTAATAAAGTTTTCTTTCAACCCTTTGACGTACAACACATTGTTTAGTTTAGTAAATCAGGGTATTTTAACACAACAACGTCCTAAAATACTTGATGTACTCCCATCTTCAAAGGTGAGTTTTCCATACTTGCGATCCATAAGGTCAATAAAATACGTTTAGTCAACATTCATGTTCCTAGATCACCCACTATCAAAATATCATTGGAAAGTATTTTGAACCTTGAGAGCAATGTGAACAACAAGGGTTTTGCATTTTGCTTAGGTACCCAAGTGAATGCAACCTTTTATTTCCCTTATCATTGTTGGCTCTACTCGTAGCATTAGAAGAATTCTCAAAAGGCCTAGACATCCTTTAAAATTCTTTTAATAAGCTTTACGAAGTCTCCACTAGGCACTCTACTTGATCTTTAAGACTAGTAAATTTTCTATACCGGTGCGCAGGACGCCGAGTTCTTCCTAACTTGTAGCGAAATTCCATAAGGTGACCTCTCCTTTCTCAATAGGTGCAATCATCGACTTTTTTAGGTCTACCTTCACTCGTTTAAGTAGAACTATCTTTGGTGGGATAGGTTGAGGCTAATACAGATCCACCACAAGCTTAGGATTTGGTTTTGATTTGGCGTGGTAAGTGGATGCACCGTCATAACCTATTCCTTACCTCTCCCTAAAACCTAAAGCGGTACCAATGAACATCTTTCCTAACAACTTAGATGTATACTCTATAGTAGCCTTGACCTCTCCATAAAGTTTAATATCTTTTTTGAATTGGGATACAAAGGCTTCAAGTTTCTCATGAGTCTCCAATGAAGCTTGAAGATCACTCGTAAGACTAGCCACTTTTCTCGTCAAGTCACCATTCTCCCTTTACACTAAAATGTATCCCTCTCCTAAATAAATTATCATCGAGGGTTCTCTCTCTATCGAGTCTCTCAAATCCTTATCGAAGGCTAACACTATAAGCACCAAATTTTTGTTTTAATTTTTTATCTTAAAGAAATTTGTGTAAATCTCGATGTAAACACGTTGTAGGTAACTTTCACCCTCACTCAAAACTTCATCTCCCTGACTCTCTCCAAAATGACTAGACTCACTGTTGAGGTCATCAAGTTTGGAAAAATCCTTATCAGCGTGAGACATACTCAAAGTACCAATATGACTAAAAATGAACGCGGTGAGGTTACGTCCATGAAGCGATTCGTCCACGGAGTCCACCGACCTGATATCGCTGTCACTAAGGGTGATGTTGATGGAAGCTTTTCACTTGCCTGACCTTTTTGAGCTCGTAGCACACTCGTGAGCATTGTGACGCTTACCCTCGCACCCATACCATCGATTTATATCTTTCTCAGGGTATTCTCTTCTCATTTTTTCAAAAATTTTGTTGCCTGAATTAAACTTTTTATCTTTCAGTAAACTTTTGATTTCTTTGGAAGTATTTTTTTTCTTGCATGAGATTTTTTTTTTCAAAAAGGGAAAAATAATCTGACACCCCGCCTAATTAAATACTGGGTGATCAGTCCTTTATTAAATTAAATCAAAGTGTCCAGTTGGTTCATTCTTAGCATCACTATCGAAAATAGTTTTTCTTTATTAATCACTTAATAAATAATTAATCTAAGTGTCAAAATATTTATTTCTATAAATTAAGTCCTATTGTTATGATTTAATATACGAAACCATTTTCATGAGAACAATTAATAATATTGAATACCGAACCATCCAAGTGGAATAAACATGTTAGATTAATCATCCAAATAAAATATCCGAAATTGCAGGACAATAAAATAATTAAAACAATCCAAACTAAACAGAATACTGAAATAATAAGGAGTACAAGTCTCTCTCTGAACTAAATAAAAACTGGAAAGGGGCGACACATGGACAATTTCATAATAACTAAATGGAAGACTGAGAAGACAAGGATGAATTCGTCTACTACAAAGACCTGTAACTCCCTCACTAGTTGCAGCACATCAATAGTCCAAAGATCTAAGCCTGACGCCCCTGTGGCTGGGCACCTGTAATACATATATATATATACCAGAGAAAGATGAGATGACATGAAACGGGTCCGATCCCGAGTGTAAAACAACTTTAAAAATAGTTTAGCAAGTATTTAAAATCCTTACCAGCTGATATTACATACATGTTAGTACTTCGACACTCACTTGGGAATTCTCACCCCTCAACTAGTGTGCACGCCTAACTTACCACTAAACTAATCTAGATAAAGCTAACCCAATTCACTAGTTTAACCCAATTCACTAGTCTAATCCAAATTCCCTTCACCAAATTCTATTTCAAGTAATCGCATAACTATATTTTATATCTAATAACCTTTTCTTATGAATATTTTAAGCAAGTGATGTTCATCTCAATACATACTTAAGTTCTCAACGACGTAACTCATTTAATATTAATCATTCAATTTTATCTACTTACCATCATAGTAGATTAATCATAGGTGCATATATTTATCACTCATAATATATATACTAATAGGGCACCCCACATAAATCTATGGTGCTGGCATACTCTGCTATCAAGTCCCCGTATCTCTCGTACAAAAGAGAAATACTAGTTCGGAATCACTCTAGAACTATATTAACACAAAACACCCATATTGGAGGCGAAACATAGTTCCAACTCTCTAATAGGTCACCACATACCCTCACTTATCTTAGGATCATTTGACTACCATTCTCGGACCACCTGTACCAAGGATGCTATGTACTAGGGTACAAGTCAATATCCCCCATAAAGGTTCAATCAAGATAAGACTGTCCCGGCACGAAACCTCCGTGATAGCAAGTAGCGCGGATATAATTACACACAAATATACAATATTATATAAACATACATGCACCCATATATATATTAACATTATTCAGCTAGGTACGCCCACGACCCATAATATATTCGAACCATGCGTGGCACATAATGCCCGAGTTCTATGTATAATTAAGTCATTTTTTTATTTTCTCAATTACCGCAAGTCCTTAAATACTTATAGACTCTCAAAGTGTATCCTCTTGATAAATATAAAATCAGTAGGTGTACACTCACTACCCTACGGGTATAAGTACTTTTTAATTCTTACAAGACCTAATTGAACATACGCATGATTTCTCACTCAATATATACCCTCGAAATTCCGTGGTTAAATCTCATATAAAGTCGTCTTACCCAGACTCTACTGGTCCTTCTCAAGTCCCATTATGATATTTAAATTATGTATAAAGGTACTTATACATTGGTATTGGATTAACATTTAAAAAGGGGAAGGAGTTTCGATTTCTAGGAGGAGTCAATTGATCGACATTCCTGAGTCGATCGATCGATCGAGTAGGTATTGGCCCAGTTTCTGCAATTCTTTATCTACAGCTTTCATCAACTTAAATCCTTAAAACCTCTATTAATTTTTCCTAAACTCCCAAATAGTAAAATCAAAAGTTGAATTATCCTACATACACGATTTCTAACCTAAAACATATACGAATTCATTAAGGGCCATCAATTAAAGCGTGAATTCAAATTAATACATCAAGAACCCTATTTTTATTATCATCATCAATATATTCCTTATTCTTTTAGAATTTAACCTCTACTGGACATCAATTTCGTAGTTAATCATCTACATATAATAATAGGGTTGTCCTAGCATGGTTTCTACTCAGAAATTCGATATATATCTCCCGAATATCATTTATCTTTCATTAAAACATACAATTATTATCCCCTACACTAGCATGGATGTGTTATAAAATAAAGAACAACAAGTTAGATAATTGCCTCAAGAATGAAATTCTGGATTTTAGAAGATTATGGGTATGATCCCGCTCCTCGTTCCCCGATCTACGCGTTGGTGGTCGAATTGGTGAGGATAGTGTAGGGTTGATGGTTCTCCTCCTTGGAAGCCTTCTCTCTTCTCTCTTCCTTAGCCTCTCTACAACTCAAATATTTCTAACCCTCGAGGACTCTACTTTCAATCAGATATAACCTCTCAAGTTCATCCTTAATTAAAGCCTAAAATGGGTAATTACGAAAATGCCCTTCCGGATTGCTGGTCAGGCCTAAAAACGTCCTAAGACCCAAACTAAACCCCCGAGTACACTTTTCTGACTATATCGACCCTTTCGGACACATTGGTGCACTCGAAATGATCATACAAGTGACTTAGAATTAATTCACTTATTATTCCATTAATTTAGTCTGACTTAATTTCTATAATTGTCGTATTATTCACTCACGACAATTTTAATAAGTTCGATCTCATATATTACTTTACTCATTAAGTAATATTCGACATAATTCTCACCAATAATTACTAACTCTCATCATGCTAGTAAATATTTATTTTAAAATCCAGATTAGTATTAAATTAATTTATCCCAATTTAATTTAATTAATCCCATAACTAAATGCCATAAAAATACGGGGTAATACAAATAATCTAGATCAAAATCATACTGAAAGTCAGAAGAAACGTCCTCTTTATTTTATTCTCGGGCTTTTAAAGAAATCCCTTTTTTCTTTTGGATTAATAATTTTGGTTAACATGTCGATCTCATAAGTCTAAAGGTCTCCTATGAGTTCTACTAACCAAAGAGTATACAAAATTCCCAACGAATTAAGGACAATAACCTTAGGTATAAATAAGGACGAAAGTGATCTCCAAATATTTTGCACAACACGCATCTCAGAAATTCTCTTACCTAAATTAAAACTAGAGTTAAAGATACCAGACAATGGTACATAAAATTCGTCAAATGACTCAGTCTCTATCATAGTAATGTTGTTAAACTGTGTGGTGAAATTTTTAAGCTTAGAAGCTTCCAAATTATTGGTAACCTCGTGAGTGAGGTGGATTATATCTCATGCTTCCTTAAGATGTGGGGCATGCCATGATGCAGAAGAACGCATTAGGGGTAATAGCTCTAGAAATGGCACATAAATCGTGTGAATTAAAATTACTCTATTTTAGTTCATCCTCCATCCAAGTGGCGACAAGTTTAGGACTTATGATACCGTCGTTAGTCATCGTGGGTGATGTCCACCCTCTTTCATAAATAAGTTAGACACGCTTGTCAATCATTTTTTAAAATTTGACATCATTCGAGATTTCTAATAAGTAGAATTAGACCCATCAAAAATAGGTAGCCTATTAAAGAAATTATCCTTAAAAACCCGATGTAAAGATCATGCAAAAGCTTTGTGTGACCTTCTCTAATGCCAATTTAAAACTGTAAGTTTGGGGCTATATGGAATTATTTGCATCTTAGGTTACACACACATACGATTCAATTTTTAATCTAAAAAAAATCCCTTTGGGGTAAAGCATAGATTTCAACACTGTTAAGAATTTGATAGACTCGATGAATTATAGATTATTTAGAGATCCACTAAGTATAATGCACAGGTCTTCAAATTTTCAACAGATAAGGCACAGTCTAGCACAGTCCATAAGAAGTAGCTCTTCCTTCGGTATCCACGGACCAATCTTAGGATATCAGAATCCTTTCTTCTTCAGCTATAGAGCCTCGACTCCAAAAATCATTAGTAAAGTAAACTCTACATGGGCTTGATGTAATATTATGAAAATAGGGTTTGAAACTCAACAAATCATTATAGGGGATGAATGATTTTGAAAACAAAAACTTATTTTAGAAAAAAAAAAAGATGAACACTTTTATAATAGGTATGGGTGTTTTGTTTTTGCCAAAAGTCATAAGAAATCTTTTTCAAAACTATTTTTTTTTATAGAAAAATAAGAATTTCGAGGGAGCATTATCATTCGAATGAAAATAGGCTCTCGTTCGAATGAAAACTCTAAATTCGTTCTAACTAGGTCCAATCTCATTCGAATGATAAGCCTATCTGAATCGATTGACCTTCCAATGACCTTTCAATGAGAGTGGTTTGGTCAAACATAGACCTTCTTGTGAGATTCTTGTTAGAAGATTGTTCTAATAAAATTGGCATTTCGTTCTAATGACTTTAGACTTCGTTTGAATGATCTAGTAAGTTCAATCTAACGAGATCTACATCTCATTCTAATGAGCTTAAGAACAAAATTATTTTATTTAAAAAAATCATTTTATAAAAAATGCCTCAAGTAAAAAACAAACATCCCATAATAAATTTGAGTGAGAAATCAAAACCATTAGTTCGTATACCTCCATAAAAAGTTTGAGCTAATTCCAACTGCTTGAGTCTCGGACATGAAGCTCGTTCATTAACTCATTTTCAAATGATCGTGGTGGTAAATGTGGATGTACCGTTCCATTGGTAGAAACGGTTTGCAACGGCATACGCCAAGATAACTAAGCTATGAGCAATTATAAAATCTTGATCTCCCAAAAATTTAATTCGGGCATTTGGAATTAGGCCATGATGTGAGATAACATATTTAATTTATACAAGAAATTGGGAAATTACCAAATATTAAATTTAGGCATTGGGAGTTGAATAAATTATTTTTCTCATAACCTTCAAGTTTTTAAAATACAAATTGGGAGAAGGGTTTCAACATAAATTGTTGGGTATCGATCGGTGTTTTGTGAATCATATGTGATTAATTCATCGCCTGAGTTAGGTTTCCCCCTGGATGGAATTAAATAGGGCATAAGGGATTCATTAAAACTCTTAAGTGATGTTTACAGCATATTAATAATAACTGTAAGGACATAAATTTCCAATTGAGTCCATATATTCTTTTGGCTCAATTCCGGACAAAAACATTTATACATAGGATTGTAATTAATTGTAATATTCTCAAGCCTGTGAATAGTTTGTTGAAGACGTGGCGGCAAAGAGTATAAAGCTTCATCAATATGGCGGTTTGTGTGCCTCGTTTCTACGTCATCAACTATGGTTCCATGCTCCCAAGGTATGAATGCAATATTATATATATAGGAGCTTGGAACAAGTTTATTAGGTGTTAGGTTTAATTAAAAATGTGTTTTATTTTCATAAAGAATTAATTAAAACTTTAAAATAAGTTTATAAAGTTTTCTAGGCTAAAAATCGAATATTCCAAAGTTTCTGGAAGCTCGTTCGATATGTCGTTCGAACGAGATTGCCAACGACTTTCCATTAAGGCATACTGGAACTTCGTTCGAAATGTCATTCGAATGAGATTGTCTTTCTAACGAGATTTCCAACGAGTTTCTAACGAGTTCATACTGGAACTTCGTTAGAAGACTCGTTCGAACGAGAATGTCGTTTGAACGAAATGTCGTTCGAACGAGATGCCAGGCGGGAACAGTTTTAAGCAGTTTTTCTCCAACTTCCCCACTTGTTTCTTAACCAAATTTTCTCAGACTTTATTATGTGTGGGAATAACATTTTCTAATCAATCTTTTTCATATCCTACTCACTCCTAGAGAGTGTTTTGAGAGTAAAATCAAAGAGGGAAAAAGATCATGTTTTGAGTGAGTTTTTATGAAAGAGAAAAATATACACCACTCTAGTTTACACCCAAATTAGTTTCTTCCAAGTTCCCATATTCATATATCTTTCTTGGAGTTTGGCACCGGGATCATCTCTTCCGTTCAAAGAGAGGTTTCGGGTTTTTCTTCTACATCCCATAAATAAAGATAGAAGAGTTTTTTGCGGCATTACCCACTTGGAGAAAGGCTCCTTGCTCGGGTGACGGTGACCATATAAAGTCCGATCGGTGGATTCCGAGACTGCGGTGGAGCTCCAAGGTTATCCGCTAGGAAGAGGTATCTACAAGAAGAAGCGTCGGGGCTTGAGAGGGATCGAGTCATGTGTTGTAAGCCTTTCTGTCTTGTATTTGTAAATTCCGTACTTAGTGGATTTGAGGCTAGGGCCGTCCGAGGTTGTTTCCCGTCTTGGGTTTTTCCTCGTACATCCGGCATAGTGGATTAATTGTTTATTTTATCTTTTGCAAAATCATCTAGAACACATGCTTAGGTAAATAAGATAAAATTGATTTAAATCACTTTTAATTTAATTTGGTGCATAATTTAATTTGGGTAATGTTTACTTAATCCAAGTCATTTGTTCAAAATGGTTTAGGCAAATTCTAGGACTTGGATTAATTAATTGGTTTAGGTGAAATTAACATAAGTGTGTGTGTTTAATTAATTCTCACTTGTGCTTAATTTTAATTTGAAATATAAATTAAAATTTGTTTGTTTTGAGTTTACACATCTTTACACTTCCGCATCTTGATATATATATATATATATATACAAGGAAATAATATTTTAATTTTAAGAAAATTAAAATCGGGGGTCAAACGCACTTTCACTTTGGTATCAGAGCGAAAGCGATAAATTATTTCGTTAAGATCCTTTAAATATTTTTGGCTAAAATGGAATTTTCCCCATTTTCTAAATTTCCTATTTTTGATGGTTCTAATTACGCGTATTGGAAAGCGCGAATGAAATCGGCACTTAAATCTATTGATAAAAGGGTTTGGATGTCTGTAGTTAAAGGGTGGTCTCCACCAACTCATTTAGTTGAAAATGAACGTGTTCCCAAACCAGCCGATAGATGGACTGAGAATGAGTTTAAACTTTCTAATTTTAATTCTCGTGGTTTGAATTCCTTGTTTAGCATTGTCACGCCGGATGAATTCCGACGTATTATGACGTGTGAAACCGCTAAAGAAGCTTGGGATATTTTACAACTAACTCATGAAGGAACTAGTGTCGTTAAAGCTTCGAAACTCCAAAATCTCACCACTCAATTTGAAACTATCAAAATGAACGATAATGAAACTTTTGATGAATTTTATGCTAGACTTTCCGATATTGTCAATTCATCTTTTAATTTGGGAGAGAAAATACCCGACAACCGAGTTGTAAAGAAAATTTTAAGGTCCCTACCCGATAGATTTATTCCAAAAGTGACCGTTTTAAATTCTTTACCATCTTTAGCCTCTACGAAACTAGAAGAGTTTGTAGGTGATTTACAAACCTATGAACTAGATATGTTTCCATCTAAAACTGAAAAGAAAATTGAAAAGGGTGTTGCTTTAAAAGCCCGAAAAGAGGTCAAACAAGTAGTAGAGAGAGAGAGTGATAGTGACTCGGAAGATATGGCTTTGTTGCTCGTAAGTTTAGAAAATTCATAAATTTAACAAAGATAAATTTAAAAATGATTTTAAGAAATTTGAAACTCCTAAGTATGAAAAATTCGAGAAGATCCCTAAATCCGAGAAGATCCCTAAACCTATTAATGAAAATTTAAATAGGGGCGAGTCTAATGGGTGTTTTGGCTGTGAGGGTTATGGCCATAGGGCTTCTGAGTGCCCCACTAAACTAAGGAAAGAGGGTAAACAACCCATTGCATATAATGCGACCCTTAGTGATAGTGATAAGGAAGAGGGACCCGATTCCCCCACTAAGCCAAATTTTGTGGCTTTTATGGCTAGTCCTGTGAGTGATAGTGAGAACTCGTCGATTGATGAAACGTTAACACACGACACTTCCAAGGTCATTGTTTATGATTCTCTTGTTTTTGATGATAGTGAGAGTGGAGAAGAAAGAGAGAGTGAAAATGAGGAAGAGGTTAATGTGAGTGAACTTCAAAATGCTTTTCAAGAACTTTATAAAGAATCTATTAAATTGAAAAGAGCTAATTTAAAGTTAGAAGCTAGTTTAAAAGAGCGTGTCAAGGTCATTGATGATAGCATGTTGGTAGAAGACCTTAAGAAACGTGAGAGGACTCTTTTAGAGAAGCTTGAATATATAGAAGGCGAGAGAGATAGCCTTAGGGGTTTAATGAAATACTTGAAAAATGATCCTCTTGCTTTTGAAGAGAGAAATGTTTTATTAGAGTCTAACATTTTAGAATTGCAAAATAAATTAAAAGACTCTAGTAATGTAAAATTTGATTTGGAGTGTCGTTCGGAAAAATTAGATAAAATATTAGGAACGGTCCAAATTAAAAATGACACTTGTGGTTTAGGCTTCAATACTTGTAATGAATCTACTCATAAAGCCAAGACCAACGTTTTAGGAGAATCTACTAGGAAAGCATTTAGAGATCACTCCTTAGATAAATCTTTTCGACATGTTTTTACCTGTACACATTGTGGTCGAAAAGGTCATCTTACGAAATTTTGTTTTGATCTTAAACGAATTCCTAGAAAATCCCAACGTAAAGCAACCAATGTATTTAAAATTCCTACACCCCAAGATAGTTATTCTTCATTAATTTGGGTTAGGAAATCTGACTTGGTTGCCTTGCAAAATAGGGTTTTGGATTCTCATTTACTTTCACATGCTTCCTCCCTTGCTAAATCTAAAGGATGAATGTGTTAGTGCTTGCATACTTTAGCTTTTGTACTTCATGCTATATTCACATGCTAAATGTATGCTTGTTTAATCATTTTCTAGCCCTTACTTTATATCATATCACATGCTAGAATAATGATTTTTGTTTATCATTTGAAGTTTTTATCTCTTGTTAATTTGAGCTTATAGAAAAATTCAAATGATTTTATTCTGTGTGTATTTTGGTTTGACACACTTTAAGTGGCATATACTTGTGTTTGAATCCCTCCTTTAACGCTCCCATGTGGCTAGAACTTTTGGTTTAGGTTGTGAATCCTTAAAATGTTCTTTACCATATTTTTATGGAGTTGTTGGATTCTGTGTTGATTAAATGGATTCTATTTTTATATGCCTCTATTCACACATGCACGAGCTCTTTTGAAATTTTAACTTCATATGTATATTTGAGCTATGTGAGGTGTTCTCCTTCCAATCTTGTCATCTACATATTTGTGACTTAGGAGGACTAGTGCATGTCAAAAGCCGTTTCACGTGAGATTTGTGTGAAAAAATGAAAACATGATAAATACAATGTGCACGGGGAAGGGCTCCGAAAGGACTAAGTGATCCTTTGCGATTGTAAGCCACCGTTTTTTAATGGACCTAAAAGCAATACGTGGTCCAAAGGCCTAAAAACAGAAAATATGGCATTAAAAGAAAAATAATTGCCAAGGCCAATGTTTGATTGATATATTCATTAAAAATTAATATATGCTTATTGAGGGAGATTGGATGGTATATCAACGGTTTGTACAATGTCCGTTTATCCTAGTTGCGCATTTCATGTCATGACTCTATTGGTTTGTAGAATCATCAATATGCTAGGCTCGTATGCATTATGTATGTTTGTTCATTGAGTTCAATCTATATTACCACATGAGATTATATTTAAATGTGATGAAGTTTGCAATCAAATGAGAACTCCGTGAACATGTTTTTAAGTTATTGGGTCTAAATTTAATTGTTACTAGTTCACACCCCAACACTTCCGTTTCCATATGACACATTTTTGCCATACGAGTGTGCAAACTTATTGTATTTTGTGTCATGTGTTTATATATATATATATATATATATATATATGTGTGTGTGTGTGTGTGTGTGTGTGTGTGTGTGTGTGTGTGTGTGTGTGTGTGTGTGTACGTGTGCATTATTGATATATTTCTAGTACATATATATATGGTATTTTTTTTTTACTTTGCCTTGCTGTCTAGTCCTTCTATGGGTATACTTTATATCTATATTTATCTATGGTATTATTGATTAGTTATGCTTTTGTTGCCCATATTCTTTTATGCCTTCATGTATTATATATGGTATTATTTATATTTGTTCTTTATCCTTTGCCTATTCCTGTACAAAAAAGGGGGGAAATGATAGGGGGAGAAATGGTATCTTATTCTGTTATAATCTTATCTAAGGTTAGGAGATTTAACTTAGTATCTTATCCTATTATAATATTATCTAAGGTTAGGAGATTTAACTTAGGGGGAGTAGCTAACTTCTTGGGTTGATCATTTTGATAAAGGGGAGAATTAAATTTTGGTGGAATATTTATTTTAATTGCTTTAAATACTTTGATATTCCCTACGCATTTGATGGGTTTGCTTAAGTGTGCAGGAATTCTTCTAAAGCGGCAACTTTCAATGGCAAAGCATTTGATCCTTGGGTTGAGTCAAGTTTGGGTGGGTTATGTTTTGAGTCTAGTAGAGCTTGACGGCCCTTTAAGATTTTTGTTTGGTTTTTGTCCCGGAATAGCCAAAGGGGGAGATTTGTAGGGACATAAATTTCCAATTGAGTCCATATATTGTTTTGTCTCAATTCCGGACAAAAACATTTATTCATAGGATTGTATTTAATTGTAATATTCTCAAGCCTATGAAGAGTTTGTTGAAGATGTAGTGGCAAAGAGTATAAATCTTCATCAATATGCCGGTTTGCGTACCTAGTTTCTACGTCATCAACTATGGTTCCATGCTCCCAAGGTATGAATGCAATATTATATATATAGGATCTTGGAACAAGTTTATTGGGTGTTAGGTTTAATTAAAGCTGTGTTTTATTTTCAGAAAGAATTAATTAAAACTTTAAAATAAGTTTATAAAGTTTTCTGGGCTAAAAATCGAATATTCCAAAGTTTCTGGAAGCTCGTTCGATATGTCGTTCGAACGAGATTGCCAACGACTTTCCATTAAGGCATACTGGACTTCGTTCGAAATGTCGTTCGAACGAGACTGTCGTTCTAACGAGTTCATACTGGAACTTCGTTAGAAGACTCGTTCTAACGAGAATTTCGTTCGAACAAAATGTTGTTCGAACGAGATGCCAGGCGGGAACAGTTTTTTGGCAATTTTAAGCAGTTTTTCTCCCACTTCCCCACTTGTTTCTTAACCAACTTTTCTCAGACTTTATTATGTGCGGGAATAACATTTTCCAATCAATCTTTTTCATATCCTACTAACTCCTAGAGAGTGTTTTGAGAGTAAAATCAAAGAGGGAAAAAGATCATGTTTTGAGTGAGTTTTTATCAAAGAGAAAAATATACACCACTCTAGTTTACACCCAAATTAGTTTCTTCCAAGTTCCCATATTCATATATCTTCCTTAGAGTTTGGCATCGGGTTCATCTCTTCCATTCAAAGAGAGGTTTCGGGTTTTTCTTCTACATCCCATAAATAAAGATATAAGAGTTTGTTGCAGCATTACCCACTTGGAGAAAGGCTCCTTGCTCGGGTGATGGTGACCATATAAAGTCCGATCGGGGGATTTCGAGACCGCGGTGGAGCTCCAAGGTTTTCCGCTAGGAAGAGGTATCTACAAGAAGAAGCGTCGGGGCTTGAGAGGGATCAAGTCGTGTGTTGTAAGCCTTTTTGTCTTGTATTTGTAAATTCCGTACTTAGTGGATTTGAGACTAGGGTCGTCCGAGGTTGTATCCCGTCTTGGGTTTTTCCTCGTACATCTGGCGTAGTGGATTAATTGTTTATTTTATCTTTTGCAAAATCATCTAGAACACATGCTTAGGTAAAGAAGATAAAATTGATTTAAGTCACTTTTAATTTAATTTCGTGCATAATTAAATTTGGGTAATGTTTACTTAATTCAAGTCAATTGTTCAAAATGGTTTAGGCAAATTCTAGGACTTGGATTAATTAATTGGTTTAGGTGAAATTAACATAAGTATGTGTGTTTAATTAATTCTCACTTGTGCTTAATTTTAATTTGAAATATAAATTAAAATTTGTTTGTTTTGAGTTTACACATCTTTACACTTCCGCATCTTGATATATATATATACATAAGGAAATAATATTTTAATTTTAAGAAAATTAAAATCGGGGGTCAAACGCACTTTCAATAACAAATGGGCTGTTTCCATGTAATATTTAAATCAACAAAAATATCCAAATTATTATTTAAAAATAAAAATAATGGGCATCAGGTATGTGTGACACTTGACATAACTTGGGACGTGTTACTTAAAATTGGGCGCTAGTGCACTTTAGCCGAAAAACTCAAATAGGTGAGTAACCACCCAATAACTACAAAGAGAAGTTACGTTGCATGGGAAAGAAATGCTATAAGTAAGGAAGAGAGTACTCCCTTACCAAAAATGCATTTAATTTACATTTATCCCCTTTTCCCTTTCTTTTATTTTTCTTTCTTTATTTACTTCATTTCTATCAATTACATATGTAGATAGTAAGGTAGTTGCAATATTTTATTTCTAAGTTTATTTCCTTTACATTTTTTAATTGTTTACTTTCCTACAAATCTTTACTTTACTTGCAATTTACTTCCTTACAAATATTTACTTTCATCGTATTTTTTTCTTATTTACTACAAAGCTTTATTTTTTATGCAATTTACTTTTTTTCTCCTAGTTAATTACTAAAACTTAGCGCTCACTTCAAAGTTTTCCCTAAGGGAAGTGTAAGTCCTCTAAATTTTTAGGGATAAAAAACAACACAATCGCTTTATAATTTTCACTAGGCTAAAATCCTTAGTTAGCAAGACCACAAACCTTGTCTGGCACACTCGCAATCCTAATTAACTATCATACCAATAGAAATAACCCAAACATATTTTTGGTATGCCCAATGGGACACTAGTTCTATGTAAAGGTTATAAATGGATATGACACATCAAAGCAATGATAAAATTGAAAATGTTGGTTAAATTAGCTTTACTATCCAACATATTTCCACTTCAGGGCAACTCTTGGTCAAAGCAACTCAATAGGGATCAATGACTCGTAGTCAAGAGTTGAATATTGTAATGGCTCCGTGAGCCAACAATATTCAAAGTACTTCCGTAGTTGGTGTTCTAGAAAACATCCAAGACCAATTGATTAAGTAACTAAACCCAATTTTTTTATCACTTTGGTAATATGGTATAAAATATTAATAATATGATCACCACGGTGACTAGTATATTTTTCTTACCTAACGGGATGGCAACTAGTCATCACACCTATGCACCAAAATTTGGATCAAAACCAACTATTCAATAAAATCCCTACCATCCTGTCTATTACATATTTAATACTGGTGAAACCAATTTTGTAAATAATATTAGAATAAAAGTATATGCTAATACAGGTGGTATAAATGCAACTAACCCAACAAAAACATTAGGACCATCCAACACTTACTAACAAGTGGGTTATAATAACCTAATGGGGATAACATCTCTCCCAGAGGTAGGAAAGTCTAGGCCTTATCCAAATGAGAATAATGTAGGATTACCTAGTACTTCGAACTATGAACTTATTAATAATCTATTGTTCGAAACAGAACTCGAGGGGTTATGAAACTCTAAAAGGTTGGATAATAAATCTCCTCAAGTATCCCAGCCTATGCCTTACCAAACATAATAAGTTATGCATGTATAAATTCCTCCATGTTTTGTGTAACCAATTCCTTTGGTAAACTATGTAACTGCCCATGAAATAGCCAACTTTCGGCGAGAATGGGAAGGAATGAAATTTTGGACTTGATACATGAAAAGCGTGGAGCATTATATCGGTGCAAGACCCAATTTATAGAAAGCCCTTCCCATAGTGGGTGGATAGAATTGAACTTCCTAAAGGCTTCTAATTCCCAACCTTCACCCTCTTCCTAGGGGATGGGAGTCAGTCAACGATGAAACACATTGCTAGGTTCATTACTCAATTTACTGATGCTGGAACAAATGATTACTTAAGGCTACTTTTGTTTTCCCGTTGCCTCATAGATGCAACCTTTTTATAGTTCAAAATTTTGTCATCAAACTTTATTTAATTGTAACACCCCGCCCGCCCGGGGAGAGAGAACGGAGCGCTAATGCGATAAAATAAATCCAAATCCACAAGTGATAAGTGACAAGGTATAGAGCATCTAAATAAACCCACAATAATAAAAATCCACTAATCTCAATCTCTTCAATTACAACAAGTCTCTCGAATTAAAATTACAACTATCTAACTCGAATAAAAATACAAATCTCCAATGTTCTATACAACAAAATTAATAATACATATCTTTCCCAAACAATCCTCGATAAAATCAATCTCCATAGCGCCCCAAAATCTGCGCTAACCTGCCACTTAAAGAAAATATCGGGAAGTACACAATACGACAGGAAAGATGCTCAACAAATATATGTTAGCAATGAATAAAACGTAACAACACGAGTACGAATATTCAAATCAAAATGCAAATCTCAAAGCATTTATCAATATAATTTCTCAACAACACTTTAACCGGGTCACCAGGCCTCACCACATCCGTATATGTTTTACCAAGCCATAGCCCGGGAAATAGGAATTTTGGCGGGTGCCCAACATCCGTGCCATATTAAAATCTCATGACAATGTGCTCATCAACAATATAATGATACCACATGAATCAAAATAATTTCAACAATTATTTTCTAGATTTACATGAATTTATCAATTCAAATATGAGTTCAATTAACAAGAAATCAACGGAATAACTCTCGAGAGATTTAAGGACCATATTGTGTAAAACCCCATACCTCAAACCATGATGAGAAACCAACGATAACATCCTCAAGATCAACACAAAAGATCTACAAAATCTCATCCAAGAACCTCCAACAAAATAGCCCCAAGAACACCTCTAATCTAAGGTTGGAACTCACAAATCTCAAGGGCCAATGTGTATATAAAAAGAAGAGGAATATAAAATATATTTGCTGCCAAAATTTGTGCCCAAAAGTATGTTAAAAAGGTTGCCCACGACTTCCTTTTATAATTCAAAGAAATGAAGAGTTGGAATCCAAAAGACTCCTTTAAATAAGGCAAAGCAATGAAGAGTTAGAATTCCAAGAGTTAAAAATATTTAAAAATCATTTTAAAATCCGTTTTAACTCCGTTTTCGAAACCGTTTGAAATTCTCGCCTTTAAAAATAATAAACAACATATTTGAGAAATAAAAATAATTTTATCAAAAACTTTATTTTCCTCCATTTTCCAAAAAATAATTAAAATAGCCCAAAATTACGCGGGTTGTTACATTAATCATACCAACAAATGGAAGACATGTTTCATGCTCAATTTTTCCAAAATGAACTTGAGGTTTCCATATTCGACTTGGCCAGATTAATCCAAAAGCCTAATAAAAGTCTACTACATTTATAAATTGGTTAAAAAGGGAAAGGAATGAATGCAAAATAGTTTTGCTTGAGTCAAAATTTGTAAAATTAGCTCAAAATGGTTTTGAGTTTAGGCTTTTAAAGATGTTTAATGTCAAATAATTTAGAGATTTAGTGTATTTAAATGCCAAAGTATCCAGATATGAGGCTCTTCTTAAAGAAGATCATGAAAGGAATATTTCTTCCTTCAATACATATTTTAAAGATCCTAATTTTGAAATTGATTCTTATGAAATTATAGGAACTGAGATTGCAATACGTGAAACATTCGTTCGAAAGGATACTACAATAGAATCATATATACTAAAGTCAGAAGGAATGAATAAAAAAATTACTCTTTTCATATTACTAAGTTTGATGAGATTTTTAACTTTCTCTTAAAAGCAATTTTTTTAAAACCACTTGATGATGCTAAAAAGCCACATGAAGTTAAAGGGAAAAACTAATGTAAAGGGAATAATGTAATTTCTCATTCAACTAATGCATGCTTTGTATATCGCAACAGGCTGCAAGAGTTAATAAGGCAGGGAAAATCAAATTTCCAACAAAAGAAGAAAGCACAATGGGGTTAGATGATGGCCCCTTCCTCAAGGTCAAAGAAATGGGGACTAACGTGAAATAAATCCAAATGCCTAAAAACAATGCGCATGTGGAATAAATCCAAGGATTCGAAGCCTGAAAGTATTAAAGATCCTGATCAAAAGGTGATGTAACAACTATGCATCTTATGCGGAGAATATTACGTTGAGATTTCTAATTAGTGGTTTTAAAGAAGAAACATCAGAAGAAAAGGAACAATAATGAGAACAATGGAAATCCATCTAAGTCCCCAATGTTCCAAGATGAAGAGGTTCAAAGAAAACCATATGAGAAAGTAAGACCACACTTTGGTGATTTAGTGACCCATGGGAATGCTTAAATATTTAGAAATAATCAATACATCAGGAATTACTTTAAAGAGGCCAAATTTCACTAATATAGGGTAAAATTGAGGCCAATCAAGGTTTCAAAACATATTACAATAGTTAAATGTGTACCAGACTAGTTTGTGGTTCAAGATCCAAAGATTGCTAAAACATTCAATGATATGCCAAGGAAACCAAAGGCTATCAAACAAAATCAAGTGGCCCCACTATAAGAAAGTATAGATATGCCAACATTTTATAACCGTCATTTTTTATAAAAGTTGGGGATCTATATTTAATTAGAAAATAAGTGACATTTTATAACAAACGACAAGAAAATTGTGATATTAGATTTAAATGTCACCAATTACCGACATTTTTCATTATCAATGTCGGCTATTTCGTCCATTTAGCTACTTTTTTTAGCGGGATTTTGAAAATATATTATTTTCCTCTTTTTTTTTACCATGAACCACACTTTTCTCTTGCATTTTTGTTGCTCCCAAACCAATTTTGTGTATAACTCGATTTAGTGTATATCTGAAATTACAAACTTCCACACATTCTCTCCATCTCTATCTCAGATATTTCGGTCTCTCTCTCTCTCTCTCAGATATTTTGGTCTCTTTCTCTCTGATATTATATGCTGAAAAGACTTCGATCGAATATTCGATCCAGATTTGATTCTATAGTTGTCAAGGACCTTTAAATCATATCTTAGTTAAGGGTTTGATAAAAAAAAAAGAGGTAATTTTGTTTGGGTTTGATATTTTTTAGTGTTATTTGTTTATTTGCTATTAACTCTGAGTGACTCTTTGATTAATCAATGTATTTCTCAAATTATGAGAGTTTGTAAAAGGTAGTTATGTGTGGTTAATCAATTAATAGGTCTCGTTTAGTTTGTTAACATAAATTAAAACTCAACCACCTGGGGTAGAATTGAATTTTTTGTTGAGGTATATATTCTACTTCTTTTTTTTGAATTTGTAAAATGACAATTTAGTTAAGTATAAATTTTTGTGACCTTATTTTCTAGTGAGATTGTAATTAGGTTAATTATCTTCTACACTTTATTTGTTGATAACTTTATTTTTTTATATTATTACCTTGTAAGTCTTTTTTAGGTCATGCTATTTTGCATTTATTAAGTTGAGTTTTAAGATGGTATCTATGAAGCATGGAGACATAATACGTGTTTCGACGCTCAACGGGTGATTGATCCAAAAACTAGGATAAGACACGCTATGATACGTATAATATATAATATATAATTAAATATATACATTAATGAAATAAAATAGATTTTTTTCCATGAAATACATTATTAGAAAATTCTTAACATGAAATTAAGAAAATTGACAATACAAAATAAAATTTAAACATACTGACATTAAAAATCATAAATAAAGAAGAATCACCATGAGGAAAAAAATAAAAATAAAATAAAAAAATAATTTCACATGTCCAAAGCGTGTCCCTGCGTGTCATTTACGTGTTCAAATCATGTCGAATCTATATAAAAAAGGGCTTATGTGTCCCAATGTGTCGGCAACACATCGGAGCATGTAACGTGTCTGACTTGAGTCAAAGCTGACTCGTGACTTCTGGGAGAGTGTCCATGCTTCATAGTACCCGACATTACACGTTGCCTTATGAGAAGCGTCTGAGCTTCCTAGGCTGGTATTTTGACTGGTATTGAAGTAGTTATTTGCTTGGATTGTTTCTTGTTGTATCACACTTTTTCTTTAATATATATGAAGTTTATAAAAATTAATGCTATTGTTTTCTATTTAACATTTTTTTCTTGTGTAGCATATATAATTTGTTTAAAACATGTAATCCATTTACATGGAAAATAATTTTTTTTTTTTTTTTTTTTTTTTTTTTTTTTTTTTTTTTTTTTATATAAGAGGGAAAGAACCCCCACCATTATTATAAATCAAGGAGAAACAGCCTCTCCAAAGTGGCAAACCCATTACAAAAAGCTTTAAAGCAATAAATGAGAGGATAATTAACAACCCCATTACAAAATTAAGAAATGAATAGGGAAACTATAAATTGATAGGAGAAGATCTGATGTAGTGACAGCCCATCTTGTCAAGCCTAATAGCCCCCCTGACCAAAGGAGGAAGCTCTGCCATAGAAGAGAAGATTTGATAATTCTTGCAATGAATGCCAAATTTTGCTAAATAATCCGCCACCATATTAGATTCCCTGTAACAATGGGATAAAGAAAATTTAAGGAACTTCAAGTCTTCTTTGATCTCGGAAACCAAATTCTTTAATCTCCATGGGGGCTTCCAGTTCCTATTGATAAGATTCACCACGAACATTGAATCTACCTCAATGTGGATCTCCTCAATATGAAATTCAATACATAACTCCAGCCCCAATCTAAGGCCATATAATTCCGCATAAGAATTGGAAGCAATATCTGTCGAATGAGCATATGCAAGAATTGCATTACCTTTATCATCTCTAACAATACCCCCACAACCACTAGGACCTGGATTGCCTTTAGAAGCACCATCAATATTGAGTTTGAAGCAATTCGAAAGGGGAGATGACCATTTGATAGGCTTGCATAATTTGAAATTATATGATGACTTTAATTGAAAGATCTCTTTAATTCCAACATCAAACTGAGAGATTGAGTTTTTAAAATGAAGGCCTGAACAAATCTTGGAAATTAAATAAATGGCTTGAGAGAGGATATACTGAGAGTCCATATTGACATTATTATATGTAGAATTATTTCTACTTTTCCAAATCTCCCAACAAGTCACTGTAGGAATGCACTTACAGAGGAATTTGTGATAATCTTTGGACCCTGCTTTCAGCCACCAACTGTGCATAAGAGAAGAAATAGAAGACATGTCTAATGACATACCCATCAAATCAGCAAAAAACTTCCAAATAGGAGATATGATAGGACATTGAATAAATGAATGAGAAATGGATTCTGCATGGTTATAACAAGATTTGCATCTAGAGCAAAGCCTAACTCCCACCTTCTGAATGCAGTCGTCAATAGGAACACACTGGTTCAATAGCTTCCAAGAGAGAATAGATAATTTTATTGGGATATGAGAATCCCATATCTGCTCAAAAACTCTGGATGAAGGAAAATGATCTATAGACAACTCATAAGCTGAAGAAAATGAAAATTCACCGGAAATACTGGGCTTCCATATCCAAGAACCATCTTCTTTGATCATGTTGTCCAAGCACTCATCTTCAACTGCTTTAATTCTCTTCCATGTCTGAGATCCACCACTAGATGCAGTCTTTAGGTTCTTGTACTTGTTGGCCATAAAAGATGACCAGAGAGATTTCTCTGTCTTGAGCTTCCAAAAAAGCCTCATGGATGAAGCTTTAGAAATGCTATTAAAATTCTTGAATCCCATTCCTCCTGCATGAGTATCTCTGCATAACACTTCCCATTTTTTCCATTGGAACTTCCAGCCCATAGCAAAAGAACCACCCCAGAAAAACTTATTGAAAAGATTATGAATTCTGGTGAAGATGGTTTTTGGAGGGGATATAGAAGCCAATAAGAAAAGAGGGATAGATGATAGAACATGTTTTAAGAGAATCAATCTGCCCCCTGTAGTCAAAAATTTTGACTGCCAACCTGGCAATTTAGATCTCAAAGTATTAAGCAAGCTGTCATAATATTTAAGTTTGTTTCTACCTTTAAATATAGGACAACCTAGATATTTAATAGGTAGGTCTTTAAACTTCAGACAAGTACAATCAGCAACTTTGGATTTGAACTGAGAAGAGCACTTGGAATCAACTGAGAAGCTACTCTTATTGAAATTGACCTTCTGATCAGATATAGATGAATAATAAGCAAGAAATCCCATAACATTTCTTAAGCTTTTTTTGTCCCCTCTACAGAAAATCATAAGATCATCAGCAAAGGATAAATGAGAAATTAAGGGACTGCCACTAGGTAAGTAGAAAGGAGAAATTTTCCTTTTCTCCATAAGCACATTCAGCCCTCTGCTCAAGAAATCTGCTGCAATTACAAAAAGACCTGGAGAAATAGGATCCCCCTGCCTCAATCCTCTAGTGGATTTGAAGAAACCACAACTTTGCCCATTGAAAAGAATAGAGAACCAATTAGAGGATATAATCCTCCAAATAAAATCAATCCATCTTTCCCCAAAACCAAAGCCCCTGAGCACTGAAATGAGAAACCTCCAATTGACTCTATCATAGGCTTTTTCCATGTCCAGTTTAATAATAACATTACCTCCATGAACCTTTTTGTTTAAGTTTTCCACCATCTCTTTGGCTAGAAGAATATTGTCTTGGATAGCTCTCCCTTGAATAAATCCACTTTGGTTAGAAGAGATGATAAAAGGAAGGACTCTAGCCAATCTGTTTGAAAGCACTTTAGAGATGATCTTCATTGAGAAATTGCATAAACTAATAGGTCTTAGCTCAGCACAGGACTTTGGACACTTGACTTTAGGAATAAGGGAAATAGAAGTGCTAGACCAACTTTGAGGAATAGATGTACCTGCAAAGAAAGAAGAGATAGCAGATATAAAGTCAGTTTTAATTATTGGCCAACACTTTTTGTAAAAAGATCCACCAAAGCCATCAGGTCCAGGAGCTGCTTCCTCGTTAAGGTCTGAAATGGCTGTGAAAATCTCCAATTCAGAAGGGAACTCTTCAAGAGAAGCATTCATCTCAGCAGATATCAATGAAGGAATAAACTCAGTTACATCATGCATTTGAACTGGAGAAGCAGGAGACCAAAGATTTTTGAAAAAATCAACTATATGAGTCTGCAGCTCTTGAGGATCCTCAATAAACTGACCATCATTTGATTTTAAAGAATGAATATGAAGAATCTGTTGCTTGGCCTTCGCAGTAGCATGAAAAAACTTTGTGTTGGCATCTCCCAAATTCAACCATTTAATAGAGGACTTCTGCCTCCAATATTCTTCTTCCACTTTAATAGCTTCCAGCAACTTTGCTTGAGTTTGACTCAGTATTGTTCTATTAGAATCTGACTTGTCCATCTCATAATTAATCTCAAGATGAGCAACTTCATCCTCAAGATTCCTCAGGGATTGAAAAATATCTTTAAAGACCTCTTTGTTCCAACTCTTCAAATCCTCTTTAAGCCTTCTGAGTTTAAGAGAAAATTTCCTCATATCTGATCCCTGACATTGAAAGCAGTATTGCTCCCATCTGGATATCTTTTCCCCATCTTCCTATCCACTTCTTTTCCAAATCATCTTTATTTTCTATAGCTCAGTTGATAGGTTCCCCTCTAAAACTTGATGCTTCTACGATTGAAATCAATAGACCAAGCCTTGCCCGGGTATGTGTTGAAATAGATCTTACTAAATCTATTCCAAGGAGGGTTTGGATTGGATGCGGTTCAAAGGGCTTCTGGCAGGAGGTGGTCGCAGAAAATATTCCAAAATATTGCACCTGCTGTTCGAAAAAAGGCCATGACGAAACATCTTGTATGTTTAAAGCTCCTTTCTCTTCAAATCAACCAAAGAAGTCAACCCAATATGTGAGTAAGAAAGCCCCTCAAGATGTGCAAGAAGCTGTCAAAGCAGGTCCTTCAGCTAAAGGTAAAGAAGTGATAAAGGAGCAATTTCCTATTACAGGTTCTACAGAGGTAATATCATCTCATACTATTGATGCTCAGGAAGAAGTTCCTACTCAGATTGAAAAAGAATTTTTGGATACCCAAGCAAAGTCTGTCCGGATAAAAGAGTCAAACATAGTGGCTAGAGAAAATAACGAAAAAGAATTTTACGCAGAAGAAGGAGAAATAGCAGTTGGAGGTAACCAAGTGAACAACTTAATGCTGGTTCCTTACAATGGTAGTAGTACCATAGATGATGCAGTGCTGAATTCCAGTCCCAAATTCCTACAAGATTGCATTAATAAGGTTCATAGTGAGAATATCAGTGCCGATGCAGTCCTTATTGTTAATTCTTGCTCTTTGTCCCCTAGAGCATCTTGCCTCCCTGAACACGAGATAAATAAGGCTTCATTGCCTTTGTATATCTCAGATTTAGAAGATAGTGAATCTATAACTGTCATGGCATCTGATCAGTGTGATTGGCAACTGGAGAGTAAGAATAGTCTCAATTTGTCCACTCCAAAAGAAGACTTTATAAAAGTGAGCAGTGATGAAGATAATCTTCTGCCCTTTAATAAGTTGAAAGTGACTGATCCGCTATTCAGAAGGATAACCAGAGCTAGAACCAAGGGTATCAAACACTCCCACCTCTCTACCTCTAAATGATCAATATCATTGTGTGGAATATCAGAGGGGCTTCTAAAAAGTCATCTTCTAGAAGAGTTAAATTGCTTCTTAAGCTTCATAAACTGCCTTTTATTGCTCTGTTAGAGCCAAAAGTGGCTGCTCAAAAAATTGATATCTATAAATTTAAATGGGGATTTGAAGGAGGTTGTTCCAATAACAGTGGAAAAATCTGGTTATTCTGGAGATATAACATTTCTGTTAAGGTGTGTGTGGATCATCCTCAACACTTAACTAATCAGTTGGACCATCCAGCTTTGAAATCTCCTATTGTCCTGACCATTATTTATGCTAAGTGCTCTGTAGAAGAAAGAAAAGACTTATGGCATCAGTTGCTGGAGGTGTCAAATAAATTTGTAGATTTTCCTCATTTAGTTATTGGTGATTTTAATGTTGTTTCTTCACAAACTGAAAAGGTAGGGGGTAATGACATAAATTTCCAGGATGTTAATGATTTCAATGAAGCTATAGATGAATGTGGCCTGAGAGACTTGGGTTATTATGGCTCTAGATTCACCTGGATCAATAATAGAAAGAAGGAGGATCTGATTATGGCTAGATTGGATAGGTGTCTTTATAATTCTTCTTGGGAAGCTTCTTTCCCAAACTCTAGAATTACACACCTCAATAAAGCTTCTTCAGATCATGCCCCTCTTCTTTTATCTGTGAAAACTGTTATGGATAACTGTTACCTTATCAACAAGAGTTTCCACAGAAAAGTTAAAGAATTAAATCATTATGTATGAACAAATTAGTGGCACTAAAAAGAAAAGATACAATACTACTTCAATTATCATTATCTGAATAAGATATATAATTAAATAAATGAACTTATCCAAGGTTCAAAGTATAGGCCGTTACAGTAACGATACGACCAAGTTGAATAGGTATCAGTACAAGCCGATCCAATTCCAAGTTACGAGTTGGGCTTTATATTATTGGTGTGAATCGCCCATGTCGATGATTTTTTAGTAGTATCACCTCATATCAATAATTTTTTAGTATAAATGACCCATATCAGTGATATCACAGTAGAGTTTGACTATTATGCATATATTGAAGTTCACATATTGAGTTTCACTATTAAAAATCGTAAAATATTAAACTTAAATGAAAACTCAAATAGTTGAAATCTTGTTTGAAATTAATTTTAAAGTTGAAGAAATCAAGTCAATCATATTTAAAATATCTCTACTTGAAAATTGAAGGCATCACATCGAAACGCACATACTGATATCATTCTCATTTAAGACCACACACCCTTAACAAATTATTAAACACAAAGAAACATCGAATGCTTCAAATTAGTCCACACTGACAAGAGCAACATCATCTTTATAGATCAACAAGGGTGATTTTAGAGTGGGATGGAGGGAGGAGGGGAGGAGGTGACAAAGAGGGTTTGACAATTGAGGTCGGTTCATTAGAGTTACGTCTCTTAAAAGACAATGAGTAATTTATTATGTGAAATAATTTTTACAAAATAATATAGTGGAGTACCACTCATGGGATGTTCTCTATATGATAACAGTGACTATCGATTATGACTGAGGATGGAAATTATGATAGGTTGTATTATGGTTAGCGACATGATAAATCCCCTTTATGTTTCATGAAAATCTAGGGTGTAGGAATACCAGTTGTAAGCGGGAAATTATTTTTCTTGATGCTTTGTGTATTGAGTTTGGTTGACGATTCCGTCGATGGCGATGCAACTATTGGAGGCCAAGATAATTTGGGTATTATGATATGTATTATGGACTGGCCATTGCATTGAAACATTTTGTGTTGACATTCCATGTTTAATAAGAACAATACATAATACCCTTTATGTTCCATGTGTATTGGAATGGAAATGGGTTTGGATTAAAGTATATAACTATTGTAATGTGTAAAGTTGGTGGTCGATATGTTCTGGGGGATAGTGACATAATTAGTAATAATACATGGCATACTTGAAACTTTCATTGCTCTTGTTGCAGTAATTTAGTCCCGCATTCCCTTTCATTTATATTAGTTAGTAGGATAATATTAGAAAGTTTATTACTATATACCCTGTTTTGTCTTTTATGTTTTCAAATGTGACCTTAGGGCTGGGTTAACTTCGAAATTTATTTATTTGTTGGAGTATTAAAAACAGAATATGTTTTTTTTGCAGAACTATGGGGAAGGGGTTACGGAACAAACCAGTTAAATTTGAATTTGGGTTATTATACTTAAATAAAAACTTAAGTAGTTGAAACGTTATTTGTAATTAACTCGAAAGTCAAAGAAATCAAGTCAATCATATTTGAAATATTCCAACAAGAAAATTGAAAGCCAATCAACCTCAAATGGCTAGTCATACCGAGTTATGACGCATCAGTTGATATGCTATATAGGTTCACTATTTGTTTTCAATTAATTTTACACTTTTCTTCTATGTATCATGTAAGTCATTGTCTTTCCATTTAACAATGGAACATACTATGTTACCGCATGTGGTGATATCTATATCTATCAAGTAATTTGCTAAACCAGTTGTAAAAGATCTTAGTGTTTTGTTTCTTTTCTTGTTTGATTCATTATTTTCTTTCGAATTATACTACACCTGGGCAATTGTTTTAGGTGGAATGAATTTCACTCCCATAACTTTGTTAATGTACCAATTTGTTTTCTAAAATTTGACATCTTTCCAAAATCAGAGTAATGTGACATTTTCTCTTAAAAGGTCACATCTAATGTTGCTCCCACTTGTATTGCGGTTCTTGACAAGAGAGGAAGGAATTACATATTTACGTTTCCTTGTGTGTAGCATGTATATTTTCTATACCAAGTGAGTATTTAAGGTATTAAGTCTTTACTCTACTTTATGTTCCCTATTATGCTCTCAATCAATGATAGCTTTTGCAATAAATTATGAGAAAAGTGCTTTATCTTGGAAGAAATTGAATTTTAACATGATACGTCAATTTGGTATGCTTATGCTTTGTAGGTGTAAATATATAGGATGTGATGTATTATGGGTTCATATATTTCTTTTAGGTAGGTGTAAATATGCACGATTTTTGTGTTCTTGTCTTTGAATTTGATGGTGATTATGTTATTTGTGTTTAATATAAATATGGGTATTGGGTTCATAGATGTTGTAATTAATTATTACATATTAAAATGACCATATTTTGTTTTGGTTATTTTTGCTATAATCTAAAGCGCAGGGGTTCCTTTGAATTGAGAATCTAGTAATTGTATTGAATTATGTTGTTCGTCTTCGTGTATTTAATTTGATTGTGTTTTTTATGGATTTTGTTTGGACTTTGCACGTACAATTTATATAGTTTTCTATTTATTTTGAATGTGTGCATAACAAGGTGCATTATAGGTGGCATGATAAAATGCATGCAGTTAATCATTTAGGTTATCTAGACCATAATTTTTTTATACTCTCAACTCTATTCGTATGTTAGTTTGTTGTAATCCTGTGTGGATCGAGATAAAGGGTTGAGTTTTATTTGGATAATAAGCATTCTACACCTTCAAAAAGGGAAAATTGTCTATATCTATCAATTCAAGTTTAGTTTAAATTCATTCATATAGATGTGATTTGAAACAACAAAAAATTGGTAAAATACACTTTTCCTTTCAATCACATTAAATTCTTCACCATTTTTCCACAATAAGATAATGATTTTCTGGCTTTGAAAAACTCCTAAAATGTGTAAAGTAATAAGTCAAGTATTTTCGTGTATGTATATTTCCATGGAAAAAGTAATTGAGATGAGAATAATAGAGTATTTATCACTTAATTAATTAAAAAGTAAATTTTAAACCTTATAATAATTTTTAATTCTTAGCATAGCGGCTTGTATTTGATTGAGAGGCATATCCATGCATAGTAGGCTGTAAATTTTAAAACTGGACACATCCAATAGAATCTCAATTGGTATCCGACCCCCGTTGCATCACAAATTGCTATAAGTTCACCTACTGACCCTCCTTTAAGAGCATTACTTTTCAATTACTACAACTTCATAATAAATTGGACACATCTAGTAATGTCACAAATTCATTGTATGTTCAACATTTGTAGAAAACCACATCAATAGGTTGAGTTAGGGCATTACATGTTGTTTTGAAATGTGATAGCCATGAAAGTCAAACTAACAAGTTCAGTATGTTAAGTAAACTAATTATGTAGTATGCTGCTATAACACCCCACGATTTTAGGACTCAGAATTTAAATTATTTGGGAGAAATAATTATATTTAGATTGAAGAATTTTAAAATTTAGCAATTGAGATCAAAACCAGAGGAAGTTATAAAGTAGATAGGATGACGATTCTGAGGGAGCGGTTGATTCCAGATGGGTCGAGATTGTCAAAATGACTGTCCTTGGGTTTTAATTCGGTTCCGGAATAATTTAAGTCAGTTTGACTCGAATTGGAGTAAACCATTCATTTAAAGAGTGTATTATAATTTAATTTGGGGTGTTTTGGGAGATTAGGCTTATAAAGCCTTTGGGAGATTGAAAATCTCATTCTTGAGATTAAGAAAGAGGAAGATAAGCCCTCGAGAGAGAGAAAGAAGAGGAAAGAGAGAGGAGAAAGCTTGGAGATTTCCGGCCAATCCACGATCTCGAGGATGATTCAACCCCTACAATTTCGAGGCGAGTGTTTAATCTTGCTAAGTAATTCATTTGTGTATTTTATTTCATAATTTGTGGACAAAAGAATTGGATTTTGGGTTATATGTCAAAACCTAGGTTTTTGTAGTTTAAATCTTGCATTTGATGTTTATATATGATTTTGATGGTGTACGGATGGTTGGGATCAGATTTGAGTTGATTTATAGGCTTAGAATCATGATTTGCTGAAGGTTTATGTAATACCCCGTATTTTTGTGACATTTATTTATGGGATTAATTGAATTAAATGTGTATTAATTGGAAATTAATCCAGATTAAAATACTAACGAGATGCGAGTTGGTATTTGATTATAATGTGTATATATGAATATTGAACTATGAAACTTGTCGTGAGATTTAAATACGGCAATTTGGAAATTTTGTTGAGACGCGTGTGACAGTCGTGTCAGGAGTATATTTATTTTAATTAAAAAGTGAATTTTATTTCTATTAACCGTATGGTCGTTTTGAGTGCACCAACGCGTCCGGAAGGGTCGAAATAGTCAGAAAACACTAGCCGGGGGTTTAGTTTGGGTCCCGGGGCATTTTTAGGCCATGCCGGCAACGTATAAGGGTAGTTTGGTAATTTTGGATTTTTGGGAATTAAAACCCACGAAAATCAGGAATTAATATCTAATTTGGACTTTACCCACTAAACCCACTAATAACCTAATGGGCTACGGGGGTTATTAGAATTAGTTCCAAAAGTTTCTTAAGGCAAAACCCTAGCCACCATTGTCACCTTGGAGAAGAAGACTTGTAGAGAGAGAGAGAGGAGAATTATGCAGAGAGAGAGAGAATCATTCATCAATTCGACATCAAAATCAGAGATATACATAAGGCAAGTGGTTTAATTTCATTTATTACAAAGAATGTTTCTTCCATGCGTAGGAAATTGACAAAATTTGTATTGTTCTTGGGAGTTTGATAAAAACCCATTAATTGGAATTAGAACTTTATATTTTGATGAAAGGATTGCATGTAGAATTGTGTTAGGAGGATTATTCTGATGGAAATACACCTTTTTCATAACAAAAACGAATTTAATTATGCCCATTGGTGACTGTAAAATTTTAGGGTTCATGTTCATATGATTTGGGGATAAATGAAGGGATTTGATGATTCAATGATGTTTAGGAAGAATTGGCCCTATATAAACGTTAATATATGACCTAAGTATGTTTAGGAATGATTAGAACCCATGTACAATTGTTGGATTGATGTTTAGATGAGATTAGAGGTGAAGAAAAGTTGGAAAAACGAAAATAGGAAATCTGGGCTTGAAACTGGCCTCTCGTTAGAAGACCAACCCAGGTCGTTCGAACGGGCTCATTCGAATGAGCTTCTAATGAGTTGACCTTTGACTTCTAACGAGGGTGATGTTCATTCGATGACTTCGTTCGAACGAGATCTCGTTAGAAATCCCACTTCGTTCGAACGAACTCTCGTTCGAACAGCCTCATTTGAACGAGACTTCTAACGAGCTGACAGTTTGGGCTTTTTAGCCTGTTTTGATCCCGAGTGTCCCATAACCTTGTTTATATGTAGAGATAACACTTCCTTGTGGTTTAATTGATATATTTGGGATATTTGGGATATAATGAGGAGTAAAACCTAGAAGTGTATTTTGAACCTAAGGGAAATTATGAATTAGGACGTGAGTGTCTATTACGATGCGAGAACTATTGACGGCCTAAATAATTATATTAACCGGGAACATATAAATTGTGTAGCATTATATGTCGGTACGAGAATGAGAAGTGTACCACAAATAAATTATGGTGATTACTAAGATGTGTGCATACTTAGTATATGTATATGATTTTATGTGTATGACATACCTACCATACTTGCTATCACGGGAGGTTTACGTTCGCTTAGGGCCCTCTAATCCTTGTGTTGCCCGGATTTAGACTGGTACCTCGAGAACATAGGTCAGAGAAGGACTTATTTGGGATGTTAATAAGTCTGCTGATCGTGGGAGCGCAGGTATGTGCGTGACCCATGTGATGTGACTGTGTTCGCCTCTATTGTTTGTGATTGTTGTTATCTGAGAACGATTCCTGAGAGATTCGGAATGCATGATCCTTATGTACGTGATGTACCCGGATGGATAGCAGAGTATTTGTGCACCGCAGCTTAGTCTCGGGGTGCTTGTATTGTGTATTTATGACGTGAATAATATACACTTAATTAATGGGAACTTTCATGTTGGTATTGTGAATATAATTATGGTAATTTTTTGAGAAAACATAACAGGTTAACCGATAGTGAATTCTATTACTAATTGAGAATCTGAGTTTAAGTAAAGCCCTCTATTTAATTGATAACGCTAGAATGTAATATGGGAATCGAGTAGTAAGGGGTAGAACTTATTACGGTTTGGTTAGATATGTATGTCATTTAGATGGGTACGGTACGTTAGGAGTGCACATGTAGTCGAGAGGTGAGAATTTCATGTGAGTGCACGTCCTAACATGTATTTTGCATTTCTTGTTTTAATGTTATTAAAACACTTGTTGTTTTTAAAATGATTTCCACTTTCGGGCTCTGACCCATTTGCTTTCAAATCTATTTTTGTAAAAACCATTTTAGGTGCCCAGCCACAAGGACACCATGCTTAGGATCCTCATTCAGGTGACGAGCTGTAGCTGTTTGTGGAAGTTACATGACTTTTCTTGTAGATGCTTCATCTATCTTGACTCTATATTCAGCATTTATCAGTTGTAGGGCATGTCGCCCATTTCTTTTAGAGACATTTCATTTATTTCAGTTATTCAGACTTATGGCATGTAATTAATTCAGGATTCAGACTTGTCATATTATTTTCAGTTGTGGGATTGTTGTGAGGAGTTTTCCTCTGGACTTATTATTATTTCGTTGGTTATCCTATTGCTTCGTTATGGTGAATGGTTGTTATTCTTTCATTATTCTTTTACTGCATGTTAACCAGACTTAAATTAAAATTTGGCAACCTACTTTTTAAATACTAGGTGGTTAGTAACTATAAAAAAAAGGTTTTCGACAGTGATGCTATTAACTGGACCAACTTGGCATTTTGTATTAATTTAATAAAGGAGTAGCTACCCGGTATTTAATTAGTCGGGGTGTCACAGGTGGTATCAGAGCATCAGGTTCTAGTGTGCTTTAGGATCTGTACGGCTTATTATGTTTCCGCTGAGCTTTCTTTGATGTAGAGCCCTATATTTTAGGACTATTGTATTCTTTTGTTTATGCTACGATCTTCAGCTATTTTGAGTTTATAACTGCGAACTTATAGACTTCATTCTTGTTTCAGAATGCCTCCACGACGTGCACAACGGGTTCCCAGGGATGCAACGCCAGAACCACAACCCGCACCAGTTTAGGGCACGATGAATGCCGCCGAGGTTGCAGCCATTGTGGCCCAGGCGGTAAATGTCGCACTAGCCGTAGTTCAGCAAGCACCACCTCAGGTGCCAGTAGCCGCACCAGTTCAGGCACATACATTCCCGTCTGCTTGGGAACGTGTTCGAGATGCTTTCCAGAAAGCACACCCACCGGAGTTCGCAGGTAGCTTCGATGTTGTGGTTTCGAGTCAGTGGAGGAAAGACATTCAGCGGCACTTGAGGATGTATGAGTGCACCGATGTCCAGAAGCAGATACTAGCTACCTTTAAGCTAGTGGGGTTTGCACTGCAGTGGTGGGAGTCTATTACCACCGTGGAGGAGATAGATACTCTCACTATACAGGAGTTTTGGGTGCGGTTTGACCGCAAGTACTTTCTGTCAGCTGTTCACACGGAAATGAGGAGGAAGTTAGTGAATCTCGGACAGGAGGGTAAGACTGTGGCCGAGTATGAGGCCGAATTCACAAATCTGTTAAATATTGTTCCGGATGAAATACCAACAGAAGAGAAGAAGATAAAGAAATTTACAGACGGGTTGACTTGGAGGATCCGTCAGCATTTATTGGGGAACCTATCATTGGCCACTTACTCTGATGTGGTTAACGCTGCACTGTTACACTGCCAGGATCATCGCTTTCACATGGCTGAAGGCAAGAGGTTAGGAGAGTCCAGCCATCAGGGCAGGACTGGGGGAAATGGTGCCAATGGGGCACAATCTGTTTAGGGGCAGAGACAGGGTGACCAGGGTTCCCAGCAGGGGGATCACAAGAGATTCAGGTCGGGAAATTTCAGGCACGGACAGGGAGGTTTCTAGCAGGGCCATCAGGGTCCAAACGGCCATCAGAACCAGCAGGGTCAGAATGCTCAACAACAGTTTCAACAGGGCCAGCAGGGCCAGGGGAGGAACGGTAACGGCTACCAGGGCCGGGGGCAGCAGGGACAGAGAGGGGGAAACTTCCCGGGGAAGTGTTTCGTTTGTGGCAAGACTGGCCATAAATGCCAGGACTGTCCTGATAGGGACAGGGCCCCGCAGCAGCAGCAGGGTGCTCGACATGAGCCACGGAGGCCACTTTTTCCACCTGCCCTCCCAGCTCCAGCCCAGGTGCCAGCTCTACCAGCCATTCCAGCAGCTCCAGTGCAGCAGGGGCAGTTACAGTATGGTCGTGTCTATAACGTCCACCAGGCAACAGCTCCACAGGCACCACCCGCGATTGAGGGTATGTTTCCTATCCATGGTACTATGGGTCGGGTTTTGTTTGATACGGGGGCAACGCATTGTTTTATAGCTACAAATTTTGCGAAAGCCTTAGGGTTGTTACCCACAGCAGAGAGCACAGTGACGTGTGTAGACTCACCATTGGGGAGTGGGTCACTTATTTTCTTTATATGCTGGGGAGTGGGGGTAGAGATTGGTAGTTTGGTATTACCTGCAGACATGTTGGTATTAGATATGCATGTGCACGATGTGATTATCGATATGGATTGGCTCACAGATTATAGAGCCATGATTGATTACTTCGGTGGGAGCATTGTTTTTGCCATTCTGGGGCAAGAGATGTTTGTAGTGGCGATGCCTCGCCCAGAGGGAGGCTCAACCGCTCATTTGTACTACATAGAGGAGGATACCTATAAGGAGGTTGTGATTCCTTTAGATTCGATCCCAGTTGTCAGGGAGTATTCTGATGTGTTTCAGGAGATACCAGGCCTACCCCCCAGTCGAGAGATAGACTTTTTCATAGACTTATTGCCAGATACGAGACCTATAGCACGCGCACCGTACCGTATGGCTCCGACAGAGATGCGAGAGCTACGGGATCAGATTGAACAGTTGTTGGGTCAGGGGTTTATACGGAGGAGTACTTCGCCGTGGGGTACCCCTGTGTTGTTCGTGAAAAAGAGAGATGGTTCACTGAGATTGTGTGTGGATTACCGAGAGTTGAATAAGGTCACGATACGGAATAAGTATCCGTTGCCTCGAATCGATGACTTATTCGACCAGTTGAGAGGAGATTATTTCTTCTCAAAGATTGATTTGCGATCGGGATACCATCAGTTGCGTATCAGGGAAGAGTATGTCTCGAAGACTGCGTTCTTAACGACATATGGTTCTTACGAGTTTCGGGTTATGCCTTTTGGTTTGACCAACTCTCCAACAGTGTTTATGGACTTGATGAATAGGGTGTTCAGAGAGTTCCTTGATCAGTTCGTCATTGTCTTCATTGATGATATTCTGGTTTACTCCCAGACAGAGGAGGAGCACGCCGAGCATTTGAGGAAAGTTTTGCAGACGCTACGTCAGAACGAGCTGTATGCAAAGTATGAGAAGTGCGGGTTTTGGCTGAAGGAGGTCCAGTTTTTGGGACACATTATTTCCGACCGGGCGATATCTGTTGATCCGGGGAAGGTATCTGCGGTGAGGGAGTGGGGACAGCCCACGACACCAACGGAGATCCGTAGTTTCTTGGGACTAGCAAGATACTACAGGAGATTTATTCGGGGATTTTCGAAGATAGCAGGTCCTTTGACACATCTAACTCGTAAAGGTGTGCCGTTCATCTGGAGTGATGCCTGTCAGTTGGCATTCGATGAGTTGAAGGATAAGTTGACCTCAGCACTTGTGTTAGCATTGCCGAGACCGGGAGTTGAGTATCTAGTCTACACCGATGCGTCCTTACAAGGACTTGGAGGTGTATTGCAGCAGGAGAGTCAGGCCATAGCTTATGCTTCCCGTAAGCTAAAGCCTCACGAGAAGAATTACCCCACCCATGACTTGGAGTTGGCAGCAGTTGTATTTGCCCTTCGGATATGGAGACATTATCTTTTGGGGGAGAAGTTCCGATTGTTCACAGACCACAAATCCCTACAGTACCTATTCACGCAAAAGGAGTTGAATATGGGGCAGCGAAGGTGGCTTGATTTTGTGAAGGATTATCAGTTTGATATCCAGTATCACCCGGGGAAGGCTAACGTGGTAGCAGACGCGTTGAGCCGTAGGCCAGTAGATGAGGTGGCAGGGGTGTGGAAGGCCAAATGGAAGGAGTTGGGACACCAGGATGCAATGGCCCGATCATTCATGTCTGTGATGACTGTTACACCGCAGATTGTCACGATGGTAGTAAGGGCACAGGCAAATGACTCGTTCTGTCAGGAGCAGATAGTTCGATTATTAGCAGAGGTAGCCGAGTCCTATACCGTTAGCTCAGACGGGGGGTTACGCTTCAATGGGAGATTGGTAGTTCCGGAAGGGGAGGAATTGCGACACGAGGTGATGGAAGAGTCGCACGGCTCACGGTTAGCGGTACATCCCGGTGGGGACAAAATGAACCAAGACATGAGACGACAGTATTGGTGGAGCGGGATGAAGAGAGATATTGCCGTGTTTGTTTTGAAATGCGCCACTTGTCAACTAGTAAAAGTGGATCATCAGAGACCGGCAGGACTTCTACAGCCATTGGAGGTCCCGATGTGGATGTGGGAGAGCATATCCATGGACTTTATCACGGGGTTTCCTACGTCACAGAGAGGTCACGACTTTATTTGGGTAATTATGGACAGGTTGACCAAAGTCGCTCATTTTCTACCTGTAAGGACAGACTACACTACGGGATAGTATGCCCAGCTCTTTATTGCAGAGATAGTGAGACTTCACGGTGTACCCCTAAATATCTTGTCTGACAGAAACAAGATATTCGTTTCACGGTTTTGGGAAAGTTTTCAGGAGGCCATGGGCACGAAATTGCGGTTGAGTACGGCATATCACCCGCAGACCGATGGGCAAACCGAGCGTACAAACCAGATGTTGGAGGACATGCTACGTATGTGCATCATTGATTTTGGGGGTGGATGGGAGCAGTATCTTCCACTGGTGGAGTTTGCTTACAACAACTCCTACCAGTTCACCATTGGCATGGCTCCATTTGAGGCGTTGTACGGTAGACCTTGTCGTTCCCCAGCATGTTGGTTGGAGGTGGGGGACAACAAACTACTTGGGCCGGAAGTAATTCAGGATACTTCGGCGAGGATAGAATTGATTCGGAATCGCATTCGGGTAGCTCAGGATAGGCAGAAGAGCTATGCTGATGCGAAGAGGTTCTTCAGGGAGTTCCAAGTGGGGGACCAGGTTTTGCTCAGAGTATCTCCTATGAAGGGGATTATGCGTTTCGGGAAGAAAGGGAAGTTGGCGCCAAGATATGTGGGACCATTTCCTATTATTGAGCGGATTGGACCGGTTGCGTACAGGCTTGGATTACCGGAGCATTTCCTTCGGATTCACGATGTGTTTCATATTTCCTCGCTAAGGAAATATCTTAGAGACGATTTGGCTCATTCTCACATTGCCTTGGAGGACATCGATCTCCAGCCTGATAGCTCCTACGAGGAGGGGCCGATTGCTATTTTGGACCGAAGTCAGCGGAAACTGCGGTCAAAGATAGTTCCGTTAGTGCGTGTTCAGTAGTGACATCATAATGTCGAGGAGTCCACATGGGAGCGCGAGGATGAGATGCGCGAACGTTATCCAGAGTTCTTCTTAGCAGGTACTTTCTAGTTTCGAATTTCGGGACGAAATTCTGTTATTAGGGGGGAAGTATGTAATACCCCGTATTTTTGTGACATTTATTTATGAGATTAATTGAATTAAATGTGTATTAATTGGAAATTAATCCGGATTAAAATACTAACGAGATGCGAGTTGGTATTTGATTATAATGTGTATATATGACTATATATGAATATTGAACTATGAAACTTGTCGTGAGATTTAAATACGGCAATTTGGAAATTTTGTTGAGACGCGTGTGATAGTCGCGTCAGGAATATATTTATTTTAATTAAAAAGTGAATTTTATTTCTATTAACCATATGGTCATTTTGAGTGCGCCAACGCGTCCGAAAGGGTCGAAATAGTCAGAAAACACTAGCCGGGGGTTTAGTTTGGGTCCCGGGGCATTTTTAGGCCATGCCGGCAACGTATAAGGGTAGTTTGGTAATTTTGGATTTTTGGGAATTAAAACCCACGAAAATCAGGAATTAATATCTGATTTGGACTTTACCCACTAAACCCACTAATAACCTAATGGGCTACGGGGGTTATTAGAATTAGTTCCAAAAGTTTCTTAAGGCAAAACCCTAGCCACCATTGTCACCTTGGAGAAGAAGACTTGTAGAGAGAGAGAGAGGAGAATTCTGCAGAGAGAGAGAGAATCAGTAATCAATTCGACAACAAAATAAGAGATATACATAAGGCAAGTGGTTTAATTTCGTTTATTACAAAGAATGTTTCTTCCATGCGTAGGAAATTGACAAAATTTGTATTGTTCTTGGGAGTTTGATAAAAACCCATTAATTGGAATTAGAACTTTATATTTTGATGAAAGGATTGCATGTAGAATTGTTTTAGGAGGATTATTCTGATGGAAATACACCTTGTTCATAACAAAAACGGATTTAATTATGCCCATTGGTGACTGTAAAATTTTAGGGTTCATGTTCATATGATTTGGGGATAAATGAAGGGATTTGATGATTCAATGATGTTTAGGAAGAATTGGCCCTATATAAACGTTAATATATGACCTAAGTATGTTTAGGAATGATTAGAACCCATGTACAATTGTTGGATTGATGTTTAAATGAGATTAGAGGTGAAGAAAAGTTGGAAAAACGAAAATAGGAAATCTGGGCTTGAAACTGGCCTCTCGTTAGAAGACCTACCCAGGTCGTTCGAACGAGCTTCTAACGAGTTGACCTTTGACTTCTAACGAGGGTGATGTTCGTTCGATGACTTCGTTCGAACGAGATCTCGTTAGAAAGCCCACTTCGTTCGAACGAGACTTCTAACGAGCTGACAGTTTGGGCTTTTTAGCCTGTTTTGATCCCGAGTGTCCCATAACCTTGTTTATATGTAGAGATAACACTTCCTTGTGGATTAATTGATATATTTGGGATATTTGGGATATAATGAGGAGTAAAACCAAGAAGTGTAGTTTGAACCTAAGGGAAATTATGAATTAGGACGTGAGTGTCTATTACGATGCGAGAACTATTGACGGCCTAAATAATTATATTAACCGGGAACATATGAATTGTGTAGCATTATATGTCGGTACGAGAATGAGAAGTGTGCCACAAATAAATTATGGTGATTACTAAGATGTGTGCATACTTAGTATATGTATATGATTTTATGTGTATGACATACCTACCATACATGCTATCACGGGAGGTTTACGTTCGCTTAGGGCCCTCTAATCCTTGTGTTGCCCGGATTTAGACTGGTACCTCGAGAACATAGGTCAGAGAAGGACTTATTTGGGATGTTAATAAGTCTGCTGATCGTGGGAGCGCAGGTATGTGCGTGACCCATGTGATGTGACTGTGTTCGCCTCTATTGTTTGTGATTGTTGTTATCTGAGAACGATTCCTGAGAGATTCGGAATGCATGATCCTTATGTACGTGATGTACCAGGATGGATAGCAGAGTATTTGTGCACCGCAGCTTAATCTCGGGGTGCTTGTATTGTGTATTTATGACGTGAATAATATACACTTAATTAATGGGAACTTTCATGTTGGTATTGTGAATATAATTATGGTAATGTTTTGAGAAAACATAACAGGTTAACCGATAGTGAATTGTATTACTAATTGAGAATCTGAGTTTAAGTAAAGCCCTCTATTTAATTGATAACGCTAGAATGTAATATGGGAATCGAGTAGTAAGGGGTAGAACTTATTACGGTTTGGTTAGATATGTATGTCATTTAGATGGGTACGGTACGTTAGGAGTGCACATGTAGTCGAGAGGTGAGAATTTCATGTGAGTGCACGTCCTAACATGTATTTTGCATTTATTGTTTTAATGTTATTAAAACACTTGTTGTTTTTAAAATGATTTCCACTTTCGGGCTCTGACCCATTTGCTTTCAAATCTATTTTTGTAAAAACCATTTTAGGTGCCCAGCCACAAGGACACCATGCTTAGGATCCTCATTCAGGTGACGAGCTGTAGCTGTTTGTGGAAGTTACAGGACTTTGCTTGTAGATGCTTCATCTATCTTGACTCTATATTCAGCATTTATCAGTTGTAGGGAATGTCGTCCATTTCTTTTAGAGACATTTCATTTATTTCAGTTATTCAGACTTCTGGCATGTAATTAATTCAGGATTCAGACTTGTCATATTATTTTCAGTTGTGGGATTGTTGTGAGGAGTTTTCCTCTGGACTTATTACTATTTCGTTGGTTATCCTATTGCTTCGTTATGGTGAATGGTTGTTATTCTTTCATTATTCTTTTACTGCATGTTAACCAGACTTAAATTAAAATTTGGCAACTTACTTTTTAAATACTAGGTGGTTAGTAACTATAAAAAAAAAGGTTTTCGACAGTGATGTTATTAACTGGACCAACTTGGCATTTTGTATTAATTTAATAAAGGAGTAGCTACCCGGTATTTAATTAGTCGGGGTGTCACAGTTTAGGGGTTAGAAGTGATGATTTTTGGGTTTATAATTCGTAGGTTTTGTGGAGAAGAAGAAACCTTCAAGTTCTGCAGACCCGAATCGATTCATCCCCTTAAGAGAATCGATTCGTCTGAGGCAAAAATGTCAGGTCTCTATGATCGAATCAATTCGGACCCAAGGCGAATCGATTCGACTTAAGACAGATTTACAGGTCCTTTGGACCGAATCGATTCGCATAAGGGGAGAATCGATTCGCCCTTGAGACCGAATCGATTCGGTCTGGTCCGAATCAATTCAAAAATAGGTCTATTCTTCGGAGTTTTTTTAGAATGGATTCTACTCCTTTTTGATTGGGTTTATTAATTAGGAATCTGCCTATATGATGTGAGAGACGTGTTTTAGAGACTTATAGGGGGTTTCTCACATGATGGAATTGTGGGTACGTATCGAACCACTTTGGGAAATATCTACACATACGTATGGAAGTTGTTGCATCGATGTAAGGGTGATGATCAGTAGGGATATGAGTCCTACTTAGAGATAAGAAGTGAGTTAAGATATGACGCAAGATTTAGGACTCTTAGAGGGAGTTGTGAGGGTATGGAGTGAAATTTTTAGGTCGACTTTTGCGTTGAATCCTTATAGCGATAGGATTCTATTTAGATATGACTGAGGACCAAATAAACTTAAGGGATTGATCGTAAATGTGGTAATGCTAAGGGTTCATAGGAGCAATTTAACTATAGGCGGAATTGAGAATAATTGGATTGTACTAGCGACTAGAATAGGATGTGTTGTGATTATAGTCAGGATAGTACTATATATGTGTGGGATTAATGATGGGTATTCCAATGCATGATGGGATCATAAAATGAATTTAGGATTAAGCTTGAGGCTTACCCTATTAGTTAGGTGAGTACCTATGACCAAGATAAGTATCGTGTATCGGTGTGCATCCAGATATAGGTGGAGTGTGTATGAGGAATGTTGTGTATATTTTGGTTATGAGATAATATCCATCTATTACAGTGCGGCATCTTTGTCTCTAGTCTCGCAGGATGCGGCACCCACATTATTTGCCTTACAGGCCACATCTCTATCCATTACAACTCCAGACTTTATGTACATCATGTGCTCATTGCACGTGAGCATATCTCCTATAAATAGAGGACTACACCTCAAAAACTAAGGAGACTGGATCGATTCCACACACACCCAGGGAAGGTTCTACAGTACCGATTCTCTTTACACAACCTCAGTATGCAACTTGGGGGTTGTTCATCCACATCACAGCCACCTCTACGACACACCAGAATCATCAATCATCATGTACTATCCTTTATTCTCATACTTGTACGCCCCTTTAGGCATGATTATATTGTACAATACAACACATATAATGAGAACGGAGCAACACAGTGGACGTAGGCCTATGTTAGAGGCTGAACCACTTTATATCTTGTTTTCTCTATATTTACTTGCTTTGTTTATTTATGATACATGTAACAACCCGCCTAATGGGATACCGGGCGATCACTCCTATATCATATTAAAACAGGAGTCACATATGGATCATTCTTAGCATCACTGTCGAAAATCCATTTAATTACTAATATCCTATTAGGCGAGCGTTAAAATTTTTTACTTAACTACTCTTTTTAACGATTAAAATAAAACATCCACAAGTTAATGCGTAAATGAGACTGAAAGGAAAATGAAATGAAATAAAATAACCGAACACTCGGTTCAAATTATACAACGATATCGAATGCTGTACTGAAAGAATAAATAAATGCAATTGAGCCATTGGCTCGAATGTTTAGCTAGTACCTCCTATCTAGAGTACAACGATGGAAGCGGCTATCAAAAACCTGCACGCATCCACAGCTGCTGCAGCTGACGTCTGACTCGAAAGAAGTGCTATCCAGGCGTCCTTGTGTCTGGACACCTATATATATATATATATATATATATATATAATATATTCCAAGAAAGGAAAGTAGATAAACGGATCAGAGCCCGAGTTTTGAAAATATTTTGCAAGTGCATAAATGCTTTATTTGTAGAAAAATAGTTTTATCTCATATTTAAGTTTGGTATCGCACTCCCATGAGATACCCCTCACCTCTCCGCTAATAGTGCACTCCTAGCGCATCCCTCTAAACATCCTAGTCAAGCTACCCTTCTAGACTAGTCTATCACCCAACCACTATCAACCTTAGATAGTCCAAGCAATGTACTAAGGGCTAAACTTCACCACAGTCTCAACGCTATGCAATGTTCGTGCGTGGGGTGTCTCGCAAAGCGAAATCCAAACAAGGAACCCCCCCGATACACTACTACGCGGCACGGTCGATCGTCGAGATCCGCCAGTCCCTCAGTACAGAAAGATATATATAAATATATATACCATAAGAATTTATAATATAAGAGCACTAAGGATTAAACTTCTCCCCGGTCTCAACACACTGCCATATTCGTCCGTGGGGTGTCTCGCGAAGCGAAATCCAAACAAGGACCCCCCCCCCGATACACTACTATGCGGCAAGGTCGATCGTCGGGATCCATTAGACCCTCGGTACTCGATTCATCCATAAATACATATTCATATTACAATATACATCCGGATCTATCTCCCAGACTGAGGATTTATATACAAGTATTTATCAATACTTTTCATTTTCTCAAAACTTCCCATTTCCCTTTTTATACTCAGGAAATGTAAATATAAAAGCCAATTCATTATCATGAATTGCTTTAACAAATCATATACTTTTAAAAGCCAATTTTATTATCATAAAAATGCTTTTCCTTTATGTGTCATCCCATTTCCCTTTTTATACTCAGGAAATGTACCCCAAAGCCATTTCCATTATCATGAAAATGCTTTGATCAAATCATGCTTCCACATCCCTTCTTCCATCTGAGAGTGTTACCGAAGCCAAACCTTTATCCCATTTCCCTTTTTATACTCAGCAAATGTAAATTAAAGCCAATTTATTATCATAAATTGCTTTAATAAAAGTAAGACCGCCCCTCCGAGTTTCCCCACTGGACGCGCCCCAAATGTCTATCATCTTCCAGGTCCTATCTATACAAGACAACCTGGGAACCTACCAACGTTGGGAAGCGGCCATATTGCTTGCGGGAAAGTCAGGACCACACCCGAAATCCCCTAACCAGCGCAGTAAACAAATAAACGCCCATATGGCCTAGGGACTATATCCAACCTGCTCAATAGCCAGGAAGGCTTCACCACAACGCGCGCAACTTCCCTTATGATAGCGATTTAGGGAGGTGTGTAACCATAATTTATCAATTATGAAAATCATTTACCTTTTTTCCATTTTGAAAATATTCATCTATATATTTTCAAAATCATTTATATCATATCATATATACTTAATCACATAGTATATATATATATATACCATATATTCCTCCCTGAATATATAAAAATGGCCATATTTGCCAAACCATCTATCGATGACCAATAATCCCAAAGATTCTCTCAAAGAATCATAATCATGCATTCATATATGCATGATACTAAACCCAAAGCATTTTCTTACTTTAATAAGTAATATATACTAAAATCCCATCTACAGATTCATTTGGATATTTCCAATTATACAAATTCACTCTAAGTGAATCTACATGTATATATACATTCCCAAATCCTCAAGTCCTTTAGGACATAACCCTCTATAACACTCTAATTTAGAGGGCCCTTAAACTTTAATCTTAAAGAGGAGAAGTCATACTAATCTCCAAAATCTTGGGCAGAAAACAGGGCGCCGGTCGACCGGTCCTGGACCCCCGGTCGACCGCGGGTGGAAAATAAGCCTACGAAACAAAGCAGTAGGCCCTTTCTCCTTGACGCGGTCGATCGGCCATAGGGGCGCGGTCGACCGGTCACACCAGGTCCTCAACACTAATCTCCTCAAATCCTCCATCCAACAACCCGATTTCATTATCGGGGTTTCTAAACTACCCCAAAAATTATCTCGAACATCTACGCAATTTAATTCTAGCCGTAATTTTTCTGATTCCCGATTTGATTTCCGAGTTGATGATTTCAACCGGGAGATATCATCTTGTAAAAATCATATAAAATCGTAGAAAAATTAGAAAAATACGCGGTCAGTGCCCACGCGATCATATCGAAAAGATCTACAACTTTTGTGTTTTGGCCAAAAGCTAAATAAATTCTTTTCCTGGCCAAAAAGTCCCCCTAAAGTGATGGGTTACTATTCATCATCTTCTCCGAGACGATTTCGGCCATTAAAGCTTCTCCCAAGCTTTTGTCGCCTAACCCAACGTCCTACAACCTCAACCAACTACAAATACATATATATTAAGGCCTCTAAACATCCTAGAACCCGAAATCACCAATTAATTTTAGTTAAAACCTAAGTTTCTCCAATTTACCATTTTTAGGGGTTTATTCGTTTTAAGTCCCAAAACCCCGTTTTATCCACGAAACCCCAACCCAAAATCTTTAGGATTTAATTATACCAAACTACGGTATGCGATATTTATGCAAAAAGATAAATAAAGCAAGTAAACACTTGCCTCGTGGATAAAATCTGACGACCTCGAGCCGAATCCCGCGGAGGTAGGCCGGAATCTCCCCTTTTCTTCCTCTTTTCTTCTTCCTCTCTCTCTTCTCTCTCTTTTCTCTTCTTTCTTTCTCTTTTTCTCCCTCTCCCTCTCTTTATAAAGAAAGAAAAAGGGTTATACCCCTTAAAATCCAAAAACGACTCGTTTACCCAATTACGAGTTACTTTTACCTCTAAAATTACCTGAAACTCATTTTTGACAGTCGGACACTCTTTTCCGACTATCTCAGACATTCCGAGACTCACGGCGTAGTCGAAATTCCCATCCGAGGTACTTGACCACAAATCACTATTCCAACCCAAAATAAATAAATGCGGGTTTTCCAATTAAAAATCTTATCTCGTGTCGCTTTACTCAACGGCGACATATAATTAAAATATTTCGACCTATATAGTCCCAAAAATAATTACAGCACCCATCGAAAATCATTCAATCCTCGAAAATCCCAAAAATTAGTATTTAGGAAAATTCCCCAAATTGTCAATTTATATTTAATTATGGAATTTAATTGTCTCCAAAAGGGAGGGTTGTTACAATACACTTTACTCTTGACTTGCTGGTACGAGAACGACAAGTGGACGATTTCTCGTATCATCAAGAAGCTAATTTTTTAATAGTTATAGAAACTCTATTAAGACATAAACATTTGGGGTATTTATCTTCTGATGAAACTGGCCCAAATGCCTTTGTCAAATCTATACTTCCAGTATAACTTCATAGAGGAAGCTGAAATTATATCTTTAATATTTCAAAAGTTGAGTCCACCTTCATCAAATGGAAAACATAGGTTTGTCCACTTAATCCATTGGTATGGTTTCTTATTTGTAGCACCTCCCCCATAAAAATTGCTAAATAAATTGATGATTATTTTTATGATATTTTTTTTTGGGGTGGGGGGTGGGGGGGGGGGGGGGGGGTAGCATTGTTATAGTTTATACTAGCATAGATTGTAATAGATGTCTAATAAGAATAGATCGACCAGCTTGAGATATCATTTTAGCAGACCAAGTATTTAATTTATCTCTAATTTTAGATATAAGCTTAGAAAATTGATTCACTTTGTTTCTACCTTTATTGATGAAACGACCTAAATATTTCATTGGGAGATTCTTATGTGTTAGCCCAGAATAATTAACTATTGATTTCTTTGTATGAGGGATAAATTTATTATCAACATAGAAGGAACATTTGGAATAATTACCTATTTGGCCAATGGAATTTCATAGTCCATCATCATTTTGATAAAGGATTTTATACTATGGCAACCCCCATTAATAAAAACTATCAAGTCATCAGCAAATACTAAATGAGATAAAAGTATGTTGTTTTTAGGATGAGAGTATGAAATAGAATTATGATTAGTAAAGAGGTTGTCAATATTTCAGCTAAGTCTCTCAGCAACAATGATAAACAAACTTGGGGATAGGGGGTCCCCTTATCTAAAGCCCTTAGAGGAATGGAAGAAACCCTGAGATTAGACATTAGGAACTAAAGAAAACCAATTATTTGAGATAATCCTATAAATTATATCAATAAAATTTTCACTAAAGCCAAACTTTCTAATAACTTCACATAGATATGGCAAATATACATTATCATATGCCTTTTCCATATCCGGTTTGATAATCACATTGTTGCCAAAAGCTTTTTTCCCTAAATATTGCATCATTTCTTGAGCAAGGAGAATATTCTCTTAGATATTTCTCCCTTTTATAAATCCACTTTGATTTTGGGAAATAATGGATGGAAGTATTGTAGCAAGTCTCTCATTTAGAATTTTAGATATGGTTTTATTAGAGAAGTTGCATAAACTAATTGGCCAATAATGAGAGCATAAATAGGGATTATCTATTTTTGGGATAAGAACAATAGATGTGGAAATCCAACTTTTTGGGATGTCAGCTCCAGAAAAGAATGAGTGCATAGCAGTAATAAGATCATTTTTTAATAATATCCTAAAACACAACATAAAATCCCCCCCCCCCCAAAACCATCTGGGCCAGGTGCACTAGATTGGTCCATATCTTGAATTGATGAAAGAATTTAATTTTCTGTTGGGTATTCAGACAAAAGTTTCTTCATGTCTTCAGAAATTTCTTGATGAATAACTTCTAGAAAATACTGGACAACATTTTTACGTTCTGCAGACCATAATTTTATGAAATGATCTTGAAACATATAGTTAATTTCTTCATTAGATTCTTCCCACTGGCCTTTTGTGTTTTTAATTTTGTTTATATTGCTTTTTTTTCCTTGATCTAACAGAGGCATGAAAGAATTTAGTGTTAAGGTATCCAAGTTTTAGCCATTTAAGATGACCTTTTTGTTGCCAAAAACATTCCTCTATTTGAAGAGAAATATTTAACTGAGCTCTAGTTCTGAACATATCACTTCTGGAAATGTCATTTGGATTAATATCAAATTCATTTTCCTTTATAAGAACAAGATCTTCAAGATCTTTAACATATTAAAACACATTTTGTAAAGTTTCTTTATTCCAACTTCATAACATTCATTTAAGGTGTTTAAGTTTTAAAAAGAATTTTGTCATAGGAGGAGCTTTAATATTGATTGACCACGAGTTTTCAACCATTTCTTTGATATTAGAGCTAATACACCCAATGGACAAAAATTTGAAAGGTTTAGGATAGTTATCATTGTTATTCTTGATAGATATTAATAGAGGGCTGTGATCAGAACATAATTTGTGTAAATGAGTCATGTTGCATTGTGGAAATTGCATAATCCAATTTTAATAGGGTAATTCTCTATCTAGTCTACATAATATAGTGCCATTTATTATGTTATTTTTCCAAGTAAACCTTGAACCAGAATATCCTAGATCAATTAATGCACAGTTAGAAATCATGTCTTTAAAATCTTTAATAGCATGAAATTCTAGGGGATTTCCACCTAACTTTTCTTCGGAACTGGATACAACATTGAAGTCAATAATCACAAGCCAAGATTTATTATTAGAATCATTTATAATATTTTCTAAGTCTTCTCATAATATTTTTCTTTGTAAAGGAGTACATTTTGCATTGACTATGACAGGAAATACTATTTTAGATAGAGATTGTATACTGATTTCTAAGCACATCATTGGTTTTGTATCTTGAATTTAGGTAATTTTGCCATAAAAACTGAATCTTGTTAGACGTATTTCATAAGTTATTTATGAAATTCCATCTTTTTTGTATGTGATTAGTTTGTCAAAATGGACTTTAGGTTCTGTTAGTGCAATAACTGGAAGATTATATTTTCTGATTAATCTTTTAATCCTTTTGTTAGTGGATTTATTTCGCATCCCTCTAACATTCAGCAGATGAATTTATCGTTTAGATAAGAAAGGTTTATTTTCAGTTTCAGTTTTCCCTAAGGATCTAGTGAATCTACAAAATAGAGGATCATAAGGAGGTTATTTAGAAAGTGTACCTAATATCTGATTATTCGAAGGAGATGCTTTAGGCATTTCTTCTTTGGACAATTTCTGATTCAGAGTTTGGTTATCTATATAATTCTTCCATTTGATGTCAATCCAGGATGCAAAATTTTGCAACTCTTCTATCATGGGCACTGCTATATTTATGTCCTCTATATCTTACTGGTAGTCATTTTCCCCTCCTAGATTGAAATCATACTTAGGGAGTTCATATCATTTTGAAGACAGGTTTAGTTGATCAACTTTCAATTATTCTTCTCCATTATAGTCCCCATATTGAACTATATTATTTTACTGACACTTTAGGAAGTCCACTTCATTTACTTGTTCAAATTCATCCAGTTCTGATGGATAATTTTGTATGACTTCAATATTATTATCTTCACTGCCTTTTTGGAGTTAGAGGTATCTAGATTATTAGGATCTTGGGAATTGTTTTCAAGAGCTACATAATTCTTGATATTATTTTGAATTTGATTATTCACTTGAGCATCTTGAACAAACTCTTCTTGATTTGTTGTAATCGTCATCCTTTTTTCTGACTTCTTGTTCACTTTTTGGGAGATTTTCGGTATTGGAATGTTTAATCATACACGTATCTTTATGGTGGCCCTTTTTTTGCAAAATTAACAATAATAGGGGATATTTTTATAGGAAATCTGCTGCCAGGATCCTTTTGAACCACAACCTATCAAAATCCTATGAATTCTTTCTTGAATTAAGTTAATTTCAACACATAGTCTTGCAATACTAGGTCTGGTTATTGAAGCAGTAGATGCATCCAATTTCAATGGTTTCCAATGACTTGTGAAGTAGAGTATATGGAGGATTTTGCATAAAAATTTATGGGACGTTTTGGTAAATTGATCTAAACTGGGACAATAGTACTTTCCTCATCTGGTTTGAAATCAGCTGACAATTGAAATGTTAACATAGGGAATTTACCTATATACAATTGATCCATTATCCATAGTCGAACATAGTCTTCTTCACAGTTGAGTCTAATCAAAATATGTTTTCAGTCAATTAGACTAATTGTGTAAGCAAATTAAAGAGAGAATGTTTCAAATGTTTTGAGAATAATCTCAATTGATGGCCTTCCATGTGAGAATTTACCAATAATAAAATATCTGAATGGTTCAGCCAGGGCACAGATATCTTCTTTAGATAAGACTATAGCAGGTTCACCTTTGAATGTCATGGGCTTCTTGAGATATGGTTCTTTGTGTGTGTTGTTCATTAGTACACTAGAAACCGATTTCAACCATGGGTGCTTAGGATTAGGAGGTTTAGGGGGTATTATTGTATCAATTGGTGGATTGGACATGTTGTCCGTGAACGAAGTTCAATCAGGTAAACAAAAGGGAATGAGAGTTCACCCTTGGTTCTTGGAGTATTCTATGAGTTCTTCCATCACTTTTTATTTATAAAATGTGATTATGAAATGTGATTTGAATTGAATGTATATGAGGTCTAATATAAACAAAACCCACTCCCTTGGTGATTTGGAATGGAAATAATCCAACCATTAAGCATTTAATAACCTTTGTAATTAATCTACTTAAGGATCGTGAGTACTTGACCAAGCTTGACTCCAGGAGTGATGTTGGCATTTTTCTTAGCTATTCCACTAAGAGTTATGCCGACCGCATTTACCATTTTGTCTATCAAAAGATGATGGGTTTAGTTAATATTGTCATCAACAATAATGACCCGTTTACATTTAATGAGGATGATTTTGAGAACACGTGTTTCCCATTGTTGGAGAAAATAGGGAAATAAGAATGAATGGTTGTGAAGATGTTCCAACACCAGCACAAGTGGTTGTTGAAGTGGATGACACATCTCCTTTGCTACAAAAGGAACATTAAATTTCAGAAAATCATTGGAAGTCCTAATGTTAGAGGAAATACTTATTATCAACTCCATAATAAAGTTAACTTTCTTTGTTATAATTATACACTTGAACCCAAAAAATGTAAAAAAAAAGCCTTGTTAAATACATTTTGGGTCAATGGTATTCGAAATCAATTAGAATAATTTGAAAAACAAGATTTTTAGAATCTATTTGTTATTCATAAGGATTTTAACATCTTTTTTACCAAGTTCATATTTCATATTGAATGTGATAAATATGGTGCCATGTTGAGGAATTAGGTGGGTTATTGGCTCAAGGATACTCCCAAATTGAAGTTTTTATTTGTTATGAGTATTTTTCCCCCATTTCTATGTTAGATTCATTTCATCAAATTATAACTATAGCTTGTGATTTGGACTTCAACCTCTATCAAATTCATGTCAAAAGTGAATTCCTAATTTTTATTCTATAAGAGGAAGTATATGTTTTACATCCATAGACTTTTGAGGATCCCAAGATCTCTACTCATGTTTATCACCTCAAAAAGGCATTGTATGGACTAATTCAAGCTTTGAGAGCTTGGTACGTAAGAATCACCTCGCATCTAGTTGGAAAAGGTTTTAATATGGAAGGGTTGACAAGACTGTATTCTTTAACTCTTGTTGAAAGATATAGTGGTAGCCCAAGACTTTATAGATGATATTATTTTTCATTCCACTAATAGAAGTCGTGCTCATATTTTTGGGTAGGTTATGAAAAATGAGTTTGAAATGAGCATAGTTGGGTAACTTTAATTGTTTATTGGTCTTCAGATGAGACACATAAATAGTGGAATTTTTATTTTTCAACTTAAACATGTTAAGGACCTTGTGAAGAAGTTTTACCTTGACTCTTTTAAATATATGCATAATCCCATGAGTGTGTCGTAAAGGCTCAAAAAGTATGTCAACGGGAAGGATATGAATGAGACTTTATCTTATATCATCATAGGTAGTTTGTAACTTATGTTTTGTCATCCTGACATATCCTTTAGGGTAGAAGAATATGCTTGCTACCAATATTTTCCCAAAGATTCCAAATTAAAAGTTATTTAGGGTATTATGAAGTATGTTGGTGGAACTACTAGATTTAGTATTTGGTATCCACTAAATACATGTACTTCCTAGTTGTCTTATCCGAATGTAGTTTGGCCTGGTGATGTGAATGTTAGGAACAATACCTCTGATTGTTTCTTCCAATTAGGAAGTTATTTGGTTTCTTATATTTCCAAGAATTAAAATTAGGTGTTACTATCCACGGCCAAAGAGGAATATATTTCATCTTGTATTGGTTCTACTCAATTACTTTGGATTAAATAAATGTTGAAAATTACAATATTTATTAAGATTGCATGACTATATATTGTGATTATTCGAGTACCATTGATATTTCAAAAATTCCAACAAAATAATTAACGGACAAAAGATACTAAAATATGCATCCTTTTATTAGTGATCTTATTAAAGACAGGGTGGTGATATTGTGTTATGTTTCAACTATGCATTAATCATCCCTATATCTTAACTGGGTCTTACATATTAATTACATGTTTCCAGTGTTGATTTATTTCTCAGTAACATGTCTAGAATTTTGAGCTATGTCTATATATTTGCTATAAATCCCATGGAATGTTCTTTTAAGTTAATTATATCTCTTTCCAAAAAAATAATTTTAAGGCAATCGTTTATATGTTCTTTAGAGGATATGATCCTTCTAGTATCTTGTATAATAAATTGCTATTTTTTTATCACTTTTCCATTTGGTTGAGAACATATTATGTGCTTCATGAGATGGGTTATTTTTTCTTTTAATTCTTATAAAATTTGAGAGAAATTGTATTTGGATGACACACTCGTATCTTACCACACTTTACACCACACTACAGATCTAATATATGACACTTTATACAGAATAACAAACATTTATGTTTCTCTCAAAGACATAAAACCTTCTTTAGACCTGTGAAAAAATGTATTGACTCCTAAAATTGTATGTATGATGAAAATTTTCATTTCTTGATTTTAAGTAACTTCAAGCAGCTTATGCTACACAAAAAATCATGAGAGAATAAGTGGTTTGTGATATAACATCTAAATGTGTGATGCTATCATTTACCTAAAAATAATATTGCATCTTGTATTTGAGTGAAAAATGCCATTTGATAAACAATTTTATTAAAATCAATGTCTCAAACATTTTGATATATCCAAAATTGGGTAACTCTAATGATATGAGACCAGGTTTTTAAACTAAAAATTTCTCATTGACGAGAAGAAAGTGGTAGTTGAAAATGATCCTTATAAGGGTGTTGGAGATTTCACTAGAGTTGAATAATTTTTCTCTTTACTTTATAATTTCTTATCTTAAATGAACTTGATACTAGAAATTTCTCTCAATGGCGTTCATGTGGATATCTCCCTGTAAAATGTTTTGTTTAGAGAGAGGTTGCTTAACATTTTCCTTATCTAATTTTCTATCCAACCATATGCTCTATTTTTTCATATTCTTCATTGTCATTTCGTTATTGTGTGAACCTTATTTTCTACTTGGGATTTTTTGACATAACCCCCATAATAATACCATATAAGGACTTAAACACCTCTAAAATGAAAAATTAAACATAACCTCTATATTCTTACTCCATAATTTCCAGTTAGAAAAAAATCAATAATCGATATTTTGAGTTTGCAATACTAACAAACTTGGACACTAATGTCCTCATATCCTTCATCCTTAACTTTAAGTCCTGATATTTCCAACACAAATATTTCTACAAAACACTTTTTTCAACAAAAAACCACATAAGTGCATAGTATTTATACAAAACACCAAACAAACACAGCACCACATTAGTGTTGTCCCATATAAAAAAAAAAAATTTAACCTCACTTTTTCTATTTTCTCTCTCTTTCTAACTTCCCTCCCAAACCTTTCAACCTTTCAACCTAATCCCATTTTCTGTCAAACCTTAAAACTTACCCTCAAGCTTTAATTCTGGTACGTTACACCCTTAAAACTCACTCCCATTATTGTCTTCTCTCCCATATATGCTCTCACTTTGTGTATGAAACCCTATGATGCAAACTACATATAAAAACCCAATTATTTACCCATTTAACTATCCTGAATTGAACCCTAATATTAACACTAGTAATATATTGCATAAAAAGTTATAAAAATAAGCCATGATTTTAAAATTGAAAAAAACCCCGCGTAGTTTGCACCTACGGCAGCTCGTCGCCGAAGGTGGCATAATTTCATGGTCACTCCTCACATAGTATCACCAATACGGCCAATTGCCACTATATTGGAACTGTCATGGCCATATCCCACCATAATTTTATCTTTCACAGTCGCTTCCAACCATGGTGGATTTTCACGGTCATTACCACCGTATGTTGCAACATATTTCATACTTTTATATATAAATGAACAATTAATAAAATATTTCATATATATATATATATATATATATGGTGGATATTGGATCGAATAAAAAGGTAAGGCCAGATAAAGAAGTGAAGTAGAAATCATCATACGGCATCAGAGTGGAAGAGAAGGTCAGAGGTGGCAAAGGAAGTTAGACCACCCATATCATCCTTGTCTAGTAGTAGTGCCAGTGGTGAAAGCAAATGATATTCTCCTATGTAGTCATTGGATAAAGTAGTCGACCAAGTAGTGGGTGGTTTACTAACAGTTAGTGAAGGGGGTACGCAACAGTCAATTGAGCAATTTTTTGAATAGGTTATTGCTGATTTACTAACGGCAGGTAAAAGGGGTGAGATAAAAGAAATGGAGGTTCTAGATGCAGATAAATAAGAAGAGAAAGAAGGAGAAAAATCTAGGGAGGAAGAAAAAGAGGAAGAAGGAGAGTAAGTAAGAGATCAATAAGGAGAGAAAGAACGATAAGAATAAAGAGGGGAAGAAAAAAGGAGGTAATAGATAAATAAGGAGATGAAGAAGAATAGGAAGAAAGAGAGGAAGATAGAGAGGAAGAAGGAGTAGGAGACGACGAGGAGATGATACGAATGAGTCTTCTTCTTCGGAAGATGAAATCCAACCATCCACATTTAAAGTTACCGAGAAGAAACAACGAAAAATAATAAGATACTCGAATTCAAAACCTCTTGAGGGGTGCACGCCACAGAACCCCGAATTGCTAAAAAAAATAATAATCGTATCGTGTATTTGATATGGAACTGAAATGAGGAGAGAGGCATAATTAAGTGCATGTATCACTATAAAAAAAATTCTCGGTGGTATGCACGGGTTATTGAGTTGGTGAAGAGCTCGAGTCTTTGGGGTATGATTAAACACTCTTATCGGTACATTAACTACGTATCGGTGTTGGCATTCATCGAACGGTAGCAACTGGAGACAAATTCATTTCATATGATATTCAATGAGATGACCATCACCCTTAACGATGTGTACCATCTCCTTAAAATCTCGGTAGTTGATAAACTAGTGTACGATACTATTTTTAGGACAGTTGAGGAAAAGGTTGCCCAAATCAAATGGCTTACCAAGTATATCGTTTGTACCGATGAGGGGGCTTTGGAGGAATGAAAGTTTGTTTATATTGTACATTTTGACTAGATAATGAATATGTTCAGGGGGAGTTAAGAAGCTTAGGGGATGTCACGAATAAGAAACTTGAGTAAGCCGCTAAGGGGTACTTATCGTTTATGGTCGGTTTCTTATTGTTCCCTGCCAAATTAGGGAACTTAGTATCGGTGTACGACCTCCAATCATTGCAAAAAGTTAGGAAATAAAATGAATATTCTTGGGGTATGCGTGTATTGGTGAATTTATATCGACAGCTATGGATTGCATCACGGGCAGACATTTGGTAGGTGACTGGATATCTCCCCCTTCTAGTGGTAAATATTTTAAATTCAATGTGTGCTTTTAATATTGTTTTGTTCTAAATAAATTTACCAATTAATATGTCAATTTGATTGCAGGCATGGATATATGACCATTTCAATATGGCTAGGGGTGTTAGAAATCTGGAGTTTTAGCATAGAGAGCCACATCTATGAAAATGGAGGGCGTAAATGGTGTCAGGTGATGCCTTTGCACAGATACTAGATCTAAGGGAAACCCTGGACGATTTAAAATCTTCTGGTGAGAGTATTATTTTTTTTAAATGAAATATTTTAACATTTTGTGACAACCCGCTCACCAAAATAAGGGGTGGCCAGCCCAATACTCCAATATAACGGAATCATGGATGGAATCATTCTCAGCATCATTACAAAATATAGAGTATCCAGGATAACCACCCAATATTTCAGAAAACGGGTTGCCAAAAATTTTGATTTGAAAGTAAATAAATGAAAACAAGCAACCCGATTCCTGAAAGATAAGGGAAACCCCAAGACATATATATAAATAATACAACAAGAATACAATAAAGAGACCGAATATGTAACCGGTCACTTAAACTGATACACCAATAATGCACAAGTACAATAAGTTACTTATTACATTACATTAGACATTTACAAAAGCTTGGGCTTCTCGCCCGAATAACAGACTTGATCTTAGCTAGAATGAAAGTGAAAGCGTCTATACCAAATGTATCCCGTAATACCCGCAATGCATCACGGCTCGTCGAAAATATCGGAGTAGGAATTCAAATCAGGCATCCTTGCGACGGAGTACCTGAGCAGAGACAAGAAGAATATGCAACAGGAAAATGTAACCGGTCAGGGCCCGGTTTTATATGATTACCAGATGAATAAAGAGTATGACAGTTATGTAATATGAACCGCGAAGAAAGAGAAATAAGAAGCTACCTATACAATTTTAAACATAAGCTAAGCAGGAATAAAATAAGCAGCATTAAACTAAAGACTTCACCCAAGGTGCTAATTATTTTATATATCTTTTCCTTAGCAGGAAATATACTTATAAACACAATATTTTGCTCTTTAAGGAAATTATATTTCAATTTTACCCTTTGTAAAAATCCTTTCCTTATCAGGAAAATAATCATTTTCAAATGCTCTTTGTGGCATTTATATGTGCTCTATGTGGCACTCCATCATGCTCTATATGGCATATCAAAATACATCAAGTCCCACTTGATTATGAACTGTTATACTATATATATATAATGTACTCTAAGACCGCCCGTCCGGGTTTCCCCACTGAGAGCGCCCCTAAATAACCATCATCTTCCAGGGCCTATCATAAGACAACCTGGGATCCTATCGCAAACGTCGGGAAGCGGCCATGAGCCTGCGTGGTAGCCAAGACCACACCTGGAATCTCCCTACCCCCGCAGAAAATATACAACCATAAGCGCTCCCATGGCCTAGGACTATATCCACCCTGCATTCATTAGCCAGGGGGCTTCACCTGTCGTGCGGACTTCCCTTAAGATGGTATTTAGAGAGGTGTGTAACATCCATTTTATTTATTATTTCAAAATCAAGTAAATCATTATTTACCGGTTTCATGATTAAGTAAATTATCATTTACTAGTATCAATACCATTTCCATTTATATGTTTCATTTTATTCGAAACCATTACTGTTTACATCTAGTAATAGATAGAACTTATTATCCGGAGCCATACGATAGCTTATACCAACACTACAACCTCAAAGGAGTAAATAAACTCTTCATTATCTCCAAGCATTCTAGGAGGTTATTTTAGAACCCCAAGGTTATCATCTTTCGAAGGAATGAAATGACTTTCAATTTATTCTCCAAACTCACCTTTATGGCGTTATTAAGAACCACCGAGGTTAACATAGTTCAATCGAACTTTTAAAGTCTCTCAATATTCTTTTGGGGTGGTAATATAAACCCTCAAAGCTAGTACAGCTTAATTAAGCTCCTAAGGTCTCCTGAACATAACACTACATCTCCTAGTTTTATAATAATAATTAACTAGAAGAAAGAATGCCTTATCATTAATAGGCCTAACCCCGAAAAATCCCCACATAACCCATTCCTAATGTAGGGTAGACCTCTAACTCATCTCACACTCTAGGACTCTAAGTTTACTTCATTCAAGAAGGTTCCTAGTCCCTATATTAAAGAAAAGGATTAGAATTGAGTTATAAAAATTAACTCAAAACAGCAGGAAAACGAATCGATTCGCCCAAGGGCCGAATCGATTCGCCCTAGCGAATCGATTCGCCCATAAAGTGAATCGGTTCGGACAACCAAACCAACCTTCTGCAATTGACCGAATCGATTCGGCCTTAACCCCGAATCGATTCGGGTTATGCAGACCTGCCAATTTCCCCTTAGCGAATCGATTCGCCCAAAGGGCCGAATCGATTCGGACCTGCAAAATTGCCAAAAATGGCTACGAAGGGTTATGAACCCTAATTCCTCCAAACTCCAAATCTCTTCCTTTTCATACACAACCAACCACGAAAATCTACCCCAAACTAATCTACATGATTATTAACCATCAAAACCCACAATTTCTTCAACATAAATCAAGACTAGGGTTTAAATCCCACAAATTCTACATTTAAACCATAAATGGAAATACACAATTATCATACAATTTATGCATCTTAAATCACATATTAGCAAGTAGAAAACTTGCCTTAAGGTTGATATCTCAGATTTATTTGAAGAAGAAGCAATCCCAAATTCTCCATCTTCAATCTCTCTCTCATTTCTCCATTCTTTCTCTTCCTCTCTCTTTCTCTCCTTTTTTTCTCTATGTTCAAGACATAAAATGAGGGGATGAAATAAGAGGCAAGACCAAAAATCGGGGCTTAACATAATTCTCCCAACTTAAATGGTTAATACCACATTAAAATGACTCGCAAATACGCATATAAGCTAAAACCAGGTAAAAGTGCCCGAAACACAAAAATACAATATGGCACTTATTTTGACTGTCTCGCACCTTCCGAGACTAACTACACCCTCTAAACTGGCATCCGGAATTGTATAAATTATTTCGAGTTCCAAAAATCATTTTAACTAAAAGGCCATTTAAAATACATGACACTACAGACATGCAACCTGATGTTATTTACTTTCACATGCAGTAAATATGCATCAATCTAGTAAATATTAACTTTCAATTCATTAAATTAATAATTGCTCCAGCCCCCACATTTTATATAATTACCTTATGCGGTAAAATTAGTATAAAATGAGCCTCCCAGAATCGAGGGTTGTTACATACTCCCCCCCTTAAGAGGGAATTTTGCCCCCAAAATTCGGGCATACCCAAATCCGATAAGGGTATAATACTCTAAACTAGGATTCTACCATCCTAAACAAACTCCTCGTTCTTGCGACGTCCCAAATGGACTCAGACTAAGGTCGACCCTATCGATCTCAGTCAATCATCTTTCGTTCTCTAGTCTAGCAGCACAAGGCGCTCTTCACTAACCATCGATTCTAGCTTCCTATGGAGGAACACGATGCCCACATGACTCGGCACAATTAGCCAAATCTTCAGGATTATGTTGCATCCCACCTCGGGGCATACATACCGACTCTAAGTGGCTTAGCCCCAACGCTACTCAGCTATCCCCCGCATCGACGTATCTCATCAAGGCGTATGGCTTAAAAGCCAAATCTCTAAAGAAATGTTCCGAGACCATTCCAAGTCTAAGGAACATATTACCCATTGGTTCCATCCAACGAGTTTACGAATTACTCAACTGACCATGCTAGGCCACTCACAATACCATGCCTTATGTAACAACCCTCGATTCTGGGAGGCTCATTTTATACTAATTTTACCGCATAAGGTAATTATATAAAATGTGGGGGCTGGAGCAAATATTAATTTAATGAATTGAAAGTTAATATTTACTAGATTGATGCATATTTACTGCATGTGAAAGTAAATAACATCAGGTTGCATGTCTGTAGTGTCATGTATTTTAAATGGCCTTTTAGTTAAAATGATTTTTGGAACTCGAAATAATTTATACAATTCCGGATGCCAGTTTAGAGGGTGTAGTTAGTCTCGGAAGGTGCGAGACAGTCAAAATAAGTGCCATATTGTATTTTTGTGTTTCGGGCACTTTTACCTGGTTTTAGCTTATATGCGTATTTGCGAGTCATTTTAATGTGGTATTAACCATTTAAGTTGGGAGAATTATGTTAAGCCCCGATTTTTGGTCTTGCCTCTTATTTCATCCCCTCATTTTATGTCTTGAACATAGAGAAAAAAAGGAGAGAACGAGAGAGGAAGAGAAAGAATGGAGAAATGAGAGAGAGATTGAAGATGGAGAATTTGGGATTGCTTCTTCTCCAAATAAATCTGAGATATCAACCTTAAGGCAAGTTTTCTACTTGCTAATATGTGATTTAAGATGCATAAATTGTATGATAATTGTGTATTTCCATTTATGGTTTAAATGTAGAATTTGTGGGATTTAAACCCTAGTCTTGATTTATGTTGAAGAAATTGTGGGTTTTGATGGTTAATAATCATGTAGATTAGTTTGGGGTAGATTTTCGTGGTTGGTTGTGTATGAAAAGGAAGAGATTTGGAGTTTGGAGGAATTAGGGTTCATAACCCTTCGTAGCCATTTTTGGCAATTTTGCAGGTCCGAATCGATTCGGCCCTTTGGGAGAATCGATTCGCTAAGGGGAAATTGGCAGGTCTGCACAACCCGAATCGATTCGGGGTTAAGGCCGAATCGATTCGGTCAATTGCAGAAGGTTGGTTTGGTTGTCCGAACCGATTCGCTTTATGGGCGAATCGATTCGCTAGGGCGAATCGATTCGGCCCTTGGGCGAATCGATTCGTTTTCCTGCTGTTTTGAGTTAATTTTTATAACTCAATTCTAATCCTTTTCTTTAATATAGGGACTAGGAACCTTCTTGAATGAAGTAAACTTAGAGTCCTAGAGTGTGAGATGAGTTAGAGGTCTACCCTACATTAGGAATGGGTTATGTGGGGATTTTTCGGGGTTAGGCCTATTAATGATAAGGCATTCTTTCTTCTAGTTAATTATTATTATAAAACTAGGAGATGTAGTGTTATGTTCAGGAGACCTTAGGAGCTTAATTAAGCTGTACTAGCTTTGAGGGTTTATATTACCACCCCAAAAGAATATTGAGAGACTTTAAAAGTTCGATTGAACTATGTTAACCTCGGTGGTTCTTAATAACGCCATAAAGGTGAGTTTGGAGAATAAATTGAAAGTCATTTCATTCCTTCGAAAGATGATAACCTTGGGGTTCTAAAATAACCTCCTAGAATGCTTGGAGATAATGAAGAGTTTATTTACTCCTTTGAGGTTGTAGTGTTGGTATAAGCTATCGTATGGCTCCGGATAATAAGTTCTATCTATTACTAGATGTAAACAGTAATGGTTTCGAATAAAATGAAACATATAAATGGAAATGGTATTGATACTAGTAAATGATAATTTACTTAATCATGAAACCGGTAAATAATGATTTACTTGATTTTGAAATAATAAATAAAATGGATGTTACACACCTCTCTAAATACCATCTTAAGGGAAGTCCGCACGACAGGTGAAGCCCCCTGGCTAATGAATGCAGGGTGGATATAGTCCTAGGCCATGGGAGCGCTTATGGTTGTATATTTTCTGCGGGGGTAGGGAGATTCCAGGTGTGGTCTTCGCTACCACGCAGGCTCATGGCCGCTTCCCGACGTTTGCGATAGGATCCCAGGTTGTCTTATGATAGGCCCTGGAAGATGATGGTTATTTAGGGGCGCGCTCAGTGGGGAAACCCGGACGGGCGGTCTTAGAGTACGTTATATATATATAGTATAACAGTTCATAATCAAGTGGGACTTGATGTATTTTGATATGCCATATAGAGCATGATGGAGTGCCACATAGAGCACATATAAATGCCACAAAGAGCATTTGAAAATGATTATTTTCCTGATAAGGAAAGGATTTTTACAAAGGGTAAAATTGAAATATAATTGCCTTAAAGAGCAAAATATTATGTTTATAAGTATATTTCCTGCTAAGGAAAAGATATATAAAATAATTAGCACCTTGGGTGAAGTCTTTAGTTTAATGCTGCTTATTTTATTCCTGCTTAGCTTATGTTTAAAATTGTATAGGTAGCTTCTTATTTCTCTTTCTTCGCGGTTCATATTACATAACTGTCATACTCTTTATTCATCTGGTAATCATATAAAACCGGGCCCTGACCGGTTACATTTTCCTGTTGCATATTCTTCTTGTCTCTGCTCAGGTACTCCGCCGCAAGGATGCCTGATTTGAATTCCTACTCCGATATTTTCGACGAGCCGTGATGCATTGCGGGTATTACGGGATACATTTGGTATAGACGCTTTCACTTTCATTCTAGCTAAGATCAAGTCTGTTATTCGGGCGAGAAGCCCAAGCTTTTGTAAATGTCTAATGTAATGTAATAAGTAACTTATTGTACTTGTGCATTATTGGTGTATCAGTTTAAGTGACCGGTTACATATTCGGTCTCTTTATTGTATTCTTTATATATATGTCTTGGGGTTTCCCTTATCTTTCAGGAATCGGGTTGCTTGTTTTCATTTATTTACTTTCAAATCAAAATTTTTGGCAACCCGTTTTCTGAAATATTGGGTGGTTATCCTGGATACTCTATATTTTGTTATGATGCTGAGAATGATTCCATCCATGATTCCGTTATATTGGAGTATTGGGCTGGCCACCCCTTATTTTGGTGTGCGGGTTGTCACACATTTGTTCTCTTTTTTATATGTAAACATTTGGAATTACTTTTAGGATGTATGGGATTCCTACTATGAAAACCGTGAGGCCTACCCATTTCAGGAGGTCTCATGGTATAATGGACTCCTTACTTGATATGATGTCGGTGAACCCTGTTACCCCTGGAGGGTCCTATGCCAGGCTATTCGTGTTCAAACAATCCATAGACTGCCAATGTTCCCTATATCAGAGGATATGGGAAAGACCCAGGCCCACTACAAAGCAGAGTTTCATGTCGAGAAATGGTATCAACTTAACAGGGTGGACCATGTTCTTTTCGAAGCCAGATGCTCGACTGTGGTGATGAACATGCCTTGGGAATGTGTGGATGGGTATATGTCTTGGTACTTACAAAGATCCCATCCATACATTCAAAATCACGAGAATCATATTCATAAAATAGATTTATGGATGGAATCAAATATGTAGTAGTTACTGACAAAAGTATTTGTTATTGGGGAAAAATCAATATAATTGTAATATCGAATCAGGATCGACTAGGACATAAATAAATCATTGGGTCAAACTCTTCTTTAGACACTAACTTCCAACCTAATCGCTTGCCTAAACCTTTTTACTATGCAAAGGAGACATTTTGTTTTAGTCAATTCCATTCCTGTTGTATTGCTTTATATAGTATCAGAGCCTCTAAGGCCTTTTTTTATATTGGGAGAGATTTATGTTGGTATTTCGTTGTTCCATATATTAGTTATTTAAAATCCCGAGCTTCGTATTCACAAGATGGACTCAAATAATTTCGATAAAATGGTAAATGATTCTAAATTTCCTAAATTGATTTCTTTTCTTCACGTATTTTTCTAACATATTTGATGGTAATATTTATATAGGACCAGGGGATAAACGTAGCCATTAGCCTTCTCCAAGAGGCTATTGAATCCGGTTCGGACCAAGAGGTTTCGAATGTCCTTGAATTATCACGTACAGTGCTTGATGACCTACTTGGGGCAAAGGGAATGCAAACTCAAAAATAAACGAGAAAGGCTTCAACACGTCAAGAAACTCAAACCAGGCACGTCATGATCCATCCCCCAAGCAAAAGTCCCCCCAAAGAAGCGTTTAAAGAAAAAATAAACAAAATTTATTGGAACAATTTGGTTGTAACTGTATTTTAAAACAATTTGATTGTAAAGTATGCACAATTTTGAATTACCACATGTTGGAACAATTTTGAAACAAGTAGCTTATATGAACAATATTGTGTTAAGTGTTTGAATGTAAACTTGTGTTTGAATTTTAAATGTGAGGAAATGCATGAACTATATTATCAATGTAATTCTTGTTTGTAATCCTTTAATTTTCTTGTATCTTTGATTCATTTGGTTTGGGTGATAGCGTGATTCATCGTAATTACATTGTAAATTACATAATGATTCATTGTGTTTGGGTTGTATATTGGTTAAGAAATTCTTTAACTTTATGTATAAAAGGAATGGTGGGATCCAATCGTGGTCGGGTCTTATATGGTGTGGTGTTACTATATTTGTACCTCTTACGGTGAGGTGTCATCGTCGAATAAATATATATGATCTCAAGTGAATGTGGTTGTTACATTAAAAAATTCTTTAATTTTCTTCATAAAAGCCACGGTCAAAGGAAATTGTGTGCATGTCACATATGGTGTGGTGTTACTGTGTGTATACAACTCATGTTGTAGTGTCGTCGCCAAATTATAATGCACAGTCTCATGCAACCGTGGTAGTTGGGTTAAAAAATTCTTTAACTTTTTGCATAACATATACAGTGGTATTCAACCATGGATGGGTCACAATCGTTATCTTATAAAACAAAGTCTCAAGTGACTGTTGTATATGGGTTGAAAAATTCTTCAACTTTCTCTATAACATACACGGTGGGATCTAACCATGGTTGAGTCACATACGATTAGAAGCAACCATTATCTTATAACATACAGTCTCAAGTGACCATGGTATTTGGGTTTAAAAATCCTTCAACTTTCTGCAAAACATACACGGCAGGATCCAACTGTGGTTGGGTCACATACGACTAGAAGCAACTGCCATTTTATAATATACGGTCTGAAGTGACCGTGGTATTTAGGTTAAAAAATTCTTCAAATTTCTGGATAAAAGGTACAGTGGGATCCAACCATGGTTGCATTACATATGGCTTGAAGAAATTGTCAAATTATAATACACGGTCTCAAGTGACCGTGGTACTTGGGTTAAAAAAAATCTTTAACTTTATGCATAACATACACGGTGTGATCCAACCATGGTTGGGTAACATTCATATAGAAGCAATTGCCATCTTATAATATATGATCTCACGTGAACGGACATTTTGGGTTAAAAAATTATTCAACTTTCTACATAACATACACGGTGTGATCGAACTGTGGTTGGGTCACACACGGCTAGAAGAAATCGCCATTTTATAACATACGGTCTCAAGTTCATGTATGTATTATTTAAAGATAAAAAAATCTTCCTTTATCCAATTCAAATGAAATAATTTCTTTATCAAGTGATAACTAATCAGGGGGCTCAATTTTCATTTAACCAATGTCAATAAATATACATATGACCAATAATTGTAAATAATTTACTATATACAAATTGGAAACCAATAATTGCATATAGCTAATAATTTCTATAACCAATATTTTCACAAAAAGTTACAAAAAAATTGTAATCATCTGTAAGGCTTTCACCAATAACCAATTTACATATAACCAATATTTTGCACAAAAAGTTATAATCACCCATAAGACTTCACCAATGTAAGCCACCACCAGGTCCTCATCTTCTTCCGACGATATCAATCATGGTTCATCTTTCATCATAATGGATTTAGGACATATATTCTAAAACATTTGTAAGAGAGACTTGAACATAGTAAGCCACTCTATGTCATCTTGTCGGGACCTCGATCTCCAGTGAAAGGCAATTAGTGGTATAGGACAAAATCATGTGCATTGTAAATTCGCCCAATGAGTAATAGATACGTTGAGGATAAAGATGATGCGATTCTCTTCCATCATAGATTTTGTCCAAACATCAAATCGAATAAAAGTTGAGCATTGTAATTTGGATATCATTACAACCATTATCTTAAGTGCATTAGTCGCAAGATAGATAGACTCTAGCATGATAAACCAATTCTCTCTTGTGCATGAATGTTTGAAATAGTCCAATATCCTCTTGTAATCCTCAATATCTTTGGATTTCATAATGGTAACCCAGAACGACTTGTCCCGACGTATCTTGGACAACATTGCACTACGAATAGCATGAGAATGTTCTAGTCCATCCCCAACACCAGATCCTTTTGGAAATGGCCGTATTTTCACAGTTCCCATCTAATTTGACATCATATATACCTTCCACGAATGATTGGAAGAACTCAGGAACGTTCTTGATATTTCCTAAATCATGTCTCCATTTTTACACCCGTCAATGAGGTCTTATATGCAAAGATTTTTTTAAGCTCAGATGTGAACAACACATCCTGCTCTCAAGAACAAGGGGTTCTTTTGGTAGATATATCAGTAGACTTCTTCCCCTTAGGTGGCCTACCTTTTTAACTAATTTGAACACGCTCAATCAAGGTTGGGAAAAAGGGTTAAGAAATTTCCAATAACTTGCTTAACATCATCTTTTTAACAGCTTCACCTACCTCAGTTCACTGTTTCTTACATAATATCATCTCGGGAGTATATTCAAGTTCACGGTACTGAGGGATGTCCGGGACAATGTAAAGTTTCTTCCAATGATCGTCTAATGCCCACAGTAAAATTTCTTGGCCTAGCTTCTTCCATTGGGCCAACTCATCGATGCATGGTAATGCTTAGATGGTACGAATTATGTGTAAGCATCATATCTTTATTTATTGGGTGTTAGTGGTCGATTTGCTCGACACCGATCTCATGCAATCTATATTCATAATAATATAGTCAAAGGCATAGTGTGATGCCCTACCACGGATAGCACGCAAGATGAACATTATTAGTTTGAAGGACAATTTATATGGAAATTTCAACTATAAATGAAAAATCATGTTGAGTACAATATAAATAAACTAAACATGCCTTTTCATTGCTGAAATTGACTATATGGTCTTGCTTAATTTCATTAACATCCAATCCTTCTTCTACTGTCGCATCATGTCAATGCATACAATCAAATGTAGTGTCATCCAATTATGTCATACACCAAAAATCTCAAATTGTTGAAATTAAACTATGTGATATATTTTTTTACCATAGACAAGGTAAAATTTGGAAAAAAAATTGCACAAACATTTGCCTGAGGTTGATGTTGTTGCTACCTCTAATTGTTCAAGTATATTCGGTTCCTCGAGGGAAGCACATTGAGTAGATACACTAGGTGCAATAACATTGTCCATATCTTGCCAAAATGTATCATCAAGTATCGATTCATCTAACTTAAATGATAATAAAATAATCAGTACAATAACAATTGAGAATGTAATTACAAAAATCAATAAAAACACATACATTGTTACCCATAAATTGATTTATTTAACCACGAACAATTGTCACCTAATTGTCACATCTTCAAAAATATCACCCATAAATATATTTGAACTTTAAATTGATTTATTTTTCATTTTAAACCCTCAAGCTAATTACACCTCAAATAATTAATTATAAAATGGTAACCACGGCGGAATGTGATCGCTAGAAGGATACACACGGTCTCCAGTGACCATGAATAAGTAAGTCACGTCCTCTTCAGATCGTTAAAGCCTCACCACGGTTATAAGTCACCATAGACTATGGTTTGACGGATACGTTTGACCATGGTTTAATTACTGACAACCATTTACACACGGTCAAAGGAAATTGGGGTTTAAGACTATACGGTTATAATTAATCGAAAGTATCCATCACTTATGATGAGGGGTGGCCGTAATTGCAGTCAACCTGTTTTTTATTTCAGAATCTTTTCATCATTTTAAAAATTATTTTACACATTATATACAGAGGTTGATTAATACCTCAAAATCATCAAGAGAGCATTGGATGTTCTGAGTTTGTGAAGCTTCAAAACCGACCTTATTTTCTTCAACCATTGCAATGTAGCCCCTTTAACCATAGTTTTGGTATATAAAAAACATAACAAACACTAGAGCAAGACAATAAACCCACGAAAATGGAGCTTTGGGGACAAATGAACAAGATGGTTTCAGTTAGGTTAAACCATAGGTATGTACGCTTCGGCGGGAGTGGAAGTGTTTTGACTTTTTGTTTATTGTAATATTTTAGAGTATGTGTTGTTAGTTTGTGTGTAATGTTTTTCTTCGTTTGAACTATATTAGATATTTTAAAAGAAAAAAAAAAGATACAAAACTTTTGGTGTTGTTAGTAAACTGTGTATTTATTTTTTATGTGTTGTTTTGTAGAAATATTTATGGTGGAAATATCAGGACCCCTTAACTTTCTTCCCAAAATGGCAAACCCTAGCCTTAATTGCTAAAACATAAAAACATGGAAGAAATCTACGATCAACCTTCATCCAACCACCACAAGAGACACAACAGACAAACACCTAACATATCTAAAACACTTAAAGTAAAGTATTAAATATAACTCCCCCCCCCTCCCCCCCCGAACACAGCTTACAACTTTCATCGTAATGTGCTCTCTAAAGAGTAACTCTTCTAAAAATCTCACTCAAAAGGTGTTGAGTTGGAATCCCATTCTAACTAAGGATTCTTGTGGTTCCATAGGATCCAATAAATGATTTTTCATCGAATGACTATTCATCTATTGTATTTTCATGCAAATAGGGGGAAAGAAAACTCTATGGAAAGATGGTGGTTAAATTCGATGTTGTTTAAGAAGGAGTTCGAACACAGGTGTGGATCAGGCTCTAATCCATGTGGTAGAGTACGCGAGGCATCTAATGCGAAGACATGAAAATTGAAAAAATAATTGAATAAAGACCACCAAACTAATTACTATTGAAGTAAAGTGTTATTAAAGGGTGTAACTCATTAGATTGGGTTGATATCTCACCGAAAAAATTATTTCCTACAATGTTTGATCAGACGAGATCATGAAGTGAGAACAAAAAGTGATATTAAAGGCTAACTCATTAAAATAGAGGTGGGTGATTTTTTTTATTTCTCCTAAGAGAATCCAAAATGGTGGATCTAGAAGAGACAACAATTGTTAAAACTACAAATTGAGAGGTCTCCACTGGTGGACGAAAGGCAACAAATTCAGCAGGAAAAATGGCAAAGGATTGCTAATTTTCTGAATGGGTACTGAGTAAGTAAAGGTTCCTACAAACTTCATTTGTTCGCAGAAATTGATACAAATAAATGAAGTTTGTATCAATTATAAATAACAATTATTACAATATATCTAGATTCCTACGAACTAAATTAGTTCTTAAGAATTTCTTATGAACTAATATAGTTCATAGGAAATATTAAGATACAAAACCCTTTAATGTATTACCTATCACCACTATTTGTTTCTTCTCTCGTGAAAGTAAAATTCATCTTTTCAATTTGTAAAGTTTCTTATTGAGAGCAACCACCATTGTGGATGCTCTAACGGGTAGTTAGTCAGAAAGAGAAATGTGAGGGAGGTGAAGAGTAGAGACATGATTATTTTCGTAGTGAACCGGATGGGAAAAACCCGACCCTATCAGCATGGGATTTATTGGGTGTTTTTCTAGAGGTAATTATGTACACCCGAGGTGGAGTGAAGGTTTAAGATGGTGGATTTTTTAGACATTATATCGAAAGGGGCGTGGTAGAGTAGGTGAGGCAGTCACGTGGTAAAGTAGAAAATAGGATGAATTAAAGCCTAATTTGGTAACATTTAATAATTTTTTTAATGGGTTTTAGATATTATAGGGTTTGTTTAATATGTTTTAGAAATTAGGGTTAGATTTTGTGATTTAGGGAAGAAGGTAAATGGTCAAAATATCGATTATTGCGGGTTTTTTTTAATGACAATCTAACGGTGCTAGAATCTAGGGTTATATATAATTTTTCATTTTCGAGGGGGTTAAGCCAAAATATAGTATTATTTCAAGAATTATGTTAAAAATCCCTTTATAATTTAGTCTTTTTACTTATATTTTTCATTTCTCTATGGGGGTGATGTTTATGTTAAGGGAGAGATTATGTGAGGTGGATATCGTATTTAGGTGGGGTATTTATGGTTGTAGAATTTTATGTTAGTTAGGATAAAAGATATATCCCCACATTACTTGCCTACATATTTTATTTTTTTACTAACTTTATCATATGATTATGTTTCCGTTTATATATTGGGATTTTGATGAGTTTACTAGTTTGTGTAGTAAATAGGATTCAAGCGCTTCTTGGAAGTTTGAAGATTGCCTTGTGTCTTTTGGATTCATGTAAATATAATCTATCTTTTAATGTGTTTAGTCGGGATAATTATATGTGACAAGTTCCTTTTCATTTCTAGTAACATTACTTTCACTACGCCGTATATCAAGAATTTTCACGAGCTGTTGGTTACTGTTCAGGTTCGGATCAAGTGGTCATGCTCCAAAACCATGATCCCTTCCAAAGTACTGTGTCAATCACGTGACTAGGTTAAAAGGTGACACCAATAAGGAAATGGTCACGGTCTAGATCTTTGACTAGAGGGATCACGTTCCAAAACCGTAACTCTTTAGGCGCCAAAGTTCCCGCTAAAATTGTTACCATGATAATCACGGACCAGAACCGTGACCCACCCATGACCAATACTAGTGAGTTATGGTCACGGTTTTGAAGAGTAAAGATCTCTTGATCAATGGGCCTTTTATTTGTGACTTTTAAAACGTCAAGAAGGTATTATACTATAAGTGCATAAATGATGACAATTGATCTGTTATTATGAATGTACCGAAGGGTTTGACTACTCAAGCAAACGCATTAAAGGCCCCTATAGAGTTATAGTCCGATCTTAATGAAAATCTTATTTTGACTATTCTTTTATTTTATTTAAATGAAGATTGAGTTTTAAAACATTATATTACTACCATTTAGTTAACTCCTATATGATTACCCTATATGGATCATATGTATTGGAACAACCCTTGTATTTATTGACGTGTGTGGATCTTTTATTCATATATTCAATTCTCTTACACCTGCTTCCCCATTTCTCATATTTTGCAAACTATCATTCTATAGATCTTCTTCGGTTTTGAATGTGATACTGATAATAAACCACCAATTTGAGGTAACTAGACAAATTGTCATTAATTCTGTTGATGTTCAATATTTTTGTCATTGCCTCGATTGGTGGTTTGTGTTATGTGATATTCTTTGAGATGCAATGCATAAAAGTATCTTATCGGCGACACTCATTACATTTTCTTTTATTCTTCAATCACTAATCCTACTTTGCTTCATGTTATTATTCAATTTTTATCTTGTATCACTAATCCCACTCTTTTTATTATCATATATACATACACATATATTTTCATAAATAAAAAAACTCAAAAAAGGGGACTTGTACCATAATTCCCAATTTAGAGTGTTCTCACAATTTTGTGCACTTTCAACACATTTCACATATATTTTAATGAATCAAAAGAAATACCCTATATTCTTATTATGGTTTAAACCCCAACCTTGCTCATCTTATGAACTACATTGAGTTTGATGTCATTTTTGGCTATGTAGGCATCCCAGAGTTTTTTTGGGATTTAAGACATTTGTTACTTACCATTTGGAACTCTTTGAAGTTTTGTTTGGCCTAGTTAGAGAAGGAACATTTTGAAGTCTTATTTCGTGCTAGAAAATAATTACTCTACTAGATTTTGATAAAGATATTGCGATGCTATTATCATATTCACCCATGCATGCATTTTATTGCTATTGGTGTTGAACAATTTGATGGCTTTAGTTAGCTAATTTGTGTTGTATCATTATTTTTTTATTTATGGATAGCGTAATGGCTATATATTTATTTACGGAAATGTCAACAGGTTTAAAAAATGTACTGATTTTTTTGGGATGCAGAAAATTAAATTTTATTTATTTTTTAAAATTGTTAATGGTTTTGGATCGTGACTAAAACTATGACAAAAATTTTAAAAATTAATATTTGGTCACGGTTAAGAACTGTGACCAAATATTCAAAATTTTAATTTTTGACACAATGTTGGTCATGGCCAAAATCGTGACCCGCCAGTGTGACCATTTAAATTTATAAAATACATAGTAACGGTTCAAAACCGACAATATATATTTTGTAAATTTAAATGGTCACACTCGAGGAGTCAAGGTTTTGGACTATGACCCAAAATAAACACCCCTTTAATGGTCACAGATCGGGTCACGATTCTTAGCCATGACCACCAGGTCACGGTCCCAAATCGTAACCAGCCAATCAACACTTATGTCACCCATTGGATAGTGGTCACAGTTTTGGACTGTGACCCACGATTTTTTCACTCTCAATGTGGCTACAATCTAAAACTACGACCTATAGCCCCTGGTTTGGGTCCAAAGACGTGGCCATCAACCTATTTTGGTGTAGTGTTTGTGTATTTTTTTCACGAAATAGAGAAAAGGGAGATTGTAAGAGCATGATATACTCATGTGACTGTGAAACCCTGCCCAATTAGATACTGGGTGATCAGTCCTTTATTCAATTCAAAACAAAGTGTTCGGTTGGTTCATTCTTAGCATAACTGTCAAAATATATTTAACATAAGTAATCACCTAATAAATAATTAAGCTAGTGTCAAAACATTTTCCATTTTTAAGTTTTAGCCACGAATACATTAATAATTTCTAAGTATTCAAACATCAACTATTTACCATTCACATGAATATAATAAATATAGGATATAACTTAACTGCTAAAATAAATAAGAATGGATAAAACATTCCAGTTTAAAATCTCAAGCCAATAAACCATAAAATACTCAATCCAACTTAAATAAACTACTAAAATAAACTCGGTACAATCTCCCTGATAAAACGATAGAGAATGGGTGACACATGACCTAAATGAAATGTCTGAATAGAACTGAAAGAAATGATATACGCGTCTAAATGCAAGAACCTGCAACTCCCACAAGTGATGCAGCTCGCTGAACAATCCAAGCATCTAAGTCTGGTAACCCTGTGCCTGGGCACCTAATGTAATACATATATATAGAAAAAGAGAGAAGAATAGCAAGAGACGGGTCAGAGACCGAGTTGTAAAAAAATTTATTTTAGTAAGTATTTAAAACTGCAGTAAAGCAAGTATTATGTGCATGTTAGTTTAGAACTCTCACATGAGATTCTCACATTTCCACTATTGTGCACGCCTAATGTACATCTACTGCAACCTAGTTACCTATAACACTCCCAACTAGGCTATAGACTTATATTTCTAATTATATGTCTTAAGAGTATTCCGTAACACCCATATAATACGTTATTAAAATATTTTATTCCAGATAACTACATTTCCTATTCATCGTTTTACTAATTGATCTTTTACCCAAGTCAGATTATTTTATTTATCAACTTTACTATATCTACTAGTTTCACACAGTAAAATTATCAACAAGTAAATATATATATATATATATATATATATATATATATATATATATATATATATATATATATATATATATATATATATATATATATATATATACTAATCATGCACCCTTAGGGCAAGACCACTTAGCGCAACGCGTACTCTAGTATCATGTCCCGGTGCATCGCTCACTGCATGAAAGACTATTGGTTCAATCTCCCACGAACCATAGAGTTCAAATCACAAATATTGGAGGCGAACATAATACCCAGCCAAATGGGTCATGTACTTACCTACGCTTCCATTCAGCCGTCGAAACTATCCTACATCTCAGATAGCACAAAACGAAGTTCATATGTTATGGGTACAAGTCAAATATTCCCCCAATTGGCAACACAAGATAAGACTGTCCACTACGCGAAAACCTCCTCCTGATAGCAGGAAGCATAGGTATGCTATACACATAACAATAAACATATAATATGCATTATCACATCCTATTGAAATCAATAGGTATTCACCCAACCCGTACATATATTTCCCATACATAGTATTGTCTCATTACTACTTATAATATAATTATTTGGATTACTCTCTCTCGAAATTTCCAAGTTTAACTTATCGTTCCCATATTTGAAGTATTATTTCCCGAATACTTCCCACCAATTCTGCACCGTGATAAATTCATCTAATAACAATTTTCCTCACTCAAATTAATTGCGTAACTCAAATTGGGCTGAAATATGATTTTCTAGATTTTTGGACTTGTCGTTCGAACCAGGTGCGTTGTCGTTTGAATGACATCTCACGAGAACCATTCTCGTTCGAACCAAGATCAATCTCATTCGAACGAGATTGAGTAGTTCCCCTCCTCAAACAGACCTGCTACGTTTTCCACCATTAACAGCTACGTTTTCACTTGATTTTTAACCCTAAAGCCTCTCAAATTTCAACTCAAACGCCAATCAATCAATTCCAATTAACTTCCTAACATCTATATATAATTTCTAACAATATAACATCATAAAATCATCACTAATTATGCATCAAATTCGAAATCCCCAATTTAATTATCAAGAACCCTAGTTCTCAAATTGATATGCATAACTCTAAATTAAAACCCAGATTTATTCAAAATATTATCATAAATTCATGTACATAATTCTATCTACAGGAGGGAATCAAACTTTTATCAAATTAGTCCTAATTTATGATTAATTCTCCCAAATTTTCACCAAATTCAATTTTCGTAACAATGGGGTAATCTCCTATTCTAACTTGAACACATCTATTGCTAAAGAAATCAAGTAATAAACACTTGCCTCAATTAGAATGTTATGATCCGCTGATGAAATTGGTATAGACTTGTTCCTCGTCTTCCGATCTACGCTTTGGTGGTATTTGTGGTGTGAGTTCTTGAGTTTTGTAGTAAGAACACCTATAGACTCTCCTTCTTCCTCTGTGGTTCTCTCTCCCTCTCTCTTAGGCTTAGAAACTGGCACAATTCCTCTCACCCGTGTACACTCATCTTTAATTATCTAATTTTCGTCCATAATAATACCCCAAAAATCCAAAAGACAAAAATACCCCTACGGGGTGCCGATTAGGCCTAAAAATATTCTGGAGTCCAAATAAAATACCTAGGTATAGTTTTCTATCTATCTCGACCCTTCCGGACTCAGTGGCGCACTCGAAATGAACATACGAGTTACTTAAAAATAATTTACTTCTTTAATCCATTAAATTAGTCCCTACACGACTCACACGCGCGTCTTGACTTAATATACCGAACTGTCATATTTCCCACTCCGAACAATTTAAAAAATTTCATAATTCCATATTACTCATTCACACAGTAATATTCAATAATTATCATCAATAATTATTAACCCTTGGCACCCTAGTTAATATTTATTTTAATCCGGAATAATTAACAAGTAATTTCTCACATTTTAATTTAATTAATCCAACAGTAATAATTAATCCCATAATTATTTATTATAATAAAAATAGGGGGTATTACAGTGACGCATGTATGTTTGAATGTATTATTTTGATTTCTAAAACATACTTTGAGTCTTATTCGAGAGGTGTTGAAAAATCTTCATCAACGTTAAAGGTATTGAAATTAGATCATTCATCATCATTTCTACACTGATCACATACATAGGATGAATTTAAAAATGTAACTGAAGGACATAGCTCTTTGTTATTTATAAAAATAATATGAAATATTGGAGAGTGAGATATCTCGACGATAGCTACCCAATTAAAATAAATTAGTGGTTAAGGGATAAAAAATAACCAATAGGTTAAAAAAATCCTAAAATTCTATGTGACTATTTTTTTTATAAATATTAAAATCTAATCAATTTTATCTTCAAATTATGACAAGTGATTCTAACATGCGAAAATATAAAACAACTCACATGAAATTGGATGTACGAGGAAAAACTAACTGACGGTAAATGTACTATAGTAGAGCATTATAACTAGAAGACAATAGTTTACAACCGAATAATGAATTGACCGACTATTAACTCTTTCCCACCATATCCTTCAAGGAGATCGCCAACAATTAGAGAGTGCTATATAACCACAACTAGTTTGGGATTCATCCATTGTCTTCAAGTCTTATGCTAACAAAATCTTCATTTTAAAGTGGAAGGGAACTTTGTTCCAAGGCAACGGAACCACCGAGGTACCACCAACTATGACTAGGATATGTGAGAATGTCCTAAGGTTGAAAAAGATGTGACAAAAGGCTTTGTTTCTCTTACAAACTAAAAAATGTGTTTTTCTATATTTATAGAAGCCCATACTTAAGAAGAAAATATATTTGCAAAATGATTTTTCAAAACTATCTTGAGTACTAAAGTATTACTTTCCAGGATTCAAGAATGAATAAAAAAATTCTTAAAATACACGTAAAAAATAAACTAAGAAAGAAGTTTCTTTTAAAAGATGAATATTTTTTATCTTCTTTTACTATAAAAGTTCACTCTTAAACCAATTTGGAAGAATGATACAAGCAAAATTGTGTATATCACTTATCTATGAAGCTAAGTGGGATAACACTTAAGGGGGTCAACCTAATAGGGTTCTAATTAATATTTATTTTGTTTCAATAAAGATTGTGCTTTGTCACAACTTCCAATGCGATCTAAAGATAAAGATATCAAAAAGTGTTAAAATCTCATGGGAATCGTGGGCCTCTTCACCGTAGCGATGACTTTGCCTGTTTACATGAAAGGTAAACGACCAAAGTCATGCCCATAACCACAATTTTTTGCATAGGTTGCATCAAGTTGCGACCAGACAGATAGATGCTTCGCTGATGCAAAATCCTTTTTCTTTGAAGTGAACACCAGTGAATGAGGGAATGTGAGTAACCATAAATTTACATCAACATAGTTTCCAATTCGCAAGCAGTGAACCATAATTTTTAATGACGTGAAGTCATGTTTCTGAAAAGTGCAAGGCCCCCAATTTTAAATATTCTTTTAAAATTAAATATAATTTTCTTAAGATGCAGAATAGGATGGTTCAAACAAAATAGAACTTACAAATTTTAATTTCTTACAAATAAAAATTAAACCTAACTGAAAGTGACATCAAAATAATCAACTAACAAAAATTCACTTAAAACAAATTAACTCAATTCAAGTCTTAAAATTTGCCTACACGAATTAATTCATTTTTTGCAAATTAGGCCAACCAAATTTTACCAAATTAAATTATCTTGACTTGAATTAAATTAATCCAAACATCACCCAAATTAATTTTTGCACCAAATTAAACAATAGTGTGAATTAAACCATATTTTATCTTTTAATCCTAAGCATGCGTTCTAGGTAATTTTCAAGACAAAATAAATTCAAAACACACTACGCCGCGATGTACAAGGAAAGTCCAAATCGGGAAAGACCTCGGACGGCCCTAGCCTTAAGTCCACTAAGTACGAAATTTTACAAATACAAGACAGATGACTTACACAACTCGACTCAACTCTCTCCAAGCCCCTGACGCGTCTTATTGTACCAACCTCTGCTTAGTCGATAATCCCGAACTCCACCGGAACCTTGGAATCCACTAATATAGCTTTTTGGGAAAACTTCAACCACACACGGTGTCTTTCACCGCATGACAATGCCGCAGTAAAAACACGACTTTTTATTTTATGGGAAATAGAAGCAAACCCAAACTTCTCCTTCTTGTGGTAGAGATAAATCAATGGTGCCAAACAAAACCCCAACTGACAAATATATCTAAATGAAGAACTTAGAATGTTAAACAAACTAAATGGGTGTATATCTTTTCTGTTTTGAAAGACTTTAAGCCATTTAAATTAAACACACACAAGGGACTTTTCTAAACATGAATTTCTCTCTCAAACTCTCTCTGGAATAATGTGAAAAGTCTCTTAAAAAATTTGGCCCCCAAGTGGTTAAAATCTGTCAAAAAGTAGTGGGACAAAATAGTGGGAAAATGCCAAAAAACTATTCCTGCCTGAAATCTCGTTCGAACGACTTTTCGTTCGAACGAATCATCTAACGATAAGTCAGTGTAGAAAAGGAAAACTCGTTGGCAAAACTCATTCGAACAAAAATCTCGTTCAAATGACATTTTTGAACGAAAAAACAGAACATGAATTTTTCATTTTAAGCGCATAAAATTTTATATAAAATAAAATTACACCCATTAGAAATTTATTCCAAGTCTCTACAAATATATATATATAGCTTTCATTTATTGGAGACTTGAAATATGATGAATTGATGAGGACACAAAAAGGCACTTGAAACTCGGCAAGGATGATGTCTTCATGTTGAACTAGGCTGATACGTCTTCAACTCAAACCTATCATAGGCTTCAAGGATACATATGAATACTATCCTATAACTCAAATGTTTTTGTCAGAAATTGATCCAACGGTACATTAAAACTCAATTGGAAATTTATGTTCTTGCAAATCTCCCCCTTTGGCTATTCCGGGACAAAAACCAAAAAAAAAATCCTAAAGGGCCGTCAAGCTCTACTAGACTCCCAAACTTTCCACCCAAAAATAAAAAATATAAGCTTGACTCGAAACCCAAGGATGACAATCTTTGCGGATGAAAGATGCCGCTAGAATAATTCCTACACACTTAACCAAAACATTAAACGCATAGGGAATATCAAAATATTAAATGCTATTAAATAAAATACTCCCCCTAAATTAATTCTCCCCTTTTATCAAATAAGATCAAGCTAGGAAGATAGAGCTCTCCCTTAAGATAGATCTCCTAAACTAAGATACGATTACAATAGGATTAGATACCACTTCTCCCCCTATCATTCACCCCATTTTTTCTTCAGGAATAGACAAAGGATAAAAGTGTTAAGAAATTACTCATTGCTCCCCTAATTTAACTAAGTACCATTTCTCCCCCTAAAAACTACATAAGGGATATAAATCTGGTAAAGCTAGAAAACATGATGGTGCATAAGGTGATAAGAACCTGAAAGCATATGGACAACAAAATCATAACTAATCCATGCAAATATTAATGGATACCAATGATGATGCAAAAAGTGATACCAATTTGACACATAAGATACTAAGCATTTCATATCAACCAAAATATGCAACAAGATAGATACCAATTATGAATTAGAAGCATAGATGGACTAGCAAGAAAGGAAAAACAAATATTACCATATATATGTATACATAATAAATATCACTAACGCACACGCACATATACATAGGTATAAACACCACACATGACACAAAATACATTAAGCTTTTCACACTCGTATGGAAAACATGTGTCCAAATATATGTGGTAAACGGAAGTGTAGGGGTGTGAACTAGTAATAATTAAATTTTGACCCAATCACTGAACACATGTTCACGGAGTTCTCTTTTGATTCAAAACTTTATCACATTTAGATATAGCCTCATGTGACAATATAAATTGAACTCAATGAACAAACATACACAATGCACATAAGCCTAGAATTTTGATGATTCTACAAACCAATAAAGTCATGACAATAAAAGCTTAACTAGGATTCAAAGTCATTGTGCAAAATCGTTAATATATCCATCCAAACTCCTCATAATTTTTATTTTTATTTTTCTTTTGAACATATTAACTAAACATTTCAGCCTTGGCAAATATTCTTTTTATTGCTATATTTTTAAGGCCTAAAATTCAGTGGTGGCTTTTCACGCAAAATAATTTCGTCTTTCGTAGCCCTATTCCATTGATAAACAACTAAACCGGATAAACATATTTTTCTATTTTTTAAATTCGAGAAACGGTTATTAAATGCACGAATCCTCCATAGTCATAGCAAAAATATAGATGACTAAATTGATGGGAGAACATCTCACTTAGCTCAAATATACATGTGATATTTAAATTTCAAATGAGCTCGTGCATGTGTTAAAAGAGGTATATAAAAATAGAATCCATTAGGCAACACAAAATCCAACTACTCCATGCAAGCATGATAAAGAACATTTTAAGGATTGATAATCTTAACCACAAGTTCTAGCCACATGGAAGCGAAAAGGTAAGGATTCGAACACAAGTATATGCCACGTAAATGTGACAACCCGCTCAAAATAATAACGGGTGGCCAGCCCTATACTACATTAAATCAGGTATCCCAGATGGCACAGTCTCAACATCAACTGACAATACTAATAGTATAAGGCTAACTACCCGAAACTATTAAAAGTGGATTGTCAAAGATTTAAAACTTTTATTTAACAACAACAACAAAACCAATAATGCAACATAACCAACAATATACATCTAACTATGATGAGTGATAAGTGTAAACTCTAATATATGATGAGTACAATACAATCTACAACAAAATCTAAACAATGAAATACCCGAATAAGCTGTCGGGTAACAGATAATACAATAATCTGAGAAATGAAATATGAAAGTGTTAATCTACAACACTTGAATACTAACTCAATATACAACTGAATCCTAATCTAGATATACAAAGATAGGCATCGACTAAAACAAAGTGCCGCAACAGTCCGCTACTGCCACAGCTCCACGAATCCTAAATGGATGAACATCAAAGGCGTCCTTGCGGAGGAACACCTGAAGTAGTACAATATATACATGGAGGAGAAAATATAAACGGGTCAGAGCCCGAGTTGAAAAACATTTTATAGCAAGTGTATTAAAATGCATAATAATTATAAATGCATTATTACATGGTTAAAGTGGAATCAAACTCTCCATAATAATTCAACGCACCTCTTACCTAAAGCGCTCACTAAACGTATGCACGTGATCTCCAAATGGATGCCCGATTCTATTTAGGTAAGAGGATTCTAACTTAAACCCAAATGAAGTATTTAAGTGAAACCATCTAACCTATCTCCCAATCTACCTTTTATTCCTATAATCTATAAATTATATACATTATCTTTAATGTAATAGTTATTGTTATCTTTATAATGTTCATTTGTTGAACATATAAAGTTACATGATCCATCTCATAACCACATCATCACAATACATCAACATTCTCATTTACTAGAATATTATATACTAGTGATGCCCTTATTTGGCATGTAAACAGTATATATATGTAATTATTATATATGAGTTATTAGCATCAAGAGTTAAGGACTAAACTCCTCTCGATTCTCAACACGACACTGTGTTTCGTGCATTGGACGTCTCGCCGAAGCGAAATCCAAACAAGGAACCCCCCGTTACACTACTCCTGACCGTATTGATCCTCGAGGCTCATTATGCCCTCAATGCAAGATGCATGTAACCCAATTTATTATCCATTTTTTAATTAATTAATATTCCCAAGTCTCAATAGTACACGGCGTTTCATGCGTGGGACGTCTCGCCGAGGTGAAATCCAAACAAGGACCCCCCCCCCCCCCCGTTACACTACTCCTGGAACTGTCGATAGTCGGGATAGGTGATATATATATATATATATAAGTATGAGCATTAAGGACTAACTTATCCCCAATTTCCAACATTACACTGCGGTCCGTGCGTGGGACGTCTCGTCGAAGCGAAATCCAAACAAGGAACCCCCCCCCCCCCCCCCCGATACACTAATTCTGGCAATGTCAGTCCTTGAGGTCCATTATGCCCTCGATACCCAAGTACAAGCACAAGCAATAATAACCATCCAATCGAGCTATAACTCGAAGGACGCACGCTCACATGCTATCATCTTCCAGCAGCCCAAATACGTATCAAACTGGGGTCACCTGGTGGGGTTCCACGACACCCACCTCGTGATCAACTCAAGCACACGACGTCCCGGGAAGCAGTCATAGCTCCTAACCGGCAAGTGATAGCGACACATACCCACGACCTCTCACCCCCAAAATAAATAAATGTATATATATATGTCATTTCTTGACCACTATGGACGACTATGACCTGGGGAATATCCACACCCGGCTCATCTAGCCAGAATGCACACCCTATACGCACGTAACTTCCCAATGATAGCAAGGAGGGGGTATGCTTAACATGTATATACACCATCATATAAGGTATACATACAACCCACATAATAAAGATATACCATCTTATAAGGTATACCTGCAACATCATTTTCATATTTATTATACGCTCTTTGGCGCAATTTGATTAACATCATTATTTAGTATATTACTCTCAAGATATACTAATCGTCAATTCTCACACATCTTCCCCACTTAGTATACGCTATACTATTTCTCGCTTGAAGCTCACATGTCACTTCTAATTATGAATTGTCTCTCAATTCTATTTAAGTTAAGGATATTCTATATCCGAATGCACCTCAATTCACATTTCTCATTGTGTGAAATATCTCCCAATTCAAACATTAATAAGGATATTTCTATATCCGTATGCACATCGAATAGCATTTATCAATCTCCATCCATAATGGGGTTCAATTCATTTTGTGAACCTTTTAAAGTTATCCCATTTGGGATTTGATCCTAAGATCCAATGTCTCCAAACTTATTTCATTCTTTCATATGATTATAATTATCATCTCCAAATCGAATCTCCAATCAAGGTGGGCTTCCCCACTTAGGACATACCAACATATCTAATCGGTATTCCTCAAATTTAGTCAATGTGACTCCAATAATTTCTTATAAGGGAAACTCTCTAAAATTCTCCAAAACATACTCCAAATATTTCCTATAGAGATCCCCAATCGATAACCTCGAACAAAACGGGATGAAATTCTCCTTAGAAAACATCCCTTGAAAAAGCCATGTTTCCGAATCGATTCGGGCCAATTCTGAATCGATTCGGCCCAGCGAATCGATTCGGCCAGGAAGGCGAATCGATTCGGGTCATCAGACCTGGGATTCTGTCTCAGGCCGAATCGATTCGGCTGGAGTCCGAATCGATTCGGTCACTCAGACCTGGGCACCTGCAAAATTCTGAAATCGATTTGGTAGGAGGCCGAATCGATTCGGCCTACCTGGAGGCTCGAAAATGGCTTCTTTTTAGTAAGCCAAAAATTCCAAAATTCATATTTATCATTTTCTCTCCATTTCTTCTCAACCCGATCACAAATATATCATCAATAATCATCCTACTACACATATAAACTAATTTCTACCCTCAAATCAAAGATATATATATCAAATCTAAGATTATACCCAAAAGTTAGGTTTTGTTAAACTAAACCTAAAACCCAAAATATCAATCCACAAATCATGCAATAAATGGTAAACAACAATTATTTAGCAAGTTTAATCACTTGCCTCAGGTTCGTAGGGTCTGAATCCGCCTTCAGATCGCGTATTTGGCCGGAAATCACCACTTTCTCTCTCTTTTCTCCTTCCTTTTCTTCTTCTCTCTTTCTTTCTCTCTCTCTCTCTTTGGAGAAATACATCCCGTAGGCTTAATAAGCCTAAATCCCAAGATACACATCTTTAAATGATAATACACACTTTAAATGACCCGGTAAGTTTAATTCGAGTCAAATGGTCCTAATTTATTTCGGAACCTAAATAAACCCCAAGTACAGTCATTTCGACTTTCTCGACCCTTCCGGACACTATGGCACCCTCAGAATCGACATTCGACACTCTTTCTAACAACTTCAAATTTTGACCTCAATTGCTAATTTAATTATTTCTCCAGTGAAATATTATTTATTTCTCCCAGAATAAATAACTCGTTGTCTCCAAGACCTCGGGTTGTTACAGTAAAGTGTGTCAAACTAAAACACACACCAAAAAAAATAATAAATCTTTTTGAGTTTTTGAAATTTTTAACCAAACATACAAAAATATTTACTCAAAAGACAAAAAAAAAATCATTTGTATATTTTTTTCATTAAACCTAAATTACAAGAAAAAATTTAAAACACAAATGATAAACAAAATCTTTTTGTATTTTTTCTTTTAAAGAAAACTAAAATGAAAAGTGAATAATACAAAAGATAAACACAAATCATAATTCTAGGATGTGATATGTGATAAATCAATGACTAGAAAATGATAAACATGAATACAACTAGCAATGATATATGATATATAGAAGAAAAAGATAGAGTATGCAAACAACTAACACATTCAACCTTTAGATTTAGCAAGGAAGGTATCGTGTGAAAGTAAATGAGAATAAAAGATCCTATCATGTAAAGATACCAAGTCGGATCTCCTAACCCAAACTAATGGTTATGACGATCTCGAGATATAGGAATCTTGGCTACCTTGGTTGCCTTATGTTGGGATTTTCTAGGACCTCGTTTAAGATCAAAGAAAAACATCCTAAGATGACCTTTTCGACCACAATGTGAGCAAGTAAAAACTCGTCGAAAGGTGGTACCTAAGGATTGATTTCTAAAGGATTTCCTAGGTTATTCTCTTAAAACATTGGTTTTGGCTTTATGAGTTGACTCATTACAAGTATCGAAGCCTAAACCACACGTGTCATTTTTAATTTTGACCGTTCCTAATATTTATCTAATTTCTCCGAACGACACTCCAAATAAAATTTGACTTTACTTGAGTCTTTTAATTTATTTTCTAAATATAAAATGTGAGACTCTAATAAAACATTACACTCTTCAAACGTGAGAAGCTCTTTTTTCAAGTACTCCGTTAAGCCCTTAAGGCTATCTCTCTCGCCTTCTACATACTCAAGCTTTTCTCGAAGAGCTCTCTCTCGTATTCTAAGGTCATCAACTAACGCACTCTCATCAACATCCTTGGAACGCTCCTTTAAACTCGGTTATAACTTCAAATTTTCTTTTTTTAATTTTACAGATTTGGCATATAATTCTTGAAATGAAAATTGAAGTTCACTCAAATGAACCTCATTTTCACTTTCATTATCTCGCTCTTTTCCACACTCACTACCATCATCTTTTAGAGCTTCACAAACAAAGGCCTCGGAAGTGTCATAATTTAAGTTATCATTGTCGAATAATATGTTACTCTCACTAACATGACTAGCCATGAACGCATTAAAGTTGTGCTCAATGGGGGATTCGGGTCCCTCTAACTTATCACTATCACTGAGGGTGGCATTGTAAGAAATAGGTTGCTTACCCTTTCTCATTAGTTTAGTGGGACACTCTCTCGCCCTATGGCCATAACCCTCACAACCATAGAACCTATTTGACTCGTCCCTATTTAAATTTTCATTAAAAATTTTAGGGATCTTTTCGGCTTTGTCATGCTTAGATTTTTCAAATTTCTTAAAATCATTTTTAAATTTATCTTTGTTAAACTTAAGAAATTTATGAAACTTCCTAGCAAACATAGGCATATCTTCCGAGTCACTATCACTCTCGTCATCCACAACTTATTTTTCCTCCTTACGGGCTTTCAAAGCGATGCCCTTCTCTATTTTCTTTTCGATTTTGGAGGGGAACATATCTAGTTCGTAGGTTTTCAAATCAACTACTAGTTCCTCAAGTTTGGTAGAGTGCAAGGTGGGTAAAGAATTTAACACGATCAACTTAGGGATAAATATATCGGGTATGGACCTAAGGATTTTCTTTACAACTCGGTCGTCGCGTATTTTCTCTCCTAAATTAAATGATGAATTTTCTATATCGGAAAGTCTAGCATAAAATTCATCAAAAGTTTCTTTTTCATTCATTTTGATGGTTTCAAATTGAGTGGTAAGGTTTTGGAGTTAAGAAGCCTTAACGACACTTGTTTCCTCGTGAGTGAGTTATATGATATCCCAAGCTTCCTTAGCGGTTTCACACGTCATGAGACATTGAAATTCATCCGGTGTGACCGCGCTAAATAGGGCATTTAAACATCGAGAATTGAAATTAGCTGATTTAATTTCGTTCTCACTCCAACGCTCAACGAGTTTGGGGACACTCTCATTCTCTATTAAACAAGTAGGTTGGTAATACCCATTAACTACGGATAACCAAACCTTCTCGTCTAAATCCCTAAGTTTTGAACGCATAGGTGCTTTCCAATATGCGTAATTAGAACCATCGAAAATAGGAAATTTAGAAAATGGTGAAAAATTCATTTTTAACCAAAAATATTTAAAAGAACCTTGACGCAATAAATCAGCGCTCCAGCTCTGATACCATTTTGAAAAGTGCAAGGACCCCTAATTTTAAATATTCTTTTAAAATTAAATATAGTTTCCTTAAGATGAGGAATAGGATGGTTCAAACATAACATAACTGACAAATTTTAATTTCTTACAAATCAAAATTAAACCTAACTAAAAGTGACATCAAAATAATCAACTAACAAAAATTCACATAAAATCAATTAACTCAATTCAAGTCCTAAAATTTTCCTACCCAAATTAATTCATTTTTGAAAATTAGGCCAAACCAAATTTTACCAAATTAAATTATCTTGACTTGAATTATATTAATCCAAATACCACCCAAATTAATTTGTGTACCAAATTAAACAATAGTGTGAATTAAACCATATTTTATCTTTTAATCCTAAGCATGCATTCTAGGTAATTTTCAAGATAAAATAAATTTACAACACACTACGCCGAGATGTACGAGGAAAACCCAAATCGAGAAAAACCTCAGACGGCCCTAGCCTTAAGTCCACTAATTACGGAATTTTACAAATACAAGACAAATGACTTACACAACTCGAGTCGACTCTCTTCAATCCCCTGACGCATCTTCTTATACCAACCACTACTTAGTCGATAATCTCGGACTCCACCGGAACCTTGGAATCCACCAATGTAACTTTTTGGGAATCCGTCAACCACACATGGTGCCTTTCACGGCATGAGAATGCCGCAGCAAAAACATGACTTCTTCTTTTATGGGAAATAAAAGCAAACCCAAACTTCACCTTCTTGTGGTAGAGATGAACCAATGGTTCCAAACAAAACTCCAAGTGATAAATATATATAAATGCAGAACTTGGAATGTTAAACAAACTAAATGGGTGTATATATTTTCCGTTTTGAAAGAGTTTAAGCCATCTAAATTAAACACACACAAGGGACTTTTCTAAACATGAATTTCTCTCTCAAAAGCTCTCTAGAATAATGTGAAAATTCTCTTAAAAAATTTGGTCCCGAAGTGGTTAAAATCTGACAAAAAGTAGTGGGACAAAATAGTGGGAAAATGCCAAAAAACTGTCAAAACCTGTTCCCGCTTGAAATCTCATTCGAACGAAAATCTCATTCGAATGACAATCTTGTTCGAACAAAAAAATAGAACATGAATTTTTCATTTTAGCCTCATAAAATTTTGTATAAAATAAAATTAGACCCATTACAAATTTATTCCAAGTCTCTACAAATATATATATATATATATATATATATATATATATATATATATATATATATAGCTTTCATACCTTATTGGAGACTTGAAATATGATGAATTGTTGAGGATGCAAAAAGGCACTTGAAACTCGGCAAGGATGATGTCTTCACATTGCACTAGGCCGCCGATACGTCTTAAACTCAAACTTGTCATAGGATTGAAGGATACACATGAACACTATCCTATGACTCAAATGTTTTTGTCTGGAATTGAGCCAACACTACATTAAGACTCAATTGGAAATTTGTGTCCTTACAGTTTCGATGGAACGAACTTCCTACAAACCATATCGTTGATGGAAACATAAATTTTCCTATTTTGAAAGTTTCATAGAACATATAATTTTTCACTTGTTCAATCAAGGACAACAAAAATTATAAACACTAAAGATGCATTTGAAAACATAAGTTTTTGTAATTGAAGAATATAACATCTTGTATTTGGGAGTCTCAAAAAGGACCACAGGGTTAAAAGTACATGATTTTCCAATCATGAAAAATATTTTTAACCAAAGGTTAATCTAAGTACACTAGACAATACACCTTTATCCTAAGTCATTAACTCGAGAAAAATGGCATGATTGATCCAGTATGAGTTTGATAAATCTTTTTGGGGACTTATTGGACTAGACTTAACATGTATTTTGTAGAACACAATAAGAAAATTTGAATGTCGTGAGGCATATAAGTATACTACGCTCTTAAAATCTCCTACTTTGTTTATTCCATGAAAAAAATACACAAAATAAAAATTATAAACAACTAAATAAAATCCATCACCAATGACTTTCAAATACTCAAGTAGCTAAAGATAAAATACTAACCTACTTTCAAGGAGCGCCTTGTATTTGTTTTCCTATCACACACTAGCAAACTCATTAAATACCAATGTGTAATGTTAAAGAAGAAAAATATAGGAGTAATACAATGAAACTTGTGGATATAAAAATGTATACCTGTAAACATTAGACTACTAAATCAACTCCCCTTAAACTATGAAATTTCTTTAAACAAACATAAAATTGAATACAAACACTCTCTGTAATACAACATGATTAATACTATGTACCCCATATCTACAAAATACTCATCCTTTTTGTCACGCAAAGAGACAAATAAAAGAATTAATTACTCATTCAATAAAATAGAGATAATCAACAAATAAGAGTAAACATGCTTATCAAGCCATCAAAATGAGATGGATCCATATAGAGAATGAGAAACTAATACAATAACATAAGATCGATATGAAATATATGATAACATGCCTCAGATATCATGCCATAGACCATACATGGAGATACATAATACATCAAAACAAGGATATATAATAAACTCATGCTAATAACTGAAAAACATTGAAACCAAGTAAGAGTTAAAAGATTTATACATGATACAAAAAATTAATGTGAAATCTTCAATCACAAACCATAAAAGACCTAAAATAAAGGTAAAATCTCAATTTCCTTTCCTATTCTCCATGGATCTCTTAAGATACAAAAAATTTCACTGCACATCATCTAAGGCATCCCTAACATGATCTAGTAGAATGCTATTATCACATTGATATGGTTCATAAGATTGTGAAGATAAAGAAACATCAGATAATATAATCTTAGATTGTAGAGAGGAGGCCAGCTAGTTCTCAATCCCATCCAAATATCCGTTAGAAATATTAAGAACGTTCGGTTCATAAGAAGTACCAAAAAGACAAGGAGCACGTTGTCAAATAGGCACAAAATGCAATGGAATAGGTAAATCCTTGTAGTTTCCCAACTACGTAATCAATCGATGGTAGAATGCATTACGATCACCCCCCCCCCCCCCCTTCAGATTTTCCACCACTTCATCCAAGATAAATAAAACCCTCACATCTAAAATCAATTTGTGATCAAACAATCGAAATGTAATACGTGAGGATTAATCTTATACGTCAATAAGATATGACAAGGTCAAAAGTAATGCTCGTTAAATCAATTTGATATGCATCACATCTAATGGCTTACAACAAGTATAAATTTTCCACAAACATGTACTGTGAATACATCGTTAGAAAAATGCTTAAGGAAATAACCATATTGAAAAAATAATAATCCGGATGTAAGAAAACTTTAGGAAACGTCGTGCAAGGACAACGAGGGCAATGAACACCACTCAAAAGCAAAATAACTCATATGTTAGAAGGATAGAGACTATTCTACATGAATGGGTAATTAGGTGTCTTGACTACCTCAAGTTTGTAAGGATTAGTAATAATCTCGATCGGTATACACACTTTCAAACCAGGAATCAAAACATTTAGAACCTGTTCTCCCATATCATCCTTTACTTCCATAACGGAAGCATAAAATTCTCTAATCGGGTTTTAATAACAACCCCGGTTTGAGAACAAAGACCAGTCCACCCATTCATGGAACATAATTATTGGATATATATTCCAAAACAATAATATGTTCCCAATGCACAGAGTGCTTTGAGAATATCTCGTTAAATCTGAAATAGATGTTTGGAAATCTCAAGGCACTTGATCACGATTTGTGATCCATCTCAATAGCTTGAAATCACGAACCAAATAAAAAGGCAAAAAAATCACCTAAGTAAATATAAATCATCAATAGATAACCCAAAGTATCTTAAAACAAAATTATGTGAGAGATCTTCAAGTGATAAATAATGTCGAACAATCATGAACTGTGTATTTCATACCTGACGCTAGAGAAATAAAATTCTAAAATAGTTGTTGAAAAGTAATAAATCACAAGGATAGACATAATAACAATTACTCCAATTCAAACTAATCTTATATCAAAATAAATGAATTCATTTATCGTATACAAAACTAAATATCCAATCCAACAAGCTACAACACCAAACCATAAGAACTAAGAAAAGAGAAATTCATAAAATCTAAGAAGTAATCTTACCAAGATGATGAATAGTAGTGAAAATATAGAGTGTGAACACCTAATCCTATAAGATAAGAAAATGGGAAGAGATTTGAAGAAGGAGTGGAAAAAATAACTTAGTTTGGGTGGGAATGAGTAAATATTTGAAATGGGAATTTTAAAGAACTTTATTCCCAGACTAAATCGCTGACGCGAAAGTTATTTTTCGTTCATCGTGACCTTCTCGCTGCAATGAAGCCTCATGTTCACGGGTCATGAGCATGACAATGGATGCAAACGTTCAAGAAGTAAGATACAAAAAACTGTAAAGAACGTCTTTTTAGTTTTAACGAAGTACACTATATCATTTTTAAAAAATAAACATTTATATTACCATATATACTTTCAAAATCATAATCAAGGTTAATGTATATGCTCATGTCAAATACTCCACATAAAAAATGTTTTAATATTCAAAGTGCATAATGATTTAAATTACGGCCATTTACAAAGAAGAGTGATTTTAAAACATACCTCGTGATAAAAGTGAATAACAACAGCATTAACTTATAAAATAGTGAATGGAGATTAATGTTCAATCTCAAACTTGAAATTTTTGGGTTTATACAACTTTGAAAAAGCTTTATTTTATACTTTCATTTTCAAATATGAGTTTTTTCTTCCTCATTTAGAGAATTATTTTTATACCCTTCAAAGTATCATATCATTGGTGTTACGAAATTTTTAATAGGTCAAAATATTTGAGATATCACAAAAATAAATTCTTTTGTAAGTTGCGACTATCACACACATACTCGGAAGACTAATTTATAATTTTTAAAATTAATTACCCCTTTTAAACTAATGTCATATTCCTGACCACTTTTTCTCTCATAAATTATTTAAAATTTTTGTTTTTGTTTTTTCAACTTCTTCTACGATCAAACTCTCTCATAGAAAAGGATTGCAAATCACACCCTTTTTCTTAAACACCATATAAAACTTTTAATTTCCTTTAGAAGAAGAAAACAAATCCCTTCATATTACTTTTTTGGGGGGGAGTTTCTCAAATCATATTGTGTTTTAGTATATGAGTTATAACTAAATAATCTAAAATTTGCAATCGTAATTTACCAAGTCATTTTGAGATATAGAATTCTAAGTCGTAAAAGATATCGATTTCACAATATATAAGCTTGTAGTTAAATTTTAGCACATGAGATATATGAATAACTACACATACGGAGGACCATATCATACAAATGTAAATGTTATATGTATACGAGGATAATACCTCACACACTACAAGAAAAATTAGTATTAGGGACGGGAGTATTAGGGACGGTCGTGTCATTTTGTCCATTTTGATATACCAAAAGGGACGATAATTAAAAACCGTCCCTTTTGCACAATTACAATAGGGACATTTTTTAAAATGCATCCCATTTGATATACCGAAAGGGACGGTTATTAAAAATCGTCCCTTAAAGTATGTGGGAATTTTTAGCCCTTTTTTTTCTCTGGCTAATTTAAGGGAAGGATTTTTAAACAGTCCCTTTTGCTATACCAAAATAACTCCTAAATTTTTAAACCGTCCCTTTTCCGAATTTAAAGAACCATTTGAGTACAGGACGAGAATTAATAAAGAGTTAGACTTAGGCTGAAAAACATGCCGTCAAATGGTGAAAATGTAAAATAACCACAAAACAGTCTCGTAAGACGCACAAGCACCTCGTACGGGACCAATATAACTCGTACGGACCGTTCGCGTAGTCATCGGACTCCTGGTTTGAGAATATACGATGAGAATTTGCACCCGATTAGACTTAGGTTTAAAAACATGTCGTCAAAGGGTTAAAATGTAAAACATACACAAAACGGTCCCGTAAGAGGGACGAGAACCTCGCACGAGACCAATATAACTCGTATGAACCAGCCACGAGAATTTACAAAATTTAGACTTAGGCTTAAAAACATGGCATCAAAGGGTGAAAATGTAAAACAACCACAAAATGATCCCGTAAGACGCACGAGCACCTCGCACGGGACAAATGTAACTCGTGGGAAATGATCTCTTAGTCCTCGGCCTCCCCATTTGAGTATACGACGATAATTTGCAAATGGTTAGACTTAAGCCTAAAAACATGTCGTCAAAGGGTGAAATGTAAAACAACCAAAAAATGGTCTCGTAAGAGGCACAAGCACCTCGCAGGGGACCAGTGTAACTCGGACGAACTGATCGCATAGTCACCGGAATCCCGATTTGAGTATAAGAACAAAATTTACAAATAATTGGACTTAGGCATTAAAACAAGTCGTCTAATGGTGAAATTGTAAAACAGTCACAAACCGGTCTCATAAGAGGCACGAGCACCTCGCATAGGACCAATGTAACTTGTACGAATCGACCGCGTAGTCACCAAACAATCGGTTTGAGTATACAACGGTAATTTATAAATAGTTGACTTAGGCAAAAATCATGTTGTCAAATGGTGAAAGCGTAAAACAATCATAAATCGGTCTCGTAAGACGCACGAGCACCTCGCACCGGACCCATGTAACTCGTATGAACCGACCGCGTAGTCACTGGACTCTCGATTTGGGTATAAGAAGATAATTTGCAAACAATTATACTTTGCCATAGGAACCAGTCGTCTAATTATGAAAATGTAAAACAGTCCCAAAACAGTTCCGCAAGAGGAACGAGTACCACGCATGGGACCAATGTAATTTGTACGAATCGACCACATAGTCATCGCACTCCCGATTTGGGTATATATGACGGGAATTTGCTAAAATTTAGACTGTCATAAAAACATGGCGTCAAAGGGTGAAAATATAAAATTGCCACAAAATGGCCCCATAAGATGCACGAGTACCTCACACGGGACCAATGTAACCCGTATAAACCGACCGCGTAGTCACCGAACTCCTAGTTTGAGTATAAAAATAGAATTTGCAAACAATTAGACTTTGGCTTAAAAACATGTCGTCAAAGGGTGAAAACGTCAAACAGACTTAAAACGATCCCGTAAGAGGCATGAGCACCTCGCACGGGACCAATGTAACTCGTACGAACCAACCGCGTCGTCACTGAACTCCCGATTTGAGTATAAGAAGAGAATTTGCAAAAAGTTAGACTTAGGCATAAGAACATGTCCTCTAATGGTGAAAATGTAAAATAGACTCAAAACGGTCCCGTAATAGACACGAGCCCCTCGCACGGGACTAATGAAACTTGAAGGAACCGACCGTGTAATCATCGGACTCTCCATTTGAGAATACAATGAGAATTTGTAAAAAGTTAGACTTCGGCTTAAAAACATGCCATCAAAGGGTGGTAATGTTAAACAACCATAAAACGGTCCCGTAAGATGCACGAGCACCACGCACAGGACAAATGTAATTCGTATGAACCGATCGCGTAGTCACTGGACTCCAATTTTAGTATATACGATGAGAATTTGCAAAAATTTCAACTTAGGCATAAAAACATGGCGTCAAAGAGTACAAACAAAAAATAGCCACAAAACGATCTCGTAAGACGCATGTGCACCTCGCACGAGACTAATGTCACTCCTACGAATTGGCCACGCATCGGGTTCCCGATTTGAGCATATAGACGAAAGTTTACAAAATTTGGACTTAGACTTAAAAACATAGCGTCAAAGGGTAAAAATGTAAAATAGCCGCAAAACGAAGTCGTAAAATGCACGAGCACGTCACACGGGACCAATATAACTCATGTGGACCTATCGCGTAGTCATCGGCCTCCCCGTTTTAGTATACGACGAGAATTTGCAAACGGATAGACTTGGGCTTCAAAACATGCTTTCAAAGGGTAAAAACGTAAAACAACCAAAAAAAGGTCCCGTAAGAGGCATGAGCACCTCGCACAGGACCAATGTAACACATACGAACTGGCCGCGTAGTCACCGAACTCCCGATTTGAGTATAAGAAGAGAATTTGAAAATAATTATACTTAGGCATAAGAACAAGTCGTCTAATGGTGAAAATGTGAAACAGTCCTATAACGGTCCCATAAGAGGCACGAAAACCTCACACGGGACCAATGTAACTTATACGAACTGACCACATAGTCATCGAACTCTCAATTTGAGTATACGAAGAGAATTTGCAAACAATTGACTTAGGCTGAAAAATAAGCCATCAAAGGGTAAAACATAAAACAATTAGAAATCGGTCCCGTAAGATGCAAAAGCACCTCGCACGGGACCAATGTAACTCGCACGAATCGACTGCGTAGTCACTGTAGTCCCGATTTGAGTATAAGAAGAGATTTTGCAAACAATTAGACTTAGGCATATGAAAAAGTCGTCTAATGCTGAAAATGTAACACAATCCCAAAATGGACTTGTAAAAGGCAAGAGTACCTCATATGGGAGTAATGTAACTCGTATGAACCGGTAGCGTTGTCACTGAAATCCCAGTTGCAGTATATATGACGAGAATTTGCAAAAAATTAGACTTAGACATAAAAACATGGCATCAAAGGGTGAAAAGGTCAAATAGTCACAAAACGGTCTCGTAACACGCACAGGCACCTCGCACGCGACCAATGTCACTCATACGAACCGGTCGTGTAGTCATCAAACTCCCCGTTTGGGTATACAATGAGAATTTTCAAACGGTTAGCCATAGGTTTAAAAATATGCCATCGGAAGGTGAAAACGTAAAACAAACACAAAACGGTCCCATAAGAGGCACGCGCACCTCATACGGGACCAATGTAACTTGTACGAACCAGCCGCGTAGTCACCGAGTTCCTGATTTGAGTATATATACGAAAGTTTACAAAATTTAGACTTAGGCATAAAAACATGGCGTCGAAGGGTGAACACTTATGTGACACCCCGACTAATTAAATACCGGGTAGCTACTCCTTTATTAAATTAATACAAAATGTCAAGTTGGTTCAGTTAATAGCATCCCTGTCGAAATCATTTTAATAATTTCTAACCACCTAGTATTTAAAAAGTGAGTTGTCAAATTTTAAATAAAATCCGATTAACATACAATAAATGAATTATAACAAATTTAACATAACCATGCACAATAAAGTCCCAATAGAGTAACCATCAAATAATAATAAATCTAGAGCAAATACTCCTCACAACAATCCCAATGCTGAAATGAATAAAACAAGTTTGCAATCTAAATTAATTACAAACCAAAGTCTGAATAACTGAAATATAAAATGTCTCTAAAGGAAATGGGCGACATGCCCTACAAATGATAAAACTGAACATGGAGTCAAGACTAGAAAAGGAGGCGTCTACTGTCAAGGCCCTTTAACTTCCACAACAGCTACAGCTCGTCACCTGAATAGAATTCCTATGCATGGTGTCCTTGTAGCTGGGCACCTAAAAAGGTTTTTACAAAGAAATAGATTTGGAAGAAAACAGGTTATGTGGAGAATAGTTTTAAAAAAAATAGCAAGTGATTTAATAACATTAAAACAATGAATGCAAAATACATGTTAGGACGTGCTCTCGCATGAAATACTCACCTCTCGACTAATTGTGCACTCCTAACGTACCGTACCCATTCAAGTGATTCTCATATCTATCTAGACCAAAATAAATTCTAACCTTTCTACTCGATTCGCGCTTTAATTCCAAATTCATCAATTAAATAGAGAGTTTTACTTAAACTCGGATTCTCAATTATTAGCAATACAATTCACTACAGGTTATCTCTTTTTATCTTTAGCAGTCATTACGATAAATACACTTCACAATTTAAACATGACAATTCTTTTCATTTAACCGTATATTATTCTCTTCATAAATATACAATACTAGCACCCCGAGACTAAGCTGCGGTGCACACATACTCTGCTATCCATCCCGGTACATCACGTACATAAGGATCACGCATTCCGAATCTCACAGGAATCGTTCTTAGATAACAACAATCACAAACAATGGAGGCGAACACAGTCACATCACATGGGTCACGCACATACCTGCGCTCCCACGATCAGCAGACTTATTAACATCCCAATAAGTCCTTCTCTGACCTATGTTCTCGAGGTACCAGTCTAAATTCGGGCAACACAAGGATTAGAGGGCCCTAAGCGAACGTAAACCTCCCGTGATAGCAAGTATGGTAGGTATGTCATACACATAAAATCATATACATATACTAAGTATGCACACATCTTAGTGATCACCATAATTTATTTGTGGTACACTTCTCATTCTCGTACCGACATATAATGCTACACAATTTATATGTTCCCGGTTAATATAATTATTTAGGCCGTCAATAGTTCTCGCATCGTAATAGACACTCACGTCCTAATTCATAATTTCCCTTAGGTTCAAACTACACTTCTAGGTTTTACTCCTCATTATATCCCAAATATATCAATTAATCCACAAGGAAGTGTTATCTCTACATATAAACAAGGTTATGGGACACTCGGGATCAAAACAGGCTAAAAAGCCCAAACTGTCAGCTCGTTAGAAGTCTCGTTCGAACAAGGCTGTTCGAACGAGAGTTCGTTCGAACGAAGTGGGCTTTCTAACGAGATCTCGTTCGAACGAAGTCATCGAACGAACATCACCCTCGTTAGAAGTCAAATGTCAACTCGTTAGAAGCTCGTTCGAACGAGCTCGTTCGAAGGACCTGGGTAGGTCTTCTAACGAGAGGCTAGTTTCAAGCCCAGATTTCCTATTTTCATTTTTCCAACTTTTCTTCACCTCTAATCTCATCTAAATATCAATCCAAAAATTGTACATGGGTTCTAATCATTCCTAAACATACTTGTGACACCCCGACTAATTAAATACCGGGTAGCTACTCCTTTATTAAATTAAATCAAAATGCCAAGTTGGCTCAGTTAATAGCATCACTGTCGAAAACATTTTTATAATTACTAACCACCTAGTATTTAAAAAGTAAGTGCCAAATTTTAATTAAAGTCTGATTAATAAGCAGTAAAAGATTTAAAGAAAGAATACTATCACCATTCACCATAACGAAATAATAGAATGACCATCATATAATATAAATAAATCCGGAGGAAAAACTCCTCACAACAAATCCCACAACTAAAATGAATAACTAAATACCGAATACTGATTCAATACATGCCAAAGTCTGAAAAACTGAAAAGGAAATGTCTCTAATAAAATTTGGGCAACATGCCCTACAACTGAAGAATACTGAATATGGAATCCAAATGATAGAAGCGTCTAAAAGCAAATCCCTGTAGCTTCCACAAACAGCTACAGCTCGTCACCTGAATGAGTATCCTATGCATGGTGTCCTTGTGGCTGGGCACCTAAAATGGTTTTACAAAAAATAGATTTGAAAGCAAACGGGTCAGAGCCCGAATGTGGAGATATTTTAAAAACCTGCAAGTGCTTTAAAAACATTAAATGCAAAGTACATGTTAGGATGTGTACTCACATGAAATTCTCACCTCTCGTCTAACTGTGCACTCCTAACGTAAGTACTCATCTAAAATGACACAAACTACTAGCTAAGTGACATCATATCTAGCTAGACTGTCATAGGTTCTACCCTTATTCCTCGGTTCCCATTAACATTATAATGATCACATTTAAATAGGGGCTTAACGTAAATTCAGTTTCCCATAAAAGTAACACAACTCATTATAGATTATCCCTTTTATATTTTCCAAATTTATTCACACAATACCATATGAAAGTTCCAATCATAAAGTGTATATTTTCCACAACATAAATATACAATATAATACAATACAAGCACCCCGAGAACTAGCTGCGGTGCACGCATACTCTGCTATCCATCCCGGTACATCACGTACATAAGGATCACATATTCCGAATCTCTCAGGAATAGTTCACAGATAACAACATCACAAATAATGGAGGCGAACACAGTCACATCACATGGGTCACGCACATACCTACGTTCCCACGATCAACGGACTTATTAACATCCCAATAAGTCTTTCTCTGACCTATGTTCATCAAGGTAACTAGTCTAAATCCGGGCAACACAAGGATTAGAGGGCCCTAAGCGAACGCAAACCTCCCGTGATAGCAAGTATGGTAGGTATGTCATACACACAAATCATATACCAATACTAAGTAAACACGCATCTTAGTAATCACCGTAGTTTAATTGTAGTACATTTCTCATTCTTGTACCAACATATAATATTACCCAAATTATATGTTCCCGGTTAATATAATATATTAGGCCGTCAATAGCTCCCATCGTATTAGACACTCACGTCCTACTTCATAGTCTCCTTTAGGTTCAAACTACACTACTAGGTTTGACTCCTCATTATATCCCAAACATCCCAAATATACCAATTAATCATCAAGGAAAGGTTATCTCTATGTATACACGAGGTTACGGGACACTCGGGATCAAAACAGGCTAAATAGCCTAAACTGTCAACTCGTTCGAAGTCTCGTTCGAACGAGGTTGTTCGAACGAGAGTTCGTTCGAACGAACTGAGACTTCTAACGAGATCTCGTTCGAACGAAGTGGCTTTCTAACGAGATCTCGTTCGAACGAACCCATCGAATGAACTTCACCCTCGTTAGAAGTCAATGGTCAACTCGTTAGAAGCTCGTTCGAACGAGGTCGTTCGAACGACCTGGGCAGGTCTTCTAACGAGCGACCAGACTCGAGCCCAGAAATCCTTATTCGTTTTTCACCAATTTCTACACCTCAAATCTCAACCAAAATTCGTCCCAACCATGTTTTAAAGTCTCTAATAAATCCTAAACATATCAAGGTCACATACTAACATGTTTTAAGGAATCAATCCATCCTAAACATCATTAAATCATCAAGTCTCTACCCTTTCCCCCAAATTTTCAAGAACATAAACCCTCGAATTTTTAAATCCTCTATAAGTCCATTCTAGATCCATTTTTGTTACATCCAACATATATTAACATCAGAATAATTATCTCCATACTATTCTACATGCAATTTGTCCTCAAAATTCAAGTTCTAAGTCCAATTAAAGTGGGTTTTTATTTAACTTCCAAGAACAATTGTAAATCTTTCAATTTATCTAACAGGGAAGAGACATTCTCTGAATTAAATAGAATTAAATCACTTGCCTCGAGTGTCTCTGAATTTGGTGTTGATTTGATGAAGCTTTTTCTGCAGAATTCCTTCTCTCTCTCTCTCTACAAGTCTTCTTCTCCAATGGTGGCTAGGGTTTTCTTTGGGAAAGTTTTGGAAACCTAATTTGGTAACCCCCGTAGCTTATTGGGTCATTAAGGGTTGGTTAGTGGGTTTAGTGGGTCAATTCCAAATCAGATAAAGACTCCTAATTTTCGTCACTTTTAATTTTCAAAAATACAAAATTACCAAAATACCCTTTTATGTTACCGGTATGGCCTAAAAATACCCCGGGATCCAAACTAAACCCCCGGCTAATGTTTTTTGACTATCTCGACCCTTCCGGACGCGTTGGCGCACGCAAAACGACCATACGGTTAATAGAATTTAAATTCACTTTTATAATTAAATAATTATATACCATGACGCGACTGTCACACGCGTCTCAACAAATTGTCGTATTTCAATCTCACGACAAATTTCATAATTCAATATTCATCTATAATCATATATGCACATATAATCAAATACCAACTCGCATCTCGCTAGTATTTTAACCCGGATTAATTTCCAATTAATACGCATTTAATTAATTAATCCCATAAATAAATATCACAAAAATACGGGGTATTACAATACTTAGGTCATATATTAACATTTATATAGGGCCAATTCTTCCTAAACATCATTGAATCATCAAATCCCTTCATTTATCCCCAAATCATATGAACATGAACCCTAAAATTTTACAGTCACCAATGGGCATAATTAAATCCGTTTTTGTTATGAACAAGGTGTATTTCCATCAGAATAATCCTCCTAACACAATTCTAAGCATGCACACATCTTAGTAATTACCATATTTTATTAGTGGTATACTTCTCGTTCTTATACCAACTTTTAATGTCACACAAATCATAAGTCCCTGGTTTATATGTATTTAAGTCATTAATTATCCTCGCATCGTGATTAGTCGCTCGCGTCCTAATCCATAAATACCATTTGGTTCAAACCACCCTTCTATATTTTACTCCTCAATATATCCCAAATCTCCCAACTATACCATTTAGTTAACAAGGTAAAGTTATCTCTTCAATTAAACAAGGTTACGGGACACTAGAAATCAAATCAGGCCAAAAAGGCCATTCTGTCAACTCGTTAGAAGTCTCGTTCGAACGAGAGTTCGTTCGAACGAAAGGGCATCGAACGAGAGTTCATTCGAACGAAAGGCATCGAACGAACTACCAACTCGTTAGAAGGCAAACAGTCACCTCGTTAGAAACTCATTCGAACGAGTTCGTTCGAACGACCTGGGCAGGTCTTCTAACGAGATGGCAGTTTCAAGCCCAGAAATTCTATTCCGTTTTTCTCAATTTTCTTCATCTCTAAACTCATCCCAAAGTCATCCCAAATAGTTTTAAGGTTCCTAAACGTCATTAAACTTTCGTAGATCATATCTTAACATATTATTGGGGTTCCAATCTTCCTAAATAACATAAAATCATCATCAATCTCCAATTTTTCCCCAAACCCTATGGGTATGAACCCAGAATTTCATATCTTCAATTTTCTCATTATAAATCCGTTTTTACATCATAAAAAGTTGTGTTTCTCATAGTACAATCACCCAATATCTATCTACATGCAATTCCTATAACATATCATGAATTTATATTTCAAATTTCAAGGGTTTTCATCAAATACCCAATATAAAGAAATTTTATCAATTCTAAGCATGGAAGAAACATTCGCTTGAAATTAACGTAATTAAACCACTTGCCTTGGATTATTCTTCAGAATTTGATGTTGAAGGTTGAAGGTTGCTCTCTCTCTTTCTCTTCCAAGGTTGAAGGTTGAAGATGGAGGTTACGTTTTCTCTTTGGAAACCTTTTCTAACTTCTCCTATAACTCCCGTAGCCCTCTAATTAGTTAAGTATTGGTAATGGCTTAGTGGGTTACTAAATATCCTAATATTTAACTCCCAAAATTCGTTGGTTATAATTCCCAAAATTTCAAAATTACCAAAATACCCTTTAAGGTTGCCGGTATGGCCCAAAAATGCCCCGGGACCCAAACTAAACCCCCGGCTAGTGTTTTCTGACTATTTCGACCCTTCCGGACTCGTTGGCGCACTCAAAATGACCATTAGGTTGATAAAAATAAAATTCACTTTTAAATTCAAATATTAACATTCCTGACGCGACTGACACGCGCAAAAATAAAATTCACTTTTAAATTCAAATATTAACATCCCTGACGCGACTGACACGCGCGTCTCAACAAAATTTCCCAAATTGCCGTATTTCAGTCTCACGACAATTTTAATATTTTCAATATTCCTATATAGTCATATATACACATTATAATCAAATACCAACTCACATCTCGTTAGTATTTTATCCGGATTAATTCTCAATTAATTCACATTTAATTTAATTAATCCCATAAATAAATATCAATAAAAGTACGGGGTATTAAAACTTAAAACAATCATAAATTATTCCCGTAAGAAACATGAGCACCTCGTTAGGGACCAATGTAACTCGTACGAATCGACCGCGTAGTCACCGAACTCCCGATTTGAGTATAAGAAGGGAACTCACAAATAATTAGACTTAGGCATAAGAACAAGTCATCTAATGGTGAAAATGTTAAATAGTCCCAAAACGGTCCCATAAGAGGCATGAGCACCTCGCACGGGACCAATGTAACTCCTACGAACCGATCGCGTAGTCACCGAACTCCCGGTTTGAGTATATATGATGAGAATTTGCAAAAATTTAGACTTACGCATAAAAACATGGTACCAAAGGGTGAAAATGTAAAATAGCCACAAAATGGTCTCGTACGATGCATGGGCACCTTGCACGGGACCAATGTAACTCGTACGAATCGATCGCATAGTCACTATACTCCCCGTTTGGGTATACGATGAGAATTTGCAAATGGTTAGACTTGGGTTTAAAAACATGTCGTCAAAGGGTGAAAACGTAAAGCATACACAAAATGGTCCCGGGGGCACGAGTACCTCGCACGGGACTAATGTAACTCATACGAACTGGTCGCATAGTCACCAGGTTCCTGGTGTGAGTATATAGATGAGAATTTACAAAATTTAGACTTAGGTTTAAAAACATGGCGTCAAAGGGTGAAAACGTAAAACAGCCACAAAACGATCCTGTGAGACACACGAGCACCTAGCATGTGATCAATGTAACTCGTGGGAACCGATCGCGTAGTCATCAGCCTCCCCATTTGAGTATAAGACGATAATTTGCAAATGGTTAGACTTAGGCCTAAAAACATGTCGTCAAAGGGTGAAAACATAAAACAACCACAAAACGGTCCCCTAAAAGTCACGAGCACCTCGCACGAGACCAATGTAACTCGTACGAACCGGTCGCGTAGTCACCGGACTCCCGGTTTGAGTATATATGATGAGAATTTACAAAAATTTAGACTTAGGCATAAAAACATGGCGTCAAAGGGTGAAAATATAAAATAGCCACAAATCGGTCTTGTAAGATGCACGGGCACCTCACATGGGACCAATGTAACTCGTACGAACCGACCGCGTAGTCACCGGACTACTCGTTTGGGTATACGACAAGAATTTGCAAATGGTTAGACTTGGGTTTAAAAACATGACGTCAAAAGGTGAAAACGTAAAACATACGCAAAACGAACTCGTAAGAGGCATGAACACCTCGCACGGGATCACTGTAACTCGTACGAACAGGCCGTGAAGTTACCGGGTTCCCGATTTGGGTATATAGAAGGGAATTTACAAAATTTAGACTTAGGCTTAAAAACATAACATCAAAGGGTGAAAACATAAAACAACCGTAAAACGGTCCCGTAAGACACACGAGCACCTCGCACGGGACCAATGTAACTCATTGGAACCGATCGTGTAGTCATCGGCCTCCCCGTTTGAGTATACGACGAGAATTTACAAACGGATAGAATTAGGTTTAAAAATATGCCATCAAAGGGTGAAAATGTAAAACAACCACAAAACGATCTCGTAAGAGTAATGACCACCTTGTACAGACCAATGTAACTCATGCGAACCGGCCGCATAGTCACCGGACTCCTGATTTGAGTATTTACGAGGAGAATTTGTAAAAATTAAACTTAGGCATAAGAACATGGCGTCAAAGGGTGTAAACTTAAAATAGTGACAAAGAAGTCTCGTAAGATGCACGAAAACCTCGCACAGGACAAATGTAACTCGTGCGAACCGATCGGGTAGTCATCGGACTCCCCATTTGGATATACGATCAGAATTTGCAAATGGTTAAACTTAGGTTTAAAAATATGCCGTCAAAGGGTGAAAATGTTAAACATACACAAAACGGTCTCGTAAGAGGCACGGGCACCTTTAACGGGACTAATGTAACTCATACGAATCGATCACGTAGTCACTGGGTTCCCGGTTTGAGTATATAGACGAGAATTTACAAAATTGAGACTTAGGCTTAATAACATGACGTCAAAGGGTGAAGATGTAAAATATCCACAAATGGTCCCGTAAGATGCACAAGCATCGTGCACAGGACCTATGTAACTCGTGGTAACCGATCGCGTAGTCATCAGCCTCCCCGTTTGAGTATATGATGAGAATTTGCAAATGGTTAGACTTAGTCTTACAAACATGCCGGTATTGGGTGAAAACATGAAATAACCACAAAATGGTTCCGTAAGAGGCATGAGCACCTCGGACGGGACCAATATAACTCGTAAAAATCGATCACGTAGTCACCGGACTCCCAATTTAAGTATAAGAATAGAATTTGCAAACAATTAGACTTAGGCATAAGAACAAGTCGTCTAATGGTGAAAATGTAAAACAGTCCCAAAATGGTCCCTTAAGAGGAACGAAAACCTCGCACGGGACCAATGTAACTTGTACAAACTAACCGCGTAGTCACCGGACTCTCAATTTGAGTATACGACAAGAATTTGCAAACAGTTGACTTAAGGTGGAAAACATGTCTTTAAAGGGTGAACACGTAAAACAATCATAAATCGGTCCCGTTAAATGCACGAGCACCTCACTAAGGACCAATGTAACTCGTACGAACCCATCTCTTAGTCACCGAACTCTCGATTTGAGTATAAGAAGAGAATTTACAAACAATTAGACTTAGACATAAGAACAAGTTGTCTAATGGTGAAAATTTTAAATAGTCCCAAAACGGTCCCATAAGAGGCACGAGCACCTCGCACGGGACCAATGTAACTCCTTTGAACCGGTCGCGTTGTCACCGGACTCCCAGTTTGAGTATGTACGATGACAATTTGCAAAAAATTAGACTTAGGCATATAAACCTGGTGTCAAACGATGAAAACGTAAAATAATCATAAAACAATCCCGTAAGATGCATGGGCACCTCACACGGGACCAATGTCACTCGTACGAACTGGTCGCGTAGTCATAGAATTCCCTGTTTGTGTTTACGATGAGAATTTGCAAACAGTTAGACTTAGGTTTAAAAACATGACGCCAAAGGGTGAAAATGTAAAACATACACAAAACGGTCCCGTAAGAGGCATGAGCACCTTGCTCAGGACCAGTGTAACTCGTACGAACTAGCCGCGTAGTCACCGGATTCCGGGTTTGAGTATATAGATGAAAGTTTACAAAATTTAGACTTAGGCTTAGAAACATGGCATCAAAGGGTGAAAACATAAAATAGCCACAAAACGGTCCCGTAAAATGCACGACCACCTCATATGTGACCAATATAACTCATGGGAACCGATCGCGTAGTCATCGTCTAACTCGTTTGAGTATACGATGAGGATTTACAAACGATTAGACTTAGGTTTAAAAAAATGCCACCAAATGGTGAAAACATAAAATAACCACAAAACGGTTCCATAAGAGGCACGAGCACCTCGCATAGGACCAATGTAACTCGTACGAACCGGTTGCGTAGTCACTGAACTCTAGTTTTGAGTATATACGATGATAATTTGTAAAAAGTTAGACTTAGGCATAAAAACATGGCGTCAAACCGTTAAAATGTAAAATAACTAAAAAAATGATCCCATAAGAGGAACGAGCACCTTGTACCGGACCAATCTAACTCGTACGAACCAGCCGCGTAGTCACCGGACTCCCCGTTTGGGAATGCGACGAGAATTTGCAAATGGTTAGACTTAGGTTCAAAAATATGTCTTCAAAGGGTGAAAACATAAAACATACAAAAAAACGGTCCCATAAGAGGCACGAGCACCTCACACGGGACCAATATAACTCGTACGAACCGACCGCGTAGTCACCGGGTTCCCGATTTGAGTATATAAATGAGAATTTACAAAATTTAGACTTAGGCTTAAAAAATGGCATCAAAGGCTAAAAATGTAAAACAGCCACAAAATGGTCTCATAAGACACCCGAGCACATCGCACGTGAGGCCTCCCCATTTGAGTATATGATGATAATTTGCAAATGGTTAGACTTAGGCTTAAAAACATGTCGTCAAAGGGTGAAAATATAAAACGTACACAAAATCATCCTTTAAGAGGCACGAGCACCTCGCACGGGACCAGTGTAACTCGTAAAAACCGATCGTGTAGTCATCGAGTTTCGGGTTTGAGTATATAGATGAAAGTTTACAAAATTTATACTTAAGCTTAAAAACATGCCGTCAAAGGGTGAAAATATAAAATAGCCACAAAACGGTCCCGTAAAATACATGAGCACCTCGCACGGGACAAATATAACTCATGGGAACCGATTGCGTAGTCATCATCCACCCCGTTTGAGTATACGATGAGGATTTTCAAACGGATAGACTTAGGCTTAAAAGCATGCCCTCAAATGGTGAAAACATATAAAAACCACAAAACGGTCATGTAAGAGGCACAAGCA